>CM065592.1:55087843-55774958 GCA_033119425.1 Bufotes viridis | reverse complement strand
GGTGTTGTAGGTGGAAGCGGCGAAGGAGGAGGAGAAGGTAGCTAGCTAACAATGTTTTTTTAGATTGGGGTAGCCCCCAAAATAATGGGACAAATAAAAAAAAAGAAATCAAAGAATAAGTACACTTGATTACAAGAATGTATGGTTGAGGCGGGTATAAATGTCTATTCTGCACAAGGTACAGACAAGCCTTCTGCAGGTCTGCAGAGAGAAGATCTGCGGGTGATGCCGGTAGAAACGCAGGGCCATTAGATTGCACTACCAGCACGGTTTCCACTAGACCAGTGTTCACATTTGACTTTTCACCCATGGCGCAGCAAGTAAAACATGCCATATTAAAAAACTGGCACATTTTACCCTTCAAGAAAAAGTGTCGAGTGTTCCTGTGGTGGGCTTCAGAAGAAGTAAAACCATAGGAAACATGATCACACATAGCCAGTTTAAATCTAATGTTAAGAATAAAAATTGGCTTTAACGCTGCGTTCCTGAGGGTAACTTCAGGTGTGGACACTGCTCTATGTGTGAACAGATGCGGAGAGGGGCACATTTAAAAATTGGAATGGTAAAACACAGAGTGAGGGACTTCATTAATTGTATGTCCACCTTTGTAGTATATGCCCTTTTCTGCCCCTGCGGTCAATATTATATCGGCAAAACCTTCAGACCCCTCTTTGTTTGCTTTGGAGAGCACAAACATAGCCTGAAGACAGGGGTTGGAGCTACCATATTAATACAGCACATGAAAGAAACGCACCAGAACCGCAAGGACCTTCTACAGTTTGCGGGTCTAGAAATAGTGAAATTACCACCACGTGGTGAAGATAGAAAAAAGCTTCTTTTACAGAGAGAAGCACTATGGATTATCAAGACAGAAGCGATGGGACCATTAGGTTTTAATGATAGGAATGATTTATCTGTTTTTGTTTGATGCATTGCAATCTCTGTCTTTATGCAGTATGGAATGAGTTAATACCTTGTTCCTCTATGTGACGTGGTAAGGGGAGTGGCTTGACCTGACCTTTTTGGGGCGGCCACCCACCTCCACAGAATAAAAGGCATGATGAAGTGCGTCTAGCGCAAAACGGCTGTCCCTTCAGTGATTTATGTGCACAGACCTGCTTGTACCCTATTTTAAGAAGTACAATAAATTGGACGTTTTACTTTGGAATTGGTGAGTGCCGCTGTCTCTATTTATCTCTCTATCAAGAATGTAACTGCATCTGTCTTAGCAGAGCACCACCGCATCCATTTACTGAACCGCACCATCTGTGTCTTCATCTAAACTCCGCATAATTGGTCAGGTGTAGCAGTGCCGGCAGTGCTTTCTTCTCCTGTTTGTTTACAGACAAGTCTTGTGGGATCCAAGCCTGGTTCATTTTAATGAACATGAGCTTGTCCACGTTGGTTGTGGACAGGCGGCTGCGTTTGGCTGTAATGACGCCCCCTGCCGTGCTAAATATACGTTCAGACAATACACTGGCTGCAGGGCAGGCCAGCACCTACGAGACATAAAGAGCAAGCACAGGCCATGTGGACAATTTGGAGACCCAGAAGTTGAATGGGGCAAAACCATCAGTCAGTACGTGTAGGTGTGTGCACACGTACTGTTCCACCATGTTGTTCAAATGCTACCTCCTTCTAAGACGTTCCGTATCAGCTGGTGGTGCCTATTGCTGTGACGTGTTGACAAAGCTTTTCCACATGTCGGCCATGCTAACTCTACCTTCTGAGGTGCTAGCCGTGACCCAGCTGCGTTGGTGACCTCTTCCTCCTCCACCTCCACCTCCACCTCTGCCTTCACCTTGTGCTTCCACTTGTCCCCCGGTGTCAGTTGGGAATGCCCTCAGGAACGCGTCTACCAGCGTGCGCTTGTAGTTGCGCATCTTCCTATCACGCTCCAGTGAGGTAATTAAGGATGACACGTTGTCTTTGTAATGGGGATCCAGCAGGGTGGCAACCCATTAGTCAGCACAAGTTAAAATATGGGCAACTCTGCGGTCCTTGCGCAGGCACTGCAGCATGTAGTTGCTCATGTGTGCCAGGCTGCCCAGACGTAAGGATAAGCTGTCCTCTGTAGGTGGTGTATCGTCTGTGTCCTCCTATTCCCCCAGCCACGCTGCTATGAACCCGATTCCTCTTCCTGTACCTCATCCGCCTCATCCTCCAGAACTGTGCCCTGGCCACATGTGTACCTGGGCTCTGCTGGTTCAGGAAGCAACCTTCTGAGCCACTTCTGAATGACTGGCCTGAAACTCTGTGAAATGCCCCCTCTTCCTCCTCCCTCCTGTGCTACATCCTCTTCCATCATCGCCCTAAGTGTTTTTTCAAGGAGACATAGAAGTGGTATTGTAACGCTAAGAATGGCGTCATTGACAACGGTCATGTTAGTGGAGTACTCGAAAACACCGAAACAAGGCACACAGGTCTCGCATGGAGGCCCACTCATTAGTGGTGAAGTGGTGCTGTTCCGCAGAGCGACTGACCCGTGAGTGCTGCAGCTGAAATTCGACTATTGCCTGCTGCTGCTCCCACAGTCTCTCCCGCATATGCAAGGTAGTGTTGCACCTGGTGGGCATGTCGCATATGAGGAGGTGAGCGGGAAGGCCAAAGTTGCACTGCAGCGCAGACAGGCGAGCAGCAGCAGCGTGAGAACGCCGAAAGTGCGCACAGACAGACCGCACTTTCTGGACCACCAAATTCAGCACATACGCCAGGCAAGGGATGTGCGTCAAACCGCCAATCCCTTGGAGCACATACGCCAATTAACTCCTTGGAGCTGGCTTTGGTGTGCTAACAGATGGTTTATCTCAGGTGTCAATTTAACTGCCAAAGTCAACAATTAAGTTCACTAACAGTAAGGCAGTGCCAGTGTCATAAACAGAATAAATTTCTTTAGGTCACACAACAGTGTAACGGAGCAATTCAATGCAATTACTTCACTATCAACCAAAACTTGATTTTTCAAACCAACAATGTAACAGCAGAGGTTAACGGTTTAATTTGACTGTCAGAAATGCAGCGTACACTGCAAATGTGCTATCTACCACAAAACCGGTGTTTTTGCAACCAACTATGTAAATGCGTAGTTCCACAGGTTACTTAAAATGACTGAAATACAGAGTAGGCCTTAGATCTGCTATGTAGCACAAAACCAGTGTTTATTGCAACAAACTACAAAAATGCAGTATGTCCCCGCAAAAATTATAAAACAGGTTTTTCAGCGGTGTATGTAATCGTGCTCTGTGGCACAACAGTACGGGTTTATTCCCCCAACTAAAGAAAAGCAGTATGTCACTGCAAAATTATAAAACAGTTTTTTCAGCGTTGTATGCAAACATGCTCTGTGGTACGACAGTACGGGTTTATTCCCCAACTACAGAAATGCACTATGTCACCCCTAAATTATAAAATAGGTAATGTAGGGAGACTTGACCTGCCAGAAAAAAGGAATTTTTCCTCCACTGAGCTACCAAAAAATAATTAGACTGATGTCCCTGGCAGGCTGGCACACATGCAGGTCACATGCAGTTTCAAGGACACTGCAGTTCCTAAAATGGCCTCCGACCCCCACCTTCGTAACAGATGGATTAAACATTTTTTTGCAGTATCACTGGGCTCAGGGCTGGGTACGAATATGTAGCATAGCACCCTCAATAATTGCTGTAGTTTGAAGATTTAACACCCCCAAGTTCAACAGATTTCTTCCCTAATCTCTCCCTCACAACAACAGCAGGAACCTGTCCCTACAGTAAGAGCAGCAAAGTGACGTGTGGCACTACGTGACTCCAGCTTAAATAGAGGCTGGGTCACATGCTGCACTTACCCAATCACAGTCATGCTAATAGTAGGCACGGCTGTGATGGCTTCTTAGGGCAAAGTAGTGAAACGCTTGTTGATTGGCTGCAGCCTGCCAAAAAGCGTCAAGAAATCGCCCAACAACGAACCCGAACTTTTACGGAAATGTTTGGGTTCGAGTCCGGGTGCGGAAAACCATAAAGTTCGGTACGAACCCAAACTATATAGTTCGGGTTCACTCAACTCTAGTCATCATTACTATTGCATTTTTTTCAATTAAAAATTAAAGCAGTTGCGCCACTAATATAAATGTATTCCACCCAATAGATATGACTTTGATATGACTTCCCTAATACCACCATTTATCAAAACTGCCTTATTTTAAAGTTATTAGCGAATGATAGCCAGTCATTGTGGCAAATCTTTTTATACATGTATGTTCAATTGCTTTACGTTACGTCTTACGTCCTTTTTTGGAGCCTTGTACTGCAGGACACATAAGTGTCATAGTTAAAGCGGTTGTCCGGACTTTTACTTATAACTGTATGAGGAGACCCTACACAGCAGCAGCGAACAGGAAGAGATACAGGAGACAGCACGTGCACAGTGTGCGCCATCTTCTCATACAGCTGGGACTGCAGACACATGACAAACCAAGAAGTAGGATTTAACCACGGGGGGTTAGGAGAAAACTGCAAATAAGGTAAATTTAAAAATAAAATAAAAATAAATCAGAACATGAACTTTTTAGTGAAAAGTAGTTTGTGGCACAAGTCCTTTAAAAGTATATAACTGGGGGGGGGAGGGGGGGGTTGTGGAGCTTGGCTACTGAGGTAGATGGATGCTTGATTCTTAGCTCTCCCAGACACAGATGCTCTACCGCAGCACACAGCACTTAAAACCTGCATGACCCTTTACACCCCAACACTAGTGGCCACCTATCAGGGCGGCATTTAACAGCCTCCGCACCGGCACCGACAACCATACGCCATCACCCGATTCCAGTTACCTCCTCGCATTGCGGGACTCTGGGATTCCATAGTCAGAGGTGAGGTGGTTGGGGAGATCACCCTTAAGCGGTTTCCTCCGCACAACCCTTCAACTTCCCAGCACCGACAGCCACATACCGAATGGCTCTCCCACACAGATATGGAGGTGTGCCTGGGGTAATTTCCCAGCTTCTACGGCCATCTTGGCCACATGTACGGATGCCTAATATAAACAGCCGAGCCACACCTGCTCCTTCTTGCCCTATTGAGAGGGCAAAAAGGAGCAGCGTCACATCACTGCTGGCCCACCATGACCAAAAGAAGGGTAAAACCCTCTGCACTAAGGAGACTGACTAACTTTTTTGGGGCCGCAGACCCCTCCATGTCTGCCCAGACCGAGAAGGCACCTTCCTCGCCTCGCCCTTTGAGCCCCCTCATCACAATCTAGTTGCTCCCTAGATGAAGGGGACCCCACCCTCTTTGTACCCGATGCAGCCCCCTTTCCGCCAAAGGACAACGAGGAGCCCGGGAAAAGGAGGTCAGTGGTATCACCCTCGGCCTCGTCTAATAGCAAAGGCCCAGCTCATAGAAGAGTAATGTTCAGGATGGCGATGGAGATGTTAACACAGTATTGCCTCAATGTGACATTTCACAATCCAGCTTCCAGGTTCCTCTGCTCCAGTTACAGTGGATGCTTATCTTACTACTGTCTTCGCCATAGGAGAATGTACAGACCACCTGGAGCGTAAAACGGCTGAATTCTCTAGTGCCCACAATGAGTTGGTAGATGCGCATAATGCCTTGGAAGAAGATATCAATTGGCCTAAGACTAAAGCCACAGACGCTGAAGACAGATCCCGGCTTAATAATATCAAAGTCTGAGGCATACCAAAAGAAGTCTCTACACCTGAACTCATGGATTATCTTAAACGCCTCTTTCAGAGGGCTGGTGCCCACGTTAACCCCTATGGATCTTACTGTGGATCGGGCCACAGAATCCCCAAATCCAAAGCAGCTCCGGATAAAGTTCCCAGGGACACCTTGGTCAGGGTACATTTTTACAATATTAATCCCTTAAGGACTCTAGCTCTAGTTTACATTAAGGACACAGCCATTTTTTGCAAATCTGACCAGTGTCACTTTATGTGGTGATAACTTTTTACCGCTTTCACTTATGCAGACCATTCTGAGATTGTTTTTTCGTCACATATTGTACTTCATGACAGTCGTAAAATGGAGTTGAAAAATTTCATTTTTATTTTTTTTAAAAATACCAAATTGACCAAAAATTTTGAAAAATTTGCAATTTTCCAAGTTTCAATTTCTCTACTTCTATAATACATAGTAATACCGCCAAAAAAAGTTATTGATTTACATCCCCCATATGTCTACTTCATGTATCAATCCTTTTGGGAATGTCATTTCATTTTTTGGGGACATTACAAGGCTTAGAAGTTTAAAAGCAAATCTTGAAATTTTTCAGAGATTTTCTAAAACCCACTTTTTAGGGACCAGTTCAGGTCTGAAGTCACTTTGTGAGGCTTACATAACAGAAACCACCCAAAAATGTCCCCATTCTAGAAACTACACCCCTCAAGGTATTCAAAACTGATTTTACAAATTTCGTTTACTCTTTAGGTTTTCCACAAGAGTTAATGGCCAATGGAGATAAAATTTCAGATTTTCAATTTTCTGGCAAAATTTCCATTTTAATCAATTTTTCCCAGTAACAAAACAAGGATTACCAGCCAAACAAAACTCAATATTTATTGCCCTGATTCTGCAGTTTGCAGAAACACATTGAGGGGTGTGGTTTCTTAGATGGAGTAACTCTTATGGAGTTTCTACTGTAGGGGTGCATCACTGATGCGGTGATACATAATATGTATAATTTTTATTTATTTATTTTAGTTTTACACAATAATATCATTTTTGAAACAAAAAAAATCATGTTGTAATGTCTCCACAGTCTGAGAGCCATATTTTTTTTATTTTTTGAGGCGATTGTCCTATGCGGGGTGTCATTTTTTGTGGGATGAGATGGCGGTTTGATTGGCACTATTTTCGAGTGCATATATCTTTTTGATTGCTTGCTATTATAGTTTGTAATGTGAGGTGACAAAAATGTTTTTTTACATTGTTTTTAATTTAATTTTTTTTACGGTATTTACCTAAGGGTTTAGATCATGTGCTATTTTTATAGATCATATTTTTACGGACGCGGCAATACCTAATATGTATACTGTTTTTTTTTTTACTTTAATACAATAACAGCATTTTAGAAAAAAAATAAAAAATAATGTTTTCGTGTCTGCATAGTCTGAGAGACATTTTTTTGTTTATTTTTTTGGGCGATTGTACTATGTAGGGGCTCATTTTTTGCGGGATGAGATGGCAGTTTGAGTGGTACTATTTTGGGAGGCATGCCCTTTTTTAATCGCTTGGTATTACACTTTTTGTGATGTAAGGTGACAAAAAATGGCTATTTTTACAACTTTTTTTGTTTTGTTTTTTACAGTATTTACTTGAGGGGTTAGGTCATGTGATATTTTAATAGAGCAGGTTTTTATGGACGCGGCGATACCTAATATGTGTAGTGTATTTTATTTTTTAATGTACTGTACTGTATTCTTTTTTACTTTACATAGTCTGATCAGACTTTTGCCTTTAGCAGAAGTCAGATCAGACTTTCAGCTCCCTCCGTGTTAACCTCTTCCATACAGCGCTCCGTATGGACTGCAGCATGGAAGGGGTTAAACTGCTGACATCTGCAGCACAGATGTCAACAGTTTTTTGCAGAGTGTCAGCAATGTGCTGACACTCTGCTAAAACCACTAGACACCAGGGAAACATTTCAGAGGAGGCGGGCGGAGGATCGATATTACAATCCCGCCTCCCGCACCGCCTGCGCCGCCCGCAACCACCCCCCCTGAACCCCCGCAGTCACAATATGATTGGGGGCTGCAGGGAGAGTTAAAATTTAACAGCTTGGGAACATTTAGTCTCTGATCCCCGTGGTCACAGACTGCGGGGATCAGAGATTGCAGAAAGCACTGCAAACCGCAGGTCTGAATTGACCCCCCTGGGCATTGTAACAAGGTACCTGCTGAATTATTTCAGCAGGTACCTTGTTCCGATCACTGCCGGCCGAGCAGCAGTGATCGGAAATACCCATGACATACCGGTACGTCATGGTTCCTTAAGGGGTTAAAGAACTTATAATGTTTGAGGCCCTCAAATATGTTTCATTACCACCGTACACAGCACTTTCCATATACCCTGATTTATCAGCGGCTCCGCTACAAGCTCGCAGAGACTTTCTTCCAATCTCTAAATTACTGAGGAAAAACGACATCAAGTACCGATGGGGATTTCCAATCAAGCTCATGATCTCGCGTAATAGAGTCTCTACAATCATCTGTTCAGTGGTAGAGGGCATGAAGATCTTGGAGAAATGTAACCTCCAGAACAGCAGATTATTACCCTAGCGATCTCAACGCCGCTCGTCTCCGTCAGTTGCTGCCTACTGGACAACAGTCACCACCAATCATTCGATGGGATGGGGATTGGTATCAAGGGTGTTCACCTGTTTTTGTTTGTTATACTTGCAGATTTTATTTTAGGTTTCTAGATGACCTTGCATTGAGCTTTGGCCCAGTTTCAGTTTGTACCAGAGACAGATTTTTCCATACAAGCTGGCATTTACGTATGGTTCCTATTTCTTTTTTTTTTTTTTTTTATGTTTCTACCGGTTTTAGGCAGCCCATACTATGTAACTTATACCATACTGATGGCAATGGAAGACATTGCTTCTCTTATTTCAAAGTGAACACATGGTACACTTTGCACTTCTATTATGGTATAAACTATAGCCTCTTTGAATGTTAAGGGACTTAATAGTCATTACAAACGTAGCATGGTTTGGAGGGAAGCGAAAAACCTCTGCTGTGAGATACTGTTTATGCAAGAAACCCACTTTAACAAGCTCAAATCACCCAAATTTACTAATAAGATGTTCCCTCACATCTTTTTGTCATCCTGCCTTGCTAAATGTAAAGGAGTAGCTATAGTGATCAAAAACTCGGAAGCTTTTTCACTACATAATACCATCATAGATCCGCAGGGTCCATATCTAGGGGTAATTTGTGATATTAATAATGTTACATATACTTTAATGTGTATTTTCCCAGCAGACACCAACCTTGGTTCTGGGCGTCTCTCCTGGAGGGGATTTTAATACCGTTTTGGATGCTTAAATGGACATGCCTGTTTTGCCAGGTTTTTGCCACCCTCTCCTTATTAGCCCTGGTCCTCTCCCTTCAGTTAGGGACGGAGCAGGGCAAGTAGTGAAGGGTGAGGTTCCAGAAACGGTGCCACTCCTTGCGGGGTTGGACACCGTTGTAGGCATTAGGGCTGGGCAGGACAAGTAGGGTTACTTCAGGGTCAGCTCTTATCCCCTCTCCCCAATACACGGGAGTTTCAGGAGATTACCTATATTGAGCTTTCCTCCTTTATACCCTCCAAGCCTCACTGAGCTCTGCCACTAGGTGAGGATCGACTGAATCTATACACAGTCCTCCCACCCACCCTTAGCCTCATTATTGTGTTTGACATCACTCTTGGCACTGTGTGTGCCTATTTGTTTGTTTGTAGGGGCCATTTGTTTTTACTATAACTCTGAGTAAAAGTTAAGTTTTATTGTTGCTGCCCCTCTTTTTTCATATCAACATTAAATAGACATCACCTGGGAGACATCTTCCTCCACTTGCAAACTCTCTGGCAGAGGAGGGATTTTATGATGTTTGGCGTTATCAGCATGGAGGTGAGAGGGACTTCACCTTTTTCTCATCCCCCGATCAATCTTACTCCCGTATTGATTATTTTTTTTTTGTTAACAAGATCTCAATACTTCAAGCAGTCTCCTCTAGTATTAAAACTATCACGTGGTCCGACCATGCCCCAATTACCCTCACTCTAGCGGAACAATTCTCAGGCCCACTACTATCTCAATGGCGATTGAATGATTCAATCTTGACCCATCCGGATTATAACGGTAAGTTGAAATCGGCCCTATCTACATACTTTAATTTAAACACTACTCCTGATATAGATCATTAAATCTTGTGGAATGCACACAAGGCTGTCATGAGAGGCACTCTCATTCAGTGCTGGGCACTGATGAAGAAGAAACGCAATCAGGAAATTACAGACCCAATCTCCTCTATCCATCACTTAAAGACCTTAAATAAAGCTTCCGTCCATCTCCGCCTCTCATTCTATAACTCTGAGGGATCTCAGAAGGCATCTTCAAGCAATACTGGCATCCCAACATGAATTCCTTCTTAAAAGGTTTAGGATTCAAAAAGGCTTAAACAAACCACTGCACCATCCCGGATTGGCTATTTACTAAACAAACAAGGAAATAAGATCATAGACCCCGCCTAGACTCATATCAGACCACTTTAAACTGTTTTATGTGTCTCTTTATAATTTTGCAAGATGATACCTAAACCCCATGCCCCACCGAGGAGACAATTGATTTCTTCCTTAGTGCTATCCATCTGCCCAAATTATCACCAGACCAGGTACATACCCTGTCGATGCCTATCACTACTGAAGAAATCACTCTGATCAATTCAGTACCACTAAACAAAGCCCCAGGCCCAGACGGGTTTACTTACACCTACTATAAACATTTTTCCTCTATGTTGGCACCGACCTTAGTGAAGGTTTTTAACAAGGCTGCTGAGGAAGGGAGCTTTCCCGCTGAGATGCTTATGGCCCATGTAGTTACCCTTCCCAAACCAGGCAAAGATCCGACAACTCCTGCGAATTTTCGCCCCATCTCCCTCTTAAATCCAGACGTGAAACTCTATGCAAAAATATTGGCAACACGCCTGTTGAACTATATCCCACTTTTGGTCCACCCAGATCAGGTTGGATTTGTTGCAGGTAGACAGGCACCCGATGGAACAAGAAGATTCATTAACTTGGTCCAGATTGCCAAGAGCACCCAGACGCCTTCTCTGTTTCTGGCATTGGATGCGGAGAAGGTGTTCGACCGCGTATACTGTGGCTACTTATCGGCCACTCTGGACAGGTTTAGATTCCAGGGACTTTAACTTAAATTAAATCTGCTATATTAACTTTCTATTCCTCCCCATCAGCCTGAGTATACTCCTCTGGCTTCTTGTCGTATTGTTTTACCATATCCAATGGAACCAGACAAGGTTGCCCATTGTAACCCATTGTTTTTGCCTTAGTCATATAGACATTTGCAGAAACTGTCAGACAATCGACTGACATCTCAGGTGTCTTGGTTATGGGTACTTCTCAGACTCTAGGACTCTATGCTGACAACATCATATTTTCACTATCCCAGCCAGAAACCTCTCTCCCAGGTGTACAGGAGGTCATAAATATGTTTCAAAATCTCTCCTACTACAAGCCTAACTTGTCAAAGACCCAAGCCTTCATGGTAGTAGTGGATCCCACATTAAGGGCGAAACTGGCCTCCCAATACCCCGTCAGCTAGCAGGATAAGGGTTTCACTTACTTGGGAATCACTCTCACCAATTCTAGCAAGGACCTCTTCTCAGCAAAATACCAGCCTCTATTATCAAAAATATGTAATATGATTGGAAAATACTCCCAACCATTACTGTCTTGGCCATGTAGAGTGGCTGTTCTTAAAATGATGATGCTGCCGGTCATATTGTATATTTTCCGCACCACCTTTTTTCAGTCCCTACAAAAACTGCTTGCCGACTTTGCCTGGGCAGGCAGAAAACACAGAATCCAGTTCTCTTCGATGACCAGACCGTGGGCCAAAGGGCGAATGAGTATTCCGGATGTTAGGAAGTACTTTTGGGCGTGTTTCCTCACGCAAATGAAAGACTGCTTACGCAATAGTTACAAGAGGTGGGTGGCCTTGGAAGGGTCTACATCTAGCACCCCCCTCATCTCACAGTTTGATTTATAACCCAAAAGCATATCAAGGGCTCAAGCCTCATTCTTTAGTGTCAAGGAATCGGCTACAGCCTGTAAAAATCTCCTCCCACATATGTCTCCTCCCCCAAAACCACAATAGGAAACCTCCCATTGTTGTATTTAAATGTCAGGATTCCTGACCTACATCTTCACAACTGCGAGGCAGCTGGTATATTTAGAATTAGCCAACTATTCAATGTCACATCCCTGCACCCCTTCGAAAGTATAACTCGCTGTGTTGCTATTCCGCAAAGAGATTTTTATAAATATTTGAGGATCAGACATGCTTTAGCTAAGCCTGACAATTCCTCATTTGAGTTCCCCGCCCAAATTAAGGAATTCCTCTCATCCACCAGGACTACCACTAAAAACATCTCCTTTTTCTACAGCATCTTTACATCCCCTAATATAACAGAAAAAAACTCCCTTTGTTCTTAAATAGAAAGAAGAGTTGGGGGTAACACACACTGTGGATTGGTATTCAGCTTTCCCCATTGTGAAGTAAGTATCCAAGGCTGCTACACATTGGGAAACAGCGTTTAAAATAGAACTACATTGGCACCTCACGCCAGCACACATCCACAAACTCAACCACTCATATTCCCCCTGATGCTGGAGAAATTGTGGCCTCACCAGCACTTACAAACATGTCTGGTGGGATTGCCCTCTTGTGTCCATATATTGGGAAGCTGTGTTCCTTCTCCTTCAGAAAGTTGTGGGATGGACTATCTCCATGTCCCCGTCTCTGGCCTTATGTTTTGTGGGATTGGCAGATCTACAAATTGCGCAGTTTGTGGCCAGATCATTTTAGCGGCCAGGGCGATGATTGCAAAATCCTGGAAGTCTAGTTCCCCGTTGACCATTTTCCACTGATTTCCACTGTACAATTAAATTATGAGATGGAGAAAATCTATGCCTTTCAAACTTACAGTTGGGGCAAACTGATGCCTCAATAGGATCTATGGGTCAAATTATCCAAACCATGATCACCATATATCTTTATAGTCATACTCTTGCTCTCTTAATTAGGAAGAGACTGCATAAGGGTTCACAAATTCCTACCAGCTCTCAGTTGGAGTTCCTGATAGCATGTGATAAGGCAGTGGCGTACACACAATCCATGGGGCCCCGGTGCGAAACTGATCCATGGGGCCCCCTTCCCTGTCGCCAACCCCCATCCCCCCCACACTAACTCGCCGCTGCCCACCCCCCCAAAGAAGGGGCTGCAACCCGGGGGGGGTGAATGAAGGGGCTGCACAAATGGGGCGGTGAATAAAGGGGCTGCACACAGGGGGAGGTGAATGAAGGGGTTGCACACGGGGGGTGTGTGAATGAAGGGGCTGCACACGGGGGGTGAATGAAGGGGCTGCACACAGGGGGAGGTGAATGAAGGGGCTGCACACAGGGAGGGGTGAATGAAGGGGTTGCACACGGGGGGAGGTGAATGAAGGGGTTGCACACGGGGGGGGGGTGAATGAAGGGGCTGCTCACGGGGGGTGAATGAAGGGGCTGCACACAGGGGGAGGTGAATGGAGGGGCTGCACACAGGGAGGGGTGAATGAAGGGGCTGCACACAGGGGGGGGGGGTGAATGAAGAGGCTGCACATGGGGGGGTGAATGAATGGGCTGCACACGGGGGGGTGAATGAAGGGGCTGCACACAGGGGGAGTGAATGAAGGTGCTGCACAAAGGGGGCGGTGAATAAAGGTGCTGCACACAGGGGGGGGTGAATGAATGGGCTGCACACAGGGGGGGTGAATGAAGGTGCTGCAGCTGCACACAGGGGGAGGTGAATGAAGGGGCTGCATACAGGGGGGTGAAGGGGCTGCTGCAGATAGGGGGGAAGGGCTTCCACAGAGAGGGGGTATGGAGCAGGCTGGCTCGTGTGCTGCCAGCCTAGCAGCACACGAGGATATACAAATACTTTGATACCTCTTCCCTCTGCCGGACCCACGTTTCCTCCTGCTGTTGACCGCCGTCACCGCCACCAGCAAAAAGGTTTGTGGCCGTGCTAACTTCCTGCTGGTGGTGCCTCCCAACGGGCCCTCCGTCAGGCAACACATGGCATTGATGGCAAGTTTGCTCCGTCCCGCCGCGAAAGAGATAACACACGGCAGTGACGGCACAACAGCACTGCAGGGGCCCGGGTGGTCCACAGGCGTCCGGGCCCCCTGGAGGGCCGGGCCTGGTCGCAAGTGCGACCCCTGCGACCCCTGTATGTATGCCACTGTGATAAGGTGAGCTTTGACAACTGTTCACATGGTGTGGTGCTCCATGGCGGCCATTGTAGCTGTGATGCTGTGCTGGTGGGTTGGTAGGGCCCAGTGCCAGGGGTGCTATTTGGCTGCTGAGTCCCGCCCTCTGCTGGTGCGGTCCTGTGGTGCCGGTGGTCTCCACGCAGTGCCGTGCTAAATTTAGAGTAGGTTCCCACTCGAGGAGGCAACCTTGACGAAGTGAGTGGGCTTATGCTTTTTGATCAATATGTGTACTAATCCTTCATGTAAGCATGCAACATAGGGGCCTGTATACTATTTATGGTGCTGAGAAGCGATGCTAATTATGCTGAGAAGCAATTATTAGATCAAAGCACAACATGAGCAGGTGTGATCCAGATTTATTCTTGTTTTTTGATACTCTTGCTCTCTGTTCGAGTAGCCATGCCACGAAAAGCAAACTGCCTTTTTTTCTTACATGTTAAATGTTTTGTTCTTTATTTTATTTCTATTTACCTTAAAGTATATTATTACTGATATACCTTTGAGTCCCTCTAAGATCCGTGCGTGGACTTTGAGTGATGTGATTTGCACTATGTGATTTTCTACACCTGTGTAATTAATACTGCTTTTCAATAAAAATGTAAAGTGTAAAATAAAAGTATATAACTGCTTAATTTCTGATCTGTTGAATTATCTGGTTATAATGGAAAATAATGGAATTTGTAAGACGGAATTAAAAATGGAAACTTTTAAAGGCATTCCGTTCTGATCCGTCATGATAGAGTTCTATGGGCAAGCATAATGGATCCGTCTGGTTTCCGGTATGTAGTAACATAGTAACATAGTACATAAGGCCGAAAAAAGACATCTGTCCATCTAGTTCGGCCTGTCATCCTACTAGTTGATCCAGAGGAAGGAAAAAAAAAAAACCTGTGAGGCAGAAGCCAATTTTCCTCACTTAGGGGAATAAAAAATTCCTTCCTGACTCCAATCAGGCAATCAGAATAACTCCCTGGATCAACAACCTATCTCTAGTAGCTATAGCCTGAAATATTATTACGCTCCAGAAATACATCCAGGCCCCTCTTGAATTCCTTTAGTGAACTCTCCATCACCACCTCCTCAGGCAGAGAGTTCCATAGTGTCACTGCTCTTACCGTGAAGAATCCTCTTCTATGGTTGTGTACAAACCTTCTTTCCTCCAGACGCAGAGGATGTCCCCTCGTCACAGTCACTGTCCTGGGGATAAATAGATGATGGGAGAGATCTCTGTACTGACCCCTGATATATTTATACATAGTAATTAGATCTCCCCTCAGTCGTATTTTTTCTAAAGTGAATAACCCTAATTTTGATAATCTTTCTGGGTACTGTAGTTGCTCCATTCTAGTTATTACTTTAGTTGCCCTCCTCTGAATCCTCTCCAGCTCTGCTATGTCTGCCTTGTTCACAGGAGCCCAGAACTGTACACTGTACTCCATGTGTGGTCTGATTAGAGATTTGTAAAGTAGTAGGACTATGTTCTCATCACGGGCATCTATACCCTTTTGATGCAACCCATTATCTTATTGGCCTTGGCAGCAGCTGCCTGACACTGGTTTCTACAGCTTAGTTTGCTGTTTAGGTTGGAAAAGAAAGTCCTGTTGACAGGACTTTCTATTCCATACTGCATAACAAAAACCAGACGGTTTTGTTATGCTTGCCCATAGACCTCTGTTATGACAGATCAAAACGGAATGCCTCTAAAGGTTTCCACTTAGAATTGCATTAATTTCCTTTCTAACCATAGTAGAACAGAAAACAATGATGGAGTTCGTAACGCCAATGTGAACCTGCCCATAAATGTTATTTAGTCTTTTGAACCTGAAACCATCTCTCCTTAAAATTGGATTGACCATGTGTTAGAAAGCAAAACAAAATCATGATAAGTCTTAAAATCCATTAGACATGATATTTGTAATGATTTGTTTAAAAATACATCCAGTAAAAATTAACATATGGTATAATTCTCTTTACCTTGAGCACTTCCACAGCTCGGTATCAGATTGACAATTCATTTTTGACAGGCATAAGAATCCGCAATATTCTGAGGTCCTTGGGAATTTTATTATTGAACATTAGCTAGTGCTGAAATTGTAATTGATCAAAATGTTGTTATATGCAGCATCTAAATGAGTGCTTATAAGAAAAGTGGGGAAAAAAGCAGCAAAGGAAAGAATTTATTATTGCTCATCATTGGGTATGAGCCAATTTCTTGAAATTCAAATTGTTCAGATTTGATTTGGGTCCTAATAAAAATGACTCCAATTGTCCTGAAAAGTCATGTATGACACTCTGATGTGTGATAGTCTCTTTAAAAATATATTTTTTTTTTATCACATCACTAAAAAACAAAAAAACACTTTAGAAAGTGTGAAATGCTTAACCGTATGCTTTAATGAGGTTTTCTGGATGTAGCATTGATGACCTATTCAGTAGTTCATCAATGCGTGTTAAGAGAGGGTCCAACATCTGGACCTCTATTGATCAAGAGAAAAAATGAACTGGAGTGCCATCTGTAGCCCCATGGACTCATCACTGGAATATCAGCAGAGATTATTATGTCTGCAGCAAACCTTAATTCAGCCTCAGCTCAGATCCATTAAGTTAAATGGGGTGTGACACTAATATAAATGTATCTTGCCCAACAGATATTGCTGTTATACCACTTTATCCAAATACCACCATTTATCAAAACTGCATTACGCAAAATATATTAGCCCACCATTGCACCCTGTGGCAAATCTGCTTTGATATTCACTTGCTGTAGGTTACATACTGCTGTGAAGCCTTGTAACGTAGGAAGCATCATTGATAAAAACAAGAAGCATGGTTAGCGTCACATGATGCTTCTGCTGATGACAGGACACATCTCATTGCCCTAAAGCATGATGGGACAGCAGACACACGACAAACCAGGAAGTAGGATTCAAACATGGGGGATAAAAGAAAACTGTAAATGAGGTACATTTGAGAAAAAAAAATCACAGAGGAATGGGAGCTACAGTAATTGATAAAAATAAACTTTATAGTGAAAAGTAGTTCACGGCCTAACCCGTTTAAATGGAGGTGAATTGCACTACTAGCCACTATATACATAGGTACCAGAGTGAAGACTTCTCCAGTGAGCACTTCTGCTCCTTCCTTCTTCATGGATGGTGCATACTGCATCTCCGTTTTGCATAGGTTTGGACCCTCACTGATCACATATCTAGTGTCTGTCCTTAAAGAGATTCTCTGGGAATTACGAAAATGAAAATACTTAAATATTTACATTTTCTTAATTCCTGCAGAACCTCTTTAAGACAGGCAATCAATTCTATACATACATATATATGATTAGTGCAACCTCTACATTACCTACAAAAAGTAAATTAAAATCTGCTCCAATTATATCAAGGGCTACCCTTGTCAGTCCCTGCTAATTTATGTAGGAGTCCAGGGCATTTCCTTAATGGTTGTACTTACTAAAACATATCCAAGGTATCGTACATATGCTTTCCTCTTCCATTAGCACTGCTTATTTTGCACTGTCGGCAGTGACAGCAGTCTCCAAATTGTCATTGTCACTTTGCCCTAGTTCCAAATGTGTTTTCTCTGAAACTGAAATGTAGTAGGAAATTCATTACAAAAATCTATGTCAAATGACATATGGGTCACTGTCAAATAGGAAAGATTTTGCAAATGCAGAGGTGTGTAAGTTCTAGGAAGCTATAGCTAGATAACATAATTTGCCAGGATCAATTTAAGTGACCCAGAGAGACAGAGACACAGATGTCTTCATTGACTAAGTGAGTGCTATGCCAATGATAGTCTCAAATTGCTTGAACTTTTTTTTATACATTTTATGCTGAATTTTAAAAAGCCAGTTGGCAAATGTGACACTTTGTGCTCAATAATATGTTAAGTTACACGTGGGATTTAATGAAATTATTGAAATTTGGTTTGTTACGAATTAATTTATCATCATGAAGCACATTAAATCACGTCTATCCTGGCCTGTAGTTAAACTGCAATGAGAGCGTATGTCGGTGTACATCAGTGTGCATTGCACCAACATGCATAGCTAATTCTTTCTGGTAGCGAAACAGTTACTCTGAGTCAAAATGATAGGCAGGTCATATATAGACGTGCGCATCATTATGCAGACCACCAACATTCCTAGCTAATCCCTTCTGTTACACCAATAGAAAAGAATACAGCAGCCTTCAGTAAAGTAAAAAAATGTTTTGCGCCTCTGCAGGAGCTGTGTCTAAACCATGTGATAGAGGCTTCATGCTCAATTTGCTTGTGTTTTGACCATTTCTGTCTGAAATCTGTTTTATTCAGATGGAAAAGAAATCCTGCATGCAGATCTTTAATGGCCTCTATCACACGGTTAGTATTTGGTCAGTTTTTCTAATCAGTATTAGTGGGTCCAAAACAGAGATAAAATGTGATGGAAATGTGATTTTTTGGACCCACTACTGCTTTTAGCTTCCAAATTATGATCAAATCCTGATGCGAAATACTGGCCGTGTGTTAGAGGTCTTATGGACAAGATCTGTTTTTTTTTTTCTGTTCTTCTGACAGGGACACTAGAAGCCCAATAACAGACTGGTAAGGGTGGCAACAGCATAAAGAGTAATAATATTGGCCCTGGAACAGACTGGTGAGGGTGGCAACAAACTGAAAAGTTACAATAGTGGCCCTGGCACAGAGAAAAGGGAAGACAACAACAGTGGCAGTAACAGCACAAAATGTAGGCAGATCACAATAGGAGAAGATTGCAGTAGAGGCAACAGGCGTGTGACATTAGGCAGGTAACAGCATCAGAATAATGGAAGCAGCACATGGTCAGAAGTAACGGGCCATTTGTCACAATGTTCTGGTGTGGCAGCACACTACAGTCAGATTATTACTGCCAGAATGATCTAGTCTGTTGCATCAGACACCGGTTTCTGGAAATCCTGGTTGATCCAGGCCTGATTCACCTTTATAAAGGTTAGTCTTTGAACATTTTGTGTTAAAAGGTGAGTTCCCTTTGGGGTAACTATGCCACCCAATGCACTAAACACCCACTCTGATGCAACACTACTAGCTGGGCAGGTAAGCTTGCCCAGGACAAACTCGCCCAGTTGTGGCCACAATTCAAGTTTAGCTGCCCAGAAGTCAAGGGGATCTTGGATCTGGGGTGACAGGGTGCAGACCTGAACCACTGGTTGGTTTAGGTTCTGCTCCATGTCCTGTTGCTGGGTGGTTTCTTTAGTGGACGGGTGAAGAAAACACAAGACATAAAGCTGTCATTATGATTCTGTAGTAGTAAGGTCAAGCAGAAGCACACAGCATTATAAATCATTATAATGCTCTGCGCTCCTGCAAGTCCAGAACAGAGGATCACGCTCACACACAGAGCATGATTCCCGCAATGGACTCACTCGTGGGGAACAGCCCTAAGTGGTTCAAATGGAGTTATACTTTAAATTCTAGGTGTTTCCCAATAAACAGAGTTGAGCGAACACCTCGAAGTTCGGGTTAGCCCGGTTTGGCCGAATTTCGCCGCAAAGTTCGAGTTCAGGACTCGAACTTGACCCTGAAACTGAACCCCATTGAAGTCAATGGGGACCCGAACTTTGGGGCACTAAAATGGCTCTAAAAAAGTAATTGGAAATTCTAGAGGGCTGCAAAAGGAAGCCAATGGGGGTAAGAGCTGGACAATTGCCCTGCAAACAAATGTGGATAGGGAAATGACCTAAAATAACATAAAATACATAACAATTGAAAATAATAATCTTGAACTAGGAGGAGGAGGTCCATATGGAGTAGGAGGTTGAGGAGGCGGTGGATGTAACGGTATAGGTGGAAGCGGTGGTGGAGGAGGTAGTCGCCAACAACACAATAAAGAAAAGAAAACAAAGATAAAGTGCGCTGGAGTATAACAAAGGCCGGGTGAGGCCAGTATACATGTCTATTCTGCACAAGGTACGGACAAGAATTACAGCATTTCAAAGGCCAGGAATTTTGAAATGCTGGCATTAAGGGCCAGGGATCACGGGTGGGTAGGGGGGTACTTCCTCTTTCTCTAAAAGTTTGGGAGATGGACAGCTGAACGCTGCCATGTGACATTAAGAAGATACTTGGTGACGGAGGTGGTGGCGTTGCCAGGTGCCACTGTCAGTCCAGAGGTGGCAGGAGAGGCTGAGACTGCAGTAGAAGAGGGAGCAGGAGGGGCGTAAAACCTTTCTTGGTTTTTGAAGTGTTTACTCCACTGCAGCTCGTTCTTTGCATTTAGCTGCCTGGTCATGCAGGTTGTGCTCAGGTTTAGAACGTTTATGACTCGCTTTAGGTTCTTATTGCACAGCGAGCAAACCACTCGTGTCTTGTCATCAGCATGTTGTCTGAAGAACTGCCACTCCAGGGAACTCCTTGGGGCTGGCTTTGGTGTGTTCAGTCTCTGGGTGCGGTAGCCAGTAGCAGGCGTACTGTGTAGGGCACAGCCACTCGGCTTTTGCACCCTGCTCCCTCTTTTGCTGTGCTGGTGGCTCTGTGCTACCTCCACCTCTTCCTCTAAACTGCACACGTCACTCGCATGACCTTGATTCTACATGGGGTCTAGGACCTCATCATCCTCCACATCATCTTCCACCCACTCTTCTTCACCCCTGCCCTCCTTGTTGCTCTGCACACTGCAGAAAGCCACAGAAGTTGGCACCTTTGTTTCATCATCATCAGAGACTGGCTGCGGTGGTTTTTCCATGTCCTCATCCTGAAACATAAGTGCTTGGGCATCAGTGCACTCAATCTCTTCCACTTCTGGGGCAGGGCTATGTGGATGGCCCACGGACACCCTGCCAGCAGAGTCATCAAAAAGCACAAGAGACTGCTGCATGACTTGGGGCTCAGACTGCTTGGCTGATTTGCAAGAGGGTGAGGTTAAGACAGATGCCCATGGGCTGCAGGTGCCAACTCTTTCAGCAGGGGACCGAGTGAGAGACAATGTGAAGGAACTGGAGGCACTGTCAGCCACCCAATCTACTATCGCCTGTACTTGTCCTGGCCTCACCACTCGTAGAACGGCATTCGGGCCTACAAAATAAAGCTGAACGTTCTGTCGCCTATGCGCACCTAAGGAAGGTGTTTTGTTTGGGCGTCTAGCTGGCACAGATCGACCACGTCCTCTCCCTGCAACAGGAGCTCCACCACCAGCAGCACCACCACCAGGGCCATGTCCCTTATTTGACGCTCTCCTCATTCTTTGCGTTCACCCATCAAACTAACAAACAGATTTACAAAATTTATTTCCCAGTCAGGTATGTAGTGCAGGGGTAGTGTGAAAGAAAAAAGGGGTACAGATTATCCAACAATCTAAACGCCGCCGAATTTACTGAATATATTTCCCAGTCAGGTATGCAGTGCAGGGGTAGTTTGAAAGAAAAAAGGGGTACAGATCCCGCAACAATCTAAACGCTGCTGAATTTACTGAATATTTTTCCCTGTCAGGTATGCAGTTCAGCATGAACACACCCTGCAAGCCACTTGTGAATGACTGGCCTCAAAATGTCCACCCACAATCTAAGAGCTGGATTTACTGATTATATTTCACTCTCAGAAATGGAGTGCAGGCCGCAAAGGTACTTTATGGCAAAAAAAAGTGTTTGGTTTTTTTTACCCACAATGTCACAGTTGTATTTACTGATTATATTTCACTCTTATAAATTGAGTGCAGGCCGCAAAGGTACTTTATGGTTAAAAAAAAAGGGATTTTTTTTTTCCACCCACAATGTCCCAGTTGTATTTACTGATTATATTTCACTCTCAGAAATGCAGTGCAGGCCACAAACAGATGGATTTACTGGATTTACTGAATTGATTACAAAGTCAAATATGCAGCACAGGGGTACTTTACAGCAGACATGTCCAAACTGCAGCCATCCAGCTGTTGAAAACTACAACTCCCAGCATGCCTGGATAGCCTCCAGCTATTATGGCATGCTGGGAGTTGTAGTTTTGCAACAGCTGGAGGGCCACAGTTTGGACATGCCTGCTTTACAGAAAAAAATTGGAATATGTCACCCCCTGGGTCCCTGAACTCACAGACGGATTACCTATATTATTTTCCCTTCCCCTGGCACATATGCAGTGCAGGTGCACATAAAAAATGGGTACATGTCGCCCACTGAACTACAAGAACAGGACTAAATTAATGTCCCTGGCACATATGCAGGTGCAAGTGCACTGCACTTGCACAAAATGGCCGCCGACGCCCACCTAACTAACAGATGGATTTGAAAGTATTTTTCTGTGTCACTGGGCTCAGGTACAAAAATGTTGCAGTGCACCCACAAAAAAAATTGCTGTAGATCGCAGACTTATCACCAATCTCTGATATCAGATTCTTTCCTAATCTCTCCCTCACAGCAGCAGGATCCGATTCCTACACTAGTAAGAGCTGACGTGACATGTGGCGCTACGTGGCTCCTGCTTATATAGAGGCTGGGTCACATGCTGCACTGGCCAATCACAGCCATGCCATTAGTAGGCATGGCTGTGATGGCTTTTAAGGGCACGCATCTTAAACGCTTGTTGATTGGCTGCCCTGTAGCCTTTCAACAAGCTTTAAACTGCCGAACACCGAACTCGAACATAAAAGTTCGGGTCCGGGTACAAAAAACCCTAAAGTCCGGTACGAACATGAACTTTACTGTTTGGGTTCACTCAACACTACCAATAAAGCTTAATGTAGAATTTTTTTTACACAAAAATAATTAAAAACCAAATCTTTTACACTATGTTTACATTTAAGTAATGAATCCAGCAAATTAAATGTAACTAAAATATAAAAAAAAATTATGATTTGAAATGTTATCATAAAAAACCTTGATTATTTTTGGATTATTTTTAGTTTTTTTATAACAGGGATGTAAAATACAGAATTTATAAAGAGAATGAAAATCAATTATTTAAAAAGCAAATTATACCCTAAACCAAGTTGGGCTTAATTAAGTTTAAATATGGTCAAGCTTCCCGAAGTTCAGTTATTGTTCGTGTTAATTAGAAGTACCATCATAATCAAGGCAAACTGAGCGCAGAATTTACTTGACAGCATGCTAATATAAGGCGCTTACTGTATTTTCCCGGAAAGTGTTACATAAAGAGACCAAATATTGCTTGGTCCTGCATCATCTTAACAGCAGTGCGCACTGGCCAATGGCAAATCATTTCAGGAGCACTTTGCTACTAACTGGGTGAATTGGTATAATTTCTGATCTTTCCTTATCTCTATGACACAAATTATAATTTTTTTTGTTATCTTAGAGGAAGATTTTTATGTTAAACATTTATTTTAATAAATACATTGGTGTTATTTTAATTTTCCATATCTACATTATAATAATAATAAAGTTCTTAAATATTGTTGGGCTTATTTTGGCCACTAAGCACTCAAAGTAGACTAGATTCTGTATGGGTTGGGTAACACTCCACTTTTACTTGTGGATCACAGGAAAAGGTTCCCACACCAGGATGAGTATATAAGGAATAAGGTTCCTGGACAACACTTGATGCTTCGTGATTTATTAAAGCTTGATATACAATGTGCGTTATGCCAGTTTGTAAACATATAGTTTCAGTGACGTTTCGGCTGTAGCCTTCATCAGGAAACTGGATGAGCCGCACTGTGTGTAAAGGAATGGCCTCAGTGGCGTGTAGGCTCTATGGCCCTGTGGGCGGATAGGTCTGTCTGTATTAGAGCAGTATGCCTGTTTGTAGTCCGCCACTACACGAAGCATCAAGTGTTGTCCAGGAACCTTATTCCTTATATACAAAGTAGACTAGAGTTGGTCATGCACATTCGATAGCTGTCGGCCAAAAGATAGCTATCTGTCCTGACTCTCTTCCGACTTTCCCATATACATACTTGTTTGTTTAGCCAAGCATGTATGTGTATTTGTTACGAACAGGTGATACGGACAATGGTTGGAGAACCACTGTGCCAACTAACCACTTTGGCATGGGGCTAGACCTAATGGAATTATCCCGGCGGTCCCCTGGTTTTCACCCTTTTACCCCTATACAGGGATCTGGCCTTTTCTGCAGGGGAGCAACCAGGTAGCTACCTCTTGTTATAGTCCTGGTGTAGTTGGCAGCTGACCCATGGAGGTCAGAGACAGCAGTGAAAAGTTGCAGAGGCACAGAGACAAGACACCAAATCAGAGCTAGGCAGAATCCGGGTGAAACCAAGGCAAATACAGATACGGGCATGAGACAAACCACGGACCACTGGAAGATAGAACGATCAGGAACCCAGACAAACAAACTTCAAGAACAAGACATACAAACTACAGGAACTCATACAGACATAGCAAATACTAGACCACAGTGGTCAAGACATCTAGGCGGGAGGAAGCACCAACCGCTCCACACTGTCGCAAGACACAGTGACACCGTTAAGAGGATACAGGTAACGGCAGAAAGATTAATCCTCACAAAACAAAACTGAGGGGAGAAACAAGCACATAGGCAGAATATTCCCACCATAAGTAACAGAGGCCAGGATGGGACATTGGCAACATGACCTGTCATAGAACACAACTGTAAAAATTCAAACCACAAGAAGCCGGCGTATGGGCACACCAGACACATCTAGTAGTGGCTTATCTCCTGGGAGAACAAAATGATTGGCCAAAAATAGTCACTTCACCCTATCCTTTTCTCCCCTGACATCATCTGTTAGTAGATAGTCCTGTGGTCCCGATACATATTAAGGGTTTGTCTAACGATACAATATTGTGTATGGGAGAGACCTTAACACTTTCTTTTTGTAGAGACTACATTTTAGCTTGTTCTGTGTCCATTGGGGGCAGGGTCTGTAATGACCTAATTAACATCAGTGCGCAGGACTGCAATGAAACCACTAACCATTAATACACTGATATAGGTGAGATACGATGGCAGATGCTCTACTCTGTTCCCTCTCCATGACACAGAACAGGCTCACAACACTCCTCTATAAAAGTCAGTAGGTCATGTATTTAAATTAGTTTTCTCTGGAAATCCATTGCAGAATCTCAGACAAGATGGCTGCAGTCATAAACCTGTTATTAAATTTGAATAAAAAAAAGTAAAATAAGAAATTAAAAATGCATTAGAATAGTGAGTATCAATAGAATTTTTATTCTAAATATAATACTGTGATACTTTTACTTTAAATAGTAAACTTTTAATAGTAATGTTTGAAAGTAGAGTAGAATTGGATTGATGTTAAAGAAGTAGGGCCACAAACATTTCTCACCTTTCATTAGGACAAGTGATAAATGTATGATGGCTCGGGGGTCTGACCACTTGGAGTCCCATGATTATGAGAATTGGTCCCCTAGTCTCCTTCGTGAATGAATCAGTAATGTATGTGTAAAAATCATTCCATTCACTTCCATGGGACTGAATAAAATTGCCCAAGACTATACTTGGTAGGCCCATAGAGGAGACTGGAGTTGTGGTCATGCAGACGTTCTACCACTGCATTCTGGAACCCTTGTTCTTATGATCAGTGGAGGTTCTGGCAGGTCTACTTGTGGATAGGGGATGAATATGTTTATGGACAAACCCCATCACCCAGTGTGATGTACATGTAAGTTTTTTTGTTACCTTACTTCCCCTTCCCCCTAAAAATAAAATTAAATAAAAAATGATAAAAAAATTCATGTGTACCCCAAAATGATACCAATGCAAACTGCAAATTGCCCTTCAAAAACACAGCTCTGTTGACGGAAACTTACATATTGTATGGATTTCAAATACATGGTAACTAGTGTTGAGTGAAGCAAAGCATTCAAAGTGGAATTCAGTCCAAATTTTAGGATAAATTCAATTCTAAAGTAAGCCAAATTTGTTCACGCTTTGTAGTAATTAGACATGAGCGAATCGAGGCTGACAAAGTGGAATTTGATCCGAATTTCAGGAAAAATTCTATTTGCACCGAAAGCCAAATTTCCTCACGCTTTGTGGCAACGAATTGCATTTTTCCCTAAAATGGCTGCTGCACATGTGAGGACATGGAAAAGGGAACTCTGGGAAGACGGGAACACCCATAATGCCATGCATGCAGACAATCAGCAGCCAGCCAGCCCTGTGATGTCACAGCCCTATAAATAGCGTCAGCCATCTTAGAATCTGCTATTTATCATTGTACTTAGTACAGGGAGAGACATCTGCAGGCGCTAGGGACAGTGATAGAAAAGACTTGATTGTGGTGAAAAAACTATTTATAAGTGCAGGGAAAGGATAGGAAGGAATCGTTCCACAGCATTTACAGACTGGGTAATAGGAACAATCCTATTACACCTTGGTGCCCTGACTGGGGATCCAAATTGCCATTTTACAGCTCTGTCATTCCAGCAAACCGTTCTTGTTATTGGGGTACAAGTGCTGTTTGATACAGCCATTAAAAGGGTTTATTACAAGGAAATATTTCTACAGTACGTCTTATTTGCCCTTGCGCGGTGCAGTTATATATTCTAAAACTCTGTTTGCCATGTATTAGTGGCAAAAGAAAAATATATTTGCCCTTGTGCGGTGCAGTGATATATTCTAAAACCCTTTTTCCCGTGTATTAGTGGCGAAACAAAAATATATTAGTCGTTCAGCGTTGCACTTATCTGTTGAAAAGCCTTTTGTGTTGTGTAAAAGTAGAAAAAAATTAGGGCCTAATTGCTGCTCAGTGGTGCAGTGATATATTCTAAAGCCCTGTTTGCCGTGTATTAGTGGCAAAAGAAAAATATATTCGCCGTTCAGCATTGCACTTATATGTTGAAAAGCCTTGTGTAGTGTGAAAGTAGAAAAAAATTAGGGCCTAATTGCTGCTCAGTGGTGCAGTGATATATTCTAAAGCCCTGTTTGCCGTGTATTAGTGGCAAAAGAAAAATATATTCGCCGTTCAGCATTGCACTAAGGGTCCATTCACACGTCCACAATTCCGTTCCGCATTTTGCGGAACGGAATTGCGGACCCATTAGTTTCAATGGGGACAGACGATGTCCCGGCCGGGTCCGCAATTGCGGATCCGCACTTCCGGGTCCGCAATCGCGTTCCCGAAAAAAATAGAACATGTCCTATTCTTGTCCCCAATTGCGGACAAGAAAAGGCATTTTCTATGAGAGTGCCGGCGATGTGCGGTCCGCAAATTGCGGAACGCACATCGCCGATGTCCGTGTTTTGCGGATCCGCGGATGCGTGGATCCGCAAAACACACACGGACGTGTGAATGGACCCTTATATGTTGAAAAGCCTTGTGTAGTGTGAAAGTGGAAAAAAATGAGGGCCTAAATGCCGTTCAGCAGTGAAGTTATATATTCTAAAGCCCTGTTTGCCATGTCTGCTCCTGTCCTGTCACCTGTGTAGAAAAACCACCAATTTCGCTACACATTACTTGTGCTCCAATATCCTCCTCCTGCATTTCAGATAAATATATTCACGTTTCAGCGTTGCACTTATATGTTGAAAAGGGTTGTGTAGTGTGAAAGTGGACCTATTTGCTGTTCAGTGGAGCAGTTATGAGTGGTAAAGCCCTTGTTGCGGTATGGACCGAATTACGTTGTGGTGACATTTTTTATGTGAAACAGGCTTTTGGGGGGAAAATTGATGGGTGATTGTACACCTCCTTTTGCTGTATGGACCAAATTACGTCGTCGTGGGTACTGCAGTAAACATAATGAAGACGCTGATGACAACACACCAGCAGATTTTGCCTTTACCATCTATTCACAATTAACCCCTTCTACCCCGGCCCAGTTTTCACCTTCCTGCCCAGGCCATTTTTTGCAAATCTGACATGTGTCACTTTATGTGGTAATACCTTTGGAACACTTTTACTTATCCAAGCCATTATGAGATTGTTTTCTTGTGAAATGTTGCACTTCGTGATAATCATAAATTGTAATCAATATATTTCACCTTTATTTGTGGAAATATCCTAAATTTGCCAAAAATTTTGAAAAATTCCCAAATTTTCAAATTTGATGGGTGATTGTAGACTTTCTTCTGTATGATCCGAATTCCATTATCCTTTCATTGGTGAAATTTTTTATTTCAAACATGCTTTTATTCGGGAAAATTGATGGGTGATTGTACACCTCCTTTTGCTGTATGAACCAAATTATGTAGGGGTAAAAAATTTTATGTGAAACAGGCTTTTTTTGGGAAAATTGATGGTTAATTGTAGACTCTCATCACTCTCACGCTGTTCTGCACCTGGTTTGCCTGGGCAAACGGAGTCACACAGAGGAGGAACTGCTCCGTGTCCTTCATCAAGAAATCAAATCCTTGCTTTCTCAACAACTCAAAATCGGAACCATAGTGACCGACAACGGGAAGAACATGGTGTCACACTTGTTCAATCTGGTTGTCCAATGGTTTCTGAAGTCTTCCATCCATCTGCAAGATATCCTAAAAATGGCCAGTAAACTTTGCGTGCACTTGCAGCTACTCGTACACCGCAAAGCACACCCTCCTTGAGCTGCAGCGGCAGAACGGCTTCTCTAAACATAGGCTGATATGCGACGTTTCCACCCATTGCAATTGGAATGATTTCTTGATGATTCAAGCACTCCCCTGTGTAACCTTAATGTTAGCCAGTGGCAACTCATGCGTGACACATGCCGTTTGCTCAGGCCCTTTGAGGAGGCCACGTTATTTGTCAGTTGCCAGGACTAGGGGATGAACAATGTCATTCCACTGCTTCATGTCCTGGAACAGATGCTGGTAAAACTGGCTGGTCAGGGGACTGGAGACATGGTGCCTAGATCTCACGGCCACATAAGCCCTGTGGGGGCTGAACTGCAGGAGGAGGATATTGGAGCACAAGTAATGTGTAGCGAAATTGGTGGTTTTTCTACACAGGTGACAGGACAGGAGCAGCATGGCAGCCAGAGGAGCTACAGGGCGATAAGAAAGATGAAGCAGAGGACCCAGCCATACTTTGGCAGTATGCAGTGGAGATGGAGACAGGGAGTCCCTCCGAGTCACTTGCACAAATGGCCCGAAGCATGCTCACTTGCTTGTGTAGTGACAGCTGAATTGTCACCATTCGGCAGAAGGATGCCTTATGGCTCTCCACCTTGTTGGACCCTTGGTCCAAAATGGGGGCCTTTTTTACACCCTCTGAGAGGGAGGACAAACTGAACTACTAAAGAGACATCCTATGTAGTCAGTTGGCCACTGCCTATCTGCACCATCATCCATCCTCTCGCAGGTCTGACTGGGGGGCACTCTGCCCTCACGTTGCACTGTCATGGCTGCTGGGAGGGGTGGGGTGGCAGAAGCAGTATCAACTCCATCAGCAGCAGCCTGAATCTAGAGTTGCTGATGAGCAGCTTTCTTCATCTGCCTAGTGAAGAAACTACTCACCAGCAGAAGCAGCAGCTAGACCTGGAGCAGGACCTGAACCAGCAGGTGGAGGCATACTTGGACAGCAGCCTGCCACCCCACATTGAAGATCCACTGGATTACTGGGCAGCCAAACTGGATTTGTGGCCACAACTGGAAGAGTTTTCCCTGGAAAAGCTGTCCTGCCAGTTCAGTAGTGTGGCATCAGAGTGGGTGTTTAGTGCGGCGGGGGCCATAGTTAACCCAACAAGAACTCGCCTGTCCACCCAAAATGTGTAGAGACCGACATTTGTCAAGATGAATCAGGCGTAGATCAGCCAAGATTTTCACCCTCCAATGCCTGATGCATCAGATTAGATCATCCATGGTGCCACACCAACACTTTGACAAAAGAGACCGGTTTCTTCTGGCTACCTACCTCAGCTACTATTCGGATGCTGCCACCCGCCTGATGCCACACATCTGATGCCAAGCGCTCTTTCTTTCTTTCACTTAGCAGGTACTGGTATTGCCAGCCACCTCCACACTATGTCACCTTGACACCATGTGGCCTCCTGATGCTACTGCCACCTCCACACTAAGTCACCTTTTCACTCTGTGGTCTCCTCATGCTGCTGCCACTTCCACATTATGTCACCTTGACACTCTGTGGCCTCCTGATGCTGCTGCCACCTCCACACTACAGTTGATAAACAAATAGTCCACACACCTCTGTTAAAATGTCATGGTTCTGTGATGCAAAAAAATGAGACAAAGATAAATCATTTCAGAACTTTTTCCACCTTTAATGTGACCTATAAACTGTACAACTCAATACAAAAACAAACTGAAATCTTTTAGGTAGAGGGAAAAATATATAAAATATATAAATATAAAAATAAAATAATATGGCTGCATAAGTGTGCACCCCTTAAGCCTTATTCACACAGTCAGTGTTCAGCCAGTGATTTCTATCAGTTACTTCGAGCCAAAACCAGATGCAGCTCTAAACACAAATCTTTCCTTTATACCTTTATACCTTATGTCTGTGGAGGCTCCAATCCTGGTTTTGGCTTAAAATCACTGATGGAAATCACTGACCAAAAACTGACGTGTGAATGAGACATTAAACTAATACTTTGTTGAGGCACCTTTTGATTTTATTACAGCACTCAGTCTTTTTGGGTATGAGTCTGTCAGCATGGCACATTTTGACTTGGCAAGATTTGCCCACTCTTCTTTGAGAAAACACTCCAAATCTGTCAGATTGCGAGGGCATCTCCTGTGCACAACCCTCTTCAGATTACCCCACAGATTTTCAATCGGATTCAGGTCTGGGCTCTGGCTGGGCCATTCCAAAACTTGAATCTTCTTATAGTGAAGCCATTCCTTTGCTGATTTGGATGTATGCTTTGCGTAGTTGTCATGCTGAAAGATGAAGTTCCTCTTTATGTTCAGCTTTCTAGCAGAAGCATGAAGATTTTGTTCCAATATTAACTGGTATTTGGAACTGTTTATAATTCCCTCCATCCTAACCAGTTCCTCCTGAAGAAAAACAGCCCCAAAGCATGCTGCTGCCACCACCATGCTTCACTGTGGGTATGGTGTTCTTTTGGTGATGTGCAGTGTTGTTTTTGCGCCAAACATATCTTTTGGAATTATGGCCAAAAAGTTCAACCTTGGTTTCATCAGACCATAACACCTTTTCCCACATGCTTTTGGGAGACTTCAGATGTGTTTTTGCAATGTGTAGCCTGGCTTGGATGTTTTTCTTCGTAAGAAAAGGCTTGCGTCTTGCCACTCTACGCCATAGCCCAGACATATGAAGAATACGGGAGATTGTTGTCACATGTACCACACAGCCAGTACTTGCCAGATATTCCTGCAGCTCCTTTAATGTTGCTGTAGGCCTCTTGGTAGCCTCCCAGACCAGTTTTCTTCTCGTCTTTTCATCAATTTTGGAGGGACGCCCAGTTCTTGTTAATCTCACTGTTGTGCCATATTTTCCCCTCTTGATAACTGTCTTCACTATGTTCCATGGTATATCTAAGGCCTTGGAAATTCTTTTGTACCTATCTCCTGAGTGATACTTTTTAACAATGAGTTGGGCGTAATGATCGCGGTTGCAGAGGATATGACCGCGCCCGGCTGGGGGAGGGGGCCTGCTGCGCTCACATGTAATAGGCAGGGCCCGGCATGAAGTACAGTGACAATACCGGGCCCCGTCAGAGCGCTTTTCAAACATGTGTATTATGCGCCCTGGGCTAACAGACAGGGCGCAGAGGCAAGTGGGGAGGGGGTCGGCTCGCATACTCATCCAGCAGTTCTTGGCACTGCCGGGCTGTCGTCTCCAGAGTGAAGCAGCAGCGCGATGTGAGTGTAGGAGTGTGTCATCAGAGAAGAAGGTAAGTATGTTTTTTTTTTTATCTGCAGACTGGAGGCAAAAGGGGGGCCACAACAAGAGTAAGGGGGCACAAAAGTGGGCATTTTTGCTAAGGGGGCACCTAATCTTTCATAACTACTTTGAGGGGGCACCTAATCTTTCATAACTACTTTAAGGGGGCACCTGATCTGACATAACTACTGTGAGGGGGCACATATGTGGGCATAACTACTATGAGGGGCACATAACTGGGCATAACTACTGTGAGGGGGCACATATTTGGGCATAACTACTATGAGGGGGAACATACCTGGGCATAAACACTGTGAAGGGGCACATATCTGGCCATAACCACTGTGAGGGGGCACATATCTGGCATATCTACTGTGAGGGGGCACATATCTGGGCATTACTACTGTGAAGAGGCATATATGTGGGCATTACTACTGTGAGGAGGCACATATCTGGGCATTACTACTGTGAAGGGGCACATATGTGGGCATTAATACTGTGAGGGGACACATATCTGGGCATTACTACTGTGAGGGGGCACATCTGGGCATATCTACTGTTAGGGGGCACATATCTGGCCATGACTACTGTGAGGGGGCACATCTGGGCATTACAACTGTTAGGGGGCACATATCTGGACATTACTACTGTGAGGGGGCCCATATCTGGGCATATCTATTGTGAGGGGGTACATATCCGGGCATATCTAGTGTGAGAGGACACATATCTGGGCATAACAACAGTGAGGGGCCACAAAAGTGGGCATAACTGCTGTGACAAGAACAAAGGTGGACGTAACTGCTGTGAGGGGCCACAAGCAGGACATAACTATTGTGAAGGAGGCACAAGGTGGGCTTCATTACTGTGAGGGGCCACAATGTGGGCATTAGTACTGTGTGGTAGCACTTACGGGAAATGTTAAATGGACCTTATTCCGGATCCAATGAATGTCACGCCAACGACACCCTGGATAAGGTAGGACCAGATTTTATTAGTTAGGACTGGGTGAGTTTAGCCATGGATTCGGCTTAGTGTAAAAAAAACTTGACGCCTCTTAGTATAAATTGGGGGAGGGGGGCAATCCAGGGCCCATAACACTCTAGTTACGCCACTGATAATGAGATCCCTCTGATGCTTTGAAAGCTCTCTGTGGACCATGGCTTTTGCTGTGGGATGCGACTAAGAAAATTTCAGAAAAGACCAACTAGAGCAGCTGAACTTTATTTGGGGTTAATCAGAGGAACTGTAAATGATAGCACGTGTATGCTGACTCCTATTTAACATGATTTTGAATGTGATTGCTTAATTCTGAACACAGCTACATCCCCAGTTATAAGAGAGTGTGCGCACTTATGCAACCAAATTATTTTAGTTTTTTTGTTTTCTTCCCTCCACCTAAAATATTTCAGTTTCTTTTTAATTGAGTTGTACAGTTTATAGGTCACATTAAAGGTGGAAAAAGTTCTGAAATGATTTATCTTTGTGTCATTTTTTACAGCACAGAAACCTGACATTTTAACAGGGGTGTGTAGACTTTTTATATCCACTGTATGTCATCTTGCCACCCTGTGGCCTCCTGATGCTGCCACCACCTCAAAACTGTCATTGTGCCACTCTATGGCCTCCTCCTAATGCGGCTGTCGCCACCTCCACACTGTCATGGTGCCACTCTGTGGCCTCCTGATGTTGCTGCCTCCTCCACACTGTCATTGTGCTACTCTGTGGCCTTCTCATGCTGCTTCCACCTCACCACTATGTCATAGGGCCACTATGTAGACTTCTCATGCTTTTCCCACCCTCCCCACTTCATGTCTGGGCCACTATTTTGCCTTTCGGCCTGGCTGCCATCATCATTTATTTGACCCTTCTTATGATTTGGTAGCCAAAAGCAGGATTGGTTACAAAACACAGAAGACATGCAAATATTCCATTCACGTGTCATCTCTGTTTTGGATCCACTCCTGTTTTTTTGGCATTAGCAATACTGATGGATTACTGGCCAAATGCTGACCGAGTGAAGGCGGATGCTCAATAGACAGGATCTGTTTTTTGGGGGTTATTGTTCTGACTGATCAGAGGAAGGGCAAAATAATCAGTGACGTTGACACAAACTTACTGATGACACCCTCTCCACTCTGTCGGGGGGCTCTACTTGTATAAGCGTTTAATAGAACAGGTTCTGTAGACATCTATGTGGACTCAGCTGACAATGGTGTAAAAGGAGTGCACTTATTCTTGGTGCTAACATTGACCTGTAAGGCTGAGTTCATACTTGAGTTATTTGGTCATTTTGGCCCCGTGACTGCCCAACTAAGTGAAGTGTGCAGTGATTCTAAGAGCAACGAATTTCATCTGCATGTCATACGGGCCCACAGTACTAATTCACTACCAGAGCAGACTTCCTATGCGTGTTACTGCAAGGCACAGTGTTCTACACCACTATAAAGGCTCTCTGAAGCCAGGAAATAGCCCCTTTCCAACAAGATTCGCTGCAAATAAGTTCGGACCAAACTGAATTTCTCTGAAAAAATTCCGCTCATCTCTAGTAGTAATGAATCATTTTTTTATAAAATAGTGGCTCATCCACTTGCTAATGAAGAGGCAGTGTGCTCCTTTCTTGATTGAAAAAGACCTGCAGAAGGACCTGCACTGAGCATGATGATGTCACCGCACACTCCTATATGAAGTCACCACATGATCATGCTGAGAGCATGTGGTGACATCATCACGCTCAGTGCTGATTCCTTCGGCAGGTCTTTTTCAATCAAGAGAGGGACGGACGGCCTTTGCGAAAGCAAGTGGATGAGGAAAAGGATTTTTCTTTTTTTTTTTAAACCCAAAAGGCCATATTGCACTAGCGTATTACAGTTTTTAACGACTGTTAGACTGGTGCACTTCTGTCTAAGCGGTCGTTAAAAACAGTCCCATTGCTTGACAGGCTGAATGGGGTTTTAACATAGCGATTTGTAACAAACCTAATTTCTTGTCAAACTTCCGTGAAGCTGCTGAACCGAGTTCTTAGAAACTTTGCTCATCTCTAATGGTGACACAAAGCAACTTAAAAAAATAATAATAATAACTAATTTTTGCAGAAACCCTTTAAACCTGGAGTTCCTTAGAGAGTATAGCCTGCTAATCACAGGATTAGTATGATGTTGAAATATATTGCATCTATTAAGCATACAAATCTATGTATAGCCATAGATAACCTATAATTAACTTTTCATAAGCTATAGGTGCCAAAAACACAATTCTCCCAGTATACTCCATATTTAATGGATCTGAGGGATGAAATAACATGACAATTTTTCCCAAAGAGAAACAAAAAGTTATGGCACAGTTACAGTAATCCTGGGATATTTCCACAAGTAACACATGTACTATTCTGTGTTGTCACTCAGCTTTGTGACAGTTGCCTTTTTTAGCAGTAAAGACGAGCTCCTTGTGAAGGTAGAATCTGATTTCATAGTTTTCGTTATTCCACTTGTTCCTTGTACACTATATATCCTTGTTTCCAGAAATATACTGAAAAGTGAATTGTAATGTAAAGGGAATAAAAAGAACATCCATTGTAGAAGCATCATTCTCAGACCAATGGCTTTTCAAAGAAACAATGTGCTATGCCTTATATTATTGTCTTTTCTTTACATGCAACTTCATTTTTCTACCATTGTCAGTGTGAACAAAACAAACATGAAAAGAACAAGGACGGGAGCACGTATTCTGCTTTATCTCTGACATATCTGCCACTTGGAGCACATGGTACTACTTCTTTAACTCTTTCATGACCGAAAGTGTTTTGGGCCTTCATGTCCAAATCAAAATTTCACATCTTTGAGAAAAAGATTTCTTATTTAACCCCTTCAGGACCCTGACATTTTTCACCTTAAGGACCAGGCCATTTTTGGCAAATCTGACATGTGTCACCTTATGTGGTGATAACTTTAAAACACTTTTACTTATCCAAGCCATTCTTAGACTGTTTTCTCAACACATATTGTGCTTCGTGACAGTGGTAAGTTTGAGTCAAAATATTTCATTTTTATTTATAAAAAAATACCCAATTTACAAAAAATTTGGAAAAATTCGCAATTTTCTAAATTTCAATTTCTCTGCTTTTAAAACAGATAGTGATACCTTCTAAAATAGTTATTACTTTACATTTCCCATATGTCTACTTCATGGTTGGATCATTTTGTGAATGAGATTTTCTTTTTTGGGGGATGTTAGAAGGCTTAGAAGTTTAGAAGCAAATCTTACAGATTTTAAGAACATTTCCAAAAACCCAATTTTTAAGGACCAGTTCAGGTCTGAAGTCACTTTGTGAGGCTTACATAATATAAACCACCTAAAAATGACCCCATTATAGAAACTACACCCCAGGATTTTTAATCTTTTAGGTGTTCCACAAGAATTAAAGGAATATGTAGATGAAATTCCAGAATTTCACTTTTTTTGGCAGATTTTCAATTTTAATCTATTTTTTCCAGTAACAAAGCAAAGGTTAGCAGCCAAATAAAAGTCAATATTTATTACCCTAATTCTGTAGTTTACAGAAACACCCCATATGTGGTTGTAAACTGCACATGGCAGGGCGCAGAGGGAAAGGCATGCCATATAGTTTTTAAGATAATTTTAGGTTGCCATGTCACATTTGACGACCCCCTGATTCACCCCTAAAGTAGAAACTCCAAAAAAGGGACCCCATTTTGGAAACTACGGATAAGGTGCCAGTTTTTTGTTACTCTTTTAGGGTACATATGGTTTTTGGTTGCTCTATATTATAATTTTTGTGAGGCAAGTTAACACAAAATAGCTTGTTTTGGCAGTGTTTTTATTTTTTGTTTTTTACAATTTTCATCTCAGAGGTTAGATCATGTACTATTGTTATAGACCAGGTTGTTACGGACGCGATAATAACAAATATGACAACTTTTTTTGGTTGTTTGTTTCAGTTTTACATAATAAAGCATTTTTGAGAAAAAAATTTTTTTAGTGTCTCTATATTCTATTTTTGTGCAACTGTCATATGTAGGGGCTAATTTTTTTCGGTATGAGACGATGGTTTGATTGGTCCTCTTTTAGGGTGCATGTGACTTTTTGATAGCTTGGTATTACACTTTTTGTCATGTAAGGTGACAAAAAATGGCTTTTTTGACACTGTTATTATTTTTATTTTTTTACGGTGTTCACCTGAGGGGTTAGATCATGTGATATTTTTATACATCAGGTTGTTACAGATGTGGCAATACCTAATATGTATACTTTTTTATTTATTTGTTCTTTACAATGACAGCATTTTTTAAACCAAAAAAATCATGTTTTAGTGTCTCCATATTCTAAGAGCCATAGTTTTTTATTTTTTGGGCGATTGTCTTAGGTAGGGTCTCATTTTTTGTGGGATAAGATGATGGTTTAATGGGTACTATTTTGAGGTGCGTATGACTTTTTGATTGCTTGGTATTGCACTTTTTGTGATGTAAGGTGACAAAAAATGGCTTTTTTGACACTTTTTTTTTTTACAGTGTTCACCTGAGGGGTTAGGTCATGTGATATTTTAATACACCTGGTTGTTATGGACATGTCGATACCTAATATTTTTTTTCACTTTTAACACAATAAAATAATTTTTGAAACAAAAAAAATCATGTTTTAGTGTTTCCATATTCTGAAAGCCATATTTTTTTTAAAAAAATGTTCTTGATTGTTTTATGTAGGGGCTAATTTTTAGTGGGATGTGGTAACGGTTTAATTGCTACTATTTTGGAGGCATATGCCTTTTTGATCGCTTGGTGTTGCACTTTTTGTGACGTAAGGTGACAAAAAAATTATTGTTTTAGCACAGTTTTTATTTTATTTTTTCTACGACGTTCAGGTGAAGGGGTAGATCATGTGATACCCAATGTGTCTGGTTTTCTTTACTTTTTCCTTGTTTTGCAATTTTATGTGTTTTATTTTGGGATCTTAATTTTTTTTTCCTTTCTTTAAACTTTTTATTTTTGTCCCACTTTTGGGGTCTGATCCCCTCTGCAATGCATTAGAATACAACCTGTATTGTAATGAATTGGCTGTCAGCTTTTATGCTGACAGCCTGCCTGTGAGACCCAATCGTCATCTTTTATGCTGACAGCCTGCCTGTGAGACCCAGCCTATGGACTGGATCTCACAGACTTCCATAGAAGGCAAGCCCCGATGCCTATGGAAGGAAACGGGCTGCCTTCTCTGACATCGGGTCCCCGCCACTTCAGCGTGCACCCGTACCCTCCGTGAACCCTCTGCATGCCACGGTGCTTTCACCGATGCCGGCGTATGCAGCAGGGGTCCGTGCCGCTGATCGGACGGGCGCAGCTCCTGCACCCGCCCGATCAGCCCGCCATACATGTACTGCGCTGGTCCTTAAATCATGTCCACGAGCGCCGTGCATGTACGGCGAGGGTCCTCTATGGGTTAAAACAGGAGCAGCTATCAAATAATTTTGTAGGTCTTATTAGAAGAATGAATACTTATTTAATACATGAAAAAAAAGAACCCCCCAAAAACGAATCATTTTTTTCCTTATTTATTTTGTATTTATTAATTAATTATTTATTTATTATTTATTTTCTTAATTATTAATTTATTTTTCCCTTATTTATTTTTTATTTCCTTGTTTATTTATTTCCTTATTTAGTCTTATTTTCTTTATTTCTCAGAGATGCCAAATGTGAATAACGTTTGATGTCTATAGTGTTAAGAAGAAGACCCTATTTTAGTTTTAAATGTATATCCCTCCCTTAAAAGGGATTGTATGAGATAATAAAAATCCCCAATAAACTACCCAACAGCGTAAGATAAAATATGATGTTACACTCACCCCTTTCTCCAGCACAGTGCAGTGAGAATGTGGCATGTTACCCCTGCAGCCAATCACTGTCCTCAGCGGTCTAGGCACCAGGGCCAGATTAACCCCTTAAGGACATAGGACGTATGGGTACGGACTGATGTCTGAGTCCTTAAGGACACAGGGCGTACCCATACGTCCTGAAAAAAATAGTGTAAAAAAAAATTGCGCTAGCAACATGGTTCCTGCTGCGATCATGCAGCAGGAACCATGTTGAAATGCCGAGGGGGGTCGTGTGAGCCCCCCAAATCGACGATAGCAAAAAAAAACACAATTCAATTCAGACCTGCGGTTTGTTGCGTTTCCAGTCCATTCGGGTCTCCGGTGACCCGATGAACCGGAAAGGAACGGTGATCGGTGGTGTGATAACACACCACAAATCACCGTCCTTGTATTGGGGGCAGTGGTGGCGGTGCTGGGATCTGATTGGCTGGCGCGGCGGAAAGTTAAACTTCCGCTGCTCCTCTCTCCCCTCCCACTTGTCCCAGCGCTGCAGAAGAGACAGGAGCGTTCTTCATCGCCTGGATGCGCTGCAGACGTGCTGCATCCCCAGAGGACCTGCTGCATCCCCAGCGGACCTGCTGAATCCCCAGCCCATCCTTGCCTGACCTGCATACTCGCCAGACCTGAATCCCCACCTGACCTGCATCCCCGCCTGACCTGCATCCCCGCCTGACATGCATCCTCGCCTTACCTGCATCCTCGCCTGACCTGTATCCCCGCCTGACCTGCATCCCTGCCTGACCTGCATCCCCTGCAGCACCTTCAAGTAGGGTAGGGAAAGTAAGAGAGAGGGTATTATTTAGGCAGGGATAGTGAAGGAAAGGTAGTTCGGGGAAAAAAAGTCTCTGGGGTACACAGCACTTAGCTGTGCAACCCTAGATCCCCCACAGGTGCTGAACCCCCCCCCCCCCCCCACACACACACACACACCTGATCAGCGAGTTAGATTTTTTTTTTTTTTACCACTGTTAATTTTTTTTTCAGTTTTTAGTTTTTAACGTGAACAGCCGTGGCCCCACACACACGCACATAGAATAAAGTTTTACACGCACGCACACACACTTTCACACACACATACCCATGGCATGCCAGATGTTCACGGTGGAGGAGGCATATGCCCAGATGCTCTCCGACTCCGAGAGCCCCAGTGAGGATGACGATGACCCCACGTTCCTCTTGTCATCCGCATCCTCCTCCTCATCATCTGATGATGATGAGCCCCAAAGGCGTCAGAGCCAGGGCCTCCACATGCTAGGGACCCCGTGGCCCACACCAGTACGAGCAGCCCTGGGGCTCGTACTGGTTTTCCGGCCCACCAACTAAGCCCACCGGAGCCCCCTAACGGTGAACTTAGCTTGTGTACCCTAGTGGACTTTGTGCCTGCGATTCCTGAATTTGTTGGCAATCCAGGAATACAGATTCCCACAGTGGGCTTCACTGAAATTGACTTTTTTAGTTTTTTTTTCAGTGAGCCACTTATGAATCTGATGGTGGAGCAAACGAAACTGTACGCCCAACAGTTCGCTGCTCAAAACCCGGGCTCTTTTTTGGCTAGGCCCGGTGGCTGGACCCCTGTCAGTGCAGCCAAAATGAGGACTTTTTGGGGCCTCGTGCTGCACATGGGCCTAGTCAAGAAACCTAGTGCCAGGCATTACTGGAGTGGGACGCTCTACCAGACCCCACTCTATCAGTATGGCCATGACACGCTCACGGTTTGAGGCCATCCAGAAATGCTTGCATTATGCAGATAATGCAGCATTTCCTCCCCGCAGTGTTCTTGCCTATGACCGTCTGTATAAGATACGGCCGGTCATCAATCATTTTGGGGCCAAATTTGCGCAGGCCTATGTACCCGGAAGGGAGGTCGCGGTTGATGAGTTTCTCGTTGCTTTCAAGGGGAGACTCAGTTTCTGCCAATACATTCCCACTAAGAGAGCGAGGTATGGAGTGAAAATATACAAAATTTGTGAGAGTACCTTAGGGTACACTTACAAATTTCATGTCTACGAGGGGCGAGATTCCCGTATTAAACCCCCAGAATGTCCCCCCACTCTGGGTGTTAGCGGGAAACTCATGTGGGACCTTATGTACCCACTACTGGATAAGGGTTACCACCTGTACGTGGATATTTTTTATACTAGTATCCCCTTGTATCAGGCCCTCACCGCCAGATCCACGTTCGCTTGTGGGACCGTGCTTAAAAATCAGCGCGGCCTCCCTGCCCACCCCCTCCAGGTACCTATCCCCAGGGGTGAGACCTGTTCCCCTACCAGTGGAAACCTGTTGCTGGTCAGGTGTAAGGACAAGAGGGATGTCCTTGTACTGATGACAATTCACAGTAACGGCATCTCCCCTGTCCCTGTGCGAGGTACCACGGCTACGGTCCTCAAGCCCGATTGTATCGTCGACTACAATCGGTATATGGGAGGAGTTGATCTACTTGCGGTCTACTTGGTACAGGTTGCCTTGTACAACGCTTTTGTACTATCCCGAAGCGCTGGCAGCACAGGGAAATTCCTTCAGTTCTATGAGGCAGTCTTCAAGGACCTGATCTTTTCAGACCGGGAAAGAGCAGGTCGGAGTACCTCGGGAAATGGAGGTGCCCGAATCGTCCCTGGCCAACACTTTCCAGGTGTGGCCCCCTTACTGAAAAGAAGGGACGATCCGAAAAAAAAGTGCAGAGTGTGTCACATGAGGGGGATACGGAAGGACACCACCACTTAGTGTGACACGTGCCCCGATCATCCAGGCCTTTGTGTAATTGGTTGCTTCAGGGAGTATCACACTTCCATGGAGTACAAAATTTTTATAATTCCCGACAGTCCCCTAAAGAACATAAAAAACTATGGCTCTCAGACTTTGGAGACACGAAAACAACCTTTTTTTTTCCAAAAATGATATTAGTTTTAGTAGTGTCTCCAAAGTCTGAGAGCTATACATATTGGGCATCGCCACGTCCATAAAAATCTGCTCTATAAAAATACCCCATAAACTAACCCCTCAGATAAACGCCATAAAAAAATAAAACAAAAACTGCCAAAAAAAAACATTTTTATTGTCACCTTGGATCCCAAAAAGTGTAATAGCGAGCGATCAAAAAGTCATATACACCCCCAAATAGTGCCAATAAAACCGCCATCTCATCCCACAAAAAATTAGCCCCTACATTAGATATTCGCCCAACAAAAAAAAAACTGTAGCTCCCAGGCTATGGAGATACTGAAATTATTTATTTTTTGTTCCTAAAATGATAATATAGTGTAAAATCTAAACAAATTTTAAAAAGTAGACATATTAGGTATCACCGCGTCCGTAAGAATCTGCCCTATAAATATAACATTTGACCCAACCCCTTGGATGAACACTGTCAAAAAAATAAAAAAAAAACGGTACCAAAACACCCATTTTTTGGCAAAATTTCCATTTGAATCAATTTTTTCCGGTAATAAAGCAAGGATTAACAGCCAAACAAAACGAAATATTTATTGCCCTGATTCTGTAGTTTGCAGAAACACCCCATATGTGGTTGTAAATGTCTAAATAGCCACACGGCAGGGCATAGAACGAAGGGAACGCCATATGGTTTCTGGAAGGCAGATTTTGATGGATTGGTTTATTTACACCATGTCCCATTAGAAGCCCCCTGATGTAGCCTAGACTAGAAACTACAAAAAAGTGACCCCATCTAAGAAACTACACCCCTCAAGGTATTCAAAAATTACTTTAAAAAATTTGTTAACCCTTTAGGTGTTCCACAAAACTTAATGGTGAATGTAGAAACAATTTTAGAATTTCAATTTTTTGTTACCTTGCCTCAAAAAAGTGTAATATAGAGCAAACAAAAAAAATATTTAGCCTAAAATAGTACCCAAAACAACAACCACCTTATCCCGTAGTTTCCAAGATGGGGTCACTTTTATGGAGTTTCTACTCTAGGGGTGCATCAGGGGGCTTGAAAGGGTACATTGTTTAAATTAACCAGTCCAGCAAAATCTGCCTTCCAAAAACCATATGGCATTCCCCTTCTTCTATGTCCTGCCGTCTGGCCAAATAGTAGTTTACTATGACTTATGGCGTGTTTCTGAAAACTACAGAATCAGGACAACCCATATTGAGTTTTGTTAGGCAGTTAACCCTTATTTTATTACTGGAAAAAATGGATTAAAATGGAAAATTTTCCAAAAAATTGAAATTCCACAATTGTTTCTCCATCTGCCATTAACTCTGGTGAAACACCTAAAGGGTTAACAAAGTTTGTAAACCCAGTTTTGAATACCTTGAGGGGTGTACTTTCTTAGATGGAGCAAATTTGGCAAAACAAAATTGTGAAAAGGCGCTCATAGGGTAGTATGTCCTTGATAACGGTTGTGGGAAAGGATTATTATGCTCACCTTCTAGTGTTGTGCATACGTGGGCACAACACTCGTGAGGGCAGATAGGGTCGGTGCTGCCGGTATCGGCTCAGTCCTTGTGGGTGGTTGCCAAACCTCCAGAGGGCTGATAGATATGCAATAGAAGGTTTGTGTACTGGTTTGGTGGAGTTATCCAGCTTGGTCTACGCTTCCTGTAATCGCTCGGCATCTCAGACTTGAAAAAGGAAAACATACACTCCGAATCGCGTTGTCACTTGAAATTACTATTATAAGCATCAATCACAAAACCATCTGTATCAAGGTCGTAATTGTGCGCCAAGAGGTATCAAATAAGTGTACCAAACCAGTACACAAACCTTCTATTTCTTAGATGGAGTCACTTTTTGGGAATTTCTATTATAGGCGTGCAACGGGGGGCTTAAAATGGGACATGGTTTAAAAAAATCAGTCCCACATAATCTGCCTTCCAAAACCCATATGGCGTTCCCATATTGAGTTTTGTTTGGCAGTTAACCCTTGCTTTGTTAGTGGAAAAAGATGGAGAGTTAACATTCCATTAACTCTTGTGGAACCCCTAAAGGGTTAACAAAGTTTGTAAAATCAGTTTTGAATACCTTGAGGGGTGTACTTTCTAAAATGGGGTAATTTTGGGTGGTTTCTATTATGTAAGCCTAACAAAGGGACTTCATACCTGGATTGGTCCATAAAAAGTGGGATTTGGAAAATTTCTGAAAAATTTCAAAATTTGCTTCTAAACTTCTAAGCTATGTAACATCCCCAAAAAATAAAATGGCATTCCCAAAATGATCCAAACATGAAGTAGACATATGGGGAATGTAAAGTCATCACAATTGTTGGGGGTATTACTATGTATTATAGAAGCAGAGAAACTGAAACTTTAAAATTCGCTAAATTTTCCAAATTTTTGGTAAATTTGGTATTTTTTAAGACAAAAAAACTAACTTTTTGACCCGATTTTAGCAGTGTCGTGAAGTACAATATGTGACGAAAAAACAATCTCAGAACGGCCTGGGTAAGTAAAAGCGTTTTAAAGTTATTCACACATAAAGTGAAACTGGTCAGATTTTCAAAAAATGGCCGGGTCCTTAAGGTAAAATAGGGCCGTGTCCTTAAGGGGTTAAGGGTTCCTGGAGTATGGAGCAGTCTTTTCATTGGTGGCCCTCTAACTAATGTGAATCCTCCACCACCACATACTGGAGGACATTTAGCAAGACTAATACACTGATTTGGAGTAAGCCAGGAGGTATTTTAAGTGCAGTGTCCACTGTACATTAGTATACGTGTCAATGTTAACAAGTTGGTCTGTAGGAGAGGGAAAAGTGTGACGTGCAAAGTGCACCGCCTATTTTTTTTTCAGGTTTGAGCATGCCTCTTAGCCTGAGACTCCACCCCCTTTCATGATATGTCCTCCATGCCTTGTGCAGAGGATTTACCAACCCTTCTGGGAGCTCAGAAAGGTCTCCTCTTTTTCGAAAGTCTTCTGGATTTTCCAGGTGAGTTGGCAAGTTTGCATTATAGATATAATGACTTCTACATACATACCTACTCACAAGCACTTCCTACACGTATAACTTCATTCTAGACCTATATGAACATCATATGCATGGACGGTGCATTCACTATGCACTCATATACAGAGAGCACATTACCCCCTTAAAAAGGTTTTACTCTTAGGCTGATTTTACAGGAGCGTCATCACATTCCATTGTTCTGCTCTCTAACAGAAGCAGAACAATGAAGATATCAGCAGTGCTGAATTCATCAGAAAACTAAAACTAACGGAGTAGAACAGCCTCCATTGACTATAATGGGGTCTGCTCAGAAAGATGCTTCTGTACCAGACAAAAAAGTATTGCATGTAGAACTTTTTTGTCCAGTCGTTTTGACAGAATCTGTGAAAGTGGCCCCAACTCAGATGTCAATGTATAGTCTTAGATCAAAGTATAGCATCAGCTGCACGTTTAACACACAAATACAGAGCAAAAACCAAGATCGCTACATACATACAGTATCAGAACCATTGGCCAGAAGAAGTGCCGCTTGGCGCGAAACGGCCGTCGCCTATTCCTGTGCACTCCGTGTTAGGACCCCTAGTAATGGTGCACTATAGGGCCTGGAGCAGTTGCTCCATGTGCACCATGGTTAGTCCGGCCCTGCTGGGGACAGTGAATGGCTGCAGAGAAAGGAGTGATTTTATTTTTTATTTTTTAAGTATACAGTATTGGATGGCTTGCTTGAGCTGTTCAATTATCTTGGACTTTATCCTTTATAAAGAAAGGAGATATACTGTATTTAAAACCAAAATAGTTTCTTCATTCCTGGCACTATAGCGACATCACTAGTGATGAGCGAGCACCAAAGTGTTCGGGTGTTTGGGTACTCGGTCCAAACACATAGCGATATTCGTGCGCTCAGCCGAGCACCCGAGTATAGGGGAAAACAAAGTCATGGAAACACCTCTGAAATCGATCAGGAATAGCAGGGGAACCATGTCTGGATACATCTTAGACTCCAATGTTGCTGCTGGGAACCATGTTGTCCGAGTTGTAAGCCACCTTTACAGACTGACAAAAAAAAAAACCTCTCCCAAAAAGAAAATATTTTTTTTTTAGGAAAAATTGTTAGGAGACATTCTTTCCTGTATATTCAATTGTATATACAGTGCAAGTGCTGCCAAATATTACAAAGAAGAAGCACTCCGATACAGCCTGTATATCACATAAAAGCCTCATTCACATGGTGCTACAATTGTTCAGGTACACTGCTACACTCATAAAGCCTATGCACTAAGTGAAAGGGCTGCCAAAAATTACAAGGAACTGGCACTCTAATACACCCTTTATTACACCTAAAGGAGGGCATCATACACACCCTTGCTGGTGACTCTCCAAAATATCTGGCGCAAGGGCCTGCTGATCTGACCACCTAAGAAGTTAATTGACCTGGTCAGCACAGGTTACCACTAAAGAATGACCAATTTCTAAGCTTAATTTACGTTTGGGTTCCAGATAACTTCACATAGTAGAGTTAGCACAGGGAATGGCGGTCAGCAGAGGCTACCAAGAAAGAATGACCAATTTCTAAGCTTAATTTTTGTTTGGGTTCCAGATAACTTCACATAGCAGAGTTAGCTCAGGGAATGGCGGTGAGCAGAGGTTACCAAGAAAGAATGACCAATTTCTAATCTTAATTTTCGATGGGTTCCAGATAACGTCACATAGCAGAGTTAGCGCAGGGAATGGCGGTCAGCAGAGGTTACCAAGAAAGAATGACCAATTTCTAATCTTAATTTTCGATGGGTTCCAGATAACGTCACATAGCAGAGTTAGTGCAGGGAATGGCGGTCAGCAGAGGCTACCAAGAAAAAATGACCAATTTCTAAGCTTAATTTTCATTTGGGTTCCAGATAACGTTACATAGCAGAGTTAGCGTAGGGAATGGCGGTCAGCAGAGGCTACCAAGAAAGAATGACCAATTTCTAAGCTTAATTTTTGTTTGGGTTCCAGATAACGTCACATAGCAGAGTTAGCGCAGGGAATGGCAGTCAGCAGAGGTTACCAAAAAGAAAATGACCAATCTCTAATCATAATTTTTGATGGGTTCCAGATAACGTCACATAGCAAAGTCAGCGCAGGGAATGGCGGTCAGCAGAGGTTACCAACAAAGAATGACCAATTTCTAATCTTAATTTTCGATGGGTTCCAGATAACGTCACATAGCAGAGTTAGCGCAGGGAATGGCGGTCAGCATTTGTTGCCTCTTTACATTATGGAAAGTCATTACCGGATCTATAACACAATTGCAAGCTGCTATCTGACTATCTTGGAGATTTGAGCAATGCGACGAACACATGTGGCCTCACTCACTAGACATCACACATTATTCATATGGCATGTAACCATTGTAACGAATCACTGACCTCAGCAGTCTAATACTGGGGACAGTGATTGGCTGCAGAAGTCACGTACTGTATTATACCAACACGTCACTGCTGTGCACTGACACGTGAGGAACAAGGTATAAATTATACCTCGTACCTTACAGCAGTACACTACTGTATATATTATATATCTGTACTCACTGTTATATCTTGTACCTAACATATAGCATATACAGCAGAATCAGGAGAACAGGCAGAGACCTGAAAAATGGAGGAGTATGACATCATTTTTTATTTTATTTTATGCTATTGGAGAGCTTATCTGAGGTTTTCAAAATATCTTGAATAAACCCTTTAACTTTGCAACCAACCTCTGTACATGGAAATATGCATGTGCAAAGGTATTATTTAGTAAAGGTACAAAACAGAAAATACTAGGGTAGAGCAGTCTACAATTGGTAAAAAGGTCTAATTATGTTATGTTTGAAATATCATATTGTGCAGGATGTCTGAAGTTGATGTATGTGGTTTAGAAGAGATGTGCATTTAAAAAAAATAAATATTATAAATTGTATTTATTTTCCCTATAGCAGTATAGGATAGAGCTGCCTGCGTGACAAGCCTAGCCCTGCAGATGGCACTGTGTGCTGGAGTGCACAGTGCCATCTAAAAATCTGTGTAAATTATCCCAGCTTCTGGCACAAGGGCTATGCCATCAGCTTGTAAATTTACTTGGAGTGGGCAGGAAAGAGTTTAAGGGGTTTTCCGAGAATTTTTTTACTGATGACTAGGGATGAGCGAACCCGTGGAAGTTCGGGTTCAGGACCCGAACTTGACCTAAACTTGACCCCGGACCCCTCTAAAGTCAATGGGGACCTGAACTTCACTATTTGATGTTATAACATGGTTATAACGAGAAATGTTAGCATTCTTAAGACAGAATGCTAACTAAAATAGCCATGTGGTGAGCGCGGTGATGTTACCACAGGTCCTTCTATCTTCATTCATCTTCATTTATAGAATAAAGATAGAAGGACCTGCGGTGACGTCACCGCGCTCACCACATGGTGAGCGCGGTGACATAATCGCAGGTCCTTTTGCAGGTCTTGCAGAAAGAAGAGGATACCGGCTGCGCGATCAAGTGGATGAGGGGAGTTTTTTTAATTATTTTTAACCCCTCAATGGCCATTTTATTTTGCATTCTGTCTTAAGAATGCTATTATTTTCCTTTATAACCATGTTATAACGGAAAATAATAAAAAGTGTCCTAGTGTCCATGCAGAAATTATACTGCTCCTTTACTCACCTATCAGTACGGGTTCCTGTCAGTATCATCAATATACTGTGGGATAAGTTTTCTGCAACAACATTCACATTCCCCTAAAAAGTTCTGTGGTCAGAGTGAGACTTTATGTGATCATGCTCAGGTTTGTAGCCCAGTGGAGCTGTAATTTCCAGTGTTTTTAATATGGTGAATCCCTTGCAGCTACTGCTATCATTTTCCTATATTAAAGGGGTTTTCTCACTTCTGCAAAAGACATTTAGCAAAGTTAACACAAGGCACTTACTGATGTATTGTCATTGTGTAGCGAGCTCCTGAAGAGCCAGTGCAGAGTATTGAGTAGTAGTGGCCCTGATAAGATGTTGTGTCACGGTGTACTCCCTCAGACTGTTGCTCCCTAGAGATCAGTGCAGTGGAAAGGTAGTTTGAAGAATCAAGCCAGAAGTAAAAATTTGTATCTCGCTTCTCTTATTGTAAAACATAAGTTGTGCTACATCCAGCTGTACAAAGTACAGAGTGCAGTTTCAGACATCAGATGAGGAGGTATAGTGTCTGGTTGGCTGGCAATTAAATGGTACTTGCAGGCATTTGTGGATGTACATGCTCACTCTGTGATGCAGGCTTGAGGTTAGTTTGGAGGTGGTTTAGATGATGAATGTCTAAGCCATAGTCCCTCACATGCAGCAGTGTCTGTAAATCTGTGGTTTTGCTGATCATTTTGCTGATGAAGCACACCCAAGCAATGAAAAATAAAATAAAATACAGCAACGGGCTTTAGGAGTAGGAGCACTGGCATACCCTTCCTATCTCCTTCACTATCTGTCTGGAACTCCCCCTCCTGGCAGGAAGCACATCCAGCCCACTTCTACCAAGAGAGGAGGAACAGGGTGGTTAGCCCTGTTCCTGCCAACCATTGCCAACCATGCCTCCTCTGCTGGAATACATGGCCTAAACATAACATAACAATACGTACTGTAATAAGACATTTGCAGATACCCCTAGATGTACTGCAATTTTCCATCGCATTATACACTACTTGCTTCCAGGGATTTACGACCACCCTGCAATCCAGCTGCCACCGGAAAATCGCCAGCCTCTGCACACTCCTGCTGCCCCAGCCACCAGAGAGCCTTTTCCTATAGTGTGCAAGCACAACTGACCCTGGATTACAGGGTGGTCGTAACCCCTGGAAATGAGCAGTGTATGATGTGATGGAAAAATTTATCCAGCAAATCACAGAAAAAAACTATATATATAAACCATCCTGCACGGTATGATATTAAATGCGCGGAGGTATATGGCTACATTTACAAAGTCACAGAAAATAATGCACTATAATAGTAGATGCAAGCATAACATATGTACTAAGCCCTCACTCTATTAATAAAATCTGAGACACTTGGTCAATACATTTTGATCAAAATACATCTAAGCCGACCTACCAAGTGACAAGGTGGTCTCAGTTCAGGCGGGTTCCTATGCTAAAAATGAATCCAGCCAGCAAAGGAGGCAATGTGGACAATCACAATACATTAGTAAGTACCTTGTATTAACTTTCTCTACATGATAAATACATAGTCATACAAGGACGGCTGTCAATCACAGAGTAGGACCACCCACTGGACTCGCAAGCCCTAAGTTATTCTGAATCCTTTCCCACAAAACTTTAAATCCATTTGCTCAGCTCCTCCTGCTCTACAAAGTACTGCAGCAGACCAGACTGGATTTTCAATGCTAATGGTACACATTAAGAAACTAAACAAAGAAGTATTTTTTAACTGAAAATTTACTTCAGGGTAACAGTTACCATTTTTATAGATCATGTAGAGGATAGATGATGTGTACACACCTGGGGCCGAAAGAAGAAATAACTCATCACAGAACACCTCCACCGATGATTTATATATCTAGCATTTCCATATTGTTTTAATTCCTCTTCCCATTTTATATCAATTCCCTGATATAATGTTGGTGTCAGAATAGCTCCCCTTAGGTAAATTCATAGCTGTGGTTGGATGGGTTTGCAAGGAAACCACTGGGTATATGTAATTCTCTACACCATCATGTGCTATGTTTACTTCGAGAAATACAGAAAATGATACTGATAGTAATGTATTAGAGAATTTGGGAATGTCTGAAATTTCCTGATATGTTTTGTGGCCCAATGGATGGACATTACTTTCAATGAATGAATTTCTCACAAAAATATCACACAAGTCTGTCTGTATCTATCTATCTATCTATCTATCTATCTATCTATCTATCTATCTATTCACTAGAGATGAGCATATCTATTTATTCACTAGAGATGAGCACACCAGTTGAGATTTGTTTCAGGTTCAGTTAACGGAACTTCAAACCTGAATTGATTCAGACCAAACCAAAGTTGCTCTAATTACCCTGAAAGTTGGTATATAACCTCCTCTAGCCTCCTAGGACTCGTATTATCTCTTTTTTTTTTATGAATTTTTGTTCCCCCTTCCCACCCTCCAAAAGCTCTGGAATGCAATGACAGCAATAGTAAATGATGTCCTTTATTGGAGAAGGTGATGCTTAAACACACAGGTTGTTATTGGTTAAAAAATAAAAAAAAGTGGGTTGGGGGGCAAAGAAGGGTCAGAATGCCTGACGATATGACACACACAAGTGTTGATTGTAAGAAGAAAAAGTGGCTCATTGTGAACAAGCCTAAAAAAAGTTTAAATGGGAGCAGCAGCAGTGCTAAAAAAAAAGATTGGAAACGCGTTGTGAACACAGAAATAAAGGGAAACAAATGTAGTCCTAAATTCTAAGATACTTTTGTGTGCTGGCCAGTGTATTTGTATTGATCACCTGTATATAGTGGTTTAATTAAACTAAAAGTCCCAATAAAATTTCAACTGTGTGGAGAAATAAATGAATGTTAACAGATAATGAAGGGCCAGGCCTCACGCTCACTTTCATGTTAACACTCACAGGCTGGTTTAATTAAATTGTCGCAAAAATAATATTATTCTAACCTTCTGTAAACTGAATATACGGAAATTGACGATTGAGGCATGATCCTTAATATGGCGTCAACATTTCCAGTTAAATTGTTACAGTAGCCTGTGTACTGATGTACTGATGACTTATATGCTGGTTTAATTAAATTGAAAGTGTCCCTAAAAATTCAATTGCAACTGTGTGGAAATTAAATAAATTTAAATGGATGATTGAGGCTTGATGCTTAATTTCATGTTAACAATAACAGGTAGATTTTGTTTTGCTGCAGTAATCACATGTATATGATGGTTAATTGAATTGAAATCCCGCCCAAAAAAAATTCAATTGCAACCGTGTGCAAATGGAATTCACGGAAATGGATAATTGAGACTTCAAGCTCAATTTCATGTTAACACTCACAGGTAGATTACTGCTATGACAAGTGTTTTTGCTGTAGTAATAATGTACATATGATGGTTAATTAAATTGACCCCCCCCTAAAAAGTAAAACTAAATTGCAGCCATGTGCAAATGGAATTCAAAGAAACGGACGATTGAGGTTTGACACTCAATTTCACATTAACAAAGGTAGATTGATGTCCTAAAGCAAAAACAAATAATGCAACAGCATTCTACAAATGCAAATAACAAAGTAAATACAATAGTGCCATACTCACTATAGATAATATACTAATGCTACATTATAATTGTGAAAACATTTTTTTGTACAAAATGATTTGTGCCTGTCCGCCAACAACAAGGCAGTCTCTTTAGGACAGGAACCTACACTAAATGCTACCTCCTCTGGTGCCATACTGGCCTCCATTAAAATTCAGGGAATGCAGGTTCCACATGTATGCCCACACTATTTTATTTCTCTTTTGGTGCCACAATGGCCTCCATAAATTCAGGGAATACAGGATGGCACCAGGAGAGGTAAAATACAGGGTGGGCTGAGCATGCATGTAGGACCTGCATTCCCTGAGTGGATTTATCCGAAACTAACTTGAAAAGATTCAGTTTCTTCTGCCGTCAGAAAAATAATGATCCGAACTGGTCGCTCATCCTTGTTATTATCTATCTATCTATCTAATATCTATCTATGATCTATCTATCTATGATCTATCAATGATCTATCTATCTAATATCTATCTATGATCGATCTATCTATCTACCTATGAAGAGAAAAAGCGCAGCAGCACTGTTAGCGATGTAGTGGGTACAAATCCCCCCCCCCCAAAAAAAAATAAAAAATAAAAATTAAATGAAAGATGAGGCAGCACTCTAAATTTGGTAAAGTTGGTGGACCCACTTTTATTTCTCCAACTGCGACGTTTCAGCATGCCCGAGAAAGGTCTCACTGAGTTGTGCTGAAATATCACAGTTGGGGAAATAAAAGTGGGTCGACTATCCTTGATCTGATTTGGAGAGCTGCCTCATCTTTTTTTTTCTATCTATCTATCTATCTATCTATCTATCTATCTATGTTATTGAGTGGCCCTATCCCTGTCTAAAACAATTTATTACAGTAACTAACTATTACGTTTTTTTTTTATATTTTTCCATCTCATTTCTATTAGGCATAGCTAATATAAGATAAATGAAAAAGGCAAAAATATTGTCTTGCATATTTATCATCCGATAATATCCTCAACATAATGTAAATAGCTAAGTAATAAACTCTGCAGGGATGGTTTGGCTCTCTATCGCCACCTACAGCAAGCCAATCCTTAGTGGTACTGCAGTCACACTTTATTTCTCTCACATTTTCCAAGAAGTGCTTCTCCTCGGGGGAATTTCAGCCACATATAGCCCAGTAAAATTGCTGTGCTTTTGTGCTTTTAAGAAAATCAGGTGTAAATCACGGCAGCATTTGCATAGTTAGGCTTTAAACACATCCGTGACAGGAATAATGTCTTCTGGGTATTAGGATAAAAAGACCTGACAGTTTTATTACCGATGGCAGAGGGAAATGTAGTGAATGGAACAACACAAGACGTGGTCAGCAAACTTTAACCACCAGGTGGAGACAGTGTAACTGCATAAGTCAATGTAAATCAATTGCAAATATCAAGATGCACTTGTTAATGATTTCAATTCATAAGCATCATTGAGTTCATTTGTGCAATGCACACAACTTAGTATCCGTATCTGAAATCGTCTTCTATTTTGCAAGTAAAATTTCAACTAAAAGCATATGGCCTACTAATTCTGATCATCTGTGAAACATGCTCTCAAAAATGTGAGAGAAACTATTATTTCTGTCGAGGTGACTAACCTTGTGTGCGTATACAGTTCACACTATTAATATAGAATTCACTTGCTTTATAAACAGAGATCCTAATCTCAAAATGTGTCAGGTTATACAGTGGATAGAAGACTAAAGTATACGTTCACATTCAGCACCAGTCAATAGATACAGCCGACTCCAGCCATTTAGCATTAAGAATGGGCCTGCTTACATTCATTTCTATTAAAGTAGCTCCAAAGTTACTCCCTTTTCCTCACTCTTGCTCTTTAAGTACTGCTCTCACAGGTGAAAGTTACAGCTCAGTTACATCCATAGTAGATAGGAAGTCAGCATACCTCCCAAGTGTCCCTCTTTTGGAGGGACAGTCGCTCTTTTTGACCCAATTCCCTCTGTGCCTCTTTGATCCTTAAATGTCCCTCTTTTTTACCTAGAGAATTAATGCAGAAATATGCATTAATTCATTTACTAAATTGCTCCTTACTAAAGTGTCTGTATGGTTTCTACCTGTATATTACACCAGAACTTAATAATTTGGTGCAATTTTGACCTTAAAATATCTATAATCTGATTATTTATGTTCTAATATTTATATGAACATTGAAGCGCAATTATGTAATTATGCTTTGGGTGGAGTTAGAAGTGTAGCCTAGTATGAAAAAAACAGCTGTGATGCGCGCCGCACATATTGTCTCTCTTTGCAATTTTCAAAAGTTGGGAGGTATGAGTCAGTGTCTTCTGTGTAACTTTCTGTGAACTACAAAATTATATCAGAATTTACCAAATCTCTCCTAGAAGCTCTCAGGCGCCACCTCTCTGCACCATCCACCATGCAAAAATTTGGGCACCCTTATTCACAATTTATGTTACTGTGAATAGTTAAGCAAGTTGAAGATGAAATGACCTACGAAAGGCATAAAGTTAAAGATGACACATTCCCTTTGTATTCACTGTAAGGGCTCATGCACACTAACGTATTTTCTTTCCATGTCTGTTCCGTTTTTTTTGCGGACCGTATGCAGAACAAATAATATCAATGGGTCGGCAAAAAAACCTAGAAGTTAATCCGCGTGCATTCCATTTCCGTATGACCATATTTCTGTTCCACAAAAATATAGAACATATCCTATTATTGTCTGCATTACGGACAAGGGTAGGACTGTTCTATTAGGGGCCAGCTCTTCCGTTCTGCAAAATACAGAATGCACACGGACGTCATCCGTATGTTTTGCGGATCCGTTTTTTGCGGACAGCAAAATACATACGGTCGTGTGCATGAGCCCTAACAATAATTTTGACCAGGGGTGCCCAAACTTTTGCATGCCACTGTATGTGTATGTAACAAGGACATGGAGTTCTTATAGTTTGTATTACATAGTTTTCCCTCCAAAAATGTACATGTCCAAACGGGAACTTAAAGAGGTTCTCTTTTTTGGGCAGTCCTTTCTTGTTTTTGAGGACACGCTGATCACAAGATATCCTGCCGCTAAGACCTCTAGCAGTCAGGTGCAATCTGCAGGGAAAACTTGAAACAAGTGTTCAGTTTCCCTGCAGCTCCACCACAGGGGAAATGAAGCATTACACAGTCCTCTGTGTTTGTCCATGTTATACTCTGTTGGGTTAGGTCCTCTAGAACAAGAGCTGCTGTTTGAAATTGCATGTGTTCTAAAGAGGTGACGGTTCTAAACTGGGATCCCCTGTATTAACTCCAAATTCGTTATGTCTAATTTTACCAGTAATTATTTTCTTTCTTTACAACTACTTTAAATTGTGATTTCTCCAGGTAGCACTTGACAGTTTAGAATCACGTACCACTAACAGGGGTTTATTAAAACCTGCAACATTCTTAGCCAAAATTTTTGTTTTATATATTCACCATCCATAAGGAGTCTTGAGTAAGAAAAAAGAGGGAGATTTATTCAACTGGTGTAAAGTAGAACTGACTTAGTGGCCCAAAGCAACCAATCAGATTCCACCTTTCATTTTTGACAAATTGTTTAGAAAATGAAAGGTGGAATCTGATTGGTTGCTATGGGCAACTAAGAAAGTTCTACTTTACACAATTTTGGTAAACCTCCTCCAAAGTGCCGGAGGGATTGTTTACATATCTGTCAAGCAGATCTGGCTGCCAGATCCAGCACAAACGCATGTTACATGAAATGGTTTTTTGTCTGGACGAAAAACAACATTTATGTCGGAAAGCGGCCGGATCACCATTGGACCTCATTACTGTCAATGGGGATCCAGTGGTGAACTAGAGAATGAAGCAATGCTGGATCCAGCGAAATCTGGCAGGCTGTTCTGCTTGACGGAGATGTGCAAGAGTACCCATGATTCTACATCACATTTATTATGCCCCACCTTAACCCATACAGAACCAGCACCGTACATGTATCAGCTGCAGGAGTCCAGCAGTCACTGATAGCCGGACACCTGCTGTATGCACCGACACAGATGCCGGCACATTAACCCTAGATGTGCTGCGGTCCTGTGCGATGTCCGTGCAGGAAGTGAGCTTCCATCGGGTCCCTGTGTTGCTGTGACTCCTTAGGTATCTTCCCTGTAAGCCTGTGAGATCCAGCCCCTTACAGCCAATACATTGCAATACAGATGTATTATAATGCATTGTACAGGGCATCAGACTCCCAAAAGTTGAAGTCCCAGAGTGGGACAAAAAATAAATGAAAAAAAAAAGTTTTGCACAATAAAAAATTTAACCCCTTAAGGACACGGCCCTATTTCACCTTAAGGACCAGGCCATTTTTTCAAAATCTGACTAGTGTCACTTTATGTGGTGATAACTTTAAAACGCTTTTACTTATCCAAGCCATTCTGAGATTGTTTTTTCGTCACATATTGTATTTAATGACAGTGGCAAAATAAAGTCGAAAAATTTCATTTTTATTTATAAAAAAATACCAAATTTACCAAAAATTTTGAAAAATTTGCAATTTTCCAAGTTTCAATTTCTCTACTTCTAGAATACATAGTAATACTGCCAAAAAAGTTATTGATTTACATTCCCCATATGTCTACTTCATGTATCGATCATTTTGGGAATGCCATTTCATTTTTTGGGGACATTACAAGGCTTAGAAGTTTAGAAGCAAATCTTGACATTTTTCAGAAATTTTCAAAAACCCACTTTTTAGGGACCAGTTCAGGTCTGAAGTCACTTTGCGAGGCTTACATAATAGAAACCACCCAAAAATGACCCCATTCTAGAAACTACACCCCTGAAGGTACTCAAAACTGATTTTACAAACGTAATTAACCCTTTAGGTTTTCCACAAGAGTTAATGGCAAATAAAGATACAATTTCTGAATTTTGATTTTTTGGAAAATTTTCCATTTTAATCCATTTTTTCCAGTAACAAAGCAAGGGTTAACAGCCAAACAAAACTCAATATTTATTGCCCCGATTCTGTAGTTTGCAGAAACACCCCATATGTGGTCCTAAAATACTGTATGGCCAAACGGCAGGGCACAGAAGGAAAGGAATGCCATATGGTTTTTGGAAGGCGGATTTTGCTGGACTGGATTTTTGACACCATGTCCCATTTGAAGCCCCCGATGCACCCCTAGAATAGAAACTCCATAAAAGTGACTCTATCTAAGAAACTACACCCCTCAAGGTATTCAAAACCAGTTTTACAAACTTTGTTAACCCTTTAGGTGTTCCACAAGAGTTATTGGCAAATGGAGATGAAATTTCTGAATTTCAATTTTTTGTTACCTTGCCTCAAAAAAAGTGTAATATAGAGCAACCAAAAATCATATTTACCCTAAAATAGTACCAACAAAACTGACACCTTATCCCGTAGTTTCCAAAATGGGGTTACTTTTTTGGAGTTTCTACTGTAGAGGTGCATCGGGGGGGCTTCAAATGGGACATAGTCTCAAAAAAACCAGTCCAGCAAAATCTGCCTTCCAAAAATCATATGGCGTTCCCTTCCTTCTGTGCCCTGCCGTTTGGCCATACAGTAGTTTACAACCACATATGGGGTGTTTCTGAAAACTACAGAATCGGGGCAATAAATATTGAGTTTTGTTTGGCTGTTAACCCTTGCTTTGTTACTGGAAAAATGGATTAAAATAGATAATTTGCAAAAAAATAGCTGTTTTGGGACAGTTTTGTATTTTTTGTTATTTACATCGTTGAACTGACAGGTTAGATTGTGTGCTATTTCTATAGAGCAGGTTGTTACTGACGCGACAATACCAAATATGACTACTTTTTGGGGTTTTTTGTTTCAGTTTTACATAATAAAGCATTTTTGAAAAGCCATAGTTTTTTTTTTTTTTGCGATTGTCCTATGTAGGGGCTTATTTTTTGCGGGATGAGATGGCAGTTTGAATGGTACTATCTTGGGGTGCATATGACTTTTTGATCACTTGCTATTACACTTTTTGTGATGTAAGGTGACAAAAAAATTACTTTTTTTACAACGTTTTTATTTTTTATGTTTACAGCGTTCACCTGATGGGTTAGGTCATGTTATATTTTTATAGAGCAGGTCGTTACGAACGCGACGATACCCAATATGTATACTTTTTTTTATTTATTTTGGTTTTACACAATAATATCCCTTTTGAAACAAAAAAAAAACATGTTTTAGTGTCTCCATAGTCTGAGAGCCATATTTTTTTCAGTTTTTAGGCGATCGTCTCAGGTTGGGTATCATTTTTGCGGGATGAGGTGGCGGTTAGATTGGCACTATTTGGGGGTCATATGACTTTTTGATCGCTTGCTATTACACTTTTTGTGATGTAAGGTGACAAAAAAATGGCTTTTTTACAAAGTTTTTTTCTTTTTCTTTTACAGTGTTTACTTGAGGGGTTAGGTCATGTGATATTTTTATAGAGCAGATTCTTACGGACGTGGAGATACCCAATATGTCTACTTTTTTTTATTTTTTTACATTTAACACTAAAAAGCATTTTTGAAACAAAAAAAATCATGTTTTAGTCTGAGAGGCATAGTTTTTTTATTTTTTGGGAAATTGTTTTATGAAGGGGCTAATTTTTTGCGGGATGAGATGGCGGTTAGATTGGTACTATTTTGGGAGGCATATGCCTTTTTGATCGCTTTGTATTACACTTTTAGTGATGTAAGGTGCCCAAAAATGGCTTATTTGCACCATTTTTTTTTTTTTATGGCGTTCACCTGAGGGGTTCAGTCATGTGATATTTTTATAGAGCTGTTTTTTACGGACGCGGCGATACCTAATATGTGTAGTGTATTTTATTTTTTTTACTTTTTATTCAGTGATTTGTGTTTTACTTTTTTTCACTTTTTTCACTTTTTACATTTTTTTGGACCCAGACCCACTTGGTTCTTGTAGATCCAGTGGATCTGGTTTCTATATAATACAGTACAGTACACTATATAGTGTACTGCACTGTATTTTTACTTTTCACAGTCTGGTCAGACTTCTGCCTTTAGCAGAAGTCTGACCAGAGTTACTATACCATGGCAAGCAGGACGCTTCTGAAAGCGTCCTGCTGCCATAGTGATCATCACCCACTGCCATTAGAGAGCAGTGGGTGATGGATGGGGAGGGAGAAGAGCTCCCTCCTCTGCGATCCCATCCTGGGGGGCTGCATAGGCACAGCAGCCCCCGATGGGAGAGGGAGGAGCTCCCTCCTGTTAACACCTTCCATACCGCGGTCCGTCCGGACCGCGGTAAGGAAGGGGTTAAACGGCTGGCATCTGCAGCACAGATGCCAGCCGTTTTTCTATCAGAGTGCCAGCAATGTGCTGGCACTCTGATAGAACCACTAGACACCAGGGAATTATTACAAGGGAGGCGGGCGGGGGATCGCTATTGCGATCCCGCCTGCCGCACCGCCCACCTCCTGCACCGCCTCCCGCCTCCGCAACCACCCCCCCTGCACCCCCGGCGCCATAACAAGATTGGGGGCTGCAGGGGGGGTAAAAGTGAATATATTTGGGGCAATTAACTCTCTGACATTAACGAAATTGTCAACATAAAGCAGACATATGGGGAATGTTCATTGATAACTATTTTATGAGGTATTACTCTCTGTCTTAAAAGTAGAGAAATTCAAATTTAGAAAATTGTGAATTTTTCCAAATTGTTGGTAAATTTTGGATTCTTTTATAAATAAAGATAAAATATATTGACTTAAATTTACCACTGTCATGAAGTACAATGTGTCACCAGAAAACAATCTCATAACGGTTTGGATAAGTAAAAGGTTCCAAAGTTAATAGCACATAAGGTGACGCATGTCAGATTTGCAAAAATCGACCAGGAAATAAGGGTAAAAATTGGCTCAGTAGCAAAGGGGTTAAAGGGGTTGTCTCATCTCTGACAATGGGGGAATATCGCAAGGATATGCCCCCATTGTCTTATAGGTGCGGGTCTCACCGCTGGGACCCACACCTATATCGGGAACGGAGCCCTGCATAGAAGTGAATAGGAGAGCACCGCGCAGGACTGGCCACCGCTCCCATTCACTTCTATGGGCCCAACGCAAATAGCTGAGCCAGTGCTCGGCCCCATAGAAAATTAATAGAGGGTGGCTGCGCATGGGCAGTGCACCCTCCACCACTTTTGTGGCTCCGTTCCCGATATAGGTGCGGTCGCTGAGGTGGGACCTGCACATATAAGACAATGGGGGCATATCCTAGCGATATGCCCCTATTGTCTGAGATGAGACAACCCCTTTAATAAATTTGGTGTGATTCGTCCCACAGTACAAATTTTACTATATGAATGTAAAAAAAGAAAGAATATATTACTTTAGTCGTGTATATGTTCTAACTATGGAAAAGACAACATCTATTGATCTTTAATTTCTATTTTGCAACTCCGCTATGTCACAGGAATATTCAGTGACTTGGAAACGTCTTTCCATCCCTCCCCTGACTGGTACTTCTTGGATATTTTATCATCCAGTTGTTTTTGGTGTTTGTCTTTCTGGTGTCATTTTAGACAGGGAACGGTTTTATGCATTTTGATATTTCCCTTTCCATGCAATGATTTTAATGATGGTAAATCACTTATTAGAGATTTGTTTTCATTTTGACAGTAAGGAATAATTTTCTGTTGATCGCTGTCCAAGAACCTTAATTAAATCCACTGTGATTCATAGAAAGTCCAAGGGAATGAATACTTTTATAGACACAGTATATGAGTTTGTTGTGGCGCTTCTATGTTCGTGATAATTGCTTATTTTAAGGTAATTATCCCCAGTAGTAAAGGTATTGTACTTCCCATGTTTTGCCAAGAGTCTAAACTTTCAAGGAGGTTTTAATAGCTATGTCATGGGAAAAGGGGTTTTCTGGTGCTTTAATATCGATGGTCTATCCTCAGATTATTAATATCTGATTATAGGAGCTCAGATACCCCCCCCCCCCCCACCGGCGTTGAAAGTTGACACTGGAACTACACAACTTTGTCCATTTCTGTAGTTACTGGTTACTGTAGTGCTAGTCCCACTCACTTCAAGCAGCAGCTTTGAATTAACCAGCTCTGTCTACTACAGAAATAGACAGAGCTGTGTAATTCCCATGTCGATTTACAACACCGAAGCTACTCCATAATAGTTGATTGGCAGGATGCCAGGTGTCAGACGCCCAATGATCAGATATTGAAGACCTATGTTGAGGATGGGCCATTAATATTAAGGTAACGGAAAAAACCCTTCTATAGTATTAAGAAGGAGATATTGAACAACGTCTAGTATTATTTTGCTTTGGTTATGGTAACTTTACCTTAAAGGGGTTGTCTCATCTCAGACAATGGGGGCATATTGCTAGGATATGCCCCCATTGTCTGATAAGTGCTGGTCCCACCACTGGGACCCACACCTATATCGAGAACGGAGCCCTGAAAGTGGTAGAGGGCACATTCATTTTCTATGGGGCCAAGCTCAGAAGTGAATGGGAGCGGTGGCCAATCCTGAGCGGTGCGCTCCCATTCACCTCTATGGGGAAAGTGCTTGGTGGTGGCCGGACCAAAGTCCACCAGCCACCACTCTGCTGGGCTCTGTTCCTGATATAGTGTAGGTCCCAGCAGTGCGAGACTCGCACCTATAAGACAATAGGGGCATATCCTAGAGATATGCTCCCATTGTCTGTGATGAGACAACCCCTTTAAGGTGTGGCATAATAAATGTGACGTTCCACCATCGGTACAGCATGTTAGGCCCTTGCACATCTCCTTTAAGCAGAACAGTCTGCTGGATTTTGCTGCAATGGAGCCCCACAAAGTGGTGACTGGAGGATTCCTGCCACCACCAAGCAGTCTCCCCATAGAAGTGAATGGGAATGCACTGCACATGGCCGTCCACTGCTCCCATTCACTTCTATGGGCCCAAAAGAAATAGCCGAGCCAGCACTTGGCTATTTTCAGCGGCTAGATAGAAAATAAATGGAGGGCGTTCCTGATATAGGTGTGGTCCCAGTGGTGGAACCCACACCTATAAGACAGTGGTGGCATATCCTAGCGATATGCTCCCATTGTCTGAGATGACAATCCACAGAGTGCCATTTAATGTCTGCAGTTTCTTGTATTTTATATAGTTCTAGCTTGTTTCATGACCAACCCAATAAATCCAATATCATGGCCTATTGAACATGTGATCACTCTGCGACCTGCTAAGCCAGTGATTGGCTGGTCGGTCAGATTTCTGTGTTGACAGGGACCAGGAGGTACACAGGTTATGGGGAACGCTGGGAGCTTTGGAATGTGAGTGTTTATTTTTTCATTTTCTTTTTATTATAAGTGGTTGGATAAACCTTTTAAAGACTATGGACACCTGCAGGGCATTTTTTTTTTTTTTTAATTTTGGATTTTCATATGATTTTGAGACACAGTGGTTGAAAATTAATCTGTTTGCAGAGCATCACTTCTCAGTCCTTTCATCTGACGGCTCATGTGAATCCTTAGTCCGACAGGACTTTGTTTTCCGTCTTGCATATTGAGACCCAGACGGATCCATCATGCTTTCCCATAGCCTTCTATTAGGACGGATATATCCCAAAAAAACATAAAGGGACACGCATAACAATTACAAAACTTTATTGTCCATATAAATATTAAACCAATAGATAAAACATATCATAAAGATAGTGGCAAGGAAATGACAAAGACTAGCGGCTCACAAGCTAACCCAGGAGGATAAGAGCGCAATCAGATGTAATTTGAATATATGCCCAGGATGCAATATAAAAGTACAAATGCCAGTTAAATCTTACATACTTCTACATATATGGCCAATAAAGCCAAACATTAAAGAGATAACAATATGGCAGCAATACAAACCAATTGTAATTCCTGGGATCCCAAATCAATACAGAGATCCGATCTCCGGACAGCAGGGAGCTGACCCCGAAGTACATTTCGCACCTGCTTTCTCAAGGGGCGTGGCCTTCTATTAGGACGGAGCAAAATGGAATGCCTCTTAAAGGCTTCCGTTTTGCATTCTGTCGTATCGATTCCGTTATTTTTTTGTTATAACCATGTTATAACGGAAAGCCATAACGAAAACCATAACGCTAGTGTGAACCCACCCTAATTATTACTAAAAAGTCTAATTATTACTGAAAAGTTATTGGGGTGAAATTGAACCACAAGCCATGCATTGCTTTATCTTGTTACGTAATACATAATAATGACCACGTTTCTGCATATTTACAGCGTAATGATCAATCCCTAGTGTTTGTTATAGGTCCAGCATACACACTGATTGAATTCCAGATACTTACTGTAATTGCTGCAATTATTGCTGCTGTCTGTAAAAGATCATTGACAATTTTTAAGTACTTAAGTGGGCATGTTAACCGAAGTCGAAAACAGACATAAGCCTATCAAACCCATTGATGTTCACATCACTAATATAAATTGTGAATTGACCCGTGATCTAGTGGGCAGGAGAAAACATTAGTACACTATTATGAAGTTCACCTTTAGGTCAGGATGAGCATTACTTAGTGACCTAAGACATGAAATGCAGAGAGAGGCAACATTTAGTGCATTAGTTTTGCCTCTCGTTGATCCCTTCTAAACATATTTGATATTATTTCATATGCTGTCATCCTCCTCTATGTACTGTGTACCCCATGTTGATTATGTTGCCCCCGCTATCATATTATGCCCAATATTGTTAGAACTGAGATGCTGCAGTCTAGTCAGTGAGAAATAATGAAAATGTATGTAAGCGCTCCAGATGGTGACCAAATTAGTTGTCAATGCGCCTTTAAATTTGCAGATGGCGACAAGACTTTTTAGCCTTGTCACAATTTGCGACAGGGCTGCCGCGCTGTAGCTGAATATTGCGTCAGGGCATGGAAGCCAATAATTCCTTGCCCCGCCGCCCCAGCGCAGGCGTTCGCTCAGCAGCACAGGGGAGAAGGAAGCAGTCTCTCCCTCCCCCCTGTGCCGCTGCTGCCAACAATGGAAGGAGAGAGGGGAAGAGGAGGGGAGGGGCTGTGGCCACTGTGCCACCAATGAACTTAACTCACTCATTAATTCAAATACAGAAGGTGGGTACTGGCTGCAGAATCACATAGCCCATCTGAGGGGTTAACTGCCTCGGATCGCAACTACCTCTCATAGAGGTCGGGTGTCGGCTATGTGATTCTGCAGCCAGCACCCGCCTCCTGTATTTGAATTAATGAGTGAGTTAAGTTCATTGCTGGCAATGAACTTCGGTTACCATGGCAGCCAAGACACTACTGAAGCCCTGGCTGCCATGGTCAGCTCCCTGCTGCTGTGTGCACAAAGCACAGGGCAGCAGGGAGAGTGTAAGATCCTATTCACCCTAACAGAACTCTATTAGGGTGAATAGGACAAGGGTTGTAGCCCCTAAATCACCCCCTTTCCCAATTCTACTTATAAACTATATAAACAATAAATAAACATATTACATATCGCCACGTCCAGAAATTCCAAACTATAAAAAAATCTCCTATAAAGTGAACATCATCAAAGAAAAAAAAATTATAACCGTGTCACCTTGTCACCCCAAAAAATAGGATAGAACTGTTCTATTATGGGCCGGACGTTCCATAAAATGCGGAATTTTTTTTCTTTGTTTTGTTTTGTTTTGCGTGGTATCGAATGGTATCGAGTATTGCAATACTTTTTTATGGTATCGAAACCGAATCAAAATTTTGGTATCGTGACCCCTTTAATATGTAGTGCTTGCTCATTACTGTGACCTGCGTCTCATCTTCTCCAAGTCTTTTTATTTATTATGATTATATAGATTTTCAATTTAGCGACTAAAAATTTAATTTGGCTCCTAAATTTTTCAGTTTAGGAGCCAATGGCTCCTGTTTATTTTTTTTTAGTCTGGAGCACTTTATGTAGTTGCACATTGATTACAAATTAGCACAAACGTTCTTTGTGGCATTTTTATGTTTTTCTGACATTTTTGACATTCTTGTACTGTATAGTTATATGAAGAAAAATGCCTTAACTACAACATGGCAAAAGGCAAAACCCTACATACAGTACAGTCTTTTAAACTAAGATCTGACGGCGGCATTTTTCCCCCATACCCCAAAAAAGAAATGCAAAACATGTAGCAAAAAAAAAGGTCAAAATTCAGAGTGTGATTTCAATCTTATGGCATGTAATGCATCTCCGATAGCCAGATTCCATATGAATACTGTGGCCCATTAAAAGTCTACCGCTTCAAAGTACTAAGCTGGAGGGACTTTTTAAGTAAATGTACAGGTTGTGCCATGTACTGTACATCAGTCTTAAGACAGATGGTTGCACTAGCGAACTTGTTGCTGCTACGCTTTTATTTCTGATTTTTTTATTGGCAAAAAAAAATTGCTAAAACCTATAAAAAGAGATAAAAAGTTGGTGACATGTGGCTTTATCATTCTTTTTTACTCTTTATTTCAGTATAAATTGTTACATTCAATACAAATTGTTAGGTTATTCTCTCTTTACTGTCACCTCTAATGTGGAAATCAATTTCTAATGGAGAAATATGATATTCTGTCATAGTTGTAAAATTGTTTTATAGTCTAGGCTTTCTTGCTGTCCATATGGCTCCAAATTAAAACCTATAATCTTTGATTGCGTTTGGAACGTGTATTTTCCTAAGTTTCCAATTTTGATTCAATAAGTATTTCTGATAAGCAGAGAGACACAGGACAGGACCACCTGCACAAATGCTACATTTATGTTTTAATATTTTGGTTTGTTTAGTTTCTATTTTAACCTTGTTGTTAGTTTTAACAATAGTACAGTGGACTTTGTTTATGTAAAATATACAAACATACACCTTTTTTTCCTTTTTGCTTTCGTAAAAAACTTTGAAATGTTTTCTCTTGAAATCTTTTGTGGCAGTTAGAAAAAAAATTATAAGAAAGGAAAACTATATTTTTTTCATACTTTTTTACAGTTTTTCCTAATTTTTTTAAAAAATATTATAGTTGTTATCATCTAAATTAAAAAACTAATTAGGTTTTTGCCGTTAGATAGGGACATGGCTAAAACTGAAAAATTTGCAGTGGTAAGGAAGGAGGGTAAACTCTCTGGTAACTAAGTGGTTAAGATTTATCAGGAAAGATATACATTTACAGAGATGTCATTTTTAGTGGAGTCTGTATTGAAAAGTTCTAATGTTCTGTCTAAGTTCGTGTGGGGTTTGTGGCCTTAGAAATTTGGCTTCTGAGGGTAGGAAATTCCATTTGATTCATACGGCTGTTCTATTGAAGAGACGTGTACAATGTTCCCTATGGATGTATCTCATGCTCTGACCTGCTCTGTGGACAAAAGACCAGTAAGCAAAGAATCCCCTTCTTGCAGTCACATCCTTGTGATCAATGCTCTGAGAAAACATTGGATTTGGAAGAGTGGGTACCTCTATTGTTCCTGGTCAGGAGGAACTGGAAATAGTGATGGTCATGGAAGCACCTTGCTGGTCCATTCACTGTCTATAGGGCTGATGCAAACAGCAGCGTTTGCCTGTTTCTGCCTGTCCTCTATACATTAAGCATTGCGATAGTGTCCATGTGGAACCACCACACCGTTCAGGAGGGCTTGTGACCTCAGGTCTAGTAATCGGTGGAGGTCCTAGTGGTGGTCCCGTGGTTTAAACGGTCTCTTTAGTTAACGAAAGAAAATTGACATTAACCGAGGAACAAAAAGAACACTTACCTGATGTTCTAATTTTCATCTTTTTAGCTGTAAATCAACCGATTCCTGGGTTCCTCTTCTGTTATCTAAGATGGCCACACCACTTTGCATTTGGTAGTCCAAAACACTTCTGCTGCCCTTGGATTGGCCATTGCTGGTCAGGTGAGAAATGCTGACCAATCCAAGAGCAGGTCTGATGGATACCAATGGGTTAAATAGTGAAAGACATTCTGCTGCTCTTGAAGTTTCCAGTCTTTTTTTCTTTTGTTAACATTACATAAATTATTATATAAAGACTATATTTAGTAAAGAGTTTTCCAGGTTATAGATATTGACACAATATCAGATACTTAGGTGGGGGTCCGACACCTGACAACCGTATGGATCACAGCAGCCACTGACGTGAGAACTTACATGAGAATTAGAGATGAGCGAATCGCATCCACTGAAATGAAATTCAATCTGAATTTCAGGATAAATTCGATTCGCCGCAAAGCCGAATTTCCTCGTGCTTCGTTAGCGAATCAATTTAACCTTAAATAGTGTAAAAAATACCAAAAAAATCATGCTTACCTCCTCCATTTGGTTGTGACGGGCCAGCCGCCATCATCTTTATTGAAGATCTCGGCCGAAATCCTGTGCGCGGTGACGTATGACGTTACCACGCTGGCTGGCATGATGAGGTCACCTCTGGCCGCGCGAGATTTCATGCCAGATCTTTAAGCAAGATAGCAGCGGCCGTCCCGTTGTGAGCAAATGGAGGAGGTAAGTTTGATTTCATTTTTTTTATGTTAATTGTACACCGTTTTTACTCTCAGAAGCCGCAATAATGTATCTGAGGGGTACAATGATGGGGAGCAGCGCTATCGCAGCCTTCTGTGATTGCACCCGCTACATACAAAAAAAGTAATTTGTTTGCTTATCTCTAATGAAAATAAAGCAAGAGGCACAGCTCCGTTCTTAGTGTACTGGCTGTGCTGAGTTACTGCAGAAAGTAGATGAGATGATGTATGAGGGATTACTAATGAAGATAAGGCATGAGAGTCAAAATGATGCATTTGCCACGATATCTACATCATTAGTAAATTTTCCTCTCCGACATAATGGATTATCCTAATATCAGTGAGTCACATGACAAATCATCAGTGATAATAAACTGATTAAATATAAATGAGGAATATCTGGGGAGTGATTCATGATAGGGAGCAAATCATGAGTGATCTCCCTGCTAACAACTGGGGAGCGATTAGTGACGGAGGAGAATTGATAAATGATGAGTCACATGTCATAAGCGATAATTGTGAAATATAAGGTCATTTACCGTACACCTAGACTGTACAATAATCAATATAGCATTCACCAAAGCCCTTATTAACAAGTCCTAATAGTGAATGATAACCTTGTTTGAAGATGACATGGTCATTGGTCAATACATTGAGCAGACATGGACTTTATTTCTGGCCTGAGTTCACAAATACTAAAGAAACCATTTGCTTACAAATGAAATATAGAGATTATTCCGTGATTAATGTACAATATTACATCATACAGTACATGACAATCCCTTTCTAATAAAGCTAGAACCAGCCCTGTATCTCACATGGATCAAGAGATCTCCCCAGTCATTGCTCCGTGGCTCTTCTAGATTTATTTCATGCTGGTGGCTCAGGAGGTGTGTCCTGTAACTGTCACAACTTCTAACAGGAGATAGGGCTGATGGAACTGAGCATGTGCGACCACCTCAGCCAGGTGGACAGAAAGATGAAAAGAACAAAACATCAGGTGGGGCTCTACAGATACATTTTATTGAATTACTTGGTAGCTATACTAAATTCTTAATTACATGCCATTACAAAAGGATTCAGATCCAAGTGCTGTATTGAAAACTATAGAATATATTTCGAGAAGAAACCCCTTTAATTGTGTGCATGTTGACCATCTATTGTACTTTTTAACATCCTGTAGTGGATAGATCTTCTACTAGCATAAAACAAGCATGTGGACCTTCAAGAGATTTTCCAGTACCTACATTCTCTATTCACAGTACAATGAAAAGGCAAACAAATATTTACAACACTTTCTGTATAATGTTTATACAGTTTTAAAGATTTCTGCTTGCCGTCAGTGAATGGGAACCTTCCTTGTTACTTCTAGAGACTGTAAACCGGCCCTGGTTCACACAGGTACTTGGGAGTTTCTGTCATTTCTCTGGGTTTTCTCAAGTGCTACACTTGTTTGATCTGAACAGATTTTATTACGAATGATCTCATTCAGTGAAATAGAGATCTTCAGCGTTGTGAAGAATTGTCATACAGAACATATTAGAAAGACGCATAAGGTTTTATTTTGTTATGTCCGGTCAACTCAGCATTGAAATGAATGGGGCTGCGCTGCAATGCCGCACACAACCCATGGACAAGTGTGGCATTGCTTTTAGAAGAAGGCAGATACCATGTTTTCCTTATCCTATGCATTCTCTTTTGCCCTTTTTACGGGGTTCTCTACTTTGGACAATCCTTACTTGTAAGAAGGGCCAATTGAAAATAAGATGCTCATAAGGTGTCCACATTCTGGGATGCCCAGCAAAATCAGCTGTAAAAAAATTAGTAAAAGCTCAATATCCATGCAGCGCCATCACAGGAGAAATGAAGCATTACACTTTGACTGTTCTAATCAGTTGTTTTTGTAGGACAGGGCAGGTCCTCCAGGGTGAAAGATGTTCCTTGTAGCCTCTCTTAATTCTGGCCATGCGATGACAATACTGTACAGAAGATTCCTCCTTCCCTCCATTAACTTTTAATTCCCGAAAAAGGAATGTGAAAATGGGTCTTCTGGTCTTCTAAATTGAACAACTACTTTATAGGGGTTGTAAAACATCTACAGGATAGGTGAATGGAGTGCTCATCACGCATGTTCAACACCACTCCATTCATGGACTGTGGGAATTACAGAGATAGCCAAGTAAATGTTTTTCTTGGGCCAACGGCTTCATCTATTGTTTGTGTATAATAACATCCACATATAATATATTTTAAATTTGAATAACTCCACTCTGTGGATTGACAAGCTCAGGTCTGGTACATCTATATGAGTTCAATATTGTGGTACATCCAGGAATACTCATGGATGATACACATGGTAAAGCAAGCCATTAATTAGATTAAGGCCAGGTCTTCACATTCCAGATGATGCAGACAGCTGAAACCCTATCCACACCAAGCAGTTAATGGCACACAACCTCGGCTTTGTGTGCAAAATCTTGCAGCAGCCATTGATCATGACAATTATGAGTCTTGTATCTGGCATCTTTAGCAGTTTTCTCCTTTGCATGCTGCAACTCTATTTCTTGTCTCTGAGCTGGTGGGTGGACACTAGCTGCTCCCCATAGACTGCACATATAGGCAGCAGATGCTGCTTCCTAGCTTCCTCACACTTTCTCAGATCACTCAGAAGCTTCTTTCTCTGAACTTTCTTCCTCCTGCTCCCAATCCTTTCTCCATAGACTTTGAGATAATGTAATTGGATCCTTCAGTGAGCAGGTAGTCAATCTTTGTCCCACAAGACAGATATCTCATAAATTTCATATAGGATGTTAGTTTAGAAGAGGGGGGAGAAATAAGATAAGAACAAGGCATTTTTCTCTCCGATTTACTTCAAGTAGAGATTAGCAAATCAGTTCTAAATTAATCGGATTCGTTACAAATTTCACATAAATTCACCTGCAACGTTTTTGTGATTTGTTTCAGATAAATCAGGCAAATACAGCACCAAGCGCCATTTACTGTGAAAGTTGGGTGGAAAAACAACAGGAAGGAAGAAGATGGAGGATCACTTTGGGAGGGGTATTGTCCTGATTGCCTCAGCGGCTGACACACATCCTGATACTTAAATCAGGAGAATAATTCTGGCAGGTCTTGCTGATGAGAGCGTAATAGAACGCCATTCTGTATTTCACTTGTGCTCTGAAATCATGTGATGTGGCTGTGTCTGCCAAAAAGCAGTTGCAGAGTAGACACAAGCCAGTAATCAAGCTTTACTAGGGACAAATTATTGGAAGAGAACAGGGAGATATAAATGGGAAGAAAAGCTCAGCATAGAAATTAAGGGACTGGTCACTCAGTGCTGTGTGTAGTAAAATAGTTCATACAGCTTGTGGGTAAGTTCTAACCTGTCACAAACTAATAATTTTGTGTATATGGACAGCCAGCCAGCTTTTTTTTTTTTTCTACAGTTCATAGGCTTATCTACAGCATACATTCTCCTTCAAATGCAGAGCAATTATTTTTCTTTTTTTTTATAAAAACCTCCCTTTAACATTTGTAATTAGGCATTCTGAGTGCATGGAAGTGCATCAATAAACCCGTGTTATATTGTTTTACTGCAAGATACCGTTAAAGGGGTTGTCAGGGCTTTTTCATATTGATGACCTATCAATATCAGATCAGGGTCTGACAAAGAGTCCCCCCCCCCCTCGATGATCAGCTGTATGAGGGGATGGGGCGTGCAGTGTGCACGTGTTAGATCCCATCTCTCTTCCTGCTCTCCACTGTATATCTATGGGACAGCAGAAGCGGAGCAGCAAGAGAGCTGAAGACACTTACTGTCTCCTCATACAGCTGACTGGCAGAGGTGTTGGGTTTCGGTCTCCCGCCAATCTAATATTGATGACCTATCCTGAGGATAGGTCATCAATATGAAAAAGCCTAGAGAACCCTATTATGTTAGAGCAAAGGCAACACTATAAGTATACCCATGTTAATAAATGCAATGTATTACAGCAAGATACCATTCAGTTACAGCAAGGTTGTCAAGATATTTTACTGCAATAACACCATTAGTATACTTGTCTTAGTGAACACGTTTTAAAGGGGTATTCCCATTACGGTCTTTCATACTTACCTGCTCCCGGCGCGCCGTTCACTTCCTGGTTTCGGCAGGGGGCGAGCTCCATCTTGATTGACGTCTTCTCCCGGCCGGGCCGCGCGCTGGACTGAATGCGCACGTCGCCGTGCATGCGCCCTGGTGACTTCTTCCTGGCAAGTATACTATACTGTATATAGTATGTGCGGCGTCGGCGTATGCTTTCAGGACTGCATGGGAGAAAAGAAGAAGTCGTCTGCACAGGCGCGGCCACCGCGATTCGGGAGGGGAGACGGAAGACAACAGTCAGGTAAGTATATCTTAATTTTCTCATAAGGGGTGGGAATTAGTTAATTAAACATATTTAGAAAAATGATCACTGTTAAATCATTAACAGATTTAACAGTGATCATTAAGATGGGAATACCCCTTTAATGCAAAAACTGCATTAGTATACCTCTTTAAGTGGGTGTGTTGTATTACTTTAACATGCTCTATAGTTATAGCAAAAGCATTTTACTGCAAAAACGGCATCATTACAAATGTAAGGGTGCGTTCACAGGGTTTCCGTTCTTCTGATCCGTCAGAAGAAGAGAGAGAGAAATCAGGATCCTGTAAAAAAAACGGATCCTGTTGCATCTGTTATGCATAGGATTGCATAGGATCCATTTTTTTTTACAGGATCCAGTAAAAAAAAGCGGATCCTGTTGCATCAGTTGTCATCCGTTTGAGCCATTTCCATCTGAGATCCATTTTTTTAGACGGAAACAAAAGTAAGCTAAACGATCATGTGAACTCAGCCGGGTCCATTCACACATCCGCAATTCTGTTCCGCATTTTGCGGAATGGAATTGCGGACCCATTAAATTCAATGGGGACAGACGATGTCCCGGCCGGGTCCGCAATTGCGGATCCGCACTTCTGGGTCCGCAATCGCGTTCCTGAAAAAAATAGAACATGTCCTATTCTTGTCCGCAATTGTGGACAAGAAAAGGCATTTTCTATGTAGTGCCGGCGATGTGCGGTCCGCAAATTGCGGAACGCACATCACCGATGTCCGTGTTTTGCGGATCCGCGCATACGTGGATTCGCAGAACACACACGGGTCCATTCACACGTCCGTGTGTGTTTTGCTGATCCACGGATCCACCACTGCCTTAGAGTGTCATATGCCAATTTTCAGACCAATTAGAGCACTTTTGATTCGGGTACGACCACAAAGAATTCTATGAATCAGGCACGAAACGGATTATAAGAAGATGGACTAATCTCTAATCATAAGGTTTCTTACAGTATATTCGCCTATACTATTGATTTAAGCAAAGTTTATGAAAGTACAGTGACAATTTAATCAGAACTGCCCATAATGTCAATGTTAGTTTTCAGGGGAAAGGGATCAAATGAATACACCAAATTTACTTTTTATGATTGATTCTTACTATTGCAGTAGTATTGAGCGTGAATAATCGAATCGTGAATTTTAATCGTGAATATCGCCACTTTGAGAATTCACAAATACTTAGAATATAGTGCTATATATTCGTATTCACAAACAGTGTTGATCGCGAATATTCTAAACGCGAATTTATTGCAAATATCGGCACTTAGCGACATCCCTAGCAACCAATAGGAAAGTTGCCTACCTTAGTGTTAATCGCGAATATTCTAATCGCTAATTTTTATTGCGAATATATTACATTGCCGATTTTCGCAATGACTGGAGATCACGAATGCTCGAATTTGCGAATTTATGGCGAATATTCGGCCAAAGATTCGCAAAATATTGCGAATTCGAATATTGCCTATTCCGCTCATCACTAATCCTAAAATAAGTGGCGCCATTTAAACAACTAATTCACTGCAGACTAAAAAAGCCAGAAAATAAATTAAAAAGTTAGAAGTTTAAGCATTTCCAAAGGGAAAAAAGTCAAAATTCTAAAAATGATTTATAGATACAGTATGTTGTCAGGGAGAAATATTATTTGTTAAAATACAAGTGGGTCCCAACCTAGAGCAGCATTTGTACAGACTAAAGAATTTGGTACAGGAAAGGATAAGTGTGCAGTAACCATCCTAGGCTATTATATGTATTGAATGTGCAGCTGCGGTTTTGTGGCCACTATTACAGCTTACAACAGTAATCAGCGCACAACACAGATGCCCAGCGTGGAAATGACAGTAGAAAATACTGCACACGGTACATCTGTTTCCTCTTCTACTCTGTTTATGTTGATTCTGTGCCCTTAATGTCATATTATGCAGACAAGAGATGCAAACTGACTGGTACAAAAATTACCTGAACAGATGGAGTATAGCCGTAACATACATTGCAGCCATTGTGATCAAGAAATAGGATATCCCCATAGTAGATGGCAAAGAAAAAAACTTCAAAGAAAACACACAGGGACAAGAAAACTAAACAAGTCTTCAAGGAGTGTTTCAGCATTAGAAATGTATGGTTGCTTTCTTCTGAAAAACAGCGCCGCACGTGTTCATAGATTGTGTCTGGTATTGCAGCTCAGTTGCATTCACTTCAAAGGAGCTGAGCTGCAATACTGGACACAACCTGTGGACAGGTGTGGAGTTGTCTTAAGACAACCTCTGGAATCGCATCAGAAGCCGCTGCGCATGACCGTATCCATTTTTGCAGTACGCAAATTGCAGATCCCCAAAATACAGATGTGTTGCATCCGTCCCTATTGTAGAAATGTCTATTCTTGTTCTCAAAACGGACAAGATTAGGACACGTTCTATAATTTGCGGCATGGCCAAATGGATGCGGGCAGCGGACGGGTGACATCCGTGTGCTGACCGCATTTTTTGCGGCTGCATAGAAATGAATGGCTCTGCATTCGGTCTGCAAAAAATACCGATCAGATGCGAACCAAAATACAGTTGTGTGCATGAGTCCTTGTTTTGGGCACCATTCTTAGATGTCTAGTTTGTTTTCTAATGTGTACTATAAGGCCCCTTTCACACGGGCGAGTTTTCCGCGCGGGTGCAATGCGTGATGTGAACGCATTGCACCCGCACTGAATCCTGACCCATTCATTTCAATGTGTCTTTATACATGAGCGTTTTTTTCACGCATCACTTCTGCGTTGCGTGAAAATCGCAGCATGTTCTATATTCTGCGTTTTTCGCGCAGCCCTGGCCCCATAGAAGTGAATGGGGCTGCGTGAAAAACGCAATGCATCCGCAAGCAAGTGCGGGTGCGTTGCGTTTTTCACTGATGGTTGCTAAAGAGATGTTGTTTGTAAACCTTCAGTTTTTTATCACGCGCGTGAAAAACGCATCAAAACGCATTGCACCCGCGCGGAAAAAACTGAACAACTGAACGCAATCGCAAGCAAAACTGAATGGCTTTGCCTGTGAAATCGCACAGTTTTCACTGAACGTATCCGCAACGCATCCGGACCTAATCCGGACACGCTCGTGTGAACCCAGCCTAACTAGATGATCATTTTGAAGGATTTTTTTTTGTATGGTAGTGGTGGTGGAGGAATGCTAATAAAGTCAATCAAACCCATGTGATGTGCATTCCCTGATACTTTCAGCTACTCATTGGGAAAGATTTATCAAAACTAGTAGGGCAGATAGTAAGATTCCAACTCTCATTTCTGAAAACTTTTTGAAAATTAAAGCAGAATCCTGATTGGTTGCCTTGAACAACTGATTTGTGTTGGACATGGTCATCAGAGTACGTGAACACAGGACATATTTCAAAAATATTATAAGGTTATGTCCATATGACTAAGTCCAAGGCTGAACTGTGGATTTCTTCTAAAGATTTGCTATTCTATGTGCTATGGCTATGCACCAGGCTTTTGAGACTAATTCAAAGTAAGGATACCCACCCGCAGATTTCACACTAAGAAATTACATGAGGCATTCTATCCTGTGACAATGAATTTAAATTTACACAATAAAATAAAATGTGCCATACGAACTACAATGTGGTTTCCCTATTAAAAAATGAGCATTTTCAGACATAGAATATGGTGCCAAAATGAAAACAAAAGTTTATGTGAACATATCCGAAATAACATCCATGCTCCTGGATTCTTTATTTCTCTTATGCTTATCGTATTTTTTGCCCTATGAGACACACCTGTGAGGGTCCATTCACACGTCCGTGGTGTGTTGCGGATCCGCAACACACCCGGCCGGCACCCCCATAGAGCAGCCTATTCTTGTCCACAGCTGTGGACAAGAATAGGACATGTTCTATTTTTTTCCGGAGCCGCTGACCGGAAGTTCGGTGGCGAGCTCGGACATGCAGATGCGGAGAGCACACATTGTGCTCTCCGCATCCATTCCATCCCCATTCAGAATGAATGGGTCCGCACCCGCCCCGCATAATTGCGGAACGGGTGCGGACACTGAATGCGGACGTGTGAATGGACCCTGATTCAGACCTCAGATCAGGCCCCCAATGTTAATAAGGCCTCAGATCAGACCCCCAATTTGCATGACCCCCAAGCAGACCTCAGATCAGAGCCCCAATGTGAATGACCCCAAATCTGACCTCAGATAAGACCCCCAATGTGAATAAGACCGCTGATCAGACCCCCATTGTGAATAAGACCGCTGATCAGACCCCCAATGTGAATGACCCCCAGTCAGACCTCAAATCAGAGCCCTCATGTGAATGACCCTCAATCAGACCTCAGATCAGACACCAATTCAGTTTTCAAAACAGACATCCATATTAAACCAAGCAGTGCAGACAAAAAAAAAATCAACTTACCTCTCCTGCTCTGGACGTTGATGCCACTCCTTACATCCAGCACTCTTTCTGTTTTTCCTTCCGTGCACTGTGCTGTGACCCAATGTGCACAGAGTGAGGTCACAGAATGCAGATGTCCACACGCTGTGCACAGTCACAGCACAGCGAGCGGCAGAGGAAGACCAAGAAGCGGTGAGTACAGAGCCTGGCGAGCGCTGCAATCACCGCTACTTGGCCCTCCTGTACTAATGAGTACAAAATCATTGGATGCACTAAGATGCGCTGACATTTTCCCCCCACTTTATATATGCTCTATATTTATACTTTTAAATAGCTCAAGTAATATTCCACACTTAAGTACCCTTTGTACACTATATTCTTATGGATTAGTATTGACCTATTCAGTGGTATGGCTTTGTAAACTATATTGCCATTAGGGCAGTGTCACAAGTGCGTTTTTTATGGGGATGGGGCATTTTTGCAGTTTGTTTGCAGCATTTTAACATTTTTTACCTCCTTTTTTACAGGGCCAGATGTTATTTTAAAGTGTATGGTGCATTATGAAATGTACCATACACAAATCATTTGTTAGGGTACTTTTTTGTGTTGTGTTGAGCTAGAGATGAGTAAATCGATTTGTTTAGAATTGAAATTCGACCCTAATTTTTTTTAGAAAATTTTGACTCTTTTAGATTTGTTTATAGATTTTTTTTTAACAGAGAAAGAGACTGAGAGCGAGAGAGTTTTCCAGGCATTTAAAGCAATTTTGATTCGGGTACAATCAGTTCATATCCGAGTTGAATTTCATGGCAGATTCAAACCAATTGAACTGAAACCAATTTTAGGAAATTTGTTCTTCTATAGTTTTAGATTTTTCATCACTTTTAGCACTGTTTTTTTTTAAATGGCTGTAAGGAAACAGAGATGAGGAAGAATACAGGATCACCACCCGGGACAACTGTGGGCGAAATCTAAAGCTGCAGCCTGCTACCTATCTTCCTTCACCACCCAAACCAGGTGCAGCTCTAAACACAGAACAGATGAAGATCTTTTCCTTGTATCTTTTATCTTTGGAGGCTCCACTCCTGGTTTTGGCTCACAATCACTGATGGAAATCACTGACCAAAACACTGACGTGTGAATGCGGCTTTAAGCATCAAAAAATAGGTGTAAGTTTATGCAGGTAGCATACCTATCAGATGCCAAAGAATAGCAGGAGAGTAAAACAAACCAGAGTCTGAGTCAGGAGAGTCAATTGCAGCTAAAACAGGAAACAAGGGGTTACACCAGTTGGGAATATGTCTCTGCACAGTCTGACACTAGCAGCACTGGATAGTGTCCGACTGTTCAGGGACACACCCTCAACTGATAACAGTCATCTGGACCTTCACTGCAAACTTCTTATTCATTCATAATTCCTAGTGATTCTATGGGTAGATTAACATTTAAATTAATATTTTTTTTTTACATTTTGCATGTATAAATGCCTCATGATATGCAGTTATATCATGATAATAGTACGTCACTGACTGTAATGGTGCAGGCCCAGGAGCACCATGTGCAAAGGGTGCCTACTGAAATATATAAACTCTTAGATGCCTCGGTCAAGAGGGATAACTTTGTCACACCATTCCCCCCCACCACCACCAACACCAACACAACATGGAGACCCGAAGTGTTGTCATTGATGTCAGGACTGGAGCCTAAAAATGGCCCTCAGGTCTGCCATCATACTACATTGGTTAGACCCTGCTAGAAGTATTGCAGTGTAATAAATAAGCAATCAGGCTAAGTGGGATTAAATAAAAGAGCTGTGCTTGTGTATTTATGTCAGGTGTGTGTAGCAGTGCTATGTTTGTCAGCTGTATAAGTAGCCGTTCTGTATGTGTGTATATATATGTCAGGGGTGTATGTATCAGAGATGTATTTGTCAGCTGTGTGTATAGCAGAATTGAGTTTCTTAGCAGTATATGTAGCAGAGCTAAATGTGTGGGCATACAGTGGCATGCAAAAGTTTGGGCACCTCGATCAGAATTACTGTTACTGTATACAGTAAGGCAAGTTGAAAATGAAATGATTTCCAAAAGGTATAACGTTAAAGATGAAGTATTTCCTATGTATTTTAAATAAAAACATTTTTTTTTGTTTTCATCTTTTTACATTTTTAAAATAACAAAACAGGAAAAAGGTCAGAATCAAAACTTCTAGCACCCTGCATGGTTATTACCTAGTAGCACTGCTTTGGCAAGTATGACAATTAGTAATAACTTTTTGTACTCAGTCAAGAGTCTTTCAACTATTGTTTGAGGTTTTGTCATCCATTTTTCCTTGCGAAAGTCTTCAAGATCTGTGAGATTCCTGGGCATGCACTGCTCTTCTGTCTATCTCCAGATTTTCAATGATATTTAGATCAAGGAACTGTGAGGGCCATGGGTAAACATTCAGCTTGTGCTTTTTGGGGTAGTTTAAGGTTGCCATTTCCTTAGTTTGAAATGTAATTAAGATACAGCAGTTAACAGGAACAGTGGAGGTTAAGAGAAGGTCTAAAAACAAAGAAAGGTTTCAGAGACAGCTGCTTGTATGATTGCTAGAAAGGCAAATCAGAACCCCTGTTTGACTGCAAAAGACCTTCAGGAACATTTAGCATACTCTGGAGTTGTGGTACATTGTTCTACTGTTCAACGACACCTATACAAATATGGCCTTCATGGACGAGTCATCAGAAAAAAACCTCTCCTGCATCCTCACCTTAAAATTCAGCGTCAGAAGTTTGCAAAAGGGAGGGGAAGCTATTCTTTGTTAAACCCCCTCAAAAAACAAGGAGCCACTCTTTACGCCAGGAGAAAAAACTGATTCAGTCATAAGAAGCGACAAGCATTCTTTACTGTAAGGGCTGTGAATCTCTGGAATAGCCTGCCCCAAGAGCTGGTCACAGCAAATACAGTAGATGGCTTCAAAAAAGGTTTCAATTACTTTTTAATTCAAAATAACATTGAGGCTTATCACAATGTATAGAAATCTTGTTCTACACACCCTGTCCCTTTGGCCCAACCCCTTTTTAAAAGGAAGATGGACATTGATCCAGGAATTTGCTCTGTGGATCGATATAGCAGGATCACAGGTTGGACTTGATGGACTTTTGTCTTTTTCCAACCTTAACAACTATGTAACTATGTAACATCTAGTGATGAGCGAGCACCAAAGTGCTCGGGTGTTCAGGTACTAGGTCCGAACTCACCGCGATATTCGTGAGCTCGGCCGAGCAGCCGAGTATAATGGAACTCAATGGGAGACAACTAGGCACCCCCTGCTCGGATGAGGGGAGGGTGCCTGGATCATATAAAAAGGTCTGAAAGTGATGGAAACACCTCTGAAATGGATCAGGAACAGCAGAGGGACCATGTCTGGATGCATCTTGGACTCCAATGTCGCTGCTGGGAACCATGTTGTCCGAGTTGTATGGCACTTTTACAGACTGACAAAAAGTGTCTGCTGATAATTGTAATTCCACAAGGCCCCAAATGCGAAAGGGTCTTATATCTCCTGAAAAGGCATCTTCAAAGTTGAGAGGAGAAAATGGAGTCAAGCCTGACATATATAAAAAAAAAAAATAATTGAAATATTTATTTACCCCTGTGCAACTATATAAAAACCAGAATCCTGTAAAAAAAACACATGCGTGAAAGATTTACCACCGAAGGAAAGCAAATTATGTTTTCTTCCAAGTCTGAAACATAGAAAAGAATATACCATGTGAGCTGACCCCCCAAAAAAAATTGTAAGTGAGGGCCTGCAGGTGAGCTGACCTTCCCTGAAGAGGGACATGAGGATATCTAATGCACTGATCCCAAAACTCTTTAGCATCCACAGTCAGAAGAAGATGACGGTGGGGAATGGCAAATAGTGTTTCACTTGGTGGATGATGCGGATGAGACAGTTGTCAATAAGTGAGGGTCTTGTTAGGTCAACACAAGTGAGGAGGATGAGTGAGTAAGTGGAAGAGGAGATGGGGGATGATGACACCACTGACCCAACCTGGGAAGGTGGAAAGCAGAGCCAGGACAGCAGGACAGAGGGGGAGGGATCCACAGCACCGCAACAGGCTGGAAGAGGCTGTGTGGTGGCAAAAGGGAGAAGGTGGGCCACAATAAAAAGGCCTGCAACTGTTCAACCGTGTGCAAATCTCCCTTGACAAGGGGTAGGTGTTCCGCAGTCTGGGGCTTTTTTGAGGAAAGTGGTGGATAATAAAATAATTGTAATTTTCTAACTGTAACTGTGCTATACCTAAATAAGAACTCAACATTTCATAAATAACAATAACCATAACATAATTTACATCCTATTACTAAAAAAACTTAAACCATAAGAATAAACACTCAAACACGGGAACTTAATGGGGGAAGACTGTACACAGTAGGCCAAATGATTAGGGTTGGGAACACTAGCAACCTCAACCCCAACAGCATGTTTGGCCACATGGCATCACAGCACCCTAACAGGTGGGCCGAACCCCTGGGTCCACAATCAGTGTCTGTGGGTCACACCAATGACTCCTCTTTCTCCCCTGTGTTAAGTGCTGGCCAAACCTCTGTCCTAGATGCAGGCCTGGATGACTCCCGCCTTGCAGCTGGGCCTTCGCAAGCACCATCTGCTAGCACGCCCCTTTCTGTGCCCATGCACAGCGTACAGATGTCCTTACCCTAGGCCTTTGATCGTAATCGCAAATAGCCAGCCACCCACCCACAGGCTATAGCACTAAATGCACCCCTTTCAAAATGTATGTCCATGGAAATGTTACCATTTAGGCCTGTGGGCACTGAGGCTTTCCTCAACCTCATGGTGGCTGTCCTTCGTTACTCAGTCCCCAGCCGCCACTATTGTTCACAGTGTCCCGTCCCCGCATTACACCAGCAATTGTGTGTGCCCCGTAACATCACCCGTGCCCTGACCAACACAGTTATTGGGAAGGTCCACTTAACGACTGACACATGGACAAGTGCTTTTGGCCAGGGACGCTATATTTCCATGATGGCACACTGGGTGAACCTTGTGTAGGCCGTAAGTGAGTTGTACCCTGGGATGGCACAGGTGCCACCGACACCAAGGATTGCAGGCACTACTTCTATGAGGATTTCTGCCACCACCTATATTTGTGGCTGCAACCCCCCCCTTCTTCTCCTCCACCCTCCTCCATTGCAAACTCTGAATTCTCATGGGGAAGCGGCAAGGCCTTGGGTGACAAAAAGCACACCGCCGCAGAGATGTGGCAGGGTATAAGGGACCAGGTTGGCTGTGTCTGATAATGGCCATAACTTGTTGGCATCTTTGTAGCTCGGCAGGCTCACACACATGGTAATCATACAGCATATATGTAACATGCACAACAAAAATCCCAAACTTATACATTAATATAACTAAAAACCTAACACACAAGAGTGTAGGTAAACCAAAGGCATGAACTTTTTAAGAGCTCATAAATAACCAAATAACCATAACATATTTTACAGCCATAAACTATAATAACAATAATAATACTAACAAAAAAATATTATAATAACACAACAGAATGTCACTGTAGAAATAATTACAGCTGACAATGCTGGCGGCAGAGTACGTAGTTCATTGGGCAACCCAGGATGTGAGAAGAGAGGGACACACCGCAGTTCCAAAAGAGAAAGGACAACACTCTACAAGTCCTGGGACTGTTTCATGACACCCTGCCAGCACCCTCACCCTGATGCGTGGCCTAGTGTCACAAGGAGGGAAACATTTTGGAAGATGGTGATGGTGAAGGAAGACACAGCAGACCGTGTCAGCGACCTCAGTGATCCCTTTGTGCCTTACAACTATTGGGTGTCCAAGCTGGACACGTGGCACAAACTTGCACTCTACTCCTTTGAGGGGCTAGCCTGTACACTGTATTCACTAAAACCTCATCCAAAACTTACACATTACTATAAAATACAAACATAACATACAACAGTGGTGTTAAAACAATGGCATGGCCTGTTGACTAACTCCTAAATAACCAAATAAATAACAATAATAACATATCTTACAGACTAGTCCTAAACTGTAACTTAACTCCTTAAGGACACATGACGTATGGGTACGTCATGTGTCCAGTCCCTAAAGATGGCGCCCGCTCCTGGCCGCTGCGGGCACCATCGCTGCGGGGGTCCGGCTGATTCCTGTAGCTGACCCCCGCAGCTGATGATCGCGGTCGGCAGCGCTGCCGACCACGATCATTTAACCCCGCAGATGCCGTGATCAATCCTGATCACGGCATCTGCACGCGCTAAAACCGAAAGTAAAACTTTCGGCAGCGCTCCGGCTCCCCCTAGTGGTGATCGGGAGAATCGGAGCGCTGTAAGGGATAGCCTCAAGCCTTTCATTCAGCTTGAGGCTATCACTTACTATTTCCTATGGAGCCCTTGTTAGCAATAGGGCTTCATAGTAAAGTAGTAAAATGCTCATAAACTCCAATACAAGTGTATTGGAGTTTATGATAGAAGCAATCAGGTAACTGATTTATATAGGTCCCTATGGGATCTATATAAAAGTGTAAAAAAATAAAAAAAAATAAAAAATAAAAAAAAATAAAAAAACCTAAAAATTTAAATCACCCCCTTTCCCCAAAATTAAAATAAAATAATAAAAAAATAAAAAAATACACATCATGGGTGTCGCAATGTGTGAAAACGCCCATAGTATAAAAATATAAAAATATATTTCCCATACGGTAAACAGAAAAACGGAAAAAAGCGCCCAAATGGCCGATTTGCCGTTTTTGGACGCTTCATTTCCTAAAAAAAAATTAAATAAAAAGCGATCAAAAAGTCCTACACACCCCATAATGGTATCAACTAAAAGTTAAGATCGCCCTGCAAAAAATAAGCCCCCATACAACGCCATACACTTATATACAAATACGTTATAGCGGTCAAAACATGGCGACAAAAAAAAATTTTTTTTCCCACTTTTGAACTTTTTTTCACTATCAAAACGCAAGAAAAGCTATACATATTGGGTATCGCCGGATTTGTACTGACCTGTAGAATAAAACTAAATGGTCAGTTTTATCGAAAATCAAACGTCGTAATTTAGAAACCCGTAAAACTGTGGTGAAATTGCTTTTTTTTTGCAATTTCACCCCATTTGGAATTTTTTCCCCGCTTCCCACTACACCGTATGCATTATTAGATGATGGCGTTGGAAAGTACAACTTGTCCCGCAAAAAATAAGCCCTCATATGGCCATGTGAACGGAAAAATAAAAAAGATATGGCTCTTGGAAGGCATAGAGCGCAAAACGAAAACGCAAAAATGTAAAAACCCTGTGTCCTTAAGGGGTTAAAGGGAGTCTGTCACCACATTTGGTCATTATAGACCGAGTACACAGGGTTCTGGCTTAATTTAAGATGATTTAAATGGTACCTTTGTTAGTCACTAGTATCGCTCTCCTGCAGCAAAAACGAACTTTTATATATATGCAAATGCAGCTCGCAAGTGCCCAGGGCGGAGTTTACATCATCGGAGCCCAGGCTGCTCTGCTTGAGATCCCCGCCCTCTCCTTTCCCTTGCGTCCTCCTCCTCTCCCTGTGAAAACCTGCGCCTGCGTTCTGCTTGACTGGGGCATGCGCACTACAATGCCCACTGTGGTTACGGCATTGATGTAGCTACTGCGCATGCTCTGGCCAACGGATCGCGCTGTTGGCCGGAGCATGCGCAGTAGCTACATCAATGCCGTAACCACAGTGGGCATTGTAGTGCGCATGCCCCAGTCAAGCAGAACGCAGGCGCAGGTTTTCACAGGAGAGAGGAGGACGCAGGGAAAGGAGAGGGCGGATCTCAGCAGAGCAGCCTGGGCTCCGATGATGTAAACTCCGCCCTGGGCACTTGCGAGCCGCATTTGCATATATATAAAAGTTCGTTTTTGCTGCAGGAGAGCGATACTAGTGACTAACAAAGGTACCATTTAAATCATCTTAAGTTAAGCCAGAACCCTGTGTACTCGGTCTATAATGACCAAATGTGGTGACAGACTCCCTTTAAACTATAACCAACAAAAAGTCAAACACATGTGTAGTGTTAGAGCCACTGGCGCTATATACTCTATGAAGCTGCAGTGTCACTGCAATCCCGCAATGCTAAAATACCATGTGAAAATACTCAAAAAACTTTTTGACACCGCGCTCAGCCTACCTAACAACAAACCCCCTTACTACTATCCACAGGTACAAGACACCGCGCAGCCTACCTCGATCCAGGCACTGTCCTGGATATTCTTGTACTTCTAGCGGTTCAGCGTGTTGCGCCTACTATAGCGTGAGCAACACGCTGAACCGCTAGAAGTACAAGAATATCCAGGACAGTGCCCGGATCGAGGTAGGCTTGCGCGGTGTCTTGTACCTGTAGATAGTAGTAAGGGGGTTTGTTGTTAGGCAGGCTGAGCGCGGTGTCAAAAAGTTTTTTGAGTGTTTTCAAAAAGTCGAACAGAGTGATAGCTAGACTACCCTCAGTTTGTATTCTTTACGCCTCAGAGTTGCTGGCCTGCCCTGCCGCCAGCATTTTGGCACAGCGGGTATTTAGTGCTGCTAGGGCCATAATAACAGATAAGCGCATGCGCCTGTCAACTTAAAAAGCTGACAGGTTGCCTATTATAAAAATGAACTGGGCCTGGTTTGCCCCTGACTTCTCTACTCCACCAGATAAAAGCGGCTGAACATAAAGGCATTTTAAATGTGTTGTTTGTAATGTACTGAATACACTGTATTCACATGCACCTCTGCCACCACTAAAAAGCCTCTGCTTGAACAATCAGCATCCCTCCCACTTTCTCCTCCCTTTGTGAGCACCTATACGGTGGCGGCTTAAATGCACACACAGATGTGCCCAAAACTAGTTAACTATGGCCAAAATATAAATCACTCTCTGCTGGAGTAATTAATATAACGGTTGCGGATTGAACGCACACACAGAATTTGTTCCAAGCTGAAATCTCGTAGTTATGCACCAAAACAGTAGGTGAAAAGATGATAATTTGGCAGAGTTGAGTTGCGCATGAAAACACCAGTGCAGATATAACAAAAAATGGCTACTATTGGCAAGAAGGAGGGAGGGGGCTGCAAGAATGAGGCAACATACAGGGAGACGAGAGGGACAAACTTATGCAGCAATACAAAGCAAAAGATGACACTAATGATAATGAACCATGAAGACATGAAACCCATCTCAAAATCCAGAATAAACTACCTCAAAAGGTCCAAGCTGAATGTTTTACCATGGCCCTCACAGTCCCTTGATCTGAACATCACTAAAAATCTGTGTATAGACCACAAAAGAGCAGGACATGCAAGACGGCTCAGGAATCTCACAAAGCTGGAAGACATTTACTAAGAAAGATTTTAAAGACTCTGCTGCCTGCAAAAAGCGTTTATAAGGGTGGGCTCACACTAGCGTTAGGCATTCCGTTATTGCTTTCTGTTATAACATGGTTATAACGGAAAATAACGAAATGCCCAGACAGAATGCAAAACGGAAGCCTTTAAATGGCATTCCGTTTGCTTTCCGTCATAATACAGGTCTATGGGAAAGCATAACGGGACCCAGACGGATCCGTTATGCTTTTGCATTCCGTCATAATTGAAGTCTATGGGCAAAAGAACGGATCCGTCCTTCCGTCTTATAGATTCCGGTATGTTCCGTTATAACCACGTTATAACGGAAGGCCATAACGGAATGCATAACGCTAGTGTGAACCCACCCTAAGCTGTGATACTTGCCAATGTGGATGCTACTAGGTACTAACCATGCAGGGTACCCATAGTTTTGCTTAGGGCCTTTTTCCTTTTTTTGGTATTTTGAAAATGTAAAAGATGAAAAAAAAAAAAAATTGTTGTTGCTTAAAATACAAAAGGAATGTGTCATCTTTTACGTTATGCCTTTTATAGATAATTTCAACAGTCATTGTGATCTGAGGTACCCACACTGTATGTGTATATGTATAATGTCATGAGCATGGAGAATAATAAAAAAAAACCTAAAAAAATAGATAATCTAGCAGAAAAAGCATGGTGGGACACAGCAGAGCAGGAGACACATTTACTTGGATGTACATTGCCGTTTGTTACAAGGTTCAGCAGATGACACACTAGGGATAACAGGAGCTGACCAAATGTAGTAACCCCAAGACACCAAAAGTTAGTGAGTGACCTTGAACCCCCTCCCACTTCATTCAACCACGAGGGAAGGGTTAATAAGTAGAAAAACTTTTTTTTTCTAATTTTCTGTTGTCTAAACCTGGGTTATGTCTTATAGTCCAAAAATATAATAATCAGTATCTACAGGATAGGTCATCAATATCAGATTGGCGGGGGTCTGACTCTCGGTGCACTTGCCAATCAGTTGTTTGAAGGGGCTGCGACGCTCACGCAATGCTACTCCATCTTTAATGTTCATCTTCACGCCGCCTACATTGTAGCGACAGTGCGGTATAATTACCGCCCCCACCACCTAGATAGCATGCAGGTAAATATTGATGCCGATGCTACGCTAACACGAGTGCTGCAGCCCCTTCAAACAGCTGATCGTCATGGGTCTGATGTTGATGACCTATCAAATGTGTGAAACCGGAATACCCCTTCAAGGAGTTAATCAATATTTTTAATACATTGAATTTCATATCAAAACTTTGCTTAATTTACACTTTCATCCCTCAGTGACACAGTACGAACATAGATCTACAATATAATAATATATCACTGCTCTTGTACTTACCTCCTACACTTGTCCCATTTGCTTTCCTCTGCTAGATTTGTAATCCGTTGCCTGAACGCTCTGCTTAGAATCACATTTGAAAAAAATATATAATCTCAGTAAATCTGAGTAGAACAATTTTCATCCTTTAATCTGAGTTAAATCTGCTATCTAGGAAAGCCAAGCCAAGCCATGAATGACATATTGGAATAAGTCTTTAATCTGTGATACATTCCCCACATGCTAAACTATTTCCCATAACCGCTCTCCCCGGTAGTAATGTCTGTGTGATAATGCTCAGATAATATATACATTTCCCCTGCTGTCACTGTTTGTAGATATTACTATTTTTCCAACATTAAAAACATGGTATAACGTGCGTTTTGACAGTACACTGATGTTTTGCCCGTCCTGTAGTCTTAAAGGGGTTGTCTCAGTAAGTAGTATTTATCATGTAGAGAAAGTTACTACAAGGCACTTCCTAATGTATTGTGATTGTCCATATTGCCTCCTTTGCTGGCTGGATTCATTTTTCCATCACATTATACACTGCTCCTTTCCATGGTTACAGACCACCCTGCAATCCATCAATGGTGGTAGTGCTTGCACACTATAGGAAAAAGTGTGCTTGTATAGGTGTTAATAAGTGAATACCAGGGATTGCTTAATCACTCTACTGACATAAATACGCAGGGGCGTAGCTTGGGGGGGCGGGCGGAGGGGCCCTGCTGGGGAAAAAATGTAAATAACTGTTTCTCTCTCTCTCAGCCTCTCTGCTTGCCCGCACTGCGCAGCGCCCAGAGAGTGGTTTAGGAGTGCACGCAGGGGCCCTGACCAGGGAGCGCACCATGCTGAGCACTGCAATTCAAGGCAGGCTGGCTGGCTCCGCCCCCTTCCAGGCGGTAAAGACAAGCAAGGGAGTCGGCAAGAAGAAGGAGATTGCTGCTGGGCTGCTGACGGAGGAAGAAGAACTAGTAAGAGTTTTACAGTCCAGTAGTCCAGATCAGAGAGAGAGTGTCTCAGCCAGGCAGCTGCTGCCCTGCCCGACACTGTGGGTCGACTGCACTGCTGTGCTGTGTGTCAGAGTCACAGTCAGTGACCCTGAGTGTTAGGTGTGGGGGGTGGGTGAATGGTCCGTGGGCTGGCAGGCAATGAGGGTAATAAATAATACAGTGAGTGATATGCCAGAGGCCCAGAGCCTGACTGCCACCTGCTTGGCCTGCCTGGCTCTCATGGCATTTCACTACTTAAGTGCTTTTGTGTTTATCTTGGTATATACTATACCCACTGAATTTCTTGTACCCCCTGATGAACCCTAATGATAGGGGGAAATGCGTCAGGGTTTTTGCTTGTCTCATCATATACACTGATTTAGTCATTGATTGGGGTATTTTTCTTCCTTTCGGTCAAGGTCTGTCAGTCTGTTTTTCACACTATCACATTAGCAGCAGGGCAGTCCGGCAGGCTGTTCCAGCGGGTGAATAGCCTGTCGGATCCGTCCTGTTGCTAGTTCACATGTGCCCCCGGACTGCCGCTCCATCCCCATTGACTAGAATAGGGCGGTAGCCGGCGGTGGTCTCAGGGGCAGTATGTGCTGGGCGCAGTTATTGAAGGGCACTGTCTGTGTAGTACCAGTATTATCAGGGGTGTTATCTGTTTCTGCAGTATAATATTGGGGACTGGAGCACAGCAGCACAGTATTGGGGGTAGTGGGATGGTTTGTCCAGAAGATGGGAGGATAATAATAAAGTAGTAAACTAACATTTTTTTTGTCAAACTGCAGAAAACTGGCTGAAAACTGAAGGTCTGAAAGGAGAAGATGAGGAAAGAGAACATCTACATCAATGGAGACGTCACGTGCCAGAGGTACATATGTGGGGCTGTATTACCCTGTATGTTCTGTAGTGATGGGAGGGGGATAAAGAATTTGGCCCACCCTGCCGCATCCTGCCCCCAGACTTCAGGTCACACTGTGCATGTTCTGAATTCTGGGGGCTCACACCCATCTACTACATTATCTGTACTCAGAGAGTTATTACTGTGTTATCTGTGGAGTTACATAGGACTGCAAGAGATATCTACTACATTAGCTGTAAAAAAAAAGGGGGGGCGTGGCCACAGGTGGTGGTGGGGGGGGCACAATATGTGGTCCGCCCCGGGTGCTGGCCACCCACGCTACGCCACTGTAAATACGCCATGGTTTACAGATCTTCTGTAGCCTGGGACCCTGCTGCATCTGAAAATTAGCACATGAAATCACAGCATTCCATGACATCACAACATTCTATGACATCATAGCCCCTGCATAAGAACAGCAGACACTATTGGAGCTGCTCATTCCTTTGCAGGAGGGTGACCTGCGCGGTCAGAAGCTACAGCAAGTATGCACAGAGGACGCACTGGTCATTTTTGGAGATAAAGATATATAGATAGATAGATAGGAGACAGATAAATAGATATGAGATATATAGATTTTGAATCAAATAAATATACCCTAGTGGCAAGTTATTGGCTCCAAAGGCAGCTCCAAACTTTTTTATAAATTTTTTATCTACTGGACCTTTGGCCAAACAGCTACATGTCTCACTCCTCTTCCTCCACATGGTTGGTCCTACTTATCTGTACATAATCGGCTATATCCCCAACAGACAACATTGTTATTAACCTAATAAATGAACCCCCAATAACATAATAACATGTGCGTTTCTATACCCTCTTTCACCACACCCATCTTCCCTCTTCACTTGTGGGTTCATTCTCAAGGTAGTGGGTATTTAATTGGATCGAGGACCCCGAAGGGGTTAGAAGGAAGTTTTAAAAATAAAATATAACTTTTAATAGCGCAATTAAAATTCTGGGCATAACCATCTATCCAAAGGACAAACACCGATGATAAAGAGACCAACAAAATACATGTGAGAGTCCCGATAGGGACCAATCAGGACCAGCAACTGCAATCAATAGGGCAAGAAAAAGAACGGTCTTACCATGAGATGCATTTGATGGCAAACTCTTTGCAGCCCAGAGGTTTTTAGCAGGGAACTGTAGGCGACACTGCGTAGTGTAGCTGTGGCGTGAATCAATCCCTGATAAACTCCCTATGCTGAAAACACTAGGAAGGGAAGTACCGGATACCCTGCCTGGTAAATTAACCAAGAGAACCTCTGCCCCCAAGAGCCCAATGGGGCAAAATCATTCACCACAAAGCTGAGTAAATATATAAATATATCGCTGTAGATGGTAACTGTGGGGTGCTGTGCATAGATAGACAGTGGGAATAGCTGTCCCTCGAACACCCTATCAAGTAGGGGGGTGGGGGCTAGGGTTACCCTGCCTATCTACACAGAGCACCCTCCCCGAAAGGGGCAACCCCGTCTCGATACCTATCCCTAGTCCGAGCGGAATCCCTAAAAAGCCCTACAGGATATTCCCTAATTGTCTACAGGATATTCCCGACGTGCCACGTTTCATGCAATAATCATCAGGGGAATTATTCCATAAGCTGGGTACATCAAGCTGCGTACATCAAAGCTGGGTACATCAATGATAAATGATCCTTATACAGAGTAGAGCAAGGGGTGAAGTCCAAGTGTGGTTCAAAACCCCATAATCCAACTAGCCCGTCAGTGGTACGGGACTAGAATATGGGCAAATTCAGATGGTATTATTCAACCCCGGTGTGTGCAGGTAATAACTTCCAGGATGCCCATCTAATTGGAGCACTATCGGTGTGCAGGATGCATAGGAGAGGAGATAATAGGATGGGAGTGATAGTAGCAAGAATGGCGGTTTAAGTTGTTAGTCACTCTGATGCTCCCCAATGCCATGGTCTTGGGGTTCTTCTGCCTATTGGTGGTTCAAGATGCCCTTGATGGTGAAGAATTGTGAGGCGCAAAGCAGGGTTTCCTGCAGTGGAGAAAATGAGGAGGTTATTTTTCAGTAGAATAGTTCTTTACTAGTACATTTTTAAGCACATCAGTTGCAGTTCTCAGCGTGCATGGACTGGCAGTTCTTACACAGAATTGCAATTTCACAGATCTCACAGGTTACATGACTGCAGAATTGGTAAATAGGTCAAGCTGTTCCTTTAAAGCAATTTGCCTCACATTGCACTTCTCTAGCTGGCATGAGCATCCAAAAACAGGGGTGCAACACTTTACATGAGGCAACCACAGGGCAGACCCCAATGTTCTGCACCTTTTGGACAGGATGCCATATTCACAGTTATAATTTCCGAAATGTCCTCAGCAGGGTGTGGTATTCTTCTTACAGCTGACCAGACTGCTTTCTCATGTATGCCTAGGTACTGTAAGATTTAAAGCTCCTGAACAACTTTGCTGTAGAGCCTATAAAGACTTTTCAGTTTATGTCCACAGAGCTTCTACACACACCTTCTGAATGCCTTTCAAATATATATATTGCTCTTTTCTCTTTTCTTTTCTCTGGCTTTTCTTATTCAGAACTGTGTGTTCAGCTGCATCTGCTCTCATCATCGTCTAAACACTAAATTCTAACCACTCTCTATGGGGAGGGTGACAACAGCCCCTTCTAATGGCAGCAATTGCAGAAATGCATACATAACAGAAAGGAACATTTTCAACCGTTTTTCTGTGTACTACTACGGTAGTAGTGGGACGCTGCAGGTGTTTGATGTCATGATAATAATGATGAAAAAATGCAAAAAAAATAATATATATATATATATATATATATATATTTTTTTTTATAAGTTGTAGCTGAGTCAGCAGTATTCAGTGGCCTATTGCTATACTTTATGCACTTGTTTGTTTTTGCTTGGGAATCTTTTTTGTACTTTCTTTTGCACTTTGTTGTCAAGGATGGTGGGAGTCAGCCCTGAAAGGTAAATTCTATTGGCTCAGGGATGCAGAGATGCAACTTGGGGGCCAACCTTCGGGTTTTTAAAAGCTTCATTTGGTGGTTTACTCTTACTTTGGAGCAGTTGGTTATTATCTTTACTTTGATATGCTGCCCTTTATAATTGGAAAATAATGGCAGGATAACAGGCTGAACTGGATGGACAGCCTTATAGACTATGTTACTATATTACTATTTTCATCAACTCAGCAACAGCAGAAAAACCTGCAATTGCGGGAATGAAAGTTTGTGTGAAGGAGGCCTTAGAGCGACAAATATGCAATGATGGGAGATTTGAATGAGGGTAAATCATTTTTCAAAGCACTGTAAGATAAGCAATAATTTATACCATATTATACATGCAATACAATACCTTTGTAAAGCATACTTGCTTATTTTCAGAGTAGGCTCGAGGGAGAATAGATAGTGTGGCACGCAAAACAGACATGGACATGCCCATTTCAGCAAAGCCACTTCTTGGGTGTAGGGTGTATTCACACGACTGTGTGTATTTTGCAGTCCATGGACACGGATCTGTAAAAAATATGGATGACGTCCATGGGTGTAGGGTGTATTCACATGACTGTGTGTATTTTGCAGTCCATGGACACGGATCTGTAAAAAATACGGGTGACGTTCATATGACATCTGTGCTGCATCTGTTTTTTTTCTTGCAGACCCATTGTAACAATGCCTATTCTTGTTTGCAAAATGGACAAGAATAGGACATGTTCTATATTTTTGTTGGGCTGCAGAACAGACATACTTATGCGAGCTGCACACGGTGTTAAAATGATTGGGTCGGCATCTGATCTGCAAAAAATGCGGAAAAAAATGGGGCCTTAATATGTAGTCAAGCCACCTTTTGAGACGTGTCATACAACTTTCTGTCATATGTCACTTGCCTCTCAGAACATGTATGGTTGTGGGGTCTGCAGCAGCTTTTCAGGGCCATATACAGTTAATGCTCATAGAGGGCGGTTTTCTGGGCTGTTTTCTGGTGTTCTCTTCCAGGAGTCTTGGGGATTTCCCCTTTTTCTCGACTGCCATCTGTAGACTACTATAGCTTGGCCTTGATCCGTAGCTGATACAGTAGGTACTGTACATGTAACACTCTCCCTCTCATTAATCAGACCCGTACACACATAATCATGCTGGGTCTATAAATTCTCGTACGGCATTTAACATCATCAAAAGGATAAACGATGGTGTGGGAAATAACTAGCCAGATGTCCGGAAAAACAGGCTGAGTAACGTCTTAATTTTCCTGGGCATACTGCTCATCGTTACACACTGGAACATATTGCCGTCAATAAGGGAATTAAAAAAGGGAGGAAAATATACTGACTGAGAATCCAATGTGAATATGATTAGGAAATTACCTGTAGAATGTTAAAATATAAACTGAACATATTCACATTATCATGGTTGCCAATAGTCATGAATTTTCCGGGACTCTCCCAATTATTTGACGACATTCCAGGGAAATATTTTGAAATTGATCATTACCAATTTGAACAATCCAATAGGAAATGGCTACAATTAATTATTCGCTTTCAACTTCTCCTCTGAAGGCCCAGCTTAGGGGTCATTCACACAAACGTATGGACGCATGGCACCATGGCAATACGGTCATGTGAATGAACCCTTCCTATGATGTTGCAGCGAGCCCCTGAGGAAATGGTGCAGAGGATGGGAGTGGTAGTTGCCGTATGAGGTGTTTTCTCACAGTGTACTCCCTCAAGCTATTTCCTGGGGATCAGTGCAGTGGAAGGGCTCATGCACACGGCCATACTTTCTTTCCGTTCCGTTTTTTGTGCGGCCCGTATGCGGAACCATTCACTTCAATGGGGACTGTAAAAAATACGGAAGTTACTCCGTGTGCATTCCGTTTACGTTTGTCCGCATGGCTGTTCAGCAAAAAAGTAGTGCATGTCCTATTATTGTCCGCAAATCAAGGTCCGAGCCCCCATTCAAGTCAATGGGTCTGCAAAAAATACGGAACGCACACGGAAGACATCCGTATGTCATCCATATTTCATCTGCATTTTGCGGATCCATACTGTAGAAATGCTATGCCCAGCCCATATTGCTCTTGTGTTTAGTGATTAATAAGTTACTGTTTCCATTTCTGATCCGCAAAAAAAGGATCGCGTACGGAAACCATACGGATATGTTTTGTGGAAGAATGGAACGCAAGAGGACTTAAATCAGAGGAAAAAAAACCTCAGATGCGGACCAACGGATTCGTGAGAAACGGACCGCAAAACAACAACAGTTGTGTGCATGAGCCCAAAAGCTGATTAAAAGACTCAGGAAGTAAAAGAATAAAAGACTCTTTTTATTCAGTGTAAAAAGATAACTTTTTGCACAATCTACATCGAGCATTAGTTTGTACAAAGTACAATGTCTGTCCCCAGTGGTATGGTGGCTGTCAAATTGATATTTAATGGCACCTTAGATGTGCTGTCTTGCTGATGTTTCTCCCTTGAACTTCTAGCTAACAGCTGGGTGCTTGCACTTGTTGCTATAAGTATCCACTGTGTAAGGCAGGCTTTGAGTTGGTCTGGCCTGGATTTTATCTAGGTGATGAGTGTTTGATCAAGACTGGTTACTAAGATCCTTGAACTAGGAGCAATAGCAGGTGCTTCCTTTCTCCAACATAAGAACCTCATTTGTGAAAACAAGAACAACAAAAATGGAGGAGTATCATAGAGCAACCAATCAAATTTTAGCTTTTAAGTGTCTTTCAGGGACTAGTATTGAGGAGCTATCCTTATAATGTTATTAATTTCAGAAACAGCAGGGTGACGGCCTCCTCAGCTGTTCCTGTAAGCCCAGCCACCTAGGGCTGGCGTTTAGTGCCATCTCACCATGTAAACGGTGATATGAGACAACCCCTTTAAGTGCGGGTAAATAGCATGTAAATAGCACACACTAAAATATATAGGCAACAGTCACATAACAGTCCAACAGCTCAGTTAGTTGGAGTGGACTCCGCCACGAGGTCAACAGTAACTCATAACAATAAGTTTCATGAAAAGGATACATCTGTTTTGTAAGAGTGGGGGTACTTCATTCCAACCCTTTTATGCCCTCTTTCGACCAAGTTTTTAAAAATCTTGGAAAACCCCTTTAATCTTACTAATCTAATACAGTGGTACCTGAAGATACAATGGTCTCAGAATACAATATTTTCAACATACAATGGTCTTTTTGGACCCATTGTACGTTATAACTAGACTCAACATACAATGCCCCAGACTCATAGCCAACCAATGAAGGCAACTTCTCTGGTAAAATAGTGAGCAGCTATTACTGACTTTTATACGTAAGGAATTGTTATATTTATCTTAGTTATCTGCTTTTTTCCTTAAATCTTCATTTTCTGTTATCTTTCATGATATTTTTGGGCTTTGGAACTGATTACTCAAGTTACAATGGTTTCAACATACAATGGTCACCCTAGAACCAATTAATATTGCAACTTGAGGGGCCTCTGTATATAAAGTGTATGTATGTGTCTGTGTGGGTGAACGTGTGTAAGTATGTCCACTAAAGGAATCCACACTATCGCATTTACAATCACGAAATTTACAATCATTAAATTTGGCACACAGGTCCTTCAGTTGTCTGGGAAGGTTTTAGACCGGGTCTCAGCTCTCTAGCACATACCGTTCCTGAGATATTCCCAAAAAATGCATTAGCCAATAGAAGCCTTATCAGCCAATAGAAGCTTGCAGGGCCTTAGTCTCCACATACACACAGTTTTACACCAGGTCTCCATAGCAACCCAGCCATTTTTCTATACTGCTGTAGGTCAGCTTTAAAGGAAATCTGTCAACAGGATAATCGCTATTGAAGTAAAGCAATTCGTACCTTATTTCCAGATGTGCTTTTGTTCCAGCAATAGATGTTTTTTATTCTCTGAAAATCCAGTTTATTTGGTATGCAAATGAGCCAGTAAGTTGCCCAGAGGGGCGTCATTCTTGCAGGAAGGAGCCCAGGCACGCCTCCTGCCACAATGTGTCCACTCACCCCTCCTACATCACTACCAAGCCATAACTCTGCCCCCCTTTTCCCTGCTCTCAGCATGAGGGCGGGTTTGGACACTAGCATGAGGTCGTGCCTGGGCTTCTTCCTGCAAGAGTGATGCCCCTCTGGGCACCTTACCGGCTCATTTGCATACCAAATAAACTGGATTTTCAGAAGATAGAAAACATATATTGCAAAAACAAAGGCACATCTGGAAATAAGGTACTAAGTGCTATTAGGATATGGCTTTATTTCAATAGCGATTATCCTGGTGACAGATTACCTTTAAAGGGGCAGGGCACTGTGGAGGTCACAGTTAAGGGAGCAGGTAGGTTGGCTATTCAGGCCACCCTCAAAAACGAACTTAAAAACCCCGCCCCTAGGTTCCGCTAAGACACCCCCCAACTCAGTTAGGCCATGCCCCTACCCACCCTGCAGCCGACGGGGATTGAAAAAATTAAGGTAAAAAATCTACTTCTGTCAGCTGCAAGGGTGGGAGGGAGGGGGACTTTCTCCCTTCAGTTCACGCTTAGACAGCACAGTGCTGCTGTCTGAGAGTGAGCTGTTCAAAAGGACATCCCTGTGTCCGTCCAGGCCCTGCGCCGGACAGAGGACAGGAAGTCTGAATGCTGGACTGTTCTGCCTAAAACCGGACCTCTGGCCACGCTAGGGGCAGGCTGCTGTGGAGTTCACCATTAAGGGGATGGTCCGCTATGGAGGTCAGTGTGATGGGGCAGATTGCTGTAGACACCACTTTTAATGGGGCGGGGTGTTGTGGAAATCCCATTTAAGGAGATGGGGTACTGTGGAGGTCACGAATAAAGAGGCGGCTGCTGTGGAGGTCACTGGTAAAGGGCCGGGGCCCTGTGGAGGTCACTATTAAGGGAACAGGATGCTGTGGAGGTCTCTGTTAAGGGGGCTGTAAACTGTGGAGGTCACAGTTAAGGGAACGGTCCGCTATGGAGGTCAGTGTTAAGGGATGGGGTGCTGTAGAGGTCACTGTTAAGGGGCGGAGTGTTGTGGAGGTCAAATTTTAAGGGAACGGAGCTCTGTGGAGGTCACTGTGAAGGGGGTGGGTTATTTTGTAAATCACTGTTAAGTGGGCGGGGTACTGTGGAGGTCACTAATAAAGGGGCGCCCGCTGTGGACGTCACTGGTAAAGGGGAGGGTGCTGTAGATGTTACTCTTAAGGGGGCAGGCCGCTGTGGAGGTCAATGTTAAAGGGGCAGGCACTCTGGAGGTCACTGTTTAGGGAAGAGGGGACTGTGGAGGCCACTATTAAAGGGGCAGCAGGGTACTGTGAGGTCACTGTTAAGGCAGCGGGGTATTGTGAGGTCACTGTTAAGGGAGCGGGGTACTGTGGCAGTCACTGTTAAAGAGGCAGTCGTTGTGGAGGTCTCTGTAAAGGGGACGGGAATGGTGGAGCTGACAGTTAAGGGGACTGTAACCTATGGTCAGTGTTAAGGGGCGGGTGCTGTAGAGGTCACTGTTAAGGGGACGGGCCCCTGTAGACGTCACTGTCAAGAGGGTGTGGTGCTGTGGAACTCACTGTTAAAGGGGCAGGCTGCTGTGAAGGTCAAAGTTAAGGGGGTGGGCTCCTGTGGAGGGCCTATTTTAAGGAGAAAGGGCACTGTGGGGGGTGGGGTGGGGGCTGTAGAGGTCACTGTTATAGTGGATACTGTCAATATCTTTTAACAACATACACAAACATTAAATTAAATCAGATAAAATATACCCTAGCAAAGCCGGGTCCTTCAGCTAGTAGTGGAATATTTATGTCTATTGTATTATTATCTGATATTATACTTTAATACTTGTATTATTAAAAGTCTACATGAACTGCTATTGAAATGTAATTAACTAATGTATCAATATGTAATGTAATCACTGTATACTATCATACTGTATGTATAGATGTCTCTAATGAATTGTGTTATTTAGTTATTATTTCACATTTATCTTGGACAGTCATGTTGTTAATGATGAGGTATTACTTTTTGACAGATGTTGCAAAACTGGATATTTTTCGGCACTCTGCTTTATAATAATATAATCATTATTATGTAGCAGATGGTGCGAGTATTGTAATTACAGAGTATGGAAAGTAGCAGAAATAGAGCCTAAAAATATAGTTATTATATGGTTTTACCATTCCCATCATCTCTGGCATAATTATTGTTAAAAAAACAAAAGCTCTTAATCCATAGTGTATGCCCCCAACATGTTCTGTCACACATGCTAGCATTCCCAGTGGTACTCGGAATGCTAGCAACGTCTGATCAAAAATTTGGATACAATGTAAACAACAATAGTTTTCTGATAACCATGAAAGCTCCCCTACACTGTCTGGTCACTGGACTTGAGGTCTAGACTTCATACATCACTTCCCGGACACTGTAGCGATCTGATAATATTTCTTTGTTATTATAGAAGTACTCCCATTTTTTGCCCATATACTGCAGACCTTAATAAAGAATAAAGTAGAGGTTCTTTTGTACCCCAGTTTTAGTTGGTGTGCCAAGTAGAGGTTGTCCACTAGTGATGAGCAAATTTCTTGAAACATATTTGAGTCTGATTCTGGCGAACTGGTCAGAAGATTTGATTCGGGTACAAATTAATTTGAGTGCTTCAACTCGCCTGAAAATTTGTCTATGGCACTCTGAGGTCTCATAGGACTTTTTTTTTCTCCCTTGTCTTTCTCTCTCTCTCTCTCTCTCTCTCTCTTTCTTTTTTTGAAACATTTCTCTCTCCACCCCTCCCCTATTCAAGCTCTTTGAACACAAAGACAGCAATAGTAAATAATGTCATAGTGACAGTGACATATATATCTAAGCGGTCAACACATGGTTGATGGTTAACAAACAACCTGATTAGTAACATACTGCAATGTCAGATTTGTTATGCTTTTTAACATTAAAACCATTCCAAAAATTGTCCCCTTTTAAGGGCAGATGCCTACCAGTGTTTATTCGCACACAGTGGTGTTGGAAAAAGCAGTGGCTTGTTCTGAACAAGCGGTTTGATAATTTTGCCTTATTGGCGGTCAGATGCTTGCCTGTGTTTATACACATTTGGCAGTATAGGAAAAAGCAATAGCTTGTTCTGAAGAAGTGGTCCAAAAATTCTCCCTTTTTCCAGAGTACTGGAAGTAGACGGATCACAATCTGCAGCACAGCAATACAATATGGAACTTGATGGACAGGCAGACAGCGACAGTGACATCATTTGGCCAGCAATAAATAGCCACTGTCAGCAATGGTATTTCATTGGCATCAGCCAGAGGTAATGTATGTGAAAGTCCTGTCACAAATATAGGGGAGGGAATACACCAGAAAACACACATTAGGAACTAGACCGGAGTCTAGGCCTCAAAGCAAAGGTAGAGGAATGGTGAGCTCCTAGGAATCCCTAGACCTCTCCCTGACTCCTGCCAATATGAGTAGACCCTGAAGGTGTGAATACTCATACATCGGAACTTTAGCCCTGGAGACCCTGGAAAGCCCTAGGAGTGGTGGCAGGGAATGAGACTACTGGTTCCTTCCCAGATAAAGGAACCAGCATCTCGCTGAGGCCTAGAAAGCAACTAACACAAGCGAAACAACAAAATGCAAAACAAAATGCACTTAGCTTAAAGCAGAATGGAGGAGCAGGAGATCCAAAGGAACAACACACCAGTTCAACCAACTCCGCCAGGAAATATCAACCGCATTGTAAGCAGTGTGAGTCAGACCTAAATAGGGCCTCAGTAATGACTTAAAGTTACAAGCTGCACCTGACAAGAGGTATATTTATACCAAACAACAACACTGTGCCGCCACACAAACATAATGTTTTGCACACTTGTGGAGCACAATTTTCTCAGCGATGCAACTTGGCATACTGAATACCCTATCTAATAGTACACTGGAGGCTGCACAAGACAGTACACCAATAGTAAACTGGGTCAGCTCCCGACACTTTTCCAGTCTGCCTCCTCAAAAGTCCATGGGGTCAGGGAACAAATATGTGCTGCAGAAAGGGCACAGTGCAGGTCCAACTGAACCTGGTTGTTCAGGGGGTGCATATCTGTATCATGATGTGCATCAGGTTTGCAATGCAAATTAATACTGGTCCATCATGTCCAGCAAACTGAATTGGCTGCTGCTGGAGCTGGTGTGGCCTCTGCTACTTGTAACGGTAGCACTGGCAGAGATGGCACAGTAACTGTGAAGGGAGGGGATTCCTGGTCAGAGATGTGACCAGCAAATGTCTGCTAGGCGAAAGCTGCAGCAAGCTGTGTTCAGGACATATCCTGGTAATATCATAATTTTGCATCCCTTATGGTATTAAGAAAACATTACGTTTCTGCAAATATCGCAAGACTTACTTGGTCTCGCTTCTATCATGTCAGTTTGTTTATTGGCACAAATTACTGTATCAAAATACAGAGTTGAACTCTGCTTTGTTAATGAGGCATGGAGCTGAGTTCGTTCGGCTTAGTATTTTGATACAGTTGTTTATGCCAATAAACTGTCTGATATGTAATAGAAGCGAGTCCAAGTAAGTCTCGCAATATCTGCAGAAACTTCCCAAAAGACCTCAGCGAAGGACATACATTTTACAGTAAGACTATATTATTAACAACGTTTTCAAACGAATTGGGTTTGGATACAGCAATCTGAACACGATTCACTCAATCCTATCTAAAAGCATGGGTAGCTAATAGTCATCACTTTGCTTGATGCTAATGATATGCTTGTCAGCACGTAAGCAACCAAGCATGCACCTTTCCATGCTCGCCAGCATGCCCAAAAACCCAGTTCTTCAGTGACTCCATAGTGAAAACAGGAAGTTTGGCAAAGGGAAGGGGGTTACCATCCCATTCACTTCAATATACACTCAAAGCTCTGTAAAAGAGATGGAAACTGCAAAACTTTTCAACTTCTTACAAAACATTCACCTGTGTGTAGGTATTCTATACAATAGTAGGGCACTGACACTATAGAAAGTTCTATCGAGCTTTCCCTGAATATAAAGTTTACACACGCACAGAGAGTTCTATCAAACACTGATAACACCTCCCCTGTGTACAGTTATCAGTGACTGACAGCTATATGTGTATACACACTTACACAGAGAATGTTATAAATCAATGATAGCACCTCCCTGCGTACAGCTATCAGTGACTGACAGCTATCTCTGTGTATACACACTTACACAGAGAATACTATCAATCACTGATGACACCTCCCCATGTACAGCTATCAGTGACTGACAGCTATCTCTGTATATACACTTACACAAAGAATGCCATCAATCACAGATAACACCTCCCCATGTACAGGTATCAGTGACTGACAGTTATCTCTGTATACACACTTAGACAGAGAATGATATCAATCACTGATAACACCTGCCCCGTGTACAACTATCAGTGACTGACAGCTATATCTGTATACACACTTACACAGAGAATGTTATAAATCAATGATAGCACCTCCCTGCGTACAGCTATCAGTGACTGACAGCTATCTCTGTGTATACACACTTACACAGAGAATGCTATCAATCACTGATAACACCTCCCCGTGTACAACTATCAATGACTGACAGCTATCTCTGTATATACACTTACACAGAGAACACTATCAATCATTGATAACACCTCTCTGTATATAGTTATCAGTGACTGACAGCTATCTCTGTGTATACACACTTACACAGAGAATGTTATAAATCACTGATAACACTTCCCCAATGTACAGCTATCAGTGACTGCCAGCTATCTCTGTACACACACTTACACAGAGAATACTATCAATCACTGATACCACCTCCCCGTGTACAACTATCAGTGACTGACAGCTATCTCTGTATACACACTTACACAGAGAACACTATCAATCACTGATAACAACTCTCTGTATATAGTTATCAGTGACGGACAGCTATCTCTGTATACACACTTACACAGAGAATGCCATCAATCACTGTGTACAGTTCTCAGTGACTGACAGCTATCTCAGTATATACACTTAGGCCTCCTGCAAACGACCGCATGATTTTGCGGTCCGTTTTAAACGGATTCATTTTTCCATTTTTTTGTTTCGGTAGTGTTTCCATTCCATTTCCATTCCTCTTCCGTTCAGTTTGGTTTCCGTTTATGATACTTTTTTGAGGATCGCAAACGGAAACGGAAGCATACAATAATGTTTAAACAGTAAGTACATAACAAAATTGGTCTGGGCATAAAATTTTCAATAAATGGTTCCGCAAAAACGGAACGGATATGGAAGACAAACGGATGCATTCCGTTTTTTTTTTTTTTTGCGGAACCATTGACTTGAATGGAGCCACGGAAAGTGATTTGCGGGCAATAATAGGACATGTTCTATCTTTGAACGAAACGGAAATACGGAAACTGAATGCATACAGAGTACTTTCCGTTGTTTTTGTGGACCCATTGAAGTGAATGGTTCCTTACGGAACACAAAAAAACGGAACCGAAATGGAAAAAAAGTACGGTCGTGTGCACAGAGAATGCTATCCGTCACTGACAACCTCCCCTGTGAACAATAAAGTCAGAAAGAGCAGATTTAAATGTATATATGACAAGTTTGTATGAATTATATAACAAATTACAGTATATAAGTCTGCTCAGCTCTTTAAAGGGAACCTGTCACCATTAAAATGTGATGTAAGCTACAGACATCAATTTATAGATTTTATATATCTCTGTATATAAAATCATAGAGGGAAGGCTGTCAGTTACTGATAGGACCACCTCCTGGACTTCAAAGCCCAGAATGAGCAGGGAGTTAAATGAATAAATTACAAGTTTTACTGAATCTTTTTCCATAAAACTGTAATATATCAATCTGCTCAGCGCCTCCTGCTCTATAACATGTCTACAGCTCAGACACGTGACAGGTTCCCTTTATCATGCTACATGCAGATTGCATTTTGTTGAGACAGATTCTCTTTAAAGAGAACTTGTAACCTCTCCGGACATGTCTGTTTCAGCAACTATTTATTTTACTCACTTATCTAACGCTGACATATTCCATATTCCTCACTCGCTGTCCCCAGTGGGGCTCACAATCTAAATTCTCTGTCAGTATGAGAAGAAACCAACACAAACATGGGGAGAACATACAAACTCCATTCAGATGTTGCCTTTGGTCAGATTTGAACCTAGAACACCAGTCATACAAGGGGCACTAGTGCTAAGGCTGGGCCATGGCTAAGGAGTCCGAAACATGTAGGCTGCTGTTTGCATTTGTACAAGATGTTTTTAATTGTAACTGAATAAAGAAGTTATGTTTTATGGAAGTGCTGGAGAAGTGGGTGCATTTTTCTGCAAGTTCTCTAGTCCTAACCACACTGCCACCGTGCTGCCCACTGCAACAACAATTCTAGATCATCTATTCTTATGGCTCTATGCTTTTTTAGTTCTGTTAGACCTTATGAACGAATTGCTAGCACTCTGCAATGGAGGTCCATCTGGGTGTTACCCGTTGGGGGGGGGGGGGTGTTCCTGCACACTCTGACACTATGAAATCAGTGCTGCCAGTGTCAGACCCCCAACTGGTAACACCCATCTGGACCTTTATTAGACTTTTGCCTGCTGGCAATTCATTAATGACTTTTGGTAGGAATGATAAAAGAAAGGCAGAACATAGAGTCATAAGAATTATAAGACTTATTATTACATGGAGAGTGCAAGTAATTACTAAAACAGTCATGTCAGAAGAGGCTACAAGCCATGGTAAAGTTTGTTGTACAGACTTACTGGAACATGAAAAAGGATGGTACAGATGTAATGCCCCAGAGAGATGTATTTCCACCTTCTACACCTCCCCACTATCTCCTATGGTTAACCATCTGTCATTCTATATATTTATTTCCAGGTTCTGCACAATGTGTATTTATATTTAAATTTCCCTGTACATGTTATGTTCATGCAATATACCCAGTTCACCAGCAGATGGCGACACCAATGGCAGATTTTCTCTATTTTAGCTAGAATGGAACCTTCTTTCCATTCAAGCCCTCTCTAGAGAGGGAGAAGTTAAGTTAGTTAGAGGTCAGTTTAGCTTACCCCTGCTAGGGGAAGGTCGAGAGTATCCGAGGGGAAGGCTGTTTTTCAGCCAGCAGAGCACCTGCTGGACCAGGAGGCCAAAGCTGCAAGCCTCCGCAGCCAGGAGGAAAAGTTCCCTGGATAAAGAGAAAGAGAAAGACAGAGTCCGACTACAGAAAGCTAACTACAGCAGAAAGAAAAAGTTTCCTATTTAAACCTGTTAGCACAGCAGCGCTAGAGAGCAACAGATGTAGTAGAGCCGAGTGTGTTTGCCTGCCAGAATTAATGCCAAAGCTTGCTGGTAACCAAGACAAAGTTGGAAGATTGTTTCATGATGAAAGTTTATTTAAGTAAAGCTGTTATCAACTTCAATACAAGTCTGGACTGGATTGATTGTATCATCCCCTTCACCAACTATTTCCCCTATTTGCTCTGCTTCGCCCGATAATGCCTGGGGTCCAGGATATCCAGGTAGGAGCACGGTGACACGTGCACAGCCACATCTAAAGGGACATTATAGGCTACCCTACACCACTCTGGCTTTCCTACACCTGGGTACCACCAACACCATTTGTCGTGCAACTTTACAAATTTACTTAAAAACAACCCCAGACTCTTTTGCGGACACTGCACAGATCCTGTAACAGACTTTTCTGGAGCCCAGGAAAGCAATCTACCAACAGCTTGATTTATAGTATCGCCAATGCAAACAGAAGAGTGTTTACCTATCAGACGAGAGCAGTTGATATCTCCCAATTTGCTGTCCTCAACAAGTTTTATTTCGAGACAAGTCTAGGGACATTTATTGTAAGCAATTAGTATTCACAGACATGGTACTCAAGGGCACCTTCTAATTAAAGGAATACCTCCTTTTGACATAATGATATGTACCTCCTATGGATTAATTAGTAATGCAAACATATGCAACTACAGGACACACACGGCTAATTAGTTCTTTTACAGAAAACACATTGTCATTCCCTTTTTCGTACTCATTTCACACACAAAATTCCTCATGTTGCTGTCCTTATCGCGCCCATTTTACTGGTCATTACGAAAAGTTCAGAGTATATGTAAATTACTCTTATGCATTGAATTAGGAAATTGCTACTTTGTGTTTCAGCTCTCTTCAGTTCAATTCCAAAGGTTGTCCTGGCAGTCTTTGTTTCTGGCTGCAGCGATGACATCACCAACTACTCCACTTGATTGTTGCAGCTAATTACCGACCTCAGAGGTCACTTGGGGCAGTTGGGCATGTCATCAGTGCAGCCAAACAAAACCAAACTGCCTCACATGACTGCTAAGTCCAGTGAGTGGTGGCAGCTGTCACGTGAAGTAGTCAGCGCGCGCAACATTGTGTCAGGACCATAGGAACAGTAAATAAGGAGCAGCGGGGGATTGAGTAAGTCTACTTTCACACTCGTGTTTTGGCTTTCCATTTGTGAGATCCGTTCAGGGGTCTCCCAAGCGGTCTAAAACAGATCAGTTTGCATTCTAGTGTATTCTGAATGGAAAAGGATCAACTCAGAATGCATCAGTTTGCATCAGTTCAGTCTCCAAAACGCTTGCAGCGTTTTTATGTCCGTCTGATGAAACTGAGCCAAACGTATCCGTCCTGACACACAATGTAAGACAATGGGGACGGATCCGTCTTCACTGACACAAACTGGCGCAATAGAAAATGGATCCGTCCTCCATTCTTTTTTTTTCAGTGCATTCGTTACTGTCAGTAACATTTTTAAAAACTATTTTAAAGCGCATTTTCATCCAATTTTTTTTCATTTTTAATTGACCCATGTAAGCAGGGGCGTACATAGAAATCACTGGGCCCCATAGCAAAAATCTGAATTGGGCCCCCTTAACCCCGCCTACTACCCACCATGGCTCCTCCCCTGCCACACCCCCATGCTGGTTGGTGGAATACAGCGCCTGCTCTGTATTCGGCGCAGGCGCGGTGAGCTGAGGACAGCAGGCACCAGCGTCCTCAACTCACCGCGCCTGCGCCGAATACAGAGCGGTGGCGCAGGCGCAGGATTTAGCAGGGGAGACAGTGCCGGAGGCAGCAGGGGATCGCTGCCCGGCACTGTCAATCAAGGAAAGAAGGGCGTGGCAGCAGGTTGGCGCACGGAGCCTCTAGGAGCAGGGCAACGCCCCCTGCTCCTAGAGGCTAATTTACATATTATAAAAATACGTTTTTAACATAAATATAACTCGGATTTACATAAAAACACATTATCAAGCTGCTCTGACATTAGCACATAGCTAATGTCAGACAGCTTATAATGTGTAAACCTGATGACAGAAACCCTTTAATATCCAACCCCTACTGCCCTCCAAAATGCCAGGGGGTGTTAGGAAGGAGAAGGTGTAGGAGGAAAGCACACTGTCCTCTATGAGCCCCCCAACCCCTAATGCCCCCCAAAATTCTCAGGACAGTGTGCTTTCTTCCTACTTCTCCCCCATGGGCATTTTGGGGGGCAGATTGAAGCATGTCCCACACTGTCCCCCTCCCTACCCCTCCTTACCCCTCCTCTGTCTTGCTGCCTGGCCAAATTCCACCCTCACCTGAGTGTCAGACTGTCAGTAGCACGGCAGCATTCAGGAAGTTCAGGCCAGGGACAGGGTGCTTCTTCTGCAGGCGCAGAAGAAGAGCTGGCTGCAGATAGAAAAGTGCCCGGCCGGGGCCCGCCGCGTGTCATGGGTGGGCGGGGCCAAAAATGTGGGCGGGGCCTTCTCTGCGCTCCGGGCCCTCCAGTGCTGCGGGCCCCATAGCAGTGGCGTGGTCTGCCTCTATGGGCGGTACGCCACTGCATGTAAGCAAATTAAAAGTTACATGAACATGCAAACTTTTTAAATTAGATTTGTTTTACCTACAGAGATGATGTTTTTATGTTTTATTCATTTGAGGTTTCCATTTGTGCAAAAAGGGGAAATAGAAATTGTGCACCAAAATGTGAAGAAAAGTAGATTCCTGTTCCTAATCCTATACAACCCCCTTAACCACTAAAAGCCCATGTTGAAAAGGAAAATTGCAAGCAAATAGTTTTTTTGGCTCTCTGCCCTTTAGTAGCCATCATTTTAATTTTTTTTTATTGATGTGGCTGCATGAGGCCTTCTCCTATTATTTGGCGTCATTCTGGGGTTGATATAAACAACAGTAAATTTTTTATTTTGGTGCCTTTTTTTTTATTTTTATGCCATTTATCTCACTAAATAACCTGATAAATGGAATTTTCAGCTTATTATGGTATAGTTGTATCTTTATTCAATTTGTACACAGTGAAATATACTATATATAAATAATGACATTTTGTTTTCTTAGAGTATTTTGCTGATTTTTAATTTTTTTTAAATTATATTACATGTTTTAAAATCCCATTATGGAATTACTATTTTAGGCTCCATTCACACATCCGCAATTCTGTTCTGTTCCATTTTGCGGAACGGAATTGCGGACCCATTCATTTCAATGGGGACAGACGATGTCCCGCCTAGGTCCGCAATTGCGGATACGCACTTCCGGGTCCGCAATCGCGTTCCCGAAAAATATAGGACATGTCCTATTCTTGTCCGCAATTGCGGACAAGAAAAGGCATTTTCTATGAGAGTGCCGGCGATGTGAGCGGTCCGCAAAATGCGGAACGCACATTGCCGGTGTCCATGTTTTGCGGATCCGTGGATCCGCAAAACACACACAGACGTGTGAATGTAGCCTTAGACGTTTTTTTTTTTTTTTCAAACTTATAGTGCATTAGCTCCTCCTGTGCTTTTACGCCAGGCTTACTGAACAGCCCCGGGGTTCATAGTAGGTTTTTAGGGCTGACTACAGATGGCTCCTTTGGTCTCCAGTCAGTTCGCTAGCAGGCCTAGTGACTTGATTATGGTGTGACCCCTTTGATCATGCTGTGGCTGGTTATCAGCCAGGATGGCATCTTTCCCTGAACTTAAGGCCTATTGCACATAAACGTGTGCGCCCCGTGGCCACGCTGAGGCCAGCAAATTGCGGGCTGCAATGTGCGAACACCGACTGTGGTGCAGCCGCAGTGGATCGCGGACCTATTCATTTGAATGGGTCCGCGATCCGCACGTTCTGCAAAAAGATAGGACATGTTCTATCTTTTAGCGGAACGGAAGTACGGGACGAAACCCCACGGAAGCACTCTGTAGTGCTTCCATAGTGTTGGGTTCCGTGAGCCCGTTCCCCAGTGCTCCGCATCTCCAAATTTGCAGACCCATTGCAGTGAATGGGTCCGCATCCGTGATGCGGAATGCACACGTAACGGTGCCCTTGTATTGCGGATCCGCATACGCGGTCCGCAATACGGCAATGGGACACCTACAGTCGTGTGCAAAAAGCCTAAAGGGGTTATCCCATGATTAATGTAAAATGTGAAAATCAGACATCATATATAGGACATGACAATCTCTTTCTAAAAAGCTAGAACCAGCCCTGTTCCTCACATGGATCTAGAGATCTCCCCATTCATTGCTCTGCTAGATTTATATCAAGCTGGCAGCTCAAGGGGAGTGTCTTTTCTGCTACAGCTCAGGGGCGTGTCTATGATCTGCCTATCACAGCTCAGGGGGCGTGTCCATGCTTTCCCTATCGCAGCTCAGGAGGCAGTTAAAGGATAAACTGAGCATGTGCAGCCTTCTCAGTGAGCAGGACTAAGAAATAGGAAGAAAAATAAACAGCAGGTGGCGCTATACAGATACATTTTATTGAATAACTCAGTGGCTGTACTACATTTTTAATGACATGCAATTACAAAAGTATTCAGATCCAGGTGCTGGTTTGAAAACTGTAGATTATTTTTCATTAGACAACCACTTTAACTGTGAAGCAAGAGCCTGCGCTAAGAATCGGAGCTGTTTGTAACAGCTGGTTCTTAGCGCCAGAGTGATGCCTTTTGGTGTTGCTCTACTGTAGCGACACCAAAAGGCATCACTCCAGACTAAGGCCATACATTGCCTGCCATCAAAAGATAGTGAGCAGCCGTTAATGGACATTGTCACATTGTAGAGCTCTGTTATTCTCTCCTGTATTTTTCCTATCCATATTTCAAACTTAATTGTGAAATCCACCAGTAATTTCTAGTAATGGCTACATGTCATACTTCTAAGGACTATTTTCTGGCAATTCTGTTATTACTGTAATTTTGTAATCACTGATATACCATTTTCTCATGAACCCGTTATACAGATTTGACAAGAGCACGCTGCACCAAACCAAACTTATTTCCTTCCTCAGTTGATTGAAAAGGTCGGTGTTTGAGTAACAGCAATGTAAGAGCCCTGATAAAGCAGAACGTGAAGGATGATGTGCTGCTGTCTGAATGCATTCTTTGCTGTAAATGTATTACTATGCTGATGAATATCCTTGCATTAGGCTGGGAACACACATGCAGTTTTGATGTGTTTTCAAACCCACCTCAAAACAATGATGTCTATGGGACAATGGGAAAAACACAAAATAAAAAAACAAAAGCACAATTGTCCCAAAGAACACACTTCAAGGGTCAAAAATGGTGCTGCAATAAATGTTTGTGTGTGCTGCATTTAATATTTCCCATAGACTTCCATGTAACATCTGGACTTAAAAAAAGGCCAGCAAAAAATACAAAAAAAAACAACAAAAACTGCAAGATCTATCAAAAATGCTAAGATATAATTCTTAAGGGGGCTTAAAGCACCAATAGGGGGAGAGGGAATTTATTAATTTCTGCCCCCCTCGCATCAGATGACATGGCATAAGACCACCAAAAAGTAAAAATATGTTTGCATGGCTTTCCTCTGGCTTTGAGATCTCACACGGTTACTGCCGGGCCTGAGCACTGCGCATAGTGGGCAGAGGAGCGTGCATGTGCGGGCCCAGGTAAGTGGCGCTTATGCAAGATGTCCAAGCCAGAGGAGAAGGAAGAAGTAGGAGAGGAGGGCAGATCAGAGGACTGCAAGGGGAGCGGTTATGCATGCACAACAGAGAGAGGCCTGGGCACTTACATCCATAACGCTGCCATGTGGGCACTTGCGTGACCTAATTTGCATATCTGTATATAGTGTTTTTTCAGCTTCTAACGTGATACAGGCACAATAAAGGTGCTATTTGTATAGTGGACAACTGTGCTATAATGTGATTTGAGCGGTTTAAAACATTCAAAGTAGATGACTAACTCCCTTTAAATTCAGTCTAGGAGCAAAAGAATGAGAAGACATGATTCATAGTGGTATTTGAGTTTTAATCTTCCTCTGACCCCAAACAGCAAAAGACTCCTATTATTAGCCAAAATCTGGGTGTCACCCTTACAACCTAAAAATACAAATTAGCCAATAGGATTGTGACGTGTTTTATATCCATATATCCTGCATATATACTCTAGCACGGAAAAAAACAAAACATGATGTCCCATCTGTCGCCATCTAGCTTTTATCCAAAATATTGCAACCTAGGTAAATCCAAGATTTAATTATGTTTAATTAATCCTACTATATCAGCAGTGTGACACTGGCCGCACTGACTGGATAGTGTCAGACCGTGCAGGCACACACCAATCACTGGTAATACCAAGATGGAACTTTATTGCAAGCTGCTAGTAATTCATTCATCATTTCTAGCAGGAATAATAAAGAACATGCACAACATAGAGAGATAAGAATAGATAACCCAGAATGTTTTTTAAAAGGGAGGTGCAAGTAGTTACTATGATAGACTGGTCAGGAGAGTTAACTGGTCCTTATTAAAGCAGCAGACAAATGTTAGCTGAAATTCAATAGGGAAATATGAAATGCACTACAAACATTGCATTTTCGCAGTGGTTTTCCTCTTTTGGTGTGCTTTTTGGGTCCATAGCGAGGCTTGAAAAATCACTTGAAATTTATGGTGTTTTTTCCAAGCCAGAAAAAATAGCACATAAAAGTGTGTGTAAAGGAAACGCCCTTATGGTTAGTGCACTGATAACATATAGTAGAGTTAGATCCCTATTAATGTCTTTAAAGAGGAATCCCAAACGCAATAAATAAGTTAGCGAGCCATTTTGGTTTCTGATATCACTTTATTTCCTCTACAGTTTACCGGTTATATGTAAAAGACAGCGAGAGAGAGAATGATGCTTGCATTCATTTTGAAAAATAGCTTTGCTGCATAGCTGTTGAAATCTCAGAAGGAGAATCCTCCCTGCCTTCATTCAAAGCACTGGTGTAAACCTAAAAGTGTTAGCCCTTTAAGGAGTGATGAGGGAGGAGTTGCAGAGACCAATGAGGAAAAATTTTCCACTATATTCACTGAGAAAAATAAACTGTCAGATGAAATGTAAACTCCCTATTAAATGTGGTCTGCCTGACTTAAAAAAAATAAACTAGACACTTCCAGATGGCGTGCACCCCGTATCCTAAGAGAAATAAGTAATAGACAGACCCTTATTTCTGATATTTAAGGACTCTATAATGATAGGGTCTGTTCCATAGGATTGGCACTTGGCAAATGTGGTGTCAATATTCAAAGGGGGTCAAAAACAGAGCCTAAACTAAAGACCAGTAAGTTTAACATCTGTCATGGGTAAACTGTTTGAAGGTTTTCTAAGGCCTCTTTCACACAGGCGTCATGTTTGACACCTGGATAAGAGGCGGGTGCGTTGCGGGAATATGTGCGACTTTCCCACGCGGGTGCAAACGTTTGTAATGCGTTTTGCACGCACGTGATAAAAATCGCCATCACTGAAGTCCGGTTTCGGGTCTTCTGGAGAATTTATTATTTTCCCTTATAACATGGTTATAAGGGGAAATAATAGCATTCTTAATAAAGAATGCATAGTAAAATGAAGAGGAAAGGGTTAAAAATAATAAAAGTTAACTCACCTCAGCCACTTGATCGCGTAGTTGCGATCTGTCCTCTCTTTCCCTGCATCAGCTAAGAACTAAAGGACCTGTGATGACGTCACATCACATGGTCCAATCACATGGTCCATCACCATGGTAAGATGGACCATGTGATGTGACGTCATCACAGGTCCTTTAGTTCTTAGCTGATGCAGGGAAAGAGAGGACAGATCGCAACTGTGCGATCAAGTGGCTAAGGTAAGTTAACTTTTATTATTTTTAACCACTTCCACTTCATTTTGCAATGCATTCTTTATTAAGAATGCTATTATTTCCCCTTATAACCATGTTATAAGGGAAAATAATAGAGAACGGGTCCCGTTGCTAAGCAACCATGTGGGAAAATCGCACTGCATCCGCACTTGCTTGCGGATGCTTGCGATTTTCCCGCAGCCCCATTCACTTCTATAGGGCCTGCGTTGCGTGAAAAACGCACAATATAGAGCATGCTGCGATTTTCACGCAACGCAGAAGTGATGCGTGAAAATCACCGCTCATGTGCACAGCCCCATAGAAATGAATGGGTCCGGATTCAGTGCGGGTGCAATGCGTCCTCCTCACGCATTGCACCCGCGCGGAAAACTCGCCCGTGTGAAAGGGGCCTAAGAGATGCTATCTTGGAGTATCTCAATGAAAATAAGCAAATAACGCCATATCAGCATGGCTTCATGAGGGATCGGTCATGCCAAACGAATTTAATCAGCTTCTATGAGGAGGTAAGCTCTAGACTTGACAGCGGCGAATCAATGGATGTCGTATATCTGGACTTCTCTAAAGCATTTGACACTGTACCACATAAAAGGTTAGTATATAAAATAAGGATGCTCGGACTGGGAGAAAATGTCTGTATGTGGGTAAGTAACTGGCTGAGTAATAGAAAACAGAGGGTGGTTATTAACGGTAGATACTCAGATTGGGTCACTGTCACTAGTGGGGTACCTCAGGGTTCAGTATTAGGCCCTATTCTCTTCTATATATTTATTAATGATCTTGTAGAAGGCTTGCACAGTAAAATAATTTTTTTTGCAGATAACACTAAACTGTGTAAAGTAATTGACACTGAAGAGGACAGTTTTCTGCTACAGATGGATCTGGATAGATTGGAGGCTTGGGCAGAGAAGTGGCAGATGAGGTTTAACACTGACAAATGTAAAGTTATGCACATGGGAAGGAATAATGCAAGTCACCTGTACATACAGCTCAGCATTACATTGGTTTGGTCATGGAACCAATGGCACAGCCATTTCTCCAAAGTGTCCCAGAAGCCGTTTTTCAACAGGTCAGTGCCAGGCTGCTTATTGCTCTTGCTACTGTATATAGCCTACATGGCCTACACATGCTACCATGGCCTGCAGTGTCTCCAGACTTATCTGCTATTCAACATATCTGGGACGTCATTGGTGGCACTTGCAAAGGCAGCTGCAAGCAGCGGATCTTGCTGATTTGCGTGCCCAAGTGCATTCAGCATGGTAGAACACTCCTTAGACAGTGTATTTCTTAGCGTGGAGCTCACACACTGTTGAATAAATTGAGATGTTTAGAATATTTTAAAAACTATTTTTTATCGTTTGCATTTCATTAACATGACTTTCAGGGCCGAGGAGTGTATATTTTGATCAAAATCATCAGTGCCAAAATCATTTGGATTCATTGAAGATATGCAAAATGATTGTGACATGCTTCATCAAATCCTTTGTTATGGATTTATTATCCCTGTAGATGCATTGCTTTCAGTAAGAAATTTGGTGACTCATTGAAGCCAATACACAAAGTGCCCATGATAGCCGTAAGTGAATAAACTCTAAACTATGGAGCACTGTATACCAATTCTCCATTATTAATGCAAGATATGGGAAATCGGGAACCATATTTGGAGTAATGTTTGGAGGTACAGGAGTCACTTAAAACTACCGGGCACTAGTACAAAGTCTGTAATAGGGTTCACCCATCATGAGTCATTTATAACTAGTGTTGAGCGAATCAAAGTTAGCGAATTGACTTCAATCTGAATTTCATGAAAAAACAAACATACTTAGCTCATCCATTTAGTCGTGGAGGTGCCGTCGCAGACAATATTGATTGAAGAAAACCAGACAAATGTTGCTGATGATGTGACGGTGTCATCGCATCAGCGCGTGAGATTTGGCATGCTTACTTCAATCAAAATGGCCGCAGCGGCCTCTCTGCGAATAAATGGATGACGTGAGTATGTATCTTTTTGTTTTTAACCCCTCATTAACCCTTGAAAGTCCTCAATATGACTGTGAGATGCCATGATCAGTGTAGATTGCGGCATCTGAGGGGTTCAATGATGGGGGCAGTGTGATCGCCATTTGCCATCATTGCGCCTGCTACATACAGTAGAATGCAATATGTGACAAAGTAATTCGTAAGGAATCAAATTTCTTTGTGAGCTTCAGTGAAGCAGCCGAATCAAATTTTTGATAACTTTGTTCATCTCTGTTTATAACACTGGGGTCTTCTTATGTGGCAGAGACCCTTGGACCCTCTCAAGGCCTGGGTGCGACTGTTACCTCTGCACCCCTTACTGATATGCCGCTACTTTGAGCCATCCAGACACAATAACCAGTTATGGTTTGGTTTAGAATGGGATAGAAGGAAACAAAAATAAACTGCTGTACTTCATGGTCTTGTTTACTTCTCACTTTTCTGTATGAGGCCCTTTTCAGACAAGCGAGTTCCATGCAGCCGACTCGCAGTGTAAGTATGCAGCAGCTCCCGTCCTGACCTCCCAGCACTGACGGGGTCGCATAGCATTATGTTGGTTTATGATGCTATGTAAACCTTACAGTTCTGGAATGCATTGGATAACACTGACAGCATTATGTCAGTGTTATCCAATACATTCCAGAACTCTATGGGTTACATAGCATCAGAAATGAATATAAGGCTATGTGACTCTGTCAGTGCTGGGAGGTAAGGACGGGAGCTGCCGCATACTCGCGCTGCGAGTCTAATGCATGGAACTCGCTTGTCTGAAAGGGGCCTAATGGGGATTTTTATGTTTGATGGAATCTTTGGCAGTGATTTCCGACCGGAGTTGATCAAAAGTTTGTACAAAAAGAAAAGCATATATTACAGAACTCTGCAAAGGGAAAGAGCAAAAAAATGAAGAATTCTAGTGCACTTCAAATGCTTGATGCAAATGACCTTCATTAAATGTCGTTGATTTGATATAAAGAATACAGAGGAAACACAGCTCACGCTACATGTCTCCAGCCTGTGCTTCACATGCAGAGAATTAGCACAATATCACAATGATAGCAAACAGTAATCATTTCAAGTATCATTTCTATTAGTTAGATATCCTCGGATAAATCAAAACTGATGAGGTCAATATGTTTTCTAAGGTGATTCCTGTTATGTGGGCGAATTACAGCGTTCTGTGAATTTCAATTTTCAACAGAATTGTCCCCTATCAAGGCCAATATTCATGTAAGAAGAAATAAAATATAACAATACTTAGTGTATAACTGAATAAACACATAAAAAAGGAAAGGAAGAAAAGATATATGAACTCAAATGGAATTTCCACTACTGGTTAGAGCAAATTGATGAAGCATCCATATCTCAAGCTATAAGATGCACATACAGTATATGCCATTTTCTTCTTCTGGTTACAAAGAAAACCATGGTCAGCTCCTCGCTCCTCTGCTTAGATACTTCAGTTTGTGCCGGGTATCACCCAGAGTTAGGTTAATCTAGTTGTTTCAAAGAAGCAAAGGAGTTTAAGCACCAAGCAGTATATAGAACAGGGATAAGCAACCTTCGGCAGTCCAAATGCTGTGAAACTACAAATCCCAGTATGCAAACATAATTGACTTTTCTTCTAACTCCCATAGAAGTTAATGGAGCATTCTGGGAGTTGTAGTTCTGGGAGTTATAATTTCATAACAGCTGGAGTGTCGGAGGTTGTTGATCCCTGTTATAGAAGATCAAATGTCGCCTAAATTTAAAGGGGTTATTGCATGAATAAGGCCTCATTCATACGACATTGAAAAACGGCTGTGTGACGTGGCCATTTTCTGAACCAATTAAAGTCTATGGGGCTGTAACAGCCAATAAATAGCCGCAATCAAAAAATGGACCCCTCCTGTTTTTGGCCGTGTTCATGGCCAGATGGTCCTTTTTGTAATCAGTGGGCCTGTTTTAATGGCCATAAAGACAGGAGTGCATGCACCCATCTAACGGCTACAAGGGCCGTTCATGGAATAAATAAATAAAAATACTCACCTCATCCTCCTCAACTAGCGGGGATACCTGCTTCTCACTGGAGGCAGCAGGACCTGAAACTTTCAGCCTGATGATGTCACATGCTCATGCTGGGAGCTCAGGTCCTGCAGCCGCCAGTGAGTAATGAGTGTCCTCGCAAGTCCCTGTGATAAGGTTTTTTTTTGTCAGCACTGTCCTGAGGGGCACTAAAAGAGGCATTAAAAACACTGAGTTATACTACAAATTGCCTTATATATACTGGGGGTATCAATAGGAGCACTATATATGCACTGGAGGCACTAGGTAGCGCATTTTATATATTGGGGAGCATTAAGAAGGGCCTTATATTTACTGGGGGCCACTAAGAGGGGCCTTACATATACTGGGGGGCACTAAGGGGGTATTATTTATACTGGGAGTCACTAAGGGGGCATTTTGATGTCCAGGGGACACTATGAGGGCATTTTATGTATACTGAGGGCATTGCTGGGGTTAGGATTTAACCCCATTCAGCCAATGTGACGTACTGGTACATCATGGTGACTGAGGTAATGTATGGAGCGGGCTGCTGCAGTGAACCCACTCCATACACGTCAAGTTCTGGCTGTATAATACAGCAGGCATCTGGATGAAATAACAGGGAACGGCAATTGCACTGAACCCCGTCATTTAACCTTTCAGATGCTGCGTTCAACACTGATTGTGGCATCTGTGAGGTAAGGCAGAAGAATGCGGCTCCCCCTACCTTCCGATCGGAGCCCCTGCAAGAAAATTGCAGGACTCTGATTGGTTGTCATGGCAGCCAGGATGCTACTGAAGCTTTTGAGCCTGCCTTGGTAAGTAGTGTTGAGCGTGAATATTCATATTGTGAATTTTTATAGCGAGTATCGACACTTCGAGAATTCACGAATATTTAGAATATAGTGCTATATATTAATAATCGCGAATATTTGATATATTTTTTTCACCATCACACATGATCCCTCCCTGCTTCTTGCTTGTGGGCCAATGGGAAGGCTAGAATATCTTTGTCAGAGCTTACCAACATCCCTAGCAACCAATAGGAAAGGTGCCTACTCCTTACTATATAAGAACCTGCCCAGCAGCCATTTCCTGCTGCTGCTTGCAGTTGTGATAGAGAGAGGAGTGTTGTGCTTTGCTGTGTCATCATACATTACATTAGATAGCTCATATATATTATATAATACAGATAGTTAGTGATTAGTGTAGCTGATAGGTTCAAGTGTGGGGTGTTAGAGACATTATATAGTCAGTTAGGTAGCTTAAATAGATAATACAGATAGTTAGTTAGGGGGAGATAGTCAGTGTAGGTTAGTTAGTGAATAGTGTAGCTGATAAAAAGTATTTTCCTTGCTGTTTTAGTGTCATTCTCTTAGCGTTTCGTGTGCTAGAATAGGGAGGGATTATTGTCATTGTCGTTCGACTGTGAAAAAAAACAAAGAAAAAAGAAAGTCTTTTGCTTGGTGTTTTAGTGTCATTGTCTTAGTGTTTTGTGTGTTAGAGTAGGGAGGGATTATTGTCATCGCCTTTCATGTGTGAAAAAAAAAAAAAAAGTATTTTGCTTAGTGTTTTAGTGTCACTGTTTTAGGGTTTCGTGTGCTACGGAGGGATTATTGCCATTGTCGTTCGTCTGTGAAAAAAACAAAAAAATGGCTTTTTCTTGGTGTTTTAGTATCATTGTCTTAGGGTTTCGTGTGCTAGAGAGGGATTATTGTCATCATCGTTCGTCTGTAAAAAAAAACAAAAAAAAATATTTTGCTGTCTGGTTTTCTGTCATTGTCTTAGGCTATTTTATGTCATTTTTGCCCCATTTTCCCAAACCCAATAAAGTTAGCCCAAATTCCCTCTTCATTTTCTTTCTATATATTTTGGTGTTTAAAAACACCAGTGTTTGCAAAATTGATCATGAGTGGACGTGGATGTGCCGGCAGCTGTGGTCGTGGTAGGGGAGTCGATTCCAGTGCTGGACCACTGCCAGCATGGTGCCACTCCTCTACCCACAGAGGGGCAGGTGCCGCTGGCAAGGGCGTCCGCCTCATCAGAGATTTTTTTGGGCGTGGCAGCCGTGACACAAGCCAGTGGCACAGAGTCCTCTGCCCTGGCTCTGAGCAGCAGCAGCTCTCCGCCTCTTGCAGGACCAGCCCCAAGACTTGTCCCTGATGCTGTTTGACAGCGACAGCGAGAGGGACATCTTGGGGGAGGTAATGCAGGAGAGTAAGCTACAGCTTGGTCTGGATGCTCAGGACTTTTTGGAAGGGATGGAGGAGGAGCAGGTACCACCCGTCGGTACCCCAGGTACATCTCTTCCAACTTGTGCGGGTGGTTTCAGCCACAGAACCCCCGCACCTAGTCAGACCCAGGCATCAGCCGGGGGACAGCGGAGCCAGGTCAGCGGCTCCACATCTGCTGTTCCCCTCAGTCCACCACTGGTCGACCTTGTGTATGACAATGCAGACAACGAAGAGGAGGGTCACGAAGAATAGGTGCCACCTTCCTTGTCAGGTGACAGCAGCACCGATGGGGATGGTAGGCACCCGAGGCAAACAGTGAGCCAGGTCACCAGGGAGCCTAGTGGTAGGGGCTCCAGTGGTAATGGCAGCAGAAGGTGCCTGCAGCAGCACCAGGTGCAGCAGCAACAGGTGCCATCTCCACCTGTGCGCACCAAGCCCGAACAGGCGCAAGCCAGCACCACCCCATCTGACAGGAGGTCGGTGCGTAACTCCCCTGTTTGGGCTTACATCACCCTGGCAGAAGACAATTAGACAATTGCCATATGTCAGCTATGCCATGCCAGGGTGAGGAGAGGGAGGTCTGCTGTTTTGCTGGGTACCACTGCCCTTACCCAGCACCTGAGAGTCAACCACTGGTGGGAGTGGGACCAGATGCAGGGTGGTCGTAGCAGCGCCAGCATTAGTGCGCAGGGGACAGAAGCTCCTTCCACTGTCCTGCAGCCACCCCACCCCCTTCCAACAATGCATTCCCACTCCCCCACTCCTTCTCCTAGAGGTACTGGTACCGGCAGCCAGACCTCTGCCTCCTCTGCACTGCCTTCCGGTGCCACGGCCTACGCACCCGGGGACCGACAGGTGCGTTCACTTAATGGGCTCCTGGCCAGGGTTATCACCCAACATCTTCTGCCCTTCAATATTGTGGACTGCAATACATTCCTGCAGATGTTGGAGCAGGCCCAACCCAGATGGTGTGTCCCCAGCGGCCATTTTTTTGCCAGGACCGGAGTCCCTGCCCTACAACAGCACATTGTGCAGAATGTATCCCTGTTGCTAAATCATGCTGTCAGCGACAGGGTGCCTCTGACAATGGATGCCTGGACCAGCAGACATAGGCAGGGATGCTACATCAGCTTCAAAGCCCATTGGGTGTTCTTCCGAGGCTCCGAGGAGGGATAATCAGATGTGGCGGCATCTCAGTTTTGGTGGCGCCCTGGGGTGTCCAGGGGAGAACTGCTGCTCTCCCTCAACTGTCTCCACCACTGCAGGTATGGTTGTCTGTGACAATGTCAGCAACCTCCTCGCCGCCCTCCATGCTGGCAGTCTAACACACATGCCCTGCATGGCACATTTACTCAAGCTTGTGGTACAGAAGTTCCTACGCACATACCCAAGGCTGAGCGACATCGTGCAAGGGGTACGGAGGATTGCCAGCCACTTCCGATGCTCCCCAACCGCCACCGCGTCCCGGTCCAAACTGCAGCAGGACAACAGCCTGCCACCTAACAGGCTAATTGTGGACAGTGTGACATGGTGGAACTCCACCCTTCACATGCTGGAGAGGTTGTGGGAGGGAGCAGCGACAGGTGGTGAAAGAGTACCTGCTGGACCAAGGCACTTCCGGGCCATCACACCCACTCCCCTACATCACCAATGCGGAGTGGGGGCCGATACCAGGTCTGCCACTTGTTGGCCCCATTCGAGCGGGCAACGAAGATGGTCAGTGGGTAGCATGTCGGCCTCAATGACGTGCTCCCCATAGTGTTCCTGCTGGACAGGACACTAGAACGCCTGCTTGATGCTGGGGAGAGTGCCTTGGTGGAGCAATAAGAGGCAACACTGCTCCACCAAGACCAGGCCCAGGACGAGGAAGAATTTTTTGAGGAGGTTGTTGACGTCCAGCAGTCTGGGCCTGGTCAGGAGAGAGAGCCGTTGCTGTTGGCACCCTTAGTTTGGGGGAGGGTCGTCTCCCAGAGGGAGCAGCAGCAGCAGGAGGACCAAGATGTCATGGTCCCGGGAAGCCAAGAAGAGTCACAGCAGGCTGTCCTCTTCCCCATGGCTTCACATGCTGTGCTGCCTCCAGAGGGACCTTCGGATCAAGAAATTTAAGGAGAGGGATAATTTTTGGTTGGCCACCCTTTTAGACCCTCGCTGCAAGGGAAACTGGAGCAGTTCATCCCAGCCAGGATGCCTGTATGCAAGACCTGTGGGTCTGTCTGCTCCTCCGGCTGAAGCAGACCAACCCTTTGCCTCACGCTCCAGTTCTCCCTGCTCATCTCGCCCAGCAGGTGGCTGGCCCAAGTAGCTCCAGCCGAGCAGGTGATCTTATGGGTGAGATAAGGTTGTTCTACCAGTCTGCGCAATCCAGTAGCAGCATCAGGCAACATGTGTTCTCGAGTTACATAGAACTGCCAGTAAACTTACCCGACAAAACGAATGCAGCTCTGCTTCATCTTTGTGGACTTGACATAGAAAATCATATCCTGTAGGTTCAAGAAAAACATGCAGTAGTCCGTTCTATACAATGCAGATGTCTGGAGGGGGAGAAGATTTTAGGGCTCATGGACCACATGTATATATATATATATATCTACCCCATCTCTCCCTAGAAGCCCTGCATTCTTCTCCCCCTCCAGACATCTGCATTGTATATGGCCAGATTACTGTACGTTTTTCATGAACCTAAAGGATATGATTTTCTATGTCAAGTCCACAAAGATGAAGCAGAGCTGCATTCGTTTTGTGGGGTAAGTTTACCGGCAGTTCTATGTACCTCGAGAACACATGGTGCCTTTAAAACAGACTACAAACTCCGCTTTGCTGGATGACAGTATAGGTGCTCCCAGGTGCCTGTCAGCCCCTTCCTGGTGAAGTCTGGCCCGGGCTGTGCGACACTACCCCCTGTGTGTAGCCAAGGCTCGCAGCTAAAGTCATATTCAGCAGCGGTGCGGCAGGTTGCAGTGTTCTTCTCCAGACTGAGAGCAGACCGGTGCGGGCAGCGTGTGGAGCTTATTTTGTACTCAATTATTATAGGATTTACAAACTTTAAATACCTTTGAAAAAAATGTTGTCAAAGGAAAATATTGCATTTTGTATGCATGGGAACCCATTCCTGCTCTAGACGAAAAACCTGCTGCTGTCAGAGGTGACTAAGTTTATTTTTAGTGTTGCCCTGGTCTGGTGGGGGCCCATTCCTGCTGCAATCAAAGAACCTGCTGCTGTCTGTTTCTGCTGAGTTAGGCCAAGGTATGTGTAGGCCTTAGTCTTGACCATTACCATGTACCTGCTGCTGCTGTCTGTCCTGATCATGCAGAGTTATGTGTAGGCCTTATACTCCACCGTTACCTTTACCTGCTGCTGCTGTCTGTCCTGAACTTAATGAGTTATGTGTCTGCCTTATACTATAGCGTTACCATTTACCTGCTGCTGTCTGTCCTGATCCTGCTGAGTTAGGCCCAGCTATGTGTATGCCTTATACTACAGCATTACCATTTCCCTGCTGCTGTCTGTTCTGTTCCTGCTGAGTTAGGCCCAGCTATGTGTATGCCTTATACTACAGCATTACCATTTACCTGCTGCTGTTTGTCCTGCTCCTCATGAGTTTGGTTGACCTATGTGTAGGCCTTATACTACAGCATTACCACTTACCTGCTGCTGTCTGTTGTGATCCTGCTGAGTTTGGTCAAGCTATGTGTAGGCCTTATACTACAGCGTTACTGTTTACCTGATGCTGTCTGTCCTGCTGAGTTTGGTCGAGCTATGTGTATGCCTTATACTACAAAGTTACCATTTACCTGCTGCTGTCTGTCCTGCTGAGTTTGGTCGAGGTATGTGTAGGCCTTATACTTCAGCATTACCATTTACCTGCTGCTGTCTGTCCTGCTCCTTGTGAGTTTGGTTGAGCTATGTGTAGGCCTTATACTATACCGTTAACAATTACGTGCTGCTACTGTCTGTCCTGATCCTGCTGCGGACAACCAGCATGGACCACTTATTTGCCCTAGGACTTTATCAACTATCGAGTATTAGAATTCTCTCTGGTGTGCATGCTTCATTTTTGCGCATGTGCTCTGTTCATCATATATTATCAATATTTATATATAAAGAAATGTTTGAATAAAATACAATCATGCGGTGTTACGCTTTATTCACCCCCAAAAAATTTTTGACTTTATTTTATATGTTATAATTTTGCTTTACTTGGGTTTTGGGTGGCTCTGGTGTGGTTCTTACTAAAACTAGGTGGGGACCGAATGTGGGCTTCCCTTGTCAAAAGCTCTAGTGCTGTTCACATTGTACAGGACCGATTGAGGAACCTAATTGCATTGTATTATTTTATTGTTTGTTTTAATCTGGATTTAGGTTCGAACATGGTGTTGTCTGTCGTCCTAAACAGGATGCCTGACTTCCATGTTGACCTCTCTACATGGTTGGGTGTAACTGGGTATACTTATCCGTGTGGTAATCCGGTTTTGGAAATGGTGCATTATTGTCACATGTATATAACTATATATACATTTATATTTTATGTTACTTCTTGACAACTATTTAATGATAATTTGCACATGTGATTTTTATATAATCACAGCTTTTCACTTTGCAATATAAACTGTGGAATATATACTATTCTTGAAGCCATGTCACCATTTTGGGAGTTATTCTACTCATTTCAATGGTTGCTATCATGTGACCACATAGACAGGATGCGTTTGTGGCTCAGCTTGCGGTTGACTTCAGGTGTGAACACATGATTTGTTATCATGTGAACGCCCTGTCTATGGGCCTGTGTGTGTTCCTCCTTCGATGAGATCATGTGATTGCATCACATGTTTCTTTATGTAATGCGGAAGCTATGCACCGATATGCGCAGTTAGCAAAACGGAACGCTATATCGGATCCATGCTGGTTAATTCTTGGACCCCTCCATTCTGTTTTTAATTGGTACACCTGATTTTTTAATGCCACAATTTGTTTAGGACAATTTTTTTTTAATATGTCACTATGATGAATTAAGCACATGTTTTGAATCCACATACTTTTATTGGTTATTAATCTCTTCACATTATGGATACTTGTATATTATGTAATTTTTTTTTTTGTATATTCTATTTTTGGACACATTACTAATCAGGCACATTTATTGTGATGCTCTTATTAATAGTTTTCTTTGAATAATCACCTGATTTTGTATTTAGATTTGTATTCGGCACCATTCACTTTTGTCACTGCTAGAGAAAGTTCCCATTGTGTGGAACGAAACGTCGCTTTTTGTTGAATAAACGCACATTTTCTGGAGGAAGTGACGAGACATTCGTTGATATATATATATATATATATATATATATATATAAATTTATACAAATTTATTGTGGGCTTTACAATATTAAAAAAACTTTCAATTAAAATTGCATTTTGTATGCATGGGAGCACATTCCTGCTGTAAACAAAGAACCTGCTGCTTTTAGAGTTGGATACGTTTATTTTAGGTGTTGTCCCGGTATGGCAGTGGACCATTCCTGGGAACACATTCCTGCTGCAAACAAAGAACTGCTGTCTGCTCTATGTTCCTGCGGGGTTTTGGCGAGTTATATGTAGGCCTTATGCTCCACCATTACCTTTACCTGCTGCTGTCTGTCCTGATCCTGCTGAGTTATGTGTAGGCCTTATACTCGACCGTTACCATGTACCTGCTGCTGATGTCTGTCCTGATCCTGCTGAGTTATGTGTAGGCCTTATACTACACCGTTGCCATGTACCTGTTGCTGCTGTGTGTCCTGATCCTGATGAGCTATGTGTAGGCCTTATACCCCACCGTTACCATTTACCTGCTGTGGTTGTCCTGATCCTGCTGAGTTATGTGTAGGCCTTATACTCCACCATTACCATTTACCTGCTGCTGTTGTCCTGATCCTGCTGAGTTATGTGTAGGCCTTATACTCCACCATTACCATTACATGCTGCTGCTAAAATTACACAAAAACATAACAATATTTAAAAAACGAAAGCACATGTTGTAACTGAAAAAACTATTTATTTAAAATGGCTCTAAGGCAACTCTTTGAGTTGGTCATGCAGGTCCAACAACTCTTGCATCCCATTACAGTGCTGCTCCTCCAAATGCTGCACCTTGTGAAGAAAAATTAGCCGCTGCTCCCGCATCTTCCGTTGCTGCTGCTTTCGGAACTCCTTCATCGCTTTCTGGTGCTCCTGCTGCAGCTGGTTTATTTTGTGCTTTAATTTAATGAGTAATGTTAGGATAAAAAAAAAAATGAAAATTACTTGCAATTCAGATTAAGAGCCAATTAGTGCATTGTGTGGAGTATTTTTTAAAGCACTGCCGATTTACATCTCAATTCGTTAGTTGATGATATTTATCATGATTATATAGTTGGTTAGTTAGTGATAGTTCAGAAGAGTATAATGTTATTTAGTTGGATAGTTAGTGATAGTTCAGTAGAGTATAATGTTATTTAGTTGGTAAGTTAATGGTTTTTAGGTAGATTACAACGTTAGTGTTCAGTGTTCTTGTTTTCTATTACTATAGTGTGTGTTGTCCCCTCATTGTTGCCCTTTTAATGTTTATGTACATGTTATGGATACATAATTATATTGCTGTGTGCACATATTTACCCTCCTGGCGGGGGCTGGTGACATCCTACTACTCCACCTCATCATGAGCTGGGGTAGTGAAATCGGGCTGATGGGACGGTCTGGCCTTTTCCGCCTCCACCTCCACCACTTCGCCAACATCAGGTGGGGATGGCACATCCACATACTGGGAGGGTCCGGCCTCCTCTCCCTCCTCCTCCTCCTCCTCTGCGGAGACTTCCACAACCTCAAGATCCTGGGTTGAAGGCCTGCGGTGGACCGAGGGAATGTGAACACCTGTAATCACACAATGTTCAGAATTTAGACAAACAATTTAGAAATCATGAAAATTTTTAATATCCATAAATTCCAATATGGAGGGATCTGCATGGGATTAGGATTATCCCAATTGGGGCGTAGGCTCGTTATGGCGGTAAATTACCCACCAAAACCAGTGGTAAAGATGGCTACAAATAGCCTAGGTTAGGAAGGTGTCCTATAGTGTACTGTTGCTGGGTTATTGAAATTTAGGGGACCCCAACAACACTTAGGACATTGGATAAGGGGTTATTGGGTGGTGTTATAGTGGGTATATATTTGCAGTGGCTGCCAACTTTATGCTGTCTACCAAGCTGCATTTTGAAGATCTGCTACCAGCCCACCCTCCCTTTTGATCCTGTTGTCACGGTCACTTTATTAGAAGGAGGGGTAAAGTCACTTGCCGATAGGTGGCGAGCAGACTAGATGTTTTATGGTATTTTTTCAAAGCTTATGTCTTATGGAATTTATTCATTTGTTAAAATATTCTTCAATAACGTTGTCTGTGGCCTTATTTATCCATTTATATTATGTGTCAATGTTTCTTATTTTATTATTGGTTTATGAGGTTAAGTTACTGGGGTGTGTTTATATATAATCTATAATCCCATACTAATTAAGTGGGGGACGTATCTAATGTAATGATGGATGGAGCCTTTTACTGGAATACAGAATGATGATTGCAGTTTCTGTATACACACACAGACACACACACACATATATATATATATTTATGCGTGTGTGAAAAGTAAAAAATCAGCTGGTTACATCATAAATCTCAACCTCGCTGTTTGTATAAATATATATATATATATATATATATATATATATATATACACACTCACAGTGAGGTAGAGATATATGATGTAAACGGCTAATTTTCTATGTGTCACACTAGGTACTAAGTAATCATTTGAAAAGGGATGAAATGGCGAGAGATACAAAAGTAATGTAAGCATTGTACCTGGGCATATACTGTTACGGATCTCTCTGATCCGCTCCGGGTGCCTCCTCTTCAGATCGGACCATTTCTTTAGTAAGGCCATCTTACTGTGCCTGCCATTATACTCCCTCCGTAGCTCAAAACGGATCCATCCCCCTCACGATCCTCTGCTTGTTAGACTGGACCCGGGTGCTGTCATAGCCCCGCTCCAACATGCGCTGCAGGATAAAGATGCAAGCATATAATCTTTGTCAATAAGTCTTTGAAGGGAAAATATTAGATTTAATGTTACCATTATAAGATCGGATTGTATTTTGATTGTATGAGTGGGGTCTGAGCAATCAGATATTGACCAGCTGAGCAGGGATGTACCTGTCTAGTGAAGTGACAGTACGGTATGGGGTTAAAAGCTGGTTTGACCCCCCCCCCCTCCCCCCGTGGTGCACCCTGGGTAACTCTAAATGAACCAGCAAATACTGGCAGTCAGACAAATAAATTTTCTCCTGAGTCCTGACCAACAGGACACAAACTCTAATCTATTAAGTGTGTGTGTGTGTGTGTCGGGTATATAGAGTGCGGCAGGAAAATGGATGTGCAATGTGCATATGAGAGATATTTCTCTGGTGTCCATACATACATGCTACAGACATAGTGCTGTGATGTTACAACAATATTTAATATCGGCTGAGACCTGATAAAATGTGAAATTCCCATGATTAGCGACGATTTTCGCAATCGCGAATATTTAAACACTCTATCTGTATATAAAGCGATTGTTCTGACATGCATGTGAAATGTAATCAAAAACACTGCTGTACTGTCAAATTATTTACAGTGATCAGGAGTTCTTCCTCACTGTCGCGAAAAATGTTTCCAACAATGTTTTCTAATCTCATCAAACTGCGGGTAGTTTGAAAATAGTCGCTAAACTAGTCTATGTCCCTTTTGCGCATGCTCAATTCGCGAATATTACATTGCCGATTTTCTCAATAAAGAAAAAAATGAATTGAGAATATCGCGAATTCGAATGTATCCCTGCCGCTCATCACTAATGGTAAGCTCCCTGCAGGGAGTGTGTCAAAATCACATTCACCCTAAGAGAATCTCTATTAGGATGAATGGGACAATGGATCCAAATATTCCAGGTTCTAGCCCCCTAATGTGCGTAAACGTTACTAAAATACATATTTATATATATATATATATATATATATATATAATCATAGAAAGGAACGCAGCACTCTTTCAGACGTAAAAAAAGCGGTGATTTATTCAGCACATGTGTCAGCAACGTTTCAGCTCTCTCACAGAGCCATTATCAAGCCAAGTGAACAAACATAACATAGTTGTGCATATATATACTCCTGTGCAGGAAGTCATTAGTATCATATCCTGTGTAATTACATACAAGTGTGTATAAAAAAGGTGCGATTAGTCAAAATACAATTGATTGCAAAAAACGTGGTTCTGCGCATAGACATCGTGTTCCCCAGCATGAGGTATCTTAAAACATATTCATTCGTGATACATAAAATTTATCTTCATATAAAAGTGTTCATCTTCATGTGAAGTCACACGATGCAGTGAAGTTAAAAACTCATGGCTTGTATCGCTTCATAAGCATATACAAAGAAAGGAACAACCTGCAGGGAAAAGGAGTCAAAACCATTACTAATGAGGGTTACCTTATATTGTTTGTAAGATCTTCATTCATATAACTTGGCGTCCCTCATGTTCCACCCTGCATGCACACGCCCCTCCAGCTGCGTCACCACCACAACCGTGATGGGGCGTAACAAGGATGGAAGGACATGCGCCCTGCGCAGCAAACACACTAGGAGCCATCTTGGGTAAGGGTACATTAGCGTCACGTTCACATGGCACCACGTCCCTCCACAGAAAAAACGCGAAGCGATAAAATCTGTCAACACCACCATATAACTCACAACCCCTTCTTGCCAAACATCATAATCCCCTCACGGGACAGTTAAACAATATTTATGTTGATCATTGATAGTGTATTTGGTAACCCAAATAAGTATAATGTGGAGTTTAGGGTTACAGCAGGAATGATTAAGTAAATTAATGAGTACAGGCGTTATGATTCTATAGGCTGCTAACGATAGTCCTTGAAAAATTCTGGTTGCTATATAAAGTGATATGGCTAATGTTTGTGCAATAATGATATGATCTATATAGTTTATTATAATGAATTATAGTATGTGAGCTGACCAGGGTAATTAAGGTGTCGGCCCTTATACTTATTTGGGTTACCGAATACACTATCCATGATCGACATAAATATTGTTTAACTGTCCCGTGAGGGGATTATGATGTTTGGCAAGAGGGGGTTGTGAGTTATATGGTGGTGTTGACAGATTTTATCGCTTCGCGTTTTTTCTGTGGAGGGACGTGGTGCCATGTGAACGTGACGCTAATGTACCCTTACCCAAGATGGCTCCTAGTGTGTTTGCTGCGCAAGGCGCATGCCCTTCCATCTTTGTTACGCCCCATCACGGTTGTGGTGGTGACGCAGCTGGAGGGGCGTGTGCATGCAGGGTGGAACATGAGGGACGCCAAGTTATATGAATGAAGATCTTACAAACAATATAAGGTAACCCTCATTAGTAATGGTTTTGACTCCTTTTCCCTGCAGGTTGTTCCTTTCTTTGTATATGCTTATGAAGCGATACAAGCCATGAGTTTTTAACTTCACTGCATCGTGTGACTTCACATGAAGATGAACACTTTTATATGAAGATAAATTTTATGTATCACGAATGAATATGTTTTAAGATACCTCATGCTGGGGAACACGATGTCTATGCGCAGAACCACGTTTTTTGCAATCAATTGTATTTTGACTAATCGCACCTTTTTTATACACACTTGTATGTAATTACACAGGATATGATACTAATGACTTCCTGCACAGGAGTATATATATGCACAACTATGTTATGTTTGTTCACTTGGCTTGATAATGGCTCTGTGAGAGAGCTGAAACGTTGCTGACACATGTGCTGAATAAATCACCGCTTTTTTTGCGTCTGAAAGAGTGCTGCGTTCCTTTCTATGATTATATGCGGCTCTTGGACACGAGCGGACGCGTGCACCGTGTGTTAAAGTGGAGTGCTGCCTGATCGTATTGGAATATATATATATATATATATATATCCATGAAAAATCAACGCAGCACTCTTCTTGTGAAAAAACCCGCAGTGTCTTTATTCACACATGTGACACAAAATAGGCGACATTTCAATACCCTTCCGGCATCTTTCTCAAGCCAAGTGCACACTGTTCGCCAAGAAATTTGATTCATTACGAATTAATTGAATATGAATCGCTATAAATTAGATATACCCAGGCCACTCTGCCTTAGGCCCCTTGCAGACGAGCGTGAGCGGATTAGGTCCGGATGCGCTCAGTGAAAACTGCGCGATTTCGCAAGCAAGTACATTCAGTTTTGTTTGCGATTGCGTTCAGTTGTTCAGTTTCTATTGCGCGGGTGTAATGCGATTTAATGCGTTTTGCACGCGCGTGATAAAAAACTGAATGTTTACAAACAACATCTCTTAGCAACCATCAGTGAAAAACGCATCACATCCGCACTTGCTTGCAGATGCGATGCGATTTACACGCAGCCCTTTTCATTTCTATGGTGCCAGCGTGCGTAAAAAATTGCAGAATATTGAACATGCTGTGAAAACCAACGCTCATGTACACAGACCCATTGAAATGAATGGGTCCGTATTCCGTGCGGGCACAATGCGTTCGCATTACGCATTGTGCCCGCATGGAATACTCGTTCGTGTGAAAGGAGCCTTAGGGTATGGCCACAGGGACTAGCCATGCTGCGGTTGGGTTGTGGCCATGCTGCGGTGAAGAACCACGTGGTTAATTAGCCTGCTGCTGCCTTTCATTTAATAATGAAGACTGCACCGTTTAGTCCTTCTTCATTGTTAATAGCTGCGCGGCACTTTTAAACATGGGCTGTTGCTGATATGGGGTTTGGCTGGTTAGGTTGGGGGGACAATATGCATACTGTATTATTGCTGTTCTTGCCTGCAATCTCCTTCAGGGTATTTGACAGTAAACACTGAATATTAATCAGCTCTGGCATACGCACTTATCTAACCCCAGCACTCTCCTGCCCTACAGGTAGGAGCCCTTCTTCTGCCATCTGATTTTCCTCCCTCTGCATCTTGCTGAGTTTTCTAGGACAAGGAGACTGTGAAGGATGATTTGGAAGAAATAAAGCTAGCAAAAGATGAGGATGGTCAACAATAAGACCTGCCCCCCCAAGGGGTGCAGACTGGATGGTATTGATTGACATGCTGGCAGTAGAATAATAAAGGCTTCCATCTTATTGGTACTGAATTACATATCTTAGTTTACGACTGAAGTAAATATAGAAATAAATAAAACTGACACAGAATAAGTCTCCTGCACTCTCCCTGCACTCTCTCTCTCTCCAATATTCTTCTATTAATCATTTTCAGCAAAACTGTCCCTAGCGCATGAGCACTTGTCACATCATAACCTATGTTCAGCTCACAGGAAAGCTCTGCAATCCCTATGATGATGCCCCTTGCTCTGTACCTACTTTTATTCCCCAATGTAATTTTATAGACATTGCCATATGCTGACCATTGACTATGACTAGTGATGAGCGAAGTCAAGAAAAATTCAGTTCGGCTGCTAATAAGAATTACATAAAGAAATTTGATTTGTTAGAAAATACTTTGTTACAAATCATATTACTTTGTAAGCAGCGGGCACAATGATGGGGAATGGCGATCGTGCCCCCACTCGTCATTGAACCAGCAGCGGGCACAATGATGGGGAATGGCGATCGTGCCCCCACTCGTCATTGAACCAGCAGCGAGCACAATGATGGGGAATGGTGATCATGCCCCCACTCGTCATGCCCCCACCCAGTGGCAATGGTGCCCTCACTCATCATTGAACCACTCAGAAGCCACATTTATTGCTAAATCTGATGTTAAAATGGAGGCCTTTCAGGTGTTAATTGGGGTTAAAATAAAAAAAACATACTCACCTTATCAATTATCTCGAGGAGAGGGTGTCATGGCCATCCTGATTGAAGAAACCACACTAAATCTCACTGATGACGTCACCTCGCCCTGGCCAATGTGGTGACGTCACATGTCACCCTGCGTGAGATCTTGAGCGGTTTCTTCAATTCAGATGGCCGCGACAGCCTCTCCGTGAGGAAATGGATAAGGTGAGTATGTATTTTTTATTTCTTTTTGCTACCATTTCAGGAAAAATAGATTAGTTACCACAAAGCACAAGGAAATTCAGCTTCGCAGCAAATCAAATTTTCCTCAAAATTTGTTTGGCTTCGATTCACTCAACACTAACTATGACAGTAGTGCAGGTCCCGTCTTATATTGGAATTGCCTTAAATTAATATTCACATCTCAGTGCTGGCATTGTATATAACTCCTATTTTCCCCATATCATGTAAGATCAGCAGATGACTGCCACTACTCGGCAGTGCACAGGGACAATGCATTACTGTCACCAGTGCACCAGACTGAAACTTAGTGCCATATTCTAGCAAATAGCACCTTAGTGTCGGGTGCAGGATTTGGAATGAAGGAACATTAGCTGTATGGATTATGCTTAATAGCAGCAGCATCCTGCCACTTGTCTACCTGTATACACAAGTCTGCCACTAGGACATTACTAAACTTATGGGACTCCAGAGCGAGCATGCTAAGGATCTGCTGAGTGATTTACTTTATTATCCAAATTATTCTAATGCATTTGCTTCTGGGATTTACTAAATTGTTATTTTCCACTGTGGGGCTCATTTATAAAGGCCCTTGCAAATTAAAGAATGTTAATATAGCCTAATTGATACACGCGGCCACGGGCAGTTTGCAATTCTATGCTCCTTAAATAAAACGACTTACAGTAGCTCCATGGAATGCTAAGTCTTTTAATACACCATATGTCTAACTTGTAAACTTCTCCTTTAAACTTTTTGAAACCTGACATAACGTGGACTATAGGGATAAAAGGTGAACAGTCTAAATTATGGTCAGGAAAATTGGGATGATAACTGGTAATGGAAACAATGAGGGCTATTTCTGCCAGGAGCTAGTGTGTCCTGCTGGTAAATCACACACTTTTATATGTTACGCACAGTTCCCTTATTGTTTCCCATTTATTTGGATGACTTGTATAATGTTAGTCTTTGCACTAACGTAATTGTGTGTTTGAAACAAGGTGGAAATGGCGCTAAACACCTGGTCGCAGCCATCTTATCTAATTCTAGCAGGACCAATGAGGCACAGCTGATGATGCAACAGTGGGACAACTTATATTCTGTGCAAAGCTCTAGGATAGTGCATTTAACACTAGCAGTCACAGTGCATAGATATATCATAGTGCCTTGTGTAGTACAGATCAAGTAATAGTTAACTTGACTAAAAATACAGTTGTGAGTGTGAAGGTAAAGGGGTATTCTAGCACAAGAAAAGAGTTGCCCCATACCGTAAAAAAATAAACTTGCATATTACCACTCTATCACCATATGGTGCCCACATAATGCCTCCTTTCAGTGCCCAAATATTATGAAGTATTTAAATAATACCCCCATAAGGGGCCTACATAATACTGATATATAGTCCTCACATTATGCTGCAATTCATTTCTCAATTAAAACCACTATGCACTGCTAAATAATGGTTACTCCCTCTCCCTGAGCCAGTGATTATATCCTGCTGGTAATTGCACTTTTACTGAAAGTGTCAAGTTCCCGTGGATGGTTTCGGTTTGTCCTGGAGGTCTTGTCCTAAACGCCTCAAAACATGGAGGCCATGGGCAATTCCTCACCTAAAAAAAAACCTGCAGCACATGTATTTTTGTTAAGTTGAGGAATGCAGTTTTCAGATCTATATGTTAATCAGAGTCTTCTCAATGCTGGGTCTCTGTACTGACGACTACTAGTCATTGTCACCCTCTTACAATCAGTGGGTGTGGAACCACTTTGTGAACCAACCGGTTTGACTTTGGGCTAAACCGAAGAGCATTATCCTGGCAGTCCCCTGATATTCACCCTTTAACAACTATACAGGAATCTGGACGTCGCTGCAGAGGAGTCACCAGGTCACTTCTGGGGTAGTGCCGGTTGGTTGCCATCTGACCAAATGGGGTCAAAGACACTGGCTCAGGGCACCAAGGGATCAAGCAAACTAATAGTCAGTAAAAGACCAAGGTGAGGGCAGCCAGAGTTCTTGCAAAGTATGAAACATGTCCAAAGGTCAGGACAGGAAAAACAGGGTCAGTACGGTGAACAAGTACAGGTCCGCAAAGATCTAGCCAGCTAGAACACCTATTGCTCAGGCAGAAAATGAGACAAATAGCATGGCAAATATAGCAGATTAACACATTAAAAACAGTCCAAAAGCAGCACATAGCAACAAAGGAGGGTTTAACCCTAGTATTACTACTGAATAAGGTGAGGTTTAATGAAGAATATCCCCAAAAGGCACACAGGACACCAGCGCCTAGGCCTTCTACTGGAGTCCTGGAACTTCACCAGGCACAGGGTGAGTGGAGTGACACCTGTGCCCACCCGAACTAGCAGGTAAGCAGTGGGTATGGGCCACCGATGTAACAATACCCCCCCCCCCCCATGCCCTCTATTCCTTTGTCCAGACTGTCCCAGAAACTTTTTCAAAAGACCAGGAGCTTTAATCTTCTCAGCAGGCACCCAGGATGTCTCTTCTGGCCCAAAACCCTTCCAGTCCACAGAGTAAAACGGCTTGCGTCTGACTTTCTTCATATCCGATACACTCCTGACATGAAATTCATCATTAGCACTGGCAGCAACAGAAGTGGATGTAACAGATCTGGAGAATTTCAGTACAAGAGATCTGAGGATCTTAGGAGGGACATGTGGAAGCAGTTGATGTTGCAGAGAGATGGTGGTAAACAGAGTTTATAACAAAATGGGCAGTTGACAACTTGGAAAAGGCTCAAGAAATCGACGAGTGTTGTAAACAGATGGTCGGATATTCTTCAATAACAGACAGACCCTCTCCCTGGAGAGAATTGTGGAGGAACTCTACGTCTTTTGATTGCAGACTTTTTCATGCATTCCAAAGCCTGGGACAAGGAAGCTTTTGTCTCCTGCCAGATCTGCAAAAAATTCCTGGCAGTGCATTTACGGCTTGCACCTCAGTAGACATATCTCTGTTTAGAGGAGCACGATGGTATTGTTCATAAACTATAAAAATAACGTTTTGTCTTCAGACTTGCTAGAACGTTTATTGCGGCAGAACTCAGCCTAAAGAAGCAGGGACACCCGATCATCTTGCAAAGAGGAGACAAAGTGACGTATATAGTTCTTCAGAATTTGGTTGACTCGTTCTACTTGCCTGTTGGATTGTGGCTGCCGGAACAGCCTCCCGGAATTCACTAAGGAGGTGTGAAAGTTGCCTTATATTGGTGAACTGCATTGATATGTTTATTGTGATATATACTGATCATTTGCACTGTACTGCAGAAAGGGTTAAAGCCCAGACAGCTAATACTGAAAGACTTTGTGACTGTCTACCTATGCATAGTTTTGGAGATAAAAAACAAACAAACAGACATAACCACCTTCTAACTGTCTGGTTTAGATCTATTGTTTTTGTCTGAAGGCTTTTTTATGTCTAGAAAAACTACTTATTTATTCCCATATACTTGTATTGAAGCTCTATACAAGTCTATGATAGACAGAAATTGTAACAATATTTCTGTTTAGGCTGTGCTTCTCCACTACACCCCTCCCACTAGAAGGTTCTACTTCAGCTAGAAACAATATTTAAGGAGAGCAGTTAGAGACTCTAGTTGCCTGAAGATAGAGACCATTGATTAGTAAGAAAGACTCATGCCCGACTGCATGAGTGACCAGAAAAAGATGCTGAGATGAGGATGCTGAGCCACAGACACTGAGATCAGCTCATTGACCAGGACTCCAGCTGAACGACTGAGCCACAGACCTTGGGCCACCAGCCTATAGCCAGGATACTAGCCTTCTGAGAGAGGGAGAAATAGCTAGATCAGGCATTTCCTCAGCATGAAACCTTCTTCCTCGGGAGGTGACTGGAGAAGCCAGCTTAGTGCCTTGCTGTATTGTTTTGCATGTGAGTTCCTTGACCCTGACTCTCTGGACTTACAGTATTTCCTATTTTAATGCTCCAAACCTTACCATCCCGTCCAGAGAGCAACAACACATGGTGACACCTCAACAGTGTAGCATTAAGCCCACTCCAAACCCAGCCACTGCATATGCTGATGGAGCCATGGCATTCCAAGTGAGAGAGGACTGGTAGACACTGGCAGGAAATAGAAAGGAATCTTTTCAGTGTGTAGATTTCTGACCACGAGCTCCAGAATGGGTCTGGGAATGCCACTCTGTTAACAGATGTCTCCACCAAGGATCATTCCAAGCTCTTAGTGGGGATGCTGTAATGGGTTTCCAAGGCCTGATGCTGGAAGTTTTATGCTGCGTCATGATAAACTGCATCTCATCGCACTTCAGCAGCACAAGTAGAGACAACTTTGGAGAGAACTTGTATTCTCCCACAATAACCTCTCCAATTGCTCTTAAGGTCTGGAGTGTCATCTTGATGTACTGATTCTTGGTTCCCCTAAATATGCATAGGTCTACCTTACAACTATGGTAATCTTCAGATTGCTCCTGGCTACCATGCTGGTGATCTAGCTCTTTGAATACCTCAGGCACACCCATCTAGGTGGGCCATCGGGATCCCTGGCCTGAGCAAACTGTTATTATTAGTGCATGTGGAACCACTGTGCCAACCAACCTGTTTGGCTTTGGGCTAGGGCATTATCCTGGCAGTCCATTGGTGTTCAACCTTTAATCCCTATACTGGTATCTGAACTTTGCTGCAGGGGAGCCACTAGGCCACTACTTTCTTGAGTAGTTTCATTGTAGATGACAGCTGACCCATGGGGGTCAGAGAAACTGGCGAAGGGCACGAAAAAATGCTAAAGTCAGGGCAAACAGTTCATGCGAATTTGTGAAACAAAACCGAAGGTCAGGGTAGACAACACAATACAGTGCAATACTGTAGTGCAGCACAGAATACTGCCCCAGCAGAACTAAATACCACAGGACAACACAAAATATTGCTGCCCTCACCACATTATTCAACTGTATCACCATCATGAGGACAATACTACCGTTGAGTTCAGGAGGGCCCATGCAGCTTTTGAGCATCATATCATAATGATGGCTCGAGGACATCAAGAGGGCTTGAGTGGCCCCCTGGACATCGGCCCACCGGGTAATTTCCCTGTAGGATCTATTGCCAATCCGCTCCTGCTTGCAGTAATCAGAATAAGGGGAGGGTAAATTAAGAATATCCCCCAAGAGACACATAGGACACCGGCTCCTGAGCCCTCTGCCAGAGCCCTAGAACTGCGACAGACACAGGATGAGTGGAGCGGCGCCTGTGTCTGCCTAAAGCAGACACAGGCCACCAATGTAACACAACCACATGCATGAAAGACAAAGATTGAACTGAATATTGAATAAAATGTTGCTCAAGAGGAAGAAAATTTAGGGATTATCTAAGAAAATAATCAGATTAAGAAGGATTATATTGCTTCCACATGATTGTATCAATAGTCCCTAAAGACATTGATGATATCTCACTAGGATATGTCATTAAAGGGTTGTCTGCATTCAGGATATTAATAGCCTATGCACAGAATAGGTCATCAATAACACCTCTGTGGGATCTGACTTTCTTAACACTCCAACCAACCATCTATTTGAAGGGAATGCGGCACCAGTGCAAGCGCTGTGTCCTCTTTCAATTGTTTACACTGGTCTATGTGCACTGTAATATTATTTACCTGTATCGCTGTTCTGAGGATGGTGATACAGATGAATCTACAGCAGGCTCTACTTTAGGGGCCCTGGGTAAAATATTCGGGACCCAAACCTAAAATGGTTTGGCCTTGGGTGATGGTCAGACCAGCCAGGTACTACACTCATCTGTCCACCCACACGCCCGCACACCCCTGAGGCCTGGTCTCTGCAGCAGCTGCTATACCACAGCCCTAAAATAGAGCTCCAGGTAACTCTTAATAATTGTCATTCACATGGAAGAAAATACTAATTTGTATGTATTGTACAGTTAGGTCTATATATATTTGGACACTGACACAAAGTTAGTTGTTTTTACCTGTTTACTAAAACATATTCAAGTTATAGTTACATAATGGGCATGGACATAAAGTCCAGACTTTTAGCTTTCATTTTAGGGTATCCACATTAAAATTGGATGAAGGGCTTAAGACTTTCAGTTGATTTGAGGTGTGTTGCTTGCATTTTGAAGATTTTGCTGAGAAGTAAATGGAGTAAACGGTCAAAGGAGCTCTCCATGCAGGTGAAACAAGCCATCCTTCATCTGCGAAAACAGAAATAACCCATCCGAGAAATTGCTACACTATTAGGAGTGGCAAAATCTACAGTTTGGTACATCCTGGGAAAGAAAGAAAGCACTGGTGACCTCAACAATGCAAAAAGACCTGGACGCCCATGGAAGAAAACAGTGGTGCATGATCACAGAATAATTACCATGGTGAAGAGAAACCCATTCACAGCAGCCAACCAAGTGGACAGTTTCCAGGATATAGGCTTATCAATATCGAAATCTACCATAAAGAGAAGACTGAAAGTAAATACAGAGGGTTCACTGCACGGTGCAAGCCACTCATAGGCCCCAAGAATAAGAAGGCTAGATTGGACTTTGCTAAAAAAAAAACATCTTAAAAAAACAGCATACTTCTGGAAGAACCTTCTTTGGACAGATGAAACCAAGATCAACCTCTACCAGAATATTGGAAAGAAAAAAAGTATGGCAAAGGCATGGTCCAGCTCATGATCCAAAGCAGGCACCCTCAAACTGTGGCCCTCCAGCTGTTGTAAAACTACAACTCCCACAATGCCCTGCTGTAGGCTGATACCTGTAGGCTGTTCGGGTATGCTGGGAGTTGTAGTTTTGCAACAGCTGGAGGGCTGCAGTTTAAGGATGCCTGATCCAAAGCATACCACATCTGTAAAACACACAAGGCGGAGGCAGTGTGATGGCTTGGGCATGCATGGCTGCCAGTGGCACTGGGTCCCTAGTGTTTACTGATGATGTGACACAGGGCAGAAGCAGCCGGATGAATTCTGGGATTTTCAGAGACATACTGTGCACTCAAATTCAGCCAAATGCAGCCAAACTGATTGGTCGGCATTTCATAATGCAGATGGACAATGACCCAAAAACATAAAGGAGTTTATTAAAGCAAAGAAGTGGAATATCCTTGAATGTCACTCACCTGTACTGAAACCAATAGAGCATGCATTTCACTTGTTAAAGACTAACAATGTTGTCTCTGTCCAAATATATATGGACCTAACTGTATGTATGTATATTTAGTAATAGAACAGACATATGCAGTAAGGTATTATATTTTACATGAGCTTGAGAAGGTCAGAATTTGACCTAGACCACCCACTGACAGTATCCACTTAGCGTGCCCAGGGCATGTCATGGGGATATTTTTTTTACACAAATATAGCTTTATCTCCTATTACCAGGTGGTTTACACACTGCTACAGCAAGCTTGAGGCGTCTTATAAAAATAATTAACAGCGGTCGTTTTACTGAGATGGGCAGTCCACCTCATGTAAATGCCACTCCGTCCCCAACAAATGTGGCATTTTATTTCATTCAATTATCTCAAACAGCATTTGTAAGTGCACCACAGCTTATTGCAGTGCTCATAAAACCAAAGCTGATATGGTATATAAAACATTATGGGCAAATATGTACGTGAACCAACATTATTTTTGTAATATTAATTGAAGGTCATTAACATTTATATGGTATTTTCCTTCAGAAAAAAATGTGAAATTAATGCCTGCACCAACACAAGGGTAAAGAAAATAGATATGAATAGATATATAGATGATAGATAGATAGATAGATAGATAGATAGATAGATAGATAGATAGGAAGACAGATAGATAGATAGATAGATACGATAGATAGATAGATAGATAGATAGATAGATAGATAGATAGATAGATGGATGGATGGATGGATAGATAGATAGATAGATAGATAGCTAGGAAGATAGATAGATACGATAGATAGATAGATAGATAGATAGATAGATAGATAGATAGATAGATAGATAATAGATCGATACTATAGATAGATACGATAGATAGATAGATAGATAGATAGATAGATAGATAAGATAGATACAATAGATAGATAGATAAGATAGATACAATAGATAGATAGATAGATATATACGATAGATAGATAGATAGATAGATAGATAGATAGATAGATAGATACTATAGATATATAGATACTATAGATAGATAGATAGATAGATAGATAGATAGATACTATAGATAGATAGATACTATTGATAGATAGATAGATAGATAGATACATAGATAGATAGAGGGTCCCAAATGATGTATCGTTTAAAAGAGAGAATCAGAAAGGGATTACTTACAGGGTTTTTCCAGGGGTTTTATAATGATGGCCCTTCCTCAGGATAAATCATCAATTTCTGATTGGTGGGAGTACCAACACCAATCAACTGTTCCAAGAAGCCATTTTTCAGTGAGAATTGCAGCCTCCTCACATCACCTTCCATTGGATAGTGGCCGTGCTAGATATTGCAGCCCAGGCCCGTTCACTTGAATGAGAAAGAGCTCCATTTAGGCCATGTAACAGATGAACTCGTTGTCACTGGCCTAGGAAGAGGCTGCATCACTCAGGGTAGCAACACAACATCTTCAAGCAGGATTAGAATAGATAACACAAGATCCACCATTCACAATAGGCAATTCTCAAAGTCTATTCTTTCCTTGTACAATGACCTCTACACTGGTCACAGAGCATGCCCAGAAAACTCTCCTATAGAAGTTTATGAGTCGGCTCTTCTGTCCATTGCGTCTATGACCCATGTTAGCTGTAAAGCATATCTCTCAATGCTGTTGAGAACAGCTCAGGCAAGATGGTCAACCCTATAATCACATTTAGGAAATGGATTTAAAAAATCTACAATCACAAAATAAAAATAGGTTAAAAAAAGGGATATGTGTTACTGTATCTGGTTTTAACTGGCCGAAAAAAAATTGGCACCACATTTCCTTTAAATACTAAGTCTTTCTATGCTTAGGAGTGACAAGTGTTTGACTCTAAAGTCACTTCTAAATGGGACTGTCTACTGCTGGATTTATGCGCTTAAAGAGTGTGTCACATCCAAGGACCATCAGAAGTTCTTCTGATACTCTAGTGGGTCAGTCCAACAAGCCTGCATGGTGCTTTGCTTAGCAATCTTCATACTCCACTCTAAAGTATAAGGTTCCCTTTAAGTCCAGGTCATGTCTAAAAGACTACAGAACTCACTCATACTTACCACATATTGAACTGTATTTCAATCATCAATCGAAAAGAAAAAAAGTCACCGTCGTCTATGAGTCAAATACCTGAGCTAAGTAACTGAATCTGTAGAGTGTACTGACCTTTTCTGTACAGTTACATAAAAGGAAATATCTAGGACGATATAAAAGCCAGTACCTGTAATCTATTTTTTCTCCATGAGAGCTTAGCCAAAACAAACCAAGCAATTTCTCCTTTATACATCCTGTCATCTTATGGTCCCAGCCAGAGCTTAATGGATCATGCCAATCAGAGAAGGAGATAGAACCCAACAGATAATGTACTTATAGAGCAGTCTTCATTTACTATATTCTGTCACAATTTGGCAGACAAATCAGGACCTCCCGTCCATGACCCTGCTGGATTATTGTTTTGAAGTTTGATTCTTGAGGATCCACCAAAATTGGTGGGAATCCAACACCCACACCTGCATTGATTGGCTATTCTGTAGCTACTTCGGTTTCAGAACTACACAGTTAAGTCCACTGTACAAAGGATGAAGCTGTGTAGTTCTGGTGCCCGAGCTACTGCAGATCAGATGATCAGCGGGTGTAGCAGGTGTTGGACTCCTGCTGATTAGATAGTGATGGCCTATCCTGATGATAAGCCATCTCTTGAAAAAGGGTTGTGCAACTCCTTTTCGGCTGCAACGGGTTTGGCCAAGGCTAGACTGAGGTATGAATTCTACAAGAACCCCCGGTCTTCATTCTTGCTTATCCAAATAGATATCTTCTATGTTGTAGGGAGATTTTCAAGTTGTGGTTGCCAGCTGGCAGCTGGAATCTGCAGCGACAATAGAACAAGAGGACAGACAGACTGCGACAGGTCAACAGATAAGACAAAAGCAGAAATAAGAATGGAGCAAATGCTGGAACAGACAGCTGAGTAAGAGCAAGCAGTGCCAGACTGGAGCATGGTCCGATGGAGCCATGAATGAAAGGACTCAACTGAACAGAGCAACCGAGCACAATGGAAGTCAATGGGAGAACCCGAGCATTAAACCAGGCCCCCCTGCTCTGAAGAGGGAAGGGTGCCGGGTCCCACTGAGGTCTATGCAGAACATCACTATACAGTAAGGGAATCTTCCAGTGTGAGTCCCTGGCTTAGGAGTCCCTGCTCTGACTTCATATATAGCTATGGAGTCAGTGCTTGGGGACACCCAGTGTATTTAAATCTAATTTAGCCTCTATTTCAGAAAAAATTATGCTGGGATTTGAACTCACGTTTCTACGCTATACAGCTACATGTTAACCTGCAGTGAAATATAAAATGATACTTCTGCTGTATAGGAATACTTACTACATGAGAAACTACTATGAGGTTTATCATTCAGCTTTCCAAACTTCCTCACTTACTTTAGGGCTACCATTATGAATTGTATCTCGGATCTCTATAACAACCGTTCCTCTAAGTTATGGGTAGACCTTGAACTAGGGAGTGCCCTCAACTTGGCAACTGGCGTTTTTTGGTTACCGAGGACAGCGTTCTACAAGTTGCTTCTAGCCCAGTCTAACCAACTATTATATACCTTGGCTAGATCCTGGCACAAATTTGCGGACAAACTCAGTTTAGCCTCCATCCCTGGACCTCTTACTGTTCTGTCAGAGCATCCTGATCTTCCAGAGGGCATTCGACATGCCCCGGCCCTGGGACCCCTTAGCGCTTCTCCGTTGAGGATTCGCGATGTATGTAATTAGAAAGGAATCTTACCCTTAAATGACTTATCTCATATTTTCCCACCATCCCCGGGCCGATGGTTTCGATATCTCCAATTTCATAGCTTTGTAGGGTCTCTGACATCGGGTTTGCAGGATCACCTAGGGCTGACTGTCTTTGAAAAATTGTGCATCTCTGGCAATACGCCGAGACATACCATCTCCATATTATATGCTATGATGAACACCGAGGAGGCGGGGGGCACAGCCGCTGAGCCATTACGCTCCAAGCTTAAGTTCATGATCGAGTGGAAGGCTGAATTAGGGTCCTCATACACTATTGCTCAGTGGAAGAAGTCACTTCTCTTCACACACGCTATTTCGATCTCTTGCAATTTGCAGGAACTTAACTATAAAGTGTTGACTTGGTGGTATAGGACCCCAGTTCGAATTTACCAATTCTACCCGGCAGTACCTACCACCTGTTGGAGATGCTCCTCGGCGGTTGAGACCATGTTACATATTTGGTGGGAATGTCCTGGGGTCACGGACCTGTGGAATGAGGTTTTTGCCCTACACAACCATGTATATGGTTCTAATGTGGCGAAGTCCCCTTACATAGCTCTGCTGTCTATCTTCCCCGGGAGAGTGTCCCAGGTCAAAAAAGGGTCTCTCCGCCTGTTTGTACTAGCGGTGAAACAAATCCTCCCGCGCCACTGGCAATCGACGGAGAGCCTGGGACGGTCTCAGTGGGTCTCGGCTCTTGACTCGCTAGTCCATATGGAGGAATTGGGTGCTGTGGATAGCAATACTTCCTTGGCCTTCTATAAGACGTGGGATCCTTGGATTCAGTTTCGTGCCTCAGCGGCCCTCTCGACCTGGGTGTCCTTGGGGGTGCTTCTCTCGGGAACTTTATGAGCTACGTGTGTTGTATTGTACTTTAGAATACCTGCCTGGTTTCTTTCCCCCTTCCTTTCCTTCCCCCGTCCCTTGTGTGTCATCCCATCCTGTGGTGTTCTTTCTTTTTGTTGTTATATACAGTACAAACCGGATTCCAAAAAAGTTGGGACACTATACAAATCGTGAATAAAAACTGAATGCAATGATGTGGAGGTGCCAACTTCTAATATTTTATTCAGAATAGAATATAAATCACGGAACAAAATTTTAAACTGAGAAAATGTACCATTTTAAGGGAAAAATATGTTGATTCAGAATTTTATGGTGTCAACAAATCCCAAAAAAGTTGGGACAAGGCCATTTTCACCACTGTGTGGCATCTCCCCTTCTTCTTACAACACTCAACAGACGTCTGGGGACCGAGGAGACCAGTTTCTCAAGTTTAAAAATAGGAATGCTCTCCCATTCTTGTCTAATACAGGCCTCTAACTGTTCAATCGTCTTGGGCCTTCTTTGTTGCACCTTCCTCTTTATGATGCGCCAAATGTTCTATATAGGTGAAAGATCTGGACTGCAGACTGGCCATTTCAGTACCCGGATCCTTCTCCTACGCAGCCATGATGTTGTGATTGATGCAGAATGTGGTCTGGCATTATCTTGTTGAAAAATGCAGGGTCTTTCCTGAAAGAGATGACGTCTGGATGGGAGCATATGTTGATCTAGAACCTGAATATATTTTTCTGCATTGATGGTGCCTTTCCACACATGCAAGCTGCCCATGCCACACGCACTCATGCAACCCTATACCATCAGAGATGCAGGCTTCTGAACTGAGCGTTGATAACAACTTGGGTTGTCCTTGTCCTCTTTGGTCCGGATGACATGGCGTCCCAGATTTCCAAAAAGAACTTCGAATCGTGACTCGTCTGACCAGAGAACAGTCTTCCATTTTGCCACACTCCATTTTAAATGATCCCTGGCCCAGTGAAAACGGCTGAGCTTGTGGATCTTGCTTAGAAATGGCTTCTTCTTTGCACTGTAGAGTTTCAGCTGGCAACGGCGGATGGCACGGTGGATTGTGTTCACTGACAATGGTTTCTGGAAGTATTCCTGAGCCCATTCTGTGATTTCCTTTACAGTAGCATTCCTGTTTGTGGTGCAGTGTCGTTTAAGGGCCCGGAGATCACGGGCATCCAGTATGGTTTTACGGCCTTGACCCTTATGCACAGAGATTGTTCCAGATTCTCAGAATCTTCGGATGATGTTATGCACAGTTGATGATGATAGATGCAAAGTCTTTGCAATTTTTCGCTGGGTAACACCTTTCTGATATTGCTCCACTATCTTTCTGCGCAACATTGTGGGAATTGGTGATCCTCTACCCATCTTGGCTTCTGAGAGACACTGCCACTCTGAGAAGCTCTTTTTATACCCAATCATGTTGCCAATTGACTTAATTAGTGTTAATTGGTCTTCCAGCTCTTCGTTACGCTCAAATTTACTTTTTCCAGCCTCTTATTGCTACTTGTCCCAACTTTTTTGGGATTTGTTGACACCGTGAAATTTTGAATCAACATATTTTTCCTTTAAAATTATACATTTACTCGGATTAAACGTTTGATCTGTCATCTACGTTCTATTACAAATAAAATATTGACATTTGCCATCTCCACATCATTGCATTCAGTTTTTATTCACAATTTGTTTAGTGTCCCAACTTTTTTGGAATCCAGTTTGTATATACCTGGAATTCTTCCAAGCCTACCTGTTAATTTTTTTGCTCTTCTTGGAGAAGACTATCATAGACGTTTCCACAAGGAGAGCACTTATATGTTAGGTATTTTCTACTATGAGTCACCATTGTATGAGCTTCGGTGTTTATTACTGTGACCATATGATACATCCGATATATTTACTTGAATATGTATCTTTGTTTGGCGAATCTATTGAAATCCTTGCCTTAATAAAATATTTTTGAACCATAAATTCACTGACTCGAGCATCTCTCTCGAGCACACGCGGTATTCGGCCAAACACCGCGATGTGCTGAGCATCACTATGCTCAAGTCGAACACCAGTTTGGCTGAGCATGCTCGCTTAACACCACCAAGCAAATGAATCAGGATACCACAGTCCAGGAACAGGCTAGACATTGGATACACGGAACAAATAAAGACAGAGTCAGGAACAGTAGTACCGGAAGGATGAGTCAAGGCAAAAATCAGCAGCAGGCTGGGAGCCACTGAACCAAGTAATAAGGAAAAAGGTAGAGAGATAGTGTCATGCTGCAGAGCAACAGAACTTGCACGTTTGCTGCGACCATGACACACGAATTGCAAAAAAATCCAACACAGTTGGACTTTTTGCAATTCACATGTTGCAGTCCCAGCAATTGTGAGCATCACACTGCAACACTATTCTTCCTACTAGCTGCCATGGTACACTACAATACTTGGGGGAGAAACAGGTACATGTGTAGCACATAAAATGAATTTGTAACCGTACACTAAGGATACAGTCACTTGGTCAGGTTTCTGCCTGCAATTATGGAAGACAAAATCAGGAGTAGGCTATAAAAGGAAAGAAAATAAAAAAGAAAGATACAACTTCTATCCTTTTTTGAATTCCCTCCTGATTTGGGCTTCCAAAACTCCATGCATAAACCACCCTAAGGCTAATCGCATATTAGTGTTAAAATATTCCAGCAGGCTGTTCCAGCAGAGAAACAGGGTGCCGGAGTTCATTGCATCTGGCATAGCCAGATACTACCTTTCCTAGCAGGAGCCCATTGACTTTAATAGGACCTGGTGGGGATCCGGCCTCTTTCTGTTATAGTGTTGGTATTCGGCCAAACAAAAAACGCTGCAAATAATGCCAGAAACAGGCCAGATCCCAGAAAAGTAGTCATTCTGCTGTTTCTTATCACGGTGCACACACTGAACCTGGACCAAAGAAAGCAAAGGAGAAAGTTGCCTCAAGAGATTAGAAAGAACATTTTAGACAAATACATTAAAAGGTAAAGACTATAAGACCATCTCCAAAAAACTTGATGTTCCTGTTTCTACAATTGCGTATATTATTCAGAAGTGTAAGATCTACGGACCATAGCCAAACTCCCTGGAAGTGACCATAAGAGGAAAATTGATGACAATTTGAGGAGAAGGATAATAAAAATGATAACCAAATAGCCCAAAACAAATTCCAAAGAGATTAGAGGTGGACTCCAAGGTCACAGTACATAAATGTCAGATTTCACCATCCGTCGGTGTCTTAGCCAAAGTGGACTTTCTAGAAGATGACTGAGTATATAACCACTGTTCGAAACACGAGACTGGTAACACGTGATTTGATTTGACATGATTACCCTGTGGATCAATAGGAGTCTGTGTTGTTTCTGGTACTGGCCATACCCTTAACCTCCAGGTGTTGCTATTGTGGTCATTTAACTTTCCCAGTTTATAGTTGTTTCTCCCACAAATCTGTGCGGTTTATAGCTTCAGTTCCTGGTGCTGCCATAGTTTCTTGGAAGTTAAGTGTTACCTTTCCCTTTGTATTTTGGCTTTTCTGTGTGTTGCATTTCTTTGTTGTTTTGTATTAGGCCTTAAGGAGACTCCCGTTCATCCTTACTTTTGGAGGAACAGGATGTCTCTTTCCTGTCAATAGTACCAGGGTTAGATATGACTTTAGGTATTCCTGTGTATTAACTCACCTACCTCTGGGGTCTGTTCATATTGGTAGTCAGTCAGGGCTTTCATTAGGGTTTTTACAAGGAGTTGTCCATCTTCCTTCCCCAGTTTTCAGGATATATTTCCTTTTCCCTTTCCCTCCTATGTTCGGTGTGGGGTTTCCCTCCCACACTAGAGCGCGACTCTACTGTGAAACATGGTAAAGGTTTGGTTATGTTTTGGGGCTGCTTTGCTGCATCTGGCACAGGGTACCTTGAATCTGTGCAGGGTACAATAAAATGTCAAGTCTATCAATGCATTCTGGAGCGCAATATGCAGCCACATATCAGAAAGCTTGGTCTCAATCTAAGGTCATGGTTCCTCCAACGGGATAATGACATAAAAACCATACAGCTAAAAACATCCAACAAAGGCTAAGAGCAAATCATTAGACTATTCTGAAGTGCTCTTCTATGAGCCCTGATCTAAATCCTATTTGAACATCTGTGGAAGGAGCTTAAACATGCAGTCTGGAGAAGGCACACTTTAAACCTGAGACAGCTGGAGAAGTTTCCTCATGAGGAGTTGGCCAAAATATCTTTGGACAGGTGCAGAATTCTCATTGAGAGTTACAGAAATCAGTTGCACAGCAAAATATTAAAGGGGTTGTGCAGATCAGATATATTGATGACCTATCGTCAGAATAGTTCATCAATATCAGATCAGCGGGAGTCCGACACCCAGCATTCACGCTGATCAGCTACTTAGAGGAGACGGCATACCATAACAGCACTGCTTCCTTCTCATTACAATGCACGTAGCCTTGGAAGTGCAGTGTTATAACAAATACTGGATGCAAGTATTGGAGTAAGTATTGAAGTGAGTACTGGTGAGTACTGGAGTGAGTCGAGAGGAGACAACAAGTAGTGTAATGAACAGGAAGCAGCGCTCGCACTGAGCACCGTCTCCTCTTCAAACAGCTGATTGGCAGGGGTGTCGGTGTCGGACCCCCAGTAATCTGATATTGATGACCTATTATGAGTCATCAATATATATGATCTGCACAACCCCTTTAAGTTAAGGGTACTATCATTTTTGCCCAGGCCAGTTTCATTAGGTTGTTTTATTTATTCTCTTGAACCACAATTCAAAAGCAGTGTCAGATTTTCATTTGCATTTATTCATTTTCAGTCATTTTTTATTTATTATTACTTTTGTCAATTTCAATTTATTTCAGTGACCATTTTAGGTTTTTCTTTCTTTAACGGAAGGCTGCAAACAATTTTGTCCATGTGTTTAAGGCCTCATTCACATTTCCATGTTCATTTGACATCCATGGAAAATCCATCTGTGTTTCATCTGTAAAGATGTCCATAAAGAATCTATGTCTGGTCTGTGTGTCTGTTTTTGCCCTCTGTGTGTCATCCATATTTCACGGACACTGCAAGGATGGTTTTTCACGGTCCCATAGACTTCAATGGGCGTGTTTGGTCTGCATCATGGAACAAAATTGTGCATGTCTCCTTGATTTTTATACTGACTACGGTGAACAAACACACTAAAATCAATAGCTACCTGTGCAGTCTGTGGAAAATACGGATAGCACATCTCCATGAAAAACTGAAATTTGAACAAGGTCTAAAGCTTTTTATATTCAGTTAGTTTAATACATTTTATTAATACACTTTAAAGGACACTGTGCCTTCTGATTGCAGCCTCTTTCATACGAGCATCGGAACCTGTCCATATTCCGGCTCTGGAATGCGCATGGATTCCGGATGATATAACATCCAGATTGTCATCACTATTGATTCAATAATTCTTTCTGATTTACATGCGTATTGCTTCCTTTCTGCATTTTTAATGCAGTCCCATAGACTATAATGGGCGTTTTAAAAAGTAAATAAGCACAAAACCTGGACATGCTGCATATTTCAAATACTGATGGAAATTATATGCCCTTGTGAATAGGCCCATTCATTTACATTAGCAGTGAATTCCAGAACACAAAATAGGTGACATACGGTTTGCAAATATGTTCTTGTGTGATAGAGGCCTAAAGGTGGCAATCGCCTGACCTTGCCTCATTGGTGGTGCACCCCTGAGGTGGTTAAACATAGAACCAGAAAGGAGGATATCTCTCTGCCCTGCCAGACATCGGGTATGAGGGACAACAGCATAAGGCCCCTTTCACACGAGCAAGTTTTCCGCGCGGGTGCAATGCGTGACGTGAACGCATAGCACCCGCACTGAATCCTGACCCATTCATTTCAATGGGGCTGTGTACATGAGCGTTTTTTTTCACGCATCACTTGTGCGTTGCGTGAAAATCGCAGCATGTTCTATATTCTGCGTTTTTCACGCAGCCCTAGCCCCATAGAAGTGAATGAGGCTGCATGAAAAACGCATTGCATCCGCAAGCAAGTGCGGGTGCGTTGCGTTTTTCACTGATGGTTGCTAGGAGATGTTGTTTGTAAACCTTCAGTTTTTTATCACGCGCGTGAAAAACGCATCAAAACGCATTGCACCCGCGCGGAAAAAACTGAACAACTGAACGCAATCGCAGGCAAAACTGAATGGCTTTGCCTGTGAAATCGCACAGTTTTCACTGAACGCATCCGCAACGCATCCGGACCTAATCCGGACACGCTCGTGTGAAAGAGGCCTAACAGAGATGTACAGAAGAAATTCCAATATAAGATCAGATGCTCCTCGCACGTCCCTAGGTAAAATCAAGGTTAAGCAGCTGAACACATCCCCTCAATTACTTAGTTGATTTAGCTGAATCAGTCATCAGATTTGATTTGGGTCTAAATAAATTTGAACCCAATTCGAAAGCGCTCTAACTGCCCTAAAAAGTTGTGGATGACAGTCTGGGGTCTCCTAGGACTGTTTTTTATTTCCATCTCTTTAATGCCAAGTCAGCATTAGTATTCTTAAAGTGATAGTGAAATGTACGGCTATGGGTAAATGCATGGCTTCAGTCTCTTTAACCCCTTCCACCCCAGGCATGTTTTCACCTTCCTGCCCAGGCCATTTTTTGCAAATTTGACATGTGTCACTTACGTAGTAATAATTTTGTACTGCTTTTACTTATCCAATTCTGATATTGTTTTCTCGTGACACATTGTACTTCATGGTAAATTTGACCCGATTTCATCTTTATAAGCTGAATATTTCATCCTTATTTATAAAAAAAAATCCCAAATTTGCCAAAAATCTGATAGCAATACCTCACAAAATAGTTATAAATTAACATTTCGTAAATGTAATTTTTTTTAAGGTTTTTAGAAGCAATTTTTCAAATTTCTACTAAAATGTCCAAAACCATTCTGTAAACCACTTCCCAACCGCCCATTGACTATTAAGTCCTTGGGCGTTCGTTTTATCTCTGAATAGATGTTTTGGAACGTCCATTAAGAGATCGCAGCTGCACGCTAATCATGCAGTTGCTGAGCGGGGGGCCCGCTGTCAGTGACAGCAGGACATCCCAGAAAGAAGGTAGGGACCATTTCTCGAGCCATGTGTAGACAGATCAGGAAGCGATATGCCGCTTCCTGTCCTGGCCCGGTGGTCATGTGACCGCTGGGGCCAGGGAAGTGCAGGAGCTGACGGGTCTTCCATAGACCTCGATCGGCCCTGCACTGAGTCTGTGCAGTGCTATATTCTGCTGTAAAGCCTCTCGGGGGGGATTTACCCTGTAACTGGGGCTACTATCTCAGCCCCAGTTACAGGAGAAATAAATAGTAAAAAAAAAAAAAAAAATGAAGTTAAATGTCCCCCAGAGGTCATGTATGACCTTATAGGGGACACAAAGTTTTAAAAAATAAAGTGTTTAAAAAAAGAAATTTTAAAAGTTCAACATAAAAAATTTTTTCACCCCAAATCTGTTATTTAAAAAATGTTAACATTGAAGAAAAAATAAATGAAATATACATATTTGATATCACCGCGTCCGCAACAAACAGCTCTATAATAATATCATATGATCCACCCCATCAGATGAACGCTGTAAAAAAAATAAATAAATAAATAAACATTGCGCCAAAACAAAAATAGTAGCAATAAAAGCGTCACCTCATCCCGCAAAAAATTAGCCCCCACACAAGACCATAGCCAGAAAAAAGAAAAATGGCTCTATGAAAATTGCAACACAAAAATGTGATTTTTTTTTTCTAAAAATGCTCTTATTGTGTAAAATGCAAAAAAAAATAGACATATATTTGGTATTGTTCGTAATGTCCGAATCTATAAAAATATCACATGATCTACCCCATCAAGTGAACAGTGTAAAAAAAAAAAAATTTTAAATGGCACCAAAGAAATTAGATAAAAAGCAAGCAGAAAGCCAAATGTACCCCAAAATGGTGCCATTAAAAACGATAGCTTGTCTCGCACAAAATAAGTCCTCAGGCAGCTCATTTAACAAAAAATAAAAAAGTTATTGCTTTTAAAAACCATGACAGAAAATTCTATGTTACAAAACCCAGATGCAGCTCCATCCCTTCTAAGCCCTGGCGTATCCCCAAATAACAGTTTACAACCACAATTGGGGTGTTACTGTATTCAGGAGAAAGTAGCAAATTGGTCGGGGGTCGGGATATTCTCCTGTTATCTTTTGTGAAATTGAAATCGGGATATTCTCCTGTTATCTTTTGTGAAAAAGAAAGTTTGGGTCTAAAGCACCATTTTCTTGTAAAGTAAGATGCAATTTTTCATTTTCACACACAAGTATTAAAAATTCTATGAAACAGCTGTTGAGTGCAGTGCTCGCTACACCCCTTAAAAATTCCTTGGGTGGTGTAGTTTACAAAATGTGGTCACTTTTTTGGGGTTTTCACTGTGGGGTTACCTCAGGGCCTCTTCAAATGCAACATGGTGCCCAAAGACCATTTCAGCAAAATCTGCCCTCCAAAAACCATTTGGCGCTCCTTGCTTTCTGTGCCCTGTCATGTGCCCAAACAGCAGTATACGACCACATATGTGGTGTTTCTCAAAACTGCAGAATCAAGGTAATGAATATTGAGGTTTGTTTTGTTGTTAACCCTTGATGTGCTCCAGGAAAAAAAAATTATAAAAATGGAAAAACTGCAAAAAAAAAAGGTGACATTTTGAAATTTCACCTCTATTTTGCTTTAATCCCTGTGGAATCCCTAAAGGGTTAGCAAAATTTCTAAAACCAGTTTTGAATAGTTTGAGGGGTGTCATTTCTAAAAAAAGTTCTTCAGAAACAGCGCAGAAAAACTAACAAGAGACAGATCAGATTTTGCTACTAACAATATAAAATATTGGCTCAAAACAAAACATCTAAACGGTGATGAAGCAATTCCAAACAATACTTCTGGACAAACTAAGACAGTTTCATTACCTCACCACACATAAAATAGTGTTGAGCTCGAATATTCGAATAGCGAATTTTAAGCACGAATATCGCAACTTCAAGAATTCGTGAATATTTTGAATATAGTGATATCTATTTGTAAAAACGAATATTCGTCTATTTTTTTTTCATCTGAACCCATTACCTGCCTGCTTCTTGCTTGTGGGCCAATGTGAGAAGGCTGCAATACTGTATCTAGTGAATTAGAATATTCTTTTTTATTTAATTTATTTCTTCTTATGCAAAAAATCGGCAATGTAATATGCGCGTTAATAGAGTAAGGACGGGTTATAGGCAACTTTTCTATAGGGTTGGCTTGCTAGAATTCGCGAATATGTAGAACAGCGTGATATATATTCGTAAAAACGAATATTCGTTGTTATTTTTATTTTTTTATCTAAACCCATTAGAGTAGTAAATGTAATGGGTTCAGATAAAAAAACAAAAAACAATATTCATTCTTTCAAATATATATCACACTATATTATACATATTTGCGAATTCTAGCAAGCCAACCCAATAGAAAAGTTGCCTATACTATAACCCTCCCTTACTCGATTAACACGCATATTACATTGCCGATTTTTCACATAAGCTAAAATAAATGAAATAATGCAAAATATTCTAATTCAGTCAGGATAAACTCAGGGAAACTTCTAGCAGCTTGAAAAATCTAGCCAAAGTGACCCACACCTGTATTTCGTGTTACAAATTTGCATTATGCGATTTTTACATTGCAAATTTTTCGCAATATTATATGTGGGGGAAACCTCCATGATAATAAAGGACAGGCTCAGTAAGCACAAGTCCACAATTAGGAAGGGGAATCTATTACTCCCACTACCACTACATTTCCACCAACAGAGACACTCCATATCACAATTCCGCTCTTAGGTCATTAAAATTGTCCCATTACCCCGCCGCCGTGGTGACAGAAACAAATTTTTACTAAAAATAGAGGCATATTGGATCCACTGATTTAAAACGATGAAACCAAAAGGCCTGAATAGAGAATACAATGTATGTGGTTTCTTTTGATATAATACCTAATAATCTCTTCATTTCTCTTGCAGTGGAATTAAACTCTCTGCTATATATTGCTTGGGAAAATCCATTCACTACTATATGCTCTGTATCTTCCTCACTAAGGGAGAAGCCTAATGTATGATGTCAGTTCCTCTGTATCTGTCTGTTCTATATAAGGTACAATGGGTAGGACGCATGTATATAGTCTGATTAACCACATCAGCCCCCCTAGCTTAAACACCCTTAATGACCAGGCCACTTTTTACAATTCCGCACTACACTACTTTCACCGTTTATTGCTCCGTCATGCAACTTACCACCCAAATGAATTTTACCTCCTTTTCTTCTCACTAACACTGGGTTCAGACCTGAGCGTTTCTAAGACGCGCGTTCAACGCGCGTTTTTGTCGCGCGTTTGACGCGCGTTTTTATGCTCGTTTTTTGCAATAGTAAACGCGCGTTTGACGCGCGTTTGTGTGATTGACTGCAGTGTTGTCCAATGACCAAATTTCCCTGTCTATATGAAGTTTGGCCAATCATAGGGCATTGTAGGTGTGAAATTCCATGTGTGTTGGTAGAGAGTGCTGGTTGTAGTCATGGAATGTTATAGACGGCGACGTGTTGCGGCAGTTGTTGCAGCTATCGAACTGGAGCAGCTTCAGGAGAAGGCGGGACAGCAGGCGACGTTTCTGGGTCCATCCAGTCATTGCAAATAGACAGGAGAGGGGCCAGTTCTGGGCACTGTATGCAAACCTCCGTGCCCATGAGGACAAGTTTTTGGACTACACCAGGATGTCCATCCACAGGTTAGTACGTATACGTTGTTGCAATGTTTTTTCAATGGTTAAGCTAAGTGTTTTGTGCTTTTGTATTGTTAACCATGAACATTTTATTGTTTCATAGCTTTGACGAGCTCCTGGTGCTGTTGTCCCCTCATTTGCAGCGTCAGGACACCTTTATGCGGGACTGCATCCCACCAGTGGAAAGACTGGTCATTACTTTGCGGTAAGTAGCTTATTATTGTGGCCATTTAATCCATTTGCAGTGTGTTGTGCTAGGATTTGAGTTTCGCCGTGTTTCTCTGGTTGTTTGTGACGCATGAGTGTTTGTGTGGGGGTATGTGATGTGTATGTTGTCAACGTGTGGCATAGATATCCCATACATGCATCATGTATCCTCATTTGGCCATGTTTTACCCCTCACTTTCAAAAAATAGTCCAAACATTTGCTTCAAATTATTTATCTTTGGTGAATGTAATAACATCCTACATTTCCAACTTAAATTTGTTAACTCTGTTTAACAAAGGAGCAATTTTTGGTAAACAACATAAAAATATCCTTGAGCCTGAGAATTGCCCTCATAAAATTTTCACAGGGTTTCATATTGCGGCCCTGAAAACTCAACCTCGGGATCCCGCCGTGTCTCTCTGGCTCCGTGAGACTGATTTGCGGGTGGCATTTCAGTGGTGGGGGTGGTGAAGGTGCTTGGGCCCGTGCTTGTTGAGGTATATGGGTATGATGTGTGTTGTGTCTGCCATGTGTCAGGAGGGTGTTGTATGTTACTTTGTGTGTATGTGTGTGCTGGGTATGTGTGAGGGTGTTGTTGGGGATGTAGTGGCCCATATTGTGGGCCATATTGGGAGCCCATATTGCGGCCCATATTGTGGACCATATTGTTGGCCATATTGTACTGGCTGCAGTGGGGCCTGCTGTGCTGGCTGCAGTGGGGCCTGCTGTGCTGGCTGCAGTGGGGCCTGCTGTGCTGGCTGCAGTGGGGCCTGCAGTGCTGGCTGCAGTGGGGCCTGCAGTGCTGGCTGCAGTGGGGCCTGCAGTGCTGGCTGCAGTGGGGCCTGCTGTGCTGGCTGCAGTGGGGCCTGCAGTGCTGGCTGCAGTGGGGCCTGCAGTGCTGGCTGCAGTGGGGCCTGCAGTGCTGGCTGCAGTGGGGCCTGCTGTGCTGTATGCAGTGGGGCCTGCTGTGGGGCACTAATAGATGTGGGGATTTCATAAGGGATGCAATATTTATCAATGGTCTTAGACAACTCATCCCTTACTTTTGTGACCAGATTTCTGGGCACATGTAGCATTTTCTCCTCTAGACTGAGGAGAAAATGGGCATCACTAGAAAGTTTTGGCACAGGATGTGCCAGGGCATCCAGGCAGCCTATTAGCCTGTCCTCATGCCTCTCTGTTCTCCTCCTTTTATGTCGGGGCTGCCGACTTGCCTCTGGGACAGCTGGGACAGGCTGCGTTGGGCTCACGATACTCGGAGTGGGTGGGGGCCTGGAGGACTCATTGGCCCCATAGATGGTCCGGGCTCACTGTCCATGGTTGTGCCCTCGTCCTCTTCTTCGTCATCTCGCGCCTGGCTGGGTTCCCAGCTACTATCGGTGCTGTGAAGTGGAAAATATAGGTAAGTATGTTCCCCATATGAAATTGAATGTATGTCATGTCATACCACATCCTCTCCTGTGTATGCCCTTGACTCACCTCCGCATTTCCGTGCACGGTATCAAAAATGACATCTGTTGAGCATGCACGTAACTGGAGTGTGCGCTGGGGAAGATCCACTCCTCTGCTCCCTTTCTTTGCGCCTATGGCGGATAAAGGCATCTTTCAGGCTTTTCCATTTGCCTTTGATAGTGTTGACTATGAAAAAATAAAAAAACATCCGTTAATGTCTCTTTATTTTCTTACATTTGTTTCAGGTATTTAGCGACCGGACAGTCATTGGCCAGTCTACACTTCGCCTTCCTCATCGGCAAGTCCACAGCCAGTATGGTCGTCCGGGAAACCTGCCTGGCAATTTGGGATGTCCTTCATCCAGCTGTGATGGCCCAACCACAGAAGGAGGACTGGCTGCAAATTGCGGATATTTTTTCCAATCCTGCAATTTCCCAAACTGTGTCGGCGCAATAGACGGCAAGCACATCCGCGTTAAGAAGCCCATCAGGAGCGGGAGTCAATTTTTAATTATAAAAATATTTTTCGTTTGTTCTTTTCGCGGTGTGTGATGCCAACTATTGCTTCAGATACATTGACGTGGGGTCCTACGGCAGCAGCTCAGACTCTGCTGTTTTGGGGCATTCTGCCTTTGGGCAAATGCTCAATAATAATGAGCTGGACCTCCCGGGAACACCACACTGCCTGGGACTACTTATCCGTCGATGCCCTTTGTTTTTGTGGGGGACGAGGCCTTTGCGCTGGGGAGCATCTTATGAGGCCGTACTCCAGCCGGGGTCTCTCCATTGCCAGGCGGGTGTTTAATTACCGGCTGACAAGGGCACGCAGGGTGGTGGAGTGCGCCTTCGGCATTTTAGCTAACAAATGGCGTTTTCTCCATTCTCCTATTCATTTAAAATTGGAGACCGCCATCTCGGCCGTGAAGGCAGCATGTGTTCTGCATAATTTTGTTCGTGTACGGGATGGCTTTAATTTTGAAGATTCCTCAGCCATTCCTTGGAGAGTCCTAATCCAAGCGGTGTGCGTGGGACCAGACACGGTGCAGCTGTCAGGGACCACTTCACCGCATATTTTTATCACCACATGGGGCGTTACCATGGCAATTGGAAGCCATCTAAGTTTATGTTAATTTATATTTTGCTGATGAAAAGACTGTTTAAATATTAAGGTTTTATTTCCATTTTGGTTGTTTATTACTATGCCTAAATTACAAAGTGTGAAAAGATCATTTGTGCATTTCTGTTTTTTCACCTATATAGTGCCCCTTGGGGATGCCCCTATAGTGGCCATCAATAGTCGCCCATTAACACTGGTTTAAAATGTGGCCGAAATAATGTGTCCCATTTAAGTGCCCAATACTCGGCCAGTAGAATATAAGCCAATGTGGGTGAAATAACGGATCCCATCATGGTGCCCAATACTGGCACGTTAAAAACAGAAGCACCTAAAATATGCCAGCCCACCCATAGTCCACAAGCAGTCTAATTTGATAAAGTACACCATATCAACAACAACTTAGGCTTCAAATCCCTCACCCCAAAATGCCACTACATTTGCAGATTGAAAGAGCGCAGTCTGGCATAAGACAGTGGAACCACTGCAAATTGAACATACTGGGCCATTGCATTGTACCAGAATGTGGGGAGGGTGAACCAGGACAGTACTAAAAACTAAAGGGGTGAGGGGACACTATACAACATGTAATGGGCATATCATCATTCTTTGTAAACTAAGGCCACTGAGTGCCCATATACAAGAACAGGGATGGTGATGCTGCGTCCCTCTAGCTGTGGCTAAAATCCAACTCCATGCATGCCTGCACACGCTCCAGCAAGTAAAATACAGCCCAGCATTTGTGAAGGTGGCGGTTGACAACAGCTGGAGGGCTGCAGGTAGAGCTGGCCAGGGCTATTACATATAGTTGGTACACCACTGCACACAAGAAGTTTACTTTTCACATTAGAACACACATGGAAATACCTTTTCCTTGTTTGACTGTCTTGCTGTAACTTGCCCAATCTGGCCAGATGGTGTTTGCAATATCCTCCCAGGCCTGCTGCCTGCTCCTCCTGTTTTTGTACTTTGCATCCTGTGTGTCATACAGGCAGCGTTTGGCCTGCACCAGTCTGATGAGTGTCTCGGGGTCACACACACACTCCTCCATGCTGGATTCTGTCCAAAACTGTGCTTTGCACCTGGTGTGCAGCCTTTTCCAGCATGTTGCAAAATCCAAACGCGCGTTCGAACGCGCGATTTCAGTGTCCAAAACGCGCAAACAAACAAGCGTTGAGCGTTCCCATTGAAGTCTATGGACCAAAACGCGCGACAAACGCCCAAAAAAAAGCTCAAGTACTTGTTTATGCGTCGGGCGTTTTACAGCGCGTTCAAACGCGCTGTAAAACGCTCAAGTGTGAACCAGGGCCATAGGAAAGCATTGATTTTCATGTGTTGAGCGTTTTACAGCGCGTTTGAACGCGCTGTAAAACGCTCAGGTGTGAACCCAGGGTCATAGAGCTTTCATTTGGTGGTATTTCATTGCTGCTGACATTTTTACTTTTTTTTGCTATTAATCAAAAATGACCGAAATTTTTGCAAAAAAAAAGACATTTTTCACTTTCTGTTGTAAAATTTTTCAAAAAAAACTACATTTCTATATAAATTTTTCTCTAAATTTATTGTTCTACATGTCTTTGATAAAAAAAGTCCAATAAGTGTATATTTATTGGTTTGGGTAAAAGTTATAGCGTTTACAAACTATGGTGCAAAAAGTGAATTTCGGCATTTTGAAGCAGCTCTGACTTTCTGAGCACCTGTCATGTTTCTTCAGGTGCTAGAATGCTAGGATAGTATAAATACCCCCCAAATGACACCATTTTAGAAAGAAGACACCCCAAAGTATTCGCGGAGGGGCTCGGTGAGTTCATGTATCATTTCATTTTTTTTCACAAGTTAGCGGAAAATGACACTTTCTGAGAAAAAAAAAAAAAGTTTCAATTTCTGATAACTTCTGGCAAAAAAAAAATCTCAGACGGACTCACTATGCCCCTCAGTGAATACCTTGGGGTGTCTACTTTCCGAAATGGGGTCATTTGTGGGGTGTGTTTACTGCTCTGGCATTTTGGGCGGGGCTAATTGTGAGCCGCCATGTAAAACCTAAAGGTACTCGTTGGAATTTGGGCCTTTGCGCACCCAGGCTGCAAAAAGTGTCACTTATGTGGTATCGCCGTACTCAGGAGAAGTAGGGCAATGTGTTTTGGGGTGTATTTTACATATACCCATGTTGGAGTGAATAAATATCTCTGTAAATTGTCAACTTTGTATAAAAAAATTTAAAAGTTGTCGTTTACAGAGATATTTTTCACACAAAGTATGGGTATATATAAAAATACACCCTAAAACACATTGCCCTACTTCTCCTGAGTACGGCGATACCACATGTGTGCCACTTTTGCAGCCTGGCATACAGGGCCTTAAAACCAATGAGTACCTTTAGGATTTCACAGGGCATTTTTACGCATTTGGATTCCAGACTTCTTCTCACGCTTTAGGGGCCCTAAAATGCCAGGACAGTATAAATACCCCACATGTGACCCCATTTTGGAAAGAAGACACCCCAAGGTATTCTGTGAGGGTATGGTGAGTTCATGTAAAATTTTATTTTTGTCACAAGTTAGTGGAATATGAGACTTTGTAAAAAACAAAATAAAAAAACAAAAACAATTTCCGCTGACTTGGAAGAAGACACCCCAAGGTATTCCATGAGGGGCATGGCGAGTTCATAGAAGATTTTTTTTTGGCACAAGTTAGTGAAATTGATTTTTATTGTTTTTTTCTCACAAAGTCTCCTTTCCGCTAACTTTTGACAAAAGTTTAATTTTTCATGGACTCATTATGCCCCTCAGCGAATACCTTGGGGTGTCTTCTTCCAAAATGGGGTCACATGTAGGGTATTTCTACTGCCCTGGCATTTTAGGGCCCTAAAGCGTGAGAAGAAAAATGCGTAAAATGCCTCCTAAAGGTACTCGTTGAATTTGGGCCCTTGCATCTTGGCTGCAAAAGTGTCACACATGTGGCATCGCCATACTCAGAGAAGTAGGGCGATGTGTTTTGGAGTGTATTTTACATATACCCATGCTGGGTGAGAGAAATATCTCTGTAAATTGACAACTTTGAATAAAAAATTTAAAAGTTGTCGTTTACAGCGATATTTCTCACACCCAGCATGGGTATATGTAAAATACACCCAAAACACATTGCCCTACTTCTCCTGAGTACGGCGATACCACATGAGTGACACTTTTGCAGCCAAGATGCAGCCTAAATTCCATGAGTACCTTTAGGATTTACAGAGCCATTTTACGCATTTGGATTCTCACGCTTTAGGACCCCTAAATTGCCAGGGCAGATAAATACCTCACAAGTGACCCCATTTTGGAAAGAAGACACCCCAAGGTATTCTGTGAGGGTATGGCGAGTTCACAGAAAAAAAAAATTTGGCACAAGTTAGCGGAAATTTTTTTTTTTTTACAGTCTCATATTCCACTAACTTGTGACAAAAATAAAATTTTGCATGAACTCACCATACCCCTCAAGGAATACCTTGGGGTGTCTTCTTTCTAAAATGGGGTCACTTGTGGGGTTTTGTACTGCCCTGGCATTTGAGGTCTCCATAATCATTACACGTATGGCCAGCATTAGGAGTTTCTGCGATTCTCCGTATATTGAGCATACGGGTAATGAGATTTTTTCCGTTCAGCCTCTGTGCTGAAAAAAAAAAATGAGCGGCACAGATTTTTCATTCGCATCGGTCAATGTGGATGAAAAAATCTCTGCCAAATCAGTGACTGCGGTGCGGTGGGCTGGGCGCTAGCTACCTAACAAGTAGCTAACTAACTGGCGGTGATAAGGGACCCTTATGCCCCATTCACACGTCCGAAATTCTGTTTGCGGAACGGAATTGCGGACCCATTAATTTCTATGGGGACAGACTTTGTCCCGCTCGGATCGGAATTACGGATCCGCGCTTCCGAGTCTGCACTTCCGTTCCGCAAAAATATAGAACATGTCCTATTCTTGTCCGCAATTGCGGACAAGAAAAGCATTTTCTATATAGTTCTGGCAATGTGCGGATCTGCAAAATGCGGAAGCACATTGCCGGTGTCCGTGTTTTGAGGATCCGCGGATCGGATCCGCGGATCCGTGAATCCACGGATCCATGAATCCACGGATCCGCAAAACACATATGGACGTCTGAATGGAGCCTTACAAGGGGTGTGATCAATGACAGGGGGTGATCAGGGGGTCTAGATGGGGTGATCAAGGGGTTAATAGGTGAGGGGGGGTGAGGGGGTTAGTGTAGTGTTTGGTGCAACTTTACTGTGTTACCTGGTCCTCTGGTGGTCGATCCCAGCAAATGGGACCACCAGAGGACCAGGTAGCAGCTATATCAGACGCTGTTCATAAAACAGCGTCTGATATAGCTGTTTGATGCGATTTTATGGATCATCGCTGGCAGGCTGTAGCCGAACTGCCGTGCCGCGCTTCTCTGTGAACACGCGCGCGCACACGCGCGCGTTCACAGGAAATCTCGGCTCTCACGAGATGACGCGCCGACGCGTTAACTCAGAGCTACAGGACCGCCCGCAGGACGCATCCCTGCGTTAGGCGGTCCTGTAGTAGTTAAAGCACTTATGTGCTGAAATGCGTCACTATGATGTAAACATGTGACATCAATAAATCTAGCATCCAAAAATTCTACAGCGCGAGTGCCGGTCTTTTTCTGCTATATTGCATACTGGGAAGGCCGCCTGCTGACACGTGCACCGCCAAATTACAAACAGAAGTGCCATCCATCTAGAGATACAGTGGTAAATTTGAGTCAAAATATTTGATTTTTATTTATAAAAAATACCAAATTTACCCAAAATTTGAAAAAATTCGCAATTTTCAAAATTTTTATTTCTCTGCTTTTAAAACAGATAGTGATACCTCCTAAAATAGTTATTACTTTACATTTCCCATATGTCTACTTCATGTTTGGATCATTTTGTAAATGACATTTTCTTTTTTGGGACGTTAGAAGGCTTAGAAGTTTAGAAGGGAATCTTGAAATTTTTCCGAAAATTTCCAAAATCCACTTTTTAAGGACCAATTAAGGTGTGAAGTCACTTTGTGAGGCTTACATAATAGAAACCACCCATAAATGGCCCCATTTTAGAAACTACACCCCTCAAGGTACTCAAAATAGATTTTACAAACTTTGTTAACCCTTTAGGTGTTCCACAAGAGGTAAAGGAAAATGTAAATGAGATTTCGGAATTACCCTTTTTTGGCAGATTTTCCATTTTTAGTCCATATTTTCCAGTAACAAAGCAAGGGTTAAAAGCCAAACAAAACTCTATTTATTGTCGTGATTCTGTAGTTTACAGAAACACCCCATATGTGGTTGTAAACTGCTGTACGGGCACACGGCAGGGCGCAGAAGGAAAGGAGCACCATATGGTTTTTGGAGGGCAGATTTCACTTGGATAATTTTAAGTTGCCATGTCACATTTGAAGACCCACTGATGCACCCCTAGAGTAGAAACTCCCCCAAAAATTACCCAATTTTGGAAACTACGGGATAAGGTGTAAGTTTTTTGGTACTATTTTAGGGTACATATCATTTTTTGTTGCTCTATGTTACACTTTTTGCGAGGCAAGGTAACATAAAATAGATGTTTTAGAACCGTTTTTATTTTTTGGTATTTAAAATGTTCATCTGACAGGTTAGATCATGTGCTATTTTTATAGAACAGGTTGTTACGGAAGCGGCAATACCAAATATGACTAATTTTTGGGTTGTTTGTTTTAGTTTTACATAATAAAGCATTTTTGAAAAAAATAATTTTTTTAGTGTATCCATATTCTGAAAGCCATAGTTATTTTTTGGGCAACTGTCTTATGTAGGGGCTGATTTTTTTGGTATGAGATGATGGTTTGATTGGCACTATTTTGGGGTGCATATGTCTTTTTGATCGCGTGCTATTACACTTTTTGTGAAGTAAGGTTTTTACGGTTTTCACTTGAGGGGTTAGGTCATGTGATATTTTTATAGAGCAGGTCCTTGCATACATGCCAATACCTAAGATATATACTTTTTTTATTTATTTAAGTTTAACACAATAAGATTTTTGAAACAAAAAAATCATGTTTTAGTGTCTCCATAGTCTGAGAGCCATAGTTTTTTTATTTTTTGAGTGACTGTCTTAGGTAGGGTATCATTTTTGTGGGATGAGATGACGGTTTGATTGGCACTATTTTGGGGTGCATATGACTTTTTGATCACTTGCTATTAAACTAAGGCCTAATGCACAGGACAGTGAAAAATGCCCGCGTGACGGCCGTCTAAGTAACGGCCGTCACACGGCCATTTTTAGCATCAGTGAAAGTCTATGGGGCTATTCACATGGCTGTTCTTTTAACAACCAGTGAATAGCATCCGTCCAAAAATAGGATATGTCCTATTTTTGGCCGTTTCTACTGCCTTGCAAACCCTATGGAAATCAATGGGACCGTTTGGGCGATTGACAGGAGTGCAGCCGTCTAACGGCCGTTAAAAACGGGTACACTTTCATTAGGGGTTAAAAAAATGTCCCCCATGGTTTAAATGATGTCCCGCAGCCAAAAAAAAAAAAAAAAATCACCTCACCCACTGGCTCGCGGTGCTGCAGTCTCTTCTCTCTTCATTGAGCAGGACCTGCCAAAGGACCTGCGATGTGCGTGGTGACATAACCACTCGGGAGTGTGCAGTGACGTCATCGCACATATCGCAGGTCCTGTTCAGTAAAGATAGAAGAGACTGCTGCAGCACGAGCAAGTGGATAAGGTGAGGTTTTTTTTTTGTAAAATCAACAAAACAAAAACAGTGGTGGGCCAGAATGGGGGCATTATTTAAACCATGTTAGAAATTATTTAAAATGGGGACATTACAAAAATAATCACTGCACTATAGGGGACAATATTTAAGATGGGGACCTACATTGGGGGCATTATTAAAGCTGGGGACAGTAAAAAAAAAAAATATTCCTTCACTATGGGGGGCATTATTAAAGCTGGGGTTCTACATGGGGGCATTATTAAAGCTGGGGGCACTATTAAAAAAAATGATTTACACTGTGGGAGACATTATTTTAGCTGGGGCTAAAATAGGGAGATTATTAAAGCTGGGGGCAGCAAAAAACATAAAATAAAAAATTCATACACTATGGGAGACATAATTTTAGCTGGGGGCCTACCATCCTGTGGGTGTTCTCAGAAAGGTGGGTCTAGAAATAACTGCCAATCAAATTCCTCCATTTTTCATGTTCGTTTGTAACAGACATGAAAAACTGATGCAAAACGGATGCAAAACAGACATTAAAAACAGACACACAGCCAGGAAATGGATGCACACACTGATGCAAAATGGCCATGAAAAACTGACAGTGTGTCTGTTTTTAACTGACTTTTTTTCACTGTCGTTTGCATGTAGCCTAAAACAAGTGTCTTGGCCCGGGTATTTTTGTGCCTTACTATGATCCTGCTACATTTACATTTCTTAAATGCGTTCATTTATGGGTTGGTTCTATTATGTAAGCCCCACAAAGTGACTTCAGAACTGAACCAGTCCCTAAAAAAGTTTACTTAATTTTCTTAAAAATTTCAAAAATTGCTTCTAAAATTCTAAACCTTCTAGCGTCCTAAAAAAATTAAAAGCACGTGACCAAAATGATGCCAACATAAAGTAGACATATGGGGAATGTTAATTAATGCATATTTTATGAGGCCTCACTATCTGTCTTAGAATCAGAGAGATTCAAATTTAGAAAACAGTTCATGTTTTCACATTTTCGGTAACTTTTGGATTTTTTTATAAATAAAGGTAAAACATATTGACTCAAATTTACCATTAACATGAAGTACAATGCGTCATGAGAAATCAATCTCTGAATGGCTTGGATAAGTAAAAGCGTTCCAATGTTATTACCAAATAAATTGACTCATGTCAGATTTGCAAAATTAGGCCCGGTCTGGAAGTGGTTAAGCACCAATTCAGTTATGAACTGATTTTGAGGGCTTATGTAATAGAAACCCCCCATAATTGATCCCATTTTATAAACTACACCCCTCAAATTATTCAAAACTGATTTTAAAAACTTTGTTAACCCTTAAGGTGTTCCACAAGAATTAAAGAAAAATAGAGGTTACATTTTTAAATTATTTGCAGATTTTTTATGTTAATACATTTTTCTGTCAACACAGCAAGGGTTAACAGCAAAATAAACCTCAATATGTATTACTCTGATGCTGTAGTTTACAGAGATACCCCATATGTGGCGGTAAACTGCTGTAGGGGAACATGTCAGTGGTCAGAAGGAATGAAGCCAAGAGCAGATTTTGATAGAATGATTTTTAGGCACCATTTTGTATTTGAAGAGTCCCTGACATACCCCTACAGTGGAAACCCTCAAAAAGTGATCCCATTTTGGAAACTGCATCCGTCAACAAATTTATTAAGAGGTTTACTGAGCACTTTGACCCCATAGGCGTTTAACGGAATTTAGAAACACTTGGTTGTGCACATGAAAAGTTTCATTACTTCCAATAAAATGTTTTTTTAGCCCCAAATTTTTTATTTTCACAAGGGGTACCAGGTGAAAAAGCACCCCATAATTTGTTACCCATTTTCTCCTGAATACGGCACCACCCGATATATGGTGGTAAACTGCTGTGGGGGCACATTACAGGACTCAGAAGTGAAGGAGCACAGATTTTGATGGATTGGTTTACGGGTGTCATTGGTTTTTATAGTTTGGGCGATTGTCTTATGTGGGGAGCTAATTTTTTGTGGGATTAGGTGACATTTTCATTTTGGGGTACATATAACTTTTTGATCACTCGATATTACACATTTTTTTAAGGTGAGGTGACAAAAAATAACTGGTCTTTTTTTATTTATTTATTTTTACAGAATTCACCTTGGTAGATCAAGTGATATTTTTATAGATCAGGTTGTTACAGATGCGGCGGCGATACCTAATTTTTGATCACTTCTTGTCAGGCTGTTTTGGCACAGTTTTTATTTAGTGTTTTTTATAGCGTTCACCTGTGATATTTTTATAGAGCCGGCCGATTAGGACGCGGCGATACCTAATATGTCTATTTTTCATTTTTTTTGCTATTTTTTTTACAATTTTTTATGTCTTAATTACGGGAAAAGGGCACTTTGTTTTTATTCGGAACTTTCATGCTTTTATTATGTAAAACACTTATTTTTTACTTTTTTTGTCCCACTTTTGAGGCGTCTAATCCCCTCTACAATGCATTACAATACCTGTGTATTGTAATGCATTGGCTGTCAGAGTATCACCAGTGTAATACTCTGATATCTTGCTTGCCTATGAGACCCAGGGGGGACCCAATGAGAACAAGGAGGGAGTCCCCTCCCTCCACTAACCTCGTAAATGCCATGGTCAGCTCTGACCGTGGCATAGACAGGGTTAAAGTGTCTCTATATAGCAGGGGCTCTGCTGTCAGTGACTGCCTGGCCCCTGCAGCTGATCAGGCGGGCACAGCTCCTCCATCCGTACCTGTACAGCGCTGAGGCTTAAGTCATATCCTGCAGCACCTTACATGTACATTGCCGATCGGGAAGAAGAACAGCAATTTTTTTATGCTTAAAAATAGTCCTGGAGACATGTAGTCCTTCTTCTTCATCTTTTCTGTCTTCTGAACTGAAAAATGACTGACGCCATTTTGAGAAATTCAACCAAATTGAATTACCACTTTTTTGGCAAATTGTGGTCGAATTTGATTTGTTTAGAATTAATTCACTCATCTCTAGTGCCAAATGTGTCAGGTTTGCCCAGAGTTTCTTAACTGCAAACTTGAGGAGTATTGGCCAAAGAATAGGGATACATCAAGGATAAATGGGGCAATGGGGATAAAGGCTTTCGTACCTTCAGTAGCATTTTACTCTTACTAGAAGAGAGCATATAGAGAGACCGAGCCTTCATCCAGGGTATGCTTAGTATGCTAGACAGGATGATGTTACTGTGTAAAGCATAGATTTGGCTGTTTAACAATCAGATGAATTTCCCACTAGGCTTTGGACGAGAAAATAAGTACAGCCATGATTAGCCTGCAGGGATATAGCTACCCTGTACACTGTTCGCTCTGGGTTAATAATCATGTATATTTCTACTATCAGGTATTCTGTACTAAATACTGCACAAGGCAACATATTATTAAACTAAAATGTAGTTTACATTGGAGTTCTTATGAAAATTGGTCAGAATGGTCTAGAAACAGAATATTTTACATGATATCTTGGAAGGCCATATACCAAGTACAGTGCTATCTAATGAGAGGAAGGAATTTCTTAAAATTTATTTCTGGTGTGATTATAAAGAATTTGTAAAAGAATTCAGTTCGGGTCCAAATAAATTCTACCTGAATCAAAAGTGCTCCAGTTGGCCTCAAAATTTGTATATGACACTCTGGGGTCTCCTAGGATTCATATTTTTAATTCTCTTGCCTCTTCCTTTTTTTTTTTTTTTTCTCTTTCTCTCTCCAACCCCCTTTCAGCTCTTTAACACAAGGATAACAATAGTAAATAATGTTAGAGTGACAATGACATACATAGATAAGTGTAAATGCATGGTTAGCGATGTCAACAAACGACCTATTTAAAAACACACAGCGCCATCACAATTGTTTTGCTTTTTTAAACTTAAAAGCCATTCCATAAATTTTGTCTTATTGGGTGCATATGGCTGCCAGTGTTTGTACTCACATGGTAATATCAGAAAAAACATTGACTTATTCTGAACAAGCACCCAAAAATATAAACTTTTTTTGGAAGCAACATGAACAGTAACAATGCATCAGCAATGGCAGATCTATTAATTATCATCATCCAGAGATGTGTGGAAATCCTGACAGATCCATGTGCCTGAATCATTTCGACAAAGGTAATCTTTGGGACACCTATACAGGACAATTTCGCTGCTTGGGTATAAAGACACCACTAGCTGTGTTAAAAACTTTTTTCACTGATAACAATTTGGGCCAGTTCCTGCCACTGATCCATTCTGCCTCTCCAAAAATCCATGGGGTAAGGGAACAGAGTGTATGCTGGAGAAAGGGCACAGTCATTTAGACAACAAGAACATTTTAAACATTTTTTTAATGGACAGCTGGCTAGAAGTATGAATATCATAGAGCAGAATTATATTTTGGTCAAGATGCAAGATTTTAAAAACGAGAAAACTAATGGACCACTGGCTAAAAGTACTAATGCCATAGAACAGAATAAAACAAAATTAAATTTGGGTGAAGGTGCAGAACTTCAAGACAATTACCACAGATAAGTGTCCCATGTCCACATATGCTGTTATGGATTTCTCAGGAGCAGCACAAGTAGGAGGAGCAGTCTGAGCAAGGAAAGAAGTAGCTGCTGATGATGATGATGACAAGGGCACTGTACTGCTTGGTGATGTTGCCTGGCTGTCACAAAAAAGATCAGGGAAAGAGGCAGACTTGTACTAAATGCTGTCCAGTTCTATTTTTCCACCGGATCCACTGATCCACCTCATGTCTTGCAGTAGAGCCCATGTTTGTGTTTGAATACCTGTGGCTTATTTTAATCCTGCATCAGTGGTTTTATTTGCTGGCCTTGTGGAGAACAACTTCCGTGATCTTATGTGTATGAATACATTTACCAATGCAGCAGGGATTTAGCTTGGGGGCGGGGTGCGGTTGCCCCGGGCGTCATATTGCAGGGGGCGCCAGGCAGCAGGCATTTCAATAAGGGCCATGGGAGCCTATGGTTCCCGTCCCCTCCGTTGTGCCTCATAGGCTTTAGGCCATCTAAGAGGCCGTAGAGCGGCGCAGGAGATCGCAATTACCTTACTGTGACCTCCTCGGCGTCGGATATCGCAAGATGACGTGATGATGCGGCGCAGGAGGGCACAGTGATGTGTTTGTGACTGCCTGCACCAAGACGCCTGAGCACAGGCCAGAAGCGCTGACGGAGAGAGGAAGAGAGGTGAGTATGTATTTTTTTTTAAATTTAAGTCCTCAAAGGCAGGCCATACTGGGGACACTATGGAGGTGGGGGTTGGTATCACAGAAGAGAAAAAATACAAAGGAAAAATTATTAGAAAAAAATGGGGTCATTATTGCAATAATAATACAGAGGGGGCTATTATATATAATAATTATAGAGAGGGGGTCATTATAGTAATAATACAGAGGGGGATATAATAATTATAATAATACAGAGGGGGTATTATAATAATAATAATAATAATACAGAGGGGGCCATTATAATTATACAGAGGGGGCCATAATAATTATAATAATGCAGAGGCGGCAATAATAATAATAATGATAATAATAATAATTATTATTATTATAATACAGAGGGGGCAATTATAATAACACACAGGGGTCCATAATAATAATACAGAAGGGGCCATAATAATTATAATAATACAGAAGGGGCAATTATAATTATAATAATACGCGGGGGGGGGGGCATTATAATAATAGTACAGAGGGGGCCATAATAATTATAATAATACAGAGGGGCCATTATAATTATAATAACATAGAGGGGGCCATTATAATTATAATAATACAGGGGGGCCATTATAATAATACAGGGGGACTATAATATACAGGGGGGATAATATTATGGGGGGCTATCTGTATGGCATTAGTACAGTATTGGTAGCAGCAGTGTTGAGGCACCAGAAGGGGAAGGACTATAGTAAAGTGAGGAATGTAAAAAATAAATTATCTGAAACTCTGCAGAGAAGCGGCTGAAAGAAGGTATCACGGTGGTCTTATCTCCCAATTAAAAGGTTGAGGAAAGAATCTACATTCCAGGAGATGTCACTGGATGGATGAGGTGTGTGGTGCTGTATTCTACTGTATATATCGTAGAGGTGTATGTAATGTCCATCCACATATCTTTTTATGGTAGGGTTTGGGGTGGTGGTGGATATAGTATTTGTCCTACATTGCTGCAGCCTGGCCCCAGACTTCAGGTCACACTGTGCGTGTTGTGAATTCTGGGACCACAGGTTGAGTGGGGGCCACAATACTTGGCTTTCCCCGGCTGCTGGCAACCCACGCTACGCCACTACAATACAGTATTAGGCCATAGGTGTAGTGTGCTCCAAGCAGCGTCTCCAGAATATCATTAGCGTAGTACCATATGGTTTTTCAGCATAGGCTGTAAATGAAAATCAGGAAACTAACGGTGTAACTATTTGACACTAATGCCCCAAGGAATACTGATCACAATCCAGTACACACACTCAACTTTCTAGCTTCATGTTTTGCTCTTCGTCAGGGTCCATTCAGATGTCCGCAAGTGTTTTGTAGTCCGCAAATTGCGGATCCGCAAAACATGGACAACGGCCATGTGCGTTCCGCATTTTGCAGACTGCACATGGCCAGCATTATGATGGAAATGCATTTTCTTGTCTGTGATAAGAATAGGACATGTTCTATTTTTTTTGCGTGGCCGCGGAACGGAAGTGTGGATGCGGACAGCTGACACCACTGTAGACATAGACTTACACAAGATCTCACTTGGGGTCAGAAATATGTTAATTATTGTTTTAGCTACATCAGTTCTTAACAGTATGTATGACATATGTAACCATAAGAAGACCTCTAAACCAGATACAGGGGTAAATGCTTGTTGGTTTCTTCTAGCATGGGCAGCATGGTGGCTCAGTGATTAGGACTAGTGCCTTGCAGCAATGAGGTCATGAATTCAAATCCAACTAAGGACAACATCTGCATGGAGTTTATATGTTCTCCCCGTGTTTGCGTGGGTTTCCTCTGGGCAGCACCATAGTTTCCTCCCACACTCCAAAGACTTACTGATAGGGAACTTAGATTGTGAGCTCCAATGGGGACAGAGAGCGATGATAATGTCTGTAAAGCGCTGCGGAATATGTTGGTGCTATATAAGTAAGAGAAATAAATAATACTGTAGATTCAGTGTCTTGTATTCTACTGCCATCTTGGAAGAACAACTTTCAGACAAAGCAGTATTGTGGGTGCACAGCACAAAGGTGAAAACAAAAGGGGGGCACCCATTCCCCTGTCTGGGCCACAGAGGTTTTGTATAGTACTATTATTATAATTACTTGGTTATTGTGTGTTACCTGTATAGTATTTCTACCTCATTTCTTGTTATTGTATTGTGGTGGTGTCATTGTCTTCTAACTAGGGGTATGGTATATGGCTGGGGGCCTCACATGGCAGCCTATCTGTGTGTTTAGCATGTTTTTTAATGATTTTATGCTTGTTCATGGTTTGTTTTTTGTGATTCAATAAAGGATTATTGTATAGTATTTGGTAGGTGTGCCCACTTATATTGCCATACCACTTTTTCTTGTCTTTGCTTCGGAAGACCAACATTCATTATGCCAAAAGTAGGCTGGTGATAAATATTAGGACAACGTCTGCATTCATTTCATATTAAAATATATATTTATCGTTATTGAGTTATGAATTATGGTGAGTAATGCCCTTTTCTATTATGGAGCTGTATTTGCCGCATATAAAACATTCAAGACAGAAATACTGATATATTCCAGCACTTCTGTCTTGATAGACTTATTTGTGGCAAATACAGTGTTGTAATAGAAATTTGATGTCAGAATGCCGACAAGTGATAGTGTTGAGGGAACCCCAACTGTAAAGTTTGGGTCCATACCGAACTTTGCGAGTTCGGGTACCCGGACCCGAACTTTGCCGGAAAAGTTCAGGTTCGAGTTCGGTGTTCGGGCATTAAGTAAAGCTTTTGAAAGGCTGCAGGGCAGCCAATCAACAAGCTTTTAAGCTGTGGGCACTTAGAAGCCATCACAGCCATGCCTAGTAATGGCATGGCTGTGATTGGCTGGTGCATCAATTGACCCAGCCTCTATACAAGCTGGATCACGTGTAGCACCACCCATCTGAGTAGTGCAGGGACCAGAAGCAGGCAGCTGAAGCGAGGGAGAGTGTTAGGAATCTGGCCGTTTGTTTTGTGGATAACCTATGATTTTTTGTGGGTGCAATACACCAGCTTTGCACCCCTGACACAGAAATATAATAAGAAATCTGGCTGTTAATTCTGTGGGTGACCTATAGCGATATTTTGTGGGTGCGATGCACCATATTTGTGCCTCTGACACAGAAATATAATAATTAATCTGGCTGCTAATTCTGTGGGTGACCTATAGTGATTTTTTTTTGTGGGTGAAATGCACCATTTTTGTACCCCTGTCATAAAAATATAATAGTTAATCCGCCTGTTAGTTTGATGGGTGACATATACCCATTTTTGGTGTGAGATACACGTGCACTTTATACGTGACAGGGAAATTAATATAGTTAATCTGACTGTTAGTTCGGCCGATGACATATATCCATTTTTGGTGTAAGATACACGTGCACTGCATATGTGACAGGGAAATTAATATAGTTAATCAGTCTGTTAGTTCAGTGGGTGACATATACCCATTTTTGGTGTGAGGTACACCTGCACTGCATATGTGACAGGAAAATTAACCCACCGTCTGTTAGTTCGGTGGGTGACATATTTCCATTTTTGGTGTGAGGTACAACTGCACTGCATACGTGACAGGAAAATGAATACAGTTAATTCGTCTCTTAGTTCGGTGGGTGACATATACCCATTTTTGGTGTGAGGTACATGTGTACTTTATACGTGACAGAAAAATTAATATAGTTAATCTGACTGTTAGTTCGGACGGTGACATATACCCATTTTTGGTGTGAGATAAATGTGCAGTGCATATGTGACAGGGAAATTAACATAGTTAATCTGACTGTTAGTTCGGCCGGTGACATATTCCCATTTTTGGTGGGTTGATTGACATGGGTATAAAGAAAAGGGGGTAACCCCGGAAGTGATGTATTCCAGCCCCTGACGAAGCTGTGGCCAGCGAAACCCGGGTCGGGCGATTGGGACACCGCATGTGCGGTTTTATGAGAATTTTATGACTCCTATCTTGTAAGTGCAAAATAAAACGCAGAGCATTTTTATCAGAAGGTGTTGCACTATTGTGTTTTTTATCAGCAGTAAATCCTGGCTATGCACGGTGGTGACACATCGAACTGCTGAATTACTGCTCCACAAATCTTGATCCTTGTGCATTCCGAAGATTGGCTTCATCTGTAGCAGCGCGGTTCCTTATATTTAAATTGAGGTACACCTGCCCTGCATATGTGACAGGGAAATTAATATAGTTAATTTGTCTGTTAGTTTGGTGGGTGACATATACCCATTTTTGGTGTAAGATACACTTGCATTTTATACATGACAGGGGAATGAATATGGGTAATCTGACTGTTAGTTCGGCTTGTGACTTATACCCAATTTTGGTGTGAGACACACGTGCACTGCATATGTAACAGGGAAATTAATATAGTTAATCTGACTGTTAGTTCGGCCGGCGATATATCACCATTTTTGGTGTGAGATACAAGTGCACTTTATATGTTACAGGTAAATTAATATAGTTAATCGGACTGTTAGTTCAGCCGGTGACATACAGTATACCCATTTTTGGTGTGAGATACAAGTGCACTGCATATTTGACAGGGTAATTAATATAGTTAACCCGACTGTTAGTTCGACCGGTGACATATACCCATTTTTGGTGTGAGGTACACCTGCACTGCATATGTGACAGGGAAATTAATATATTTAATCGGTCTGTTAGTTCGGTGGGTGACATATTCCCATTTTTGGTGTGAAGTACACCTGCACTGCATATGTGACAGGGAAATTAATATAGTAAATCTGTCTGTTAGCTCAGTGTGTGACCTCAAAAAATGAGGAGAGCATCAGGTAAGGGACGTGGCCCTGGTCGTAGTGCGGCTGGTGCTGGTGGAGCTCCTGTTGCAGGGAGAAGATGTGGTCGATCTGTGTCAGCTACACGCACAAATGAAACACCTTCCTCAGGTGCATGTAGGCAACAAGACGTTCAGCGTCATTTTGTAGGCCTGAATACCGGTGTACGAATGGTGAGGCCAGACCAAGTAGAGGTGGTAGTAGATTGGATAGCTGACCGTGCCTCCAGTTCCTTCAGATTGTCGCCCACCCAGTCCCCTGCTGAAACCGCAGAGTTACCACTTGCAGCCCATGGGCATCTTTTTTTGGCCTCACCCCCTTGCAAATCAGATAAGCAGTCTGAGCACCAAGTCATGCAGCAGTCTCTTATGCTTTTTGATAACTTTGCTGGCAGGGTTTCCGTGGCCCATTCACCCAGCCCTGCCCCATAAGTGGAAGAGATTGAGTGCACTGATGCCAAACCACTTATGTTTCAGGATGTGGACATGGGAGGACCACCGCAGCACATCTTTGAAGATGATGATGAAACACAGGTGCCAACTGCTGCTGCTTTCTGCCTTGTGCAGACCAGCAAGGAGGGCAGGGGTGAAGAGTGGGTGGAAGATGATGTGGAGGATGATGAGGTCTTAGACCCCACATGGAATCAAGGTCATGCGAGTGACGTGTGCAGTTCAGAGGAAGAGGTGGTGGTCACACAGTGCCAGCCGCACAACAAAATAGGGAGCAGGGTGCAAAAGCAGAGTGGCTGTCCCCTAGTCAGTATGCCTGCTACTGCCCACCGCACCCAGGGACCGAGCACACCAAAGCCAGCTCCAAGGAGTTCCCTGGCGTGGCAGATTTTCAGACAATGTGCTGACAACAAGACTCGAGATGTTTGCACGCTGTGCAATCAGTGCCTGAAGAGAGGCATAAATGTTCTAAACCTAAGCACCACTTGTATGGCCAGGCATCTAAATGCAAAGCATGAGCTGCAGTGGAGTACACACCTCAAACACCACAAAAGTTCCCTATTCTGCTCCCTATTCTGCTACAGTCTCGGTCTCTTCCTCACCCTCTGGAGTGAGAGTGGTACCTGCCACCTCTCAAACAGAGGATGTGGCAGCAACACCACCACCTCCACCACCATCACCCAGCATGTCCACAGTATCCCATGGAAGCGTTCAGCTGTCCATCCCCCAAGCACCGGAGAGAAAGAGAAAGTACGCCACTATCCACCCACGATCCCTGGCCCTGAATGCCAGCATTTCATAATTACTGGTCTTTGAAATGCTGCGATTCCGTCTGGTGGAGATAGACTTTTAAAATCCTTCTGGCGGTGGCAGTCCCACAGTAAGTGTTTCCAAGCCGCCACTACTTTTCCAGGCGAGCCATCCCTGCCCTGCAGAAATCACAGACAAGCGCAGCCGCCTGTCCACAGCCAACATGGAATGTAAAATGAACCAGGCATGGATCCCAAAGGACTTGTCCATGACTTGTGCAGAGTAGACAAGTATATCGGTCACACCCAGCCATTGTTATACTCCAGCGCGCTTTTTCTTTGCATTCTCTTTTCTATTTCCCCATGTTTTGGGGTCTTCCCAAATTTATAAAAAAAAAAAAAAAAAAAAACACCTCCTCCTCCACCACCGCTTCCACCTACACCGACATATCTATCACCTTCTTAACCTCCTACTCCACTTTGACCTCCAACTCCTAGTTCAAGATTATTATTTTATTATTACTTTATTTTTTTCTATTCTATGTTATAGTAAGTCATTTCCCTATCCAAATTTGTTTTCAGGGCAACTGTCCAGCTCTTACCCCCACTTTTCTTCCTTTTGAAGCCCTCTAGCCCTTACTACGACTATTTTACAGCCATTTTAGTGCACCAAAGTTCAGGTCCCCATTGACTTAAATGGGGTTGGGGTTCAGGTTGGAGTTCGGGTCCCGAACCCGAACTTTGACCCGAAGTTCGGCCGAACCCGGCGAACCCGAACATCTACGGATCTGCTCATCCCTAATCATGGGATTTAAACCTAGACTCATTTACAGAATGGTAACAAGTGCATTCCTTCCATGGCATGATATGATTATGCTCCATGCAGTGATCACCCATTTTTGGTTAAATCAGATTTACAGGGCATCTGTCAGCAGATTTGTACCTATGAAACTGCCTGACCCGTTACACGTGCACTTGGCAGCTGAAGGCATCTGTGTTGGTCCCATGTTCATATGTGCCCTCATTGCTGAGAAAAATTATGTTTTAATATATGCAAATGAGCCTCTAGGAACAACACGGTCGCTGCCATTACATATGCTCTCTCTGTAGCTGCCACACCTTCTCTACTTTGACTGACAGGGCAGGGAAAACATCATCATTAGAGTTGAGCGAACCCGAACTGTATAGTTGGTGATCGTACTTAATTTTGGGGTGTTCAGGACCCGGACCCAGACCCAAATCATTTTCAAAAAAGTTCGGGTTCGGGTCCGTTATTCGGCAATTTCTTCCCGCTTTCTGCAGGGCTGCACAGCAGCCAATCAGCTAGCTTTTTACTTCTTGCCCTAAGAAGCCATCACAGCCATGCCTACTAATGGCATGGCTGTGATTGGCCAAGTGCAGCATGTGACCCAGCCTCTATTTAAGCTGGAGTCACGTAGCGCCGCACGTCACTCTGCTCTGATTAGTGTAGGAATAGGATGCAGAGCGTTTTTATGTCACTTTTTTCTGGGGTGATCGGCGGCCATTTTGTGTCTTGTGGTGCACCAGCACAAGCTGCCACCAAGTCCATCAATCCATCAGTACTAGTTTTCTTTTTTGCTATATCCTACATCAGGGGCTTAGCTGTGTTTATTGTCACCCCTAGAAACTCAGGATAGAAATTTCTATATTTTATTGAGGGGTTAAATTCAATTGCCAAAATAGCAATCCCCTAAATCTGGTGTTCCAGCTGTGGCTAGCCAAGTGTAATACTGTCTGCTGTCTGGCAAAGGATAGATTTTTTTCTGTGGTGAAATTCAATTGCCAAAATAGCAATCCCCTAAATCTGGTGTCCCAGCAGTGGCTGGCCAAGTTTAATAGTGTCCGGCAAAGGATATATATTTTTTTCTGGGGTGAAATTCAAATGCCAAAATAGCAATACCGTAAATCAGTGGTTTCAGCTGTGGCTGGCCAAGTTTAATAGTGTCCGGCAAAGGATAGATAATTTTCTGGGGTGAAATTCAATTGTCAAAATAGCGATCCCCTAAATCTGGTGTCCCAGCAGTGGCTGGCCAAGTTTAATAGTGTCCGAAAAAGGATATATTTTGTTCTGGGGTGAAATTCAATTGCCAAAATAGCAATCCCCTAAATCTGGTGTCCCAGCTGTGTCTGGCCAAGTTTAATAGTGTCCGGCAAAGGATATATTTTTTTCTGGGGTGAAATTCAATTGCCAAAATAGCAATCCCCTAAATCTGGTGTTCCAGCTGTGGCTAGCCAAGTGTAATACTGTCTGCTGTCTGGCAAAGGATAGATTTTTTTCTGTAGTGAAATTCAATTGCCAAAATAGCAATCCCCTAAATCTGGTGTCCCAGCAGTGGCTGGCCAAGTTTAATAGTGTCCGAAAAAGGATATATTTTGTTCTGGGGTGAAATTCAATTGCCAAAATAGCAATCCCCTAAATCTGGTGTCCCAGCTGTGTCTGGCCTAGTTTAAAAGTGTCCGGCAAAGGATATATTTTTTTTCTGGGGTGAAATTCAATTGCCAAAATAGCAATCTCCTAAATCTGGTGTCCCAGCAGTGGCTGGCCAAGTTTAATAGTGTCCGGCAAAGGATAGATAATTTTCTGGGGTGAAATTCAATTGCCAAAATAGCAATCCCCTAAATCTGGTGTTCCAGCTGTGGCTAGCCAAGTGTAATACTGTCTGCTGTCTGGCAAAGGATAGATTTTTTTCTGTAGTGAAATTCAATTGCCAAAATAGCAATCCCCTAAATCTGGTGTCCCAGCAGTGGCTGGCCAAGTTTAATAGTGTCCGAAAAAGGATATATTTTGTTCTGGGGTGAAATTCAATTGCCAAAATAGCAATCCTATAAATCTGGTGTCCCAGCTGTGTCTGTCCAAGTTTAATAGTGTCCGGCAAAGGATATATTTTTTTTGGGGTGAAATTCAATTGCCAAAATAGCAATCCCCTAAATCTGGTGTCCCAGCAAAGGCTGGCCAAGTTAAATAGTGTCTGGCAAAGGATAGATTTTGTTCTGGGGTGAAATTCAATTGCAGAAATAGAAATACCGTAAATCTGGTGTTCCAGCTATGACTGGACAAGTTTCATAGTGTCCGTCAAAGGATATATTATTTTCTGGGGTAAAATTCAGTTGCAAAAATAGAAATACCGTAAATCTGGTGTTCCAGCTGTGACTGGACAAGTTTCATAGTGTCCGTCAAAGGATATATTATTTTCTAGGGTGAAATTCAATTGCCAAAATAGCAATACCCAAAATCTGGTGTTCCAGCTGTTGTAGGCCAAGTGTAAATCTGTCCGTTAAAGGGTATATTACACTCAGCGTGCATCTCCAAGTGTATTTCTTTCCGTTAAAGGGTATATTACAGTAAGTGTTAAAAGACAGCTTAATCCTCTACATTTGCACACACTGTTTTGCATCCCTAAGTGTATTTCTTTCCGTTAAGGGGTATATTACACAAAGTGTTAAAATACAAGTGCTGAAAGCATAATCCTATATATTTTTTCACACGCTACTGTGCATCAACAAGTATAAATCTGTCCGTAAAAGGATACCTTTCATCCAGGGCCTAAATACTAGGCCTACAATTGATATTCCCCTAAATCTGTGGTTACTGCTGTGCCTGGATTAGTGTAATGTGCTACATAAATAGATAGCCAGATAGTGTTAGGTGCCTGTAAAAAAAAGGCCTGAATTTGAATTCAACACATTGGGCCAAATAATTTTTTTCTTATTGTGGTGAACGGTAACAATGAGGAAAACATCTAGTATGGGACGCGGACATGCTTGTGGTGTTGTTAGTGGACCCTCTGGTGCTGGGAGAGGACGTGGCTGTTCTGCCACAGCCACACAAGTACAGGCGCTAGTCAATTGGGTGGCCGACAGTGGATCCAGCACATTCACAACATTATCTCCCACCCAGTCTTCTGCAGAAAGAGCACAGGTGGCACCTGAAAACCAAGCCCATCAGTCTGTCACATCACCCCCATGCATATCAGGGTGCCAGGGGCCTAAATATCTGAAAGTGGCCTTCTCCATTGGTGGGTGACATAAAGCCTGATTCTCTGCTTTGGGACCTCTCTCCTCTGTCTGGGTGCTGGGGCCTAAATAACTAAAAGTGGCCTTCTCCATTGGTGGGTGACATGATGCCTTTTTTGCTGCTATGGGACCTCTCTCCTCTGTCTGGGTGTCAGGGGCCTAACTTTCACGTACTTGCTTGCTGTCTTGGTGGCAGACATTTAACACTTTTTACTGTCTAATGACCGCCCCATTGTTTGGGTGTCAGGGGCCTATATGTCGTTTAATCATTTGTTGTCTTGGTGGGAGATATTAAACTCTTTTTACTGTCTAATGACCACCCCATTGTCTAGGTGTCAGGGGCCTGAATTTCACGTACTTGCATGCTGTCTTGGTGGCAGACATTTAACACTTTTTACTGTCTAATGACCGCCCCATTGTCTGGGTGTCAGGGGCCTATATGTAGTTTAATCATTTGTTGTCTTGGTGGGAGATATTAAACTCTTTTTACTGTCTAATGACCACCCCATTGTCTGGGTGTCAGGGGCCTATATGTTGTTTGATTGCTTTCTGTCTGGGTGAGAGATATTAAACTCTTTTTACTGTCAAAAAAACTCTCCTCTGTCTGGGTGTCAAGGGCCTACATAAATAAAGATAATGGCCTGTTCCATTGCAGGTTGACCTGAGGCCTGTGTTGCTGTTACAGGACCACTCTCCTCTTTGCGGGTGCCATGGCCCTGAGTCTGTGAATGAGGCCTGTGGCACTGCTGGCACAATGAATCCTTTTTGGCTGTGATGAGAACTTCAACTCTCATAGCATTCCCACCTGATGCCACCCGAACCTCCTATTTCACCTCCTCCTCCTCCAAGTTGCCAATTGATATTGGTTAATTTTTATTTATTTTATTTTATTTTAAGTCATTTCCTTATCCACATTTGTTTGCAGGGGATTTAACTACATTTTGCTGCCGTTTGCAGCCATCTAGCCCTTTCCTGTGCTATTTTACAGCCTTTTTAGGGCCCAAAAGTTCGGGTCCCCATTGACTTCAATGGGGTTCGGGGTGAAGTTCGGGTCGAGTTTGGATCCCGAACCCGAACATTTTCAGGAATTTCGGCCGAACTTCCTCGAACCGAACATCCAGGTGTTCGCTCAACTCTAATCATCATGTCTGATCCTAACAATTAAAGTGCAGAGGGCACGGCAGTTGCAGAGAGAGCAGAGCCTCTAGGATAACAGCAACACCCCCATTGCTCACTATCAGTGATCTCTATTAGTGACATAAGAGTCAGAAGACATGACGGGCCCTCTCTGAGTAATATTCTGTTACTTAAAAAGCACCTCTTCTGACATGTCTGTTTTATTGACTTCTTGCATTCCCAATGTAATAACAGATCTGGAGCATCTTTTCTCACTACTATGTTACTCTTTGTGGAATTCCTTAATTATCCATACTAGAATTACTAGCAATATGCAATAAAGGTCCATCCCGGTGTTACCAGTTGGGGGTATGTCAGATTATGCTGGGGCACACCTCCAACTGGTAACACCCATCTGCACCTTCAATGCAAAGGGCTAGTAATGAATTCATAACTTCTAGAAGGAGCAATAGAGGAAAGACACAACACAGTCATAAGAATAGATGCTCCAAAATTATTACATAGGGAATGCAAGTAGTTACCGAAACATACATGTCAGGGGAGGTATGAGGTCCTAGTAATTGGCAAGTTTGAATATTCCTAATGAATAAAGGGAACAGATTTGCTGGAAACTTGGAAAGAGCATGCCGACAGTGCAGTACATTTTATAAATGCACTAGTCTTCGGCACCTAGAAGCAACCCATACATTATACCTGGTTCATAGATTTTTCTCTGCTGCTGTATAACATTTACATACAGAATATCACCATGAGGGATAGGTAAGCAGAAGCAGCCAAGGTCACTGCATTGATTTTTCATGTCTTATTGACTGTCTCTTCTTTCTTTTCTTTGCTATGGTACAGGCTTTATAAGGTTAGCATATAGGAAGACAAAAGCTAAAATAATGGGTCCCGAATCCGTCACAGAACAGACGCCTATAGCACCTGACGGACTCCATTGCCTATAACAGAGTTATTTAACCAAAATAGCATAACGTGCTGCTTTACTTGATATAACATTTTTGGCAGAGCCTCCAACACTGATATGAGCCTAGCCTTACCAGATCTCCATCGCGAAAAAACATTACAAAGAGAGAAAAAGAAACAAATGTAAATGTATCTGCTGATACATTTATATCCTCATACTATGTCTTCACCAGATAGTAACATAGTAACATCGTTTATAAGGCTGAAAAAAGACATTTGCCCATCCAGTTCGGCCTGTTATCCTGCAAGTTGATCCAGAGGAAGGTAAAAAAAAACGCTGTGAAGTAGAAGCCAATTTTCCCCACTTTAGGGGAAAAAGATTCCAATCAGGCAATCAGAATAACTCCCTGGATCAACGACCCCTCTCTAGTAGCTGTAGCCTGTAATATTATTACACTCCAGAAATACATCCAGGCCCCTCTTGAACTCTTTTAGTGAATTCACCATCATCAACTATTCAGGCAGAGAGTGGTGATGATAGTGAATTCACTAAAAGAGTTCAAGAGGGGCCTGGATATATTTCTGGAGGGTAATAATATTACAGGTTATAGTTACTAGAGATGAAAAAAATCGTTTTGATAGCGTTTGCATGTAAAACTTGGGTTTCTGTACATATGATACTATTGCATGCCCGAACATGATTAGATGTTCTCCTAACGCCTCATTCACACGTCCGTGCTCAAATCTGTGAAAAGGTGGTCAGTGATGCCTCTGTGAAGATGTCCGTGTTGGGTCCATGTGTCTGTTTTTTGCTGTCCATGTGTCAACTGTGTTTCACTGACACTGCACAGCTGAAAAGTAATTTTCACAGCATCTCTACCTAATGATTCGTGAAACATATGATGTTCATGGACCCATAGACTATAATGGGAGTGATGGATCTGGGATTGTGAGTACGGACAAAATAGAGCATGCATCCGTGCTAAACACAAGGACCCACGGACCATGCTAAAACACTGATGTGTAAATACACACATTAAAATGAATTGGGACGTGTGCTGTCCGTGAAACACTGACGTGTGAATGAGGCTTAACTTTCTTCTTACCTACATAGTTAAATAGCTGGTATGGTAGAAAGCAGATGTACAGCATGTCCATCAGAGGAATGGGAGGGGATGTGTAGGAAGGGAAGGGATGTGGAAAACCAAATTTCTACACATTGCCATAAGCATTGGTGTTATTTTGCTGTAGGAAATCATCTAAGCCTGTTTTGAAGAAAGTCAAGCTGTGACCACATTTTTTGTACGGCCCATTCCTATATATATATCTGTTAGTCATGCTCAAGACTAAATACATTTAATTATTTTAATCTTTCCTCATCACTAAGACCCTCAATGCCCGTTATCAGTTTAGTTGCTTTTTGTTTCACTTTTTCCAGCTCCAGGGCATCCTCTCTATGAACCTGAACTGAATATTCAAGATGAGGACGCATCAACGCTTTGTAAAGTAGACTATTCTTTTTACACTTTCAAGTCTCATCACAGAGCTCTGACCTGGCACCAATAGAGGGGCAAAGAGGCTCTGAGCTGGCACTCATAGAGGGGCAAAGAGGCTCTGACCTGGCACCCATAGAGGGGCAAAGAGGCTCTGACCTGGCACTCATAGAGGGGCAAAGAGGCTCTGACCTGGCACTCATAGAGGGGCAAAGAGGCTCTGACCTGGCACCCATAGAGGGGCAAAGAGGCTCTGAGCTGGCACTCATAGAGGGGCAAAGAGGCTCTGACCTTGCACCCATAGAGGGGCAAAGAGCCTTTACTGTACCTTTGCATAGAAAAAGATTATGGGGCTCATTTATTAGGACCAGCAATGTACATGACGGTTTTAAGTCTCTCTGTACTGCTGGAGAAAGCATCAAAGTTATGTGGAGGCGCAAACCTCTACATAACTTTGGAGTTTCCAAAGGCAGTCAGTGCGGCAAACATAAAAATACACCAGCTCCCTTGCTGGCATAGATTAAAGCTATTTTCGACACCAAAAGCTGGCATAGAAAACGATAAATGAGACAGACCTGCCAGACAATATACAGCACCCCACAGTATACATTATACATCACCCCACACTATACAGTAGAGCAGTATAGCACTCCTCAATATACAGCACCCCACAGTATACAGTAGAATAGTATAGCACTCCACAATATACAGCATCCCACACTATACTGCACCATACAGTATAAAGCACCCTACACTATTCAGTATACAGAACCCCACACTATACAGCACCCCAGAGTATACAGTACCCCACAGTATACAGTAGAGCAGTCTATCACTCCACAATTTACAGCACCCCACACTATACAGTATACAGCACCCTACACTATACAGCACCCCACAGTATACAGTATACAGCACCCCGCACTATACAGTATACAGCATCCCACACTATATCGTACCCCACAGTATACAGTACCCCACACTATACAGCACCCTACAGTATACAGTAGAGCAGTATAGCACACAGATATATACAGAACCCCACAGTATACAGTATACAGCACCCCACACTATACAGTATACAGCACCCCACACTATACAGTAGAGCCGTATAGCACTCCACAATATACAGGACCCCACAGCATGCAGTATACAGGACCCCACAGTATACAGTACCCCACACTATACAGTAGAGCAGTATAGCACTCCACAATATGCAGCATCTCACACTATACAGTATACAGCACTCCACACTATACAGCACACCACACTATACAGTAGAGCAGTATAGCACTCCACAATATACAGGACCCCACAATATACAGTATACAGCACCCCACACTATACAGTATACAGCACCCCACACTATACAGTAGAGCAGTATAGCACTCCACAATATACAGCACCCCACAGTATACAGTATACAGCACCCCACACTATACAGCACCCCACACTATACAGTAGAGCAGTATAGTACTCCACACTATACAGCACCCCACAGTATACAGTAGAGCAGTATAGCACACGGATATATACAGAACCCCACAGTATACAGTATACAGCACCCCACACTATACAGTATACAGCACCCCACACTATACAGTAGAGCAGTATAGTACTCCACAATATACAGCACCCCACAGTATACAGTAAAGCAGTATAGCACTCCACAATATACAGTACCCCTCTATACAGTAGCCTACAATATATTAGCATAACAGCCCCTGTCGCCTTTTCCTGATGTAATCTTCACAAAAAAAAAAGCTCCACAATTATGGCAAACTTCTCCTGCAGCAACAGAAGTAGGGATCCGGAAGGCTGAGTTTCCTGGTAGAAAGAAAGGACCTTTGATTACCTCATAGCCATGTGACCAGTAATATCGCTATGTTACTGGTCACATGGTGATGATGTCATCTAAGGTCCTTTCTCCTAAGAGAATCACAGTTCTCACTCTCTCACAGTTCGCTGCCTGGAGTGCCCGCATGCAGGCAGGCATGCCAGCAACCCCCCTGTGTAGCCGACAGCCTGACACCCGGGCGGACGGCCACCCACCTAGGCACGCCACTCGATGTCATTAAATTTGTGGGCAGTGGCCAGCGGCGCTCAAGAGGCAGCTGCTTTGGGCCCCCCAGGAGCGACTGTTAAAGATGGCCCTGGGATGTACGATATGCTGTTCTGTAAATTTGAGACATGTCATAGATGGCTTTGTTACACTAGGAATTGGCAAGTGACATCCCTTATCTGAAGCTGGCATCTATGTATCACAAAAGACAGCATAGCATCTATCATATTTACCACCAAAAGAAATTCAATGGTAAAAGCTGATTTGGAAGCGACGTGGGTTGCACTGGATGGCGATATTTAGCATAAATTACATAAAATATGCTATTTCTGTTCCAGCGCTGACTGTTTTATAATCATGATTTTAAATTATGAAGCACTTCATGTGAGAAACAGTAACAGTGGTGTAGGTGGACTGAGATAAATGCTAGCAAGAGATGAGTCCAGGTGTAGGTGGTTCCCAGGCTTTGTGAAATTAACAAAAGGAATGAGCATATGCTTGTTCTTGTGAAATATAGAGACAGAATGTCACCACAGGGAGAATAAGATATGTAAGAAATACGTGGCATTAGAACCATCTGCCTTATATTGTGTAGGTCCCCCGAGTGTCCTCCGAAGGTGTTCTATGGTATATGTCATCAAGACATTCGCAGCAGATCATTTACCTTCTGTAGGACCATAGACATTTTTTTTCCAGCACATCCCAGAGTTGCTCATTCAGATTGAGGTTTGGGGATTTTGGAGACCAATATGTTTCACTGCTTATCCTTGGACGGTCTGATAGGCAGTGAAAAATATAGATTAACACTGGTATGGAAACTATAGTTTTAATTATCCACGAGCTGAATTTGGAAACCAAGTCAACACCTGTCACGCTCTAGTGTGGCAGGGAAACCCCACACCGAACATAAGAGGGAAAGGGAAAATAAAATAAAAAATGAAAACTTAGGGAAGGAAGATGAACACCTCCTATTCAAAGCCCTGACTGACTACAAGTATGGTTAAAAGATGGCTGCACAATACATCATAAACTGTCAGTTTATGACATACTTTTGATCAAAAATATGCGCTAAGAGCTTCCTTCATTCCATTTTTGGAATGAGCCTCTTTTCTTATTTTTTGCTATCAGTTTATGATGTATTGTGCAGCCATCTTTTAACCAACCTTGTTTGCCTTATGGCTATGCACTTGTGAGTGTAGATACAGTATATATTTGCTTAGTCTGAACTCTGTCTTATAGTATATATTGAGGGTGGCGCCTCTTTTGGACTGAGCAACGCCTAAGTACCTGGGACTTCTCAGCACAAAAGCAATTTAGCTGGTTCCTGCAGTGCCCTGAACGAAAGGAGACTGGTAAGTCCATAAAAGGCAGTATCTGTAATGTTAGGGACCCTTGTGCGGAAGCCACCGTGACGTGGTACTTGAGCCCGACATGCTTTTGATCAAAAATGTGCGCTAAGAGCTTCCTTCATTCCATGTTTTTGAAATGAGCCCCTTTTCTTATTTTTTGCTATCAGTTTATGATGTATTGTGCAGCCATCTTTTAACCAACCTTGTTTGCCTTATGGCTATGCACTTGTGAGTGTAGATATGTATTTTTTTAGTCTGAGTAGGTAGGTGAGTTCGTACACAGGAATATCTAAATTCCTCTCAAACCCTGAAGGACCTTGGTACTAGTGCCAGGAATGAGACACCCTGTTCCTCCAAAAGGAAGTATGAACTGGAGTCTCCCTAAGGCCTAATACAAAACAACAGAGAAATGAAAAACAGAGAAAAGCCAAAATACAAATGGAAAGTTAACATTTAACTTCCAAGAAGCTATGGCAGCACCAGGAACTTGGCCGAGATCCAAACAGGTATCCACAGGTCCAACTGAAGCTATAAACCGCACAGCATTGTGGGAGAAACAACTATAAATAGGGAAAGTTAAATCACCACAATAGCAACACCTGGAGGTTCAGGGTGTGGCTAGTACCAGAAACAAAAGTCACACAGGGAAAGCTAGAAACGTGAGTACGTCTAAAAAATTACAGTACTTAACTACCTGAATAGACGTATAAGAATAAAAATAAATAATACTTTATTGGATAATCTGGGGTAAAAGGACAAAAAGATCCCTTCAGGTGTTCAGAGAAAATGATGTGTGGAGAGGGAGACTAACATATACTCCATCCACACCTAATCACTCTGAGCAGTTCATCCAGGTGTAACGCAACCAGTGAGCAATGTCAGTAATGGGTGAACATAGGCAGGTGCCCCTGCACGCAAAAGGTGCTCGGGACTTTGTCTGTCATATGAGTGTATGTATGAACGAGTGGCAGCTCCTGAGGATACAGGGCAGAGTGTTAGCCCTGTGGAAACGCGTAGAGCCATTATCACCGTACTTCGGCACATATATTTAGAAGCGGCAGTTGCTGTTTGCTATGTACGTCTCATACAGGTGTTCAACAGCACTAGTGATTTTTGGTGAACAGCTTGTTAGGCAGTTGTCTGAATGGGGCATTAGTGTATGTCAGTGGTCGCTTTACTATGCATGAGTTGAGCACGTGTGGACCCTCACCATACCTTTATTACCCAATTATTTGTGACCTGCCTATGTTCACCCATTACTGACATTGCTCACTGGTTGCGTTACACCTGGATGAACTGCTCAGAGTGATTAGGTGTGGATGGAGTATACAGTATGTTAGTCTCCCTCTCCACACATCATTTTCTCTGAACACCTGAAGGGATCTTTTTGTCCTTTTACCCCAGATTATCCAATAAAGTATTATTTATTTTTATTCTTATACGTCTATTCAGGTAGTTAAGTATAGTACCAGAAACAACACAGACGCCTACTGATCCACAAGGTAAGCATGTCAAATCAAACCACGTGTTGCCAAACTACCGTCCACCATGAAAAGAGCAGGTGTCAAGGAAGATGGCTCCAAAGGTTCAACATATCTCTTCAACAAAGATTTATGAAACACAATATGTATTTTCAGAACCTGAGGAAGTTCAAGACGAAAAGCAACTGCATTAATAGCGGCTGTGGTTTCATATGCACCAATAAACCTTAGACCCAACTTCTAAGGCGGTACCTTCCACTTAATGTCTCTTTTGGACAGCCACTCCAAATCACCCACTCTTAGGCCTGGATCCTTCATACTTTTCCTGTCAGCCACACGTTTATACTTGTGTAACGAGGCGCTGAACGTGCACTCGGTCTCCCATCAGCCACAGACCTGCTGCTTAACTTCAGGTGCAAGGATCTGTGTCCAGCCTTGTTCCCAGGGCAGCTTTGCTAGCTGGTAGGCTCCCTGCTTCTAGGTCTGCCTTGAGCACCGAGCACCGAGTCATGTGAAGCTGGCCACGTCAAATGACCCTCACTCCCCACTATAAATACAGGCAACCTGCTGGCCACAGGTTGCCTGTGATACTGGTCTATTGGAGCTTCCTTGTCCTTTGGTTCTAGTCTGCAGCTGCTTATCTGATTGACCTCCTGACCTTGTGACCTCGGCTCGTTCTTTGACCTCGACTTCGTCTCATCCTTTGTACGTATTTGCTTTCCTGGATTGACCTCGGCTTTGACTGTTGACCTTGCTTTTGCTCATTCCATTTGTACGGCCCGCTTCTCCTGGTTCTGACCTTTGGCTTGTTGACCCTTCTTATCTGTCTTCTGTGCACTTACGTTAAGTAAGGGACCGTCGCCCAGTTACGCCCCGTCGCCTAGGGCGGGTAGTGTAAGTAGGCAGGGACAGGGGTTGAGGGTGGAGTCAGAGTGCACCCTCTTTCCTTCCTCTCTGATCCCTGACAACTTGTTGCCCATATTCATTATGTTATTTTGAATTTTCCGGCATATACTGTATATGATAATGATTCCTCCTCAGGAATACCAGAAGTATCTAAACCATAAAAAGTGCCAAACTGTGGGTGAAACACATATACCCCAAAAAACGGCGACTTACCAGTGGACTCCTGTCCTGTCCAAAAATGAAGATACTCCTCCTGTTTCTCAGAGAAAAAACATCTTAAGTAAGTCTCCAGGCTCTGATTAGTGCGCTCAGTCTGTCCGTTCGACTGAGAATGAAAAGCCAAAGAAAAAGACAGTTGTACGCCCAGACGAATACAGCACGCCTTCCAGAATCTGTACACAAACTGAGTCCCACGATCCGAAACCACATCAGAAGGAATGCCATGGAGTTTCACAATGTTATCAACAAACACTTGAACAAGTGTTTTAGCATTAGGTAGGCCAGACAACGCTATAAAGTGCACTATTTTACTAAAATGATCAACCACCACCAAAATAACTGTCTTTACTAACTAATTAGGCAGATCAGTGATAAAATCCATAGATAAATGAGTCCATGATCTGGATAAGATAGGCAATAAAAGTAGGGATCCGGAAGGCCGAGTATGTGTCACCTTAGCGCGTGCACAGACACTGCTTGCCAACTCATAGTCTTCAACACACTGATGCAACCCCGGCCACCAGAATCTATGAGAGATGAGGATGGCAGTAGATCTGCTCCCAGGGTGTACTGTAAGAACATCACAGTAAAGTTCCTTAAACATCCTGTAAATCAATTCTGATGGCACAAACATTTTCCCAGAGGGGCAAGAATCCGGTGCGTCTCCCTGGGCCTCTAACACCTTCACCTCTAGGTCAGGGTATAGGGTGGATATCACCAACCCTTCCGATAGAATAGGACTCGGATTTTCAAAATCACCATGTCCAGGAAAATTATGTGACAAGGCATCTGCCTTGACATTCTTAAGTAACCCCAGGATGATAAGTGACAATGAAATTGAATCTGGTAAAAAAAAAAAAAACCATCTGGCCAGGTTCAGTCGTTTAGCCGACTTCAGGTAAGCTTGGTTTTTGTGATCTGTGAACCCCGTAATCGCCCCTTCCAACCAATGATGTCATTCCTCGAAAACCAACTTAATATACAATAACTCTCTGTTACCCACATTGTAATTTCTCTCTGCGGAAGAGAGTTTTTCTTAGAGAAAAAGGCATATGGATGCCATTTACCAGGTGATGGGCCCTGCGATAAAACTGCTCCTACTCCCACCTTGGACGCGTCCACTTCCACAATGAAAGGTTGTGATATAGGGGTAGAAGAGAAGCACTCCTTAACCGGCGCAGAAAAAGCTTGCAACGCTGAATCAGATCACACTGAGACATCCGTCTCTCTTAGTCATGTCAGTTAAGGGTTTCACCACTGTCGAATAGTTCTGAATACATTTTCGGTAATAATTGGTGAACCCCAAAAACCGCATAAGAGCCTTCAGATTTTAGGGTTGATCTCAGTCTAATACAGCATGGACTTTCTCAGTATGCATTCGAAAACCCGAAGACGGCAACAGATACCCCAACAATTGCACCTTGCATACAGCAAAAACACACTTCTCTAATTTAGCATTTTGCGATCAGCAACACCTGTCTAAAGTGATCCTGATGTATCTCCATGTCTGGAGAATAAATGAGAATATCATCCAAATACACGACTACAAACCTCCCCACCAGGTGATGAAAAATGTTATTCACAAAATGCCGCAGGAGCATTGATCAACCCAAAAGGCATGCCCAGGTTCTCAAAGTGACCTTCAGGAGTATTGAAAGCCGTCTTCCATTCATCCCCTTCCTTGATCCTGACAAGATTATATGCCTCCCTTAAGTCCAACTTAGAGAACACCTTGGCACCAACAATCTGGTTAAACAAATCTGGAATCAAAGGAAGGGGGTAAGGATCACGGATAGGGATGAGCGGACCTGTGGATGTTCGGGTTCGCCAGGCTGGCCAAACTTCGGGTCAAAGTTCAGGTTCGAGATCCGAACTTGAACCCGAACCCGTACCCCATTGAAGTCAATAGGGACCCAAACTTTGGTGCACTAAAATGGCTGTAAAATAGTTATAGTAAGGGCTAGAGGGCTGCAAAAGGAAGCAGGACATTTGCCCTGCAAACAAATGTGGATAGGGAAATGACTTAAAAAAATTAAAAGATAATAATCTTAAACTAGGAGGTGGAGGTCAAAGTGGAGTAGGAGGTTGAGGAGGCGGTAGACGTGGCGGTGTAGGTAGAAGTGGCGGTGGAGGACGAGGAGATAGCCAAGACAGTTTTTGTTTTTTTTTAAGGTTTATTTTCCTTTATTTATTTTATTTATTTATTTATAAATTTGGGAAGGCCCCAAAACATTGGGAAATGGAAAAGAAAACGCAAACAGAAAGTGCGCTGGAGTATAACAATGGCTGGGTGCGGCCGGTATACTTGTCTATTCAGCACAAGGTACGGACAAGTCCTATGGGATCCATGCCTGGTTCATTTTAATAAACTTGAGCTTGTCCATCTTGGCTGTGGACAGGCAGCTGTGCTTGTCTGTGATTCCCCCCCTGCCATGCTAAACACACGTTCGGAAAGTACACTTGCTGCAGGGCAGGCCAGCACCTCCAAGGCATAAAGAGCAAGCTCAGGCCATGTGCCTAATTTGGAGACCCAAAAGTTGAATGCGGCAGACCCATCAGTTAGTACGCGTAGGCATGTGTACACGTACTCTTCCATCATGTTGCTGAAATGTTGCCTCCTGCTAAGACGTTCCATATCAGCTGGTGGTGCTGGTTGTTGTGGCATGCTGACAAAGCTTTTCCACATTTCGGCCATGCTAACCCTCCCTTCTGAGGTGCTGGCAGTGCCCCAGCTGTGTTGGCATCTTCTTTCTCCTCCTCTGCCTTTGCCTTGTTCTTCCACAGAGTCCCCGCTGACAGGTATGAATGCCATCAGCAGCGCGCCTACCAGCGTGTGCTTGTGCTCGCGCATCTTCCAATCACACTCCATTGACGGAATTAAGGACAGCACGTTGAAATTGTAGTGGGCATCATGCAGGGTGGCCCCCCAGTAATCAGAACTGGTTAGAATGTGGGCAACTCGGCGGTCATTGCGCTGGCACTGCAGCATTTAGTCGCTCATGTGTGCCAGGCTGCTCAAAGGCATCGACAAGCTGTCCATCGTCTGTGTCCTCTGCTCCATTGATGCCCATAGCTTCTTTGGGTGCCACACTGCTGCAAACACGGTTCCTTATCATCATCCTCCTCATCTTGCAGAACAGTGCCCTGGCTGGACAGTTGTGTACCTGGTGCACGAACCCACCCTCCGAACCACTTGTGAATGACTGGCCTGATAACTATGGAAATGATCCATCTTCCTCCTCCTCTTCCTCCTGTGTCGCATCCTCTTCCATCATCACCCGCATTATAAGGAGACATAGAAGTGGGATTGTAACGCTGAGGAAGGCGTCATCGGCACAGGCCATGTTGATGGAGTACTCGAAACAGAGCAACACGGCACACACGTTCCGCATGGAGGCCCACTCGTTGGTGGTGAAGTGGTGATGTTCGGCAGAGCGACTCACCTGTGCGTGCAGCAGCTGAAACTCCACTATCGCCTGCTACTGCTCGCACAATCTCTCCAGCAGGTGCAGGGTGGAGTTCCACCTTGTGGGTACGTCGCATATGAGGCGGTGAGCGGGAAGGCTGAAGTTAAGCTGCAGCGCATACAGGCAAGCAGCAACAGGGTGAGAATGCCGAAAGTGCGCACAGACGACCTGCACTTTCTGCAGCAGCTCTGACATATTGGAGTACTTTTTCAGGAACCTCTGCACCACCAAATTCAGCACATGCACCAGGCCCAGCTGCTATGAAATTTCTCCCGTTATCGCACACCACCAGGGCAGGCTTGAGACTCAGTGGCACCAACCACTCATCAGTCTGTTCTTCCATGCCCGTCCACAGATCCTGCGTGGTGTGGGATTTTTCCCTCAAACAGATGAGTTTCAAAACAGCCTGCTGTCGTTTCCCCCTTGATGGTGAAGGTGTTACGCTGACCGGATGAGGAGGAGGTAGAGGAGGAAGCAGGCGGAGGCAACGAGAATTGTCCTGCAATCCTCAGTGGCGGTAGGACATGCGCCAAACTGCTATCCGCCTCAGGCCTCAGGCCCAGCCGCCACTGCATTTACCCAGTTTGCAGTTAGGGAGATATAACGTCCCTGCCTGTGCTTACTGGTCCACGTATCGGTAGTTATGTGGACCTTGCCACAGATGGTGTTGTGCAGTGCACACCTGATTTGGTCTGCCACTTGTTTGTGCAGGGAAGGGATGGCTCACCTGGAAAAGTAGTGTTCGCTCAACACTAATCACGGACAGTAATCCGATTGAGTTCATGGAAATCCAAACATGGCGAAAGACCTCCGTCTTTTTTTTTAACAACCCTGCTCCCACTGGAGATTTGGAAGGTCTTATGTGTCCTTTAGACAAACTCTCGGTAATCTACTCTCTCATGGCCAGTCTTTCAGGTCCAAAAAGGTTATACAACATAGATTTGGGCAACTTAGGTTGATAGGACAATCATATTTCCGACGTGGAGGTAAATCCTGCCTTACACTCTCAGAAAATACGTGGGCAAAGTCAGATATAAATGAAGGCAATGTCTTAGTTAAAACAGAAAAAGATTTATTAAGACAATTGTCAACGCAATAATCACCCCAATCCAGAATCTATCTAGCTTGCCAATTGATGGTTGGATTATGCTTGCAAACTCAGAACCACCGAAGCAGGGAGACCCTCCAACAAAAAACACGAGATAAATTCCTGATGAAAGTCACCCATTCTTAATCTGATATCATGCACCACTTGCAATAAACACTTCTGAGCTAGAGGTACAGAATCAATAGCAAAAATGGAAATAATTTTCTCTAATGCACTCGGTGACAACCCGTGCATACGAACGAACTGAGCATCATTGAGGTTCACCCCTGCCCCGCTATCGATAAATGCCTCAATCCCCACAGTTTTTTTAACTTTAGCGCCATTACAGCAGGAGAAATCGGGTACTACCGGTCAAAGACAAATGCACATTTTCTGACTCTTCTCTCACTAGTGTTGAGCAAGCATGCTCAGCTGAATACCGCATGTGCTCGAGCGCAATGCTTGAGTCAGTGTATTTAAATCTAATTTAGCCTCTATTTCTGAAAAGTTTCTGCCTGGATTTGAACTCACATTGTACATTAGAGGCAAGGACCTTATCCACTCAGCTATAAAGCTGAACGCTAGACTGTGTCACAAAAACCTCATAGTAGTTTTCCTTTTTTTGATGTAGTAGGTTACTACATCAGAAAGAGAAACTACTGTGAGGTTTTTCGGACACAGTTTAGCATTCAGCTTTCTAGCTGGGTGAATAAGGTCCTTGCCTCTAATGTATAAGGTTGTGAGTTCACATCCCAAATGTATGGCACAAAATAAATGTGTAATTGCGATAGATAGATAGATAGATAGATAGATAGATAGATAAAATCATATGGTATGTGGGAAACTACTACTGATGTTTTTAGCCATAATATATTTACTAGTGATGATCGGGCACCAAAGTATTCGGGTGTTCGGCCCGAACACATTGCTATATTCGTGTGCTCGGCCGAACACCCGAGTATAATGGAAGTCAATGGGTGACAACCAGTCACCCCCTGCTCTGAAGAGGGGAGGGTGCCTGGTCCATTGGAAAAGGTCAGAAAGTGACAGAAACACCACGGAAATAGATCGGTAACTGCATGGGGACGATGTCTGGATGCATCTTGGACTCCCAGGTCGCTGCTAGGAACCATGTTGTCCTAGTTGTACGCCACTTTTACAGACTGACAAAAATATGCCCAAAACCCCCCAAAAAAAATCTATTTTACAGGAAAAATTGTTAGGAAACATTCTTTCCTGTATATTCAATTGTATATAAAGTGCAATTGCTGCCAAAAATGTTTTTTTTTTTTTTAAGAACTGGGGCCATGATTAAGATGGATGGCAGGAGGTATTCGTATTGCACTGCTATAGGCGAAATTCTTTGACTGGCGCCAGAAGAACCACACTGAAAGCATTTGCCAAGAATGTTTTAATTAATCTAGGATGAAATTTGCAGCCTGGTTTGAAAACAATCCGACACAAGATCCGGCAGCGTTATTCCCATTACCCGCCAAGCATTTTCCTGGATTCTGAGGGGAGTATGGTTGCAAAGCTGAAACTTAAACTAATTGATTAATTTTATTCTACATGGGAAACCTCACTCGGCCCGGACACTGAAAGGATTGACAGATTGATACCTCTTTCTCGATTCTGTGGGTGGTGGTGCATGGCCGTTGTGAGTGGGTGGAGCAATTTGTCTGGTTCATTCCAATAACCAACGAGATTCCTCTGTGCTAACGAGTTACGATACCCCTGGCTGCCAGTGAAAGGACATTGCAGAGATATTATCAAAAACATGGGCCACAATCTTTTTTTTTATAGAATTTAAAAAATATTTTTTGCTTGCGGTAATATTACATTACAGAGTTAGCGCAATTTAAGAATATTTTTTGATTGCCCTGTAACAGATTTTTGTTGAGGGCCTTCAGGTTAGCTGACCCTCCCTGAAGAGGGACATGAGGAGATCTTGTGCACTGATCCCCAAACTCTTCAGCATCCACAGTCAGAAGAAGATGATAGTGGGGAATGGCAATTAGTGTTTCACGAGGTGGATGATGCGGATGAGACACAGTTGTCAATAAGTCAGGGTCTTGTTAGGTCAACACAAGTCAGGAGGATGACCAGAGTGAGGAAGTGGAAGAGGAGATAGGGGACGATGACATCACTGACCCAACCTGGGAAGGTGGCAAGCCAAGCGAGGACAGCAGGACAGAGAGGGAGGGATCCACAGCACCGAAAAAGGCTGGAAGAGGCTGTGGGGTGGCAAAAGGGAGAAGGCGGGCCACACCAAACAGGCCCGCAACTGTTCCCCCTTGCGGAAATCTCCCTTGCCAAGGGGTAGGTGTTCCGCAGTCTGGCACTTTTTTGTGGAAAGTGCGGACGATAAAAGAATTGTAATTTGCATACTGTGCCATACCAAAATAAGAACTCATAAGTAACCATAAAACTATAACATATTTTACATCCTATTCATAAACTCTAACTCAAACCATAACAATAAAAACTCAAACCCGGGAACATAATGGGGGAAGACAGTACACTGGAGGAAAAATGAGTAGGGGTGTGAACACTAGCAACCTCACCACCACCAGCATGATCCGCCACATGGCATCAAAGCACCTTAATAGGTGGGCCAAACCCCTGGGTCCACAATCAGTGTCTGTGGGTCACACCACTGCCTCCTCTTCCACCCCTGTGTTACGTGCTGGCCAATCCTCTGTACAAGACGCAGGCCTGGATGACTCCCGCCCTGCAGCTGGGCCATTGAAAGCACCATCAGCTAGCACACCCACTTCTGTGTCCAAGCACAGTGTACAGAAGTGCTTACCCTAGGCCTTTGAACGTAACCGCAAATACCCAGCCACCCACCCACAGGCCATAGCACTAAATGAGCACCTTTCAAAATATCTGGCTCTGGAAATGTTGTCATTTAGGCCTGTGGACACTGAGGCTTTCCTCAGCCTCATGGCGGCAGCCGTCCTTTGTTACTCAGTCCCCAGGTGCCACTATTTTTCTCGGTGTGCTGTCCCCGCATTACACCAGCAATTATGTCCCGTAACATTACCCGTGCCCTGACCAACGCAGTTATTGGGAAGGTCCATTTAACGACGTATACATAGACAAGTGCTTTTGGCCAGGGACGCTACATTTCTGTGAGGGCACACTGGGTAAACCTTGTGGAGGCCGGTAGCGAGTCGTACCCTGAGATGGCACAGGTGCTGCCGACGCCAAGGATTGCGGGCCCTAATTCCATCAGGATTTCCACCACCACCTACATTAGTGGCTTCACCCCCCTCCCTTTCTCCTCCTCCGCCTCTCCCTCCTCCTCCACTGCAAACTCTGAATTCTTATCTTGCAGCAGCAGTCAACCATCAGTCGGTAGCTGGAAGCAGTGTAGCATGGCAGTGGGGAAGTGGCAACAGGCCGTGCTGAAACTCATTTGCTTGGGTGACAAACAGCACACCGCCGCAGAGCTGTGGCAGAGTATAAGGGACCATGTTGGTTGTGTCTGATAATGGCCATAACTTGTTGGCGGCTTTGTAGCTCAGCAAGCTCACACACATGGCAATCATACAGCATATATGTAACATGCACAACAAACATTCTAAACTTAGACATTAATATAAATAAAAACATAACACACGAGAGTGGAGGTAAACTAATGGCATGGCCTGTTTAAGAACTCATAAATAACCAAATAACCATAACATATTTTATCATATTTTGTCATAAACTCAAACCATAACAATACAAACTCAAACAATGGAACATAACAGACCCAGCCCTCAGCCAATCACGTCCCTCACCGGGCAGAAAGACAACTCTGCCCAGTGACCACAGCAAAACATCGGGAAATTGTCCCTCAAAAACCTGTCCTAATAATAGAATCTTAATCACTGGGCAGAAAACAACCTCTGCCCAGTGAAGAAGGCAAAATTGTACATGGGACAAATGCTGATATGGCCATGTGGATCCCTCTTTAATGGCCAGGATCCGGCCATACCATGCCTAGCCCACGTGTTCTGAAATTTCTCCAAAACCTACCCCAATTTGTCTAAGCTATTGGTGAAGGTGCGCTGTGTGTGTGCCCATTTCAGAAAATGTCATCTACAGCTGACAATGGTCTGGTAACGCTGCTGCAGCGTTTGTATTTGCCAACTAACCGACTGTTGTTCGACGTGAGCACGCACTGGAATTCCCCATTATTATTATTTATTATTAAAGCGCCATTTATTCCATAGCGCTGTACATATAAAAAGGGGTATACATACATAATACAGACAATTGCACTTGGCATGAACAAGATGAGTTACAAACTGGTACAGAAGGAGAGAGGGCCCTGCCCGTGAGGGCTTACAATCTTCATACATTACACATGTTTGCCAGGCTTTGTGAGCAGCAGAAGTCAGTAGTGGAATAGCAGCTGCAACATGGTCTTGTATGTCTGACCTCTGTGAGGTTTTACACAACTTTGGGGGATAAACACAGATAGTGAGTGGCGATGGCGCTATTATCAGCGTAACCATCCCACTTCTGTGTCTACTGAAACGCTGGCAGCTAACAATGAAGGCGGATGCTTTACATGTGAAAGAGGTGGAACTAGCAGGAAGACATTACACAGGGTGATAGCCAGACCACCCTCAGTTCGTCTTCTCAGTGTGAATTGGATGATGATGATGAGGAAATGCGCATTCTACATATTTTGCACAACATCGATTACTGGTTGCTCAGTTCACCCTTCTCGACCCCCATAACAAAGAGAACTTCTCATCTCTCATTCCTATGGTGGAAAGAACAAGCAAAATGGTGCAATACCAGAAGGTCCTTCTTGAAAGATTGCTTCATAAATTCCAATCTGACAATGCTGGCGGCAGAGTACGTGGTTCTTTGGGCAACCCAGGAGGGGAGATGAGGGGAACACAGAGCAGTTCCAACAGAGGCAGGACAGCACTCTCCAAGGCCTGGGACAGTTTCATGACACCCCGCCAGCACCCTCACCTTGATGTGTGCAGCCTAGTGTCACAAGGAGGGAAACATTTTGGAAGATGGTGAAGGATACATAGCGTTACAACTACTGGGTGTCCAAAAAGGACACGTGGCACAACCTGGCACTCTACAGCTACAGCTAAATGATAAGTAACATGGAAGATATACTATATTGGACTGTAGTATTCAGGGTAAATGACCGTGTGGGCACTTTGCGATAAATAAGTGGGTTTTGGGTTGCAGTTTCGGCACTCAGTCTCTAAAAGGTTCGCCATCGCCATAACTGTTTTAGAGGGTTAGCGCACCTGGAGGCCCTCAGCTACATTCTTTTACTCAGTTTCATTGCGCCCAGGGCCACGGCCTCTGCGTGCACCATCAGCATCACAGCCACTTGCACGTCCCTTACTGGCCGCCTTCTTAATGTTAAATGTTATATATGCTTAAAAGTATGTCACACGTACAGAAGCGTAGGATTTGTAAGTGTATGCGCCAATTAATGTAAACAGGTATTTGGGATAACTTAGGCACATCAAGCGCCAGCCCAGGGGTATTAAGACCACATCTAAAACACCGGTCTTAATAAATGACCCCAAACGTTTACATGTCTGGATGTAGGGTATTCCCCTCCCCTGGACACCATTCAGTCTTTTTTCGCATTAGGCCACATTTGTGTGACAGTAAAAAATAGCCTTGGGTGGCGCATGATGACAGCTGTTTTTGGAAGCAATTTAAATATATGGGACTATTCAGATGGCATTTGCCTTTGGAACCAGTCACTTGCCACTAGGCTCTATTTCCCATTAAACTTTACTGATAATATGAGGGCTGGGAACCGAGAATAATTTTCTCTGGTGGGCCCAAGGAACATCAGTCCAACTCTGATAGCACATGTTCCATTTTTGGCCATTCTCATGGCCAGACGAACCCCAATAAAATCCATGGGCCATTCTTAATGCTCATTTAGACAGAAGTACACCTGTCTAAAATTGGTTAAAAATAGGTACACAAGAAAAAAAATATGGCCTTTTAGGCTTTAAAAAACAAAAAAAAAAAAACATACTCACTTTATCCACTGGCACATGTGGGGGGAACACTCACTGTTCACTGCAGGAAGCAGGACCTGCGCTTCCAGTGTGATGATGTCACCACTTTGGGAATGTCAGATCCTACTGCCACCAGTGAATAGCTGGTGTTAGAATACGAAGGATAGACTATACAGATGGATGGTGGACCCTCAGAGATATCCATTCTTCTACAGTCCTTCAGGTGGCCAAGGAAACCCCAGTTTGACTGCACTAAGTAATAAGTAACGTCCTCGGCTGTAATAGCAGGATATATTGTCTGCCCTTTGAATATATTATCTGGCAAATCATGTCAGGGATATGTTGTATATTTTTTTTAATTTTAGCTTGGTGGCAATAGAGCACAAGAAAAATATGGATTTGCTGACTTCAGCTTGAAATACAGGGTTTAGAGTTCAAGCATTGGTCGTTCATCAGGGATGCCAGTCACCAGGTCAGTCCCTTTGAAGAGGACATCCGATCTATCAGCAGGGACAACACCACCAATAACAACATTGTGGTTTCATCATTAGCCGGACATTTATTTTGCAGCAGTTTCTTGTAGTACAGTAAAACTAGTGACGTAATATGTCCCCGCACACAATATTTCACACAGGATCTTCAATTAAGATGGCCATGGCGGCCTTTTTGTGCTCAAATGGATGAGGTAAGTATGATTTTTTTTTTACCGCCATTTAAGTGAAAATTGATTTGTTAGCACAAAGCACGAGAAAATTTGGCTTCACAGCAAATCAAATTTTCCCTGAAATTTATATCGAAGTCCACTTTGGATACTTTGATTCGCTTATTATTAGTCATTAATATCAATTCGAAAGAGGTCTGACTCACGGGATCAGCTGTTTGAAGCGGCCACTGCACTCACCAGAGATCCGGTGAGCACTGCAGTCTCTTCACAGCTAACCAAGCAAAGCACCGTACATTGTATAGCACCTGTGCTTGATGTTGCAGCTCAGCCCCATTCACTTGAATGGGATTGAGCTGTGCCTAAGTCACGTGACCAATGTATGGTGCCGTCACTGGCCTAGGAAGAGGCAGCAGAGTGCTGCGACCTCTTCAAAAAGCTTATCGTCAGGAGTCCCAGGTTTTGGACCCCCGCTAATTTGACATTGATGACTTATCCTGAGGATAGGACACCAATATCAAATTCCCAGATGACCCCTTTAAGTCATACACAGCTGTGTTCTAGGGACTCTCGGCAATAAAGCTAGATTGACACTTCAATTAAATATGGTTCCACTTTCTCGCCTGCTCATTTTACAGATTTGTGTATTTAGTGCACTGAGCACCACCGTCGATGCTGTAGGTTAAATACGGACGGCGGTTACCATAGTAACAAAATGGAAGGTTGCCAAGTGAAATGTTTGTAAATACTGTATATTCCCGAACATAAAGGCAAGAAGGGAACGAAAGTGCTCAGCGCTCTCTGTCTATATATTGGGGACTCCTCTTATGTCTATGGATTCAGGTACTCGTCTACCATTGCTTGGACTTAGAAAGGGTATTTTGAGGTATTGACAGATGTTGCAAACATTAACTTGACAGGATTTACAGCTCTCAAAGTTCCATCTTACCCACCTGAAGGTTCTTCATGTGTTACCACATCGTTCCTACATTTGGCATCATTTTATGGAAGCATTCTCTACTTCAAGCTCTACTTCTTACCATGAGAAAGAACTTCTCCAGGCCTCATAAAATACAGAGGTACGGTGCGGGCCCATAGACTTTTGTGTATGTGTTACTGAATTTTGGACAGAGCTGTAATATAGTTGTGTGCCTGGTTGCTGGAGGGGTCCATAATTCTGGAATTATACTAGTAGCTGAAGACACCACGGTCTATCATCACTAGAGGACTTTAGAGAGCCTACCTATAAATCCAAGTGTGCAACACTTGTGGCATCATACCCAAGAAGACTAGAGGGTTTAATTTCTGATAAAAGGGTCTGAATTCTTATGTCTATGTGAAATGTTATTTTTTCTTTTTAATATATTAGCCAAAATGTCTAAAATTCTGTTTTCACTTTCTTGTTATGGGACATTGAGTGCAGAATGATGGAGTAAGACCTTTTTTTTTTTTTTTTCATTTTATTACAAGGCCGCAACACAACAAAGTGTAAAAAAAGGGTATAACAAAATGTATAAAAAGCAAAATGGTATGAAGACTTTCCGAATGCATTGTATACTTCTTCCTGTTACATCTTCCCTTCGATACTACAAAACACTAGTGTTGTCTATAATATCATGTTATCCTATGTCTGAAAGTGATTGCTTCAAAAACTGAACGTCTTGTGTTTCCACCATCTACTAACCTACCTAAATCTGATATTTCCATTTCATTGTGTGTGGCACTAGCAGAGGTGGCCCTGGAAAAAATACTAAAAGTAGCCCAGTTTTGAAGTTGAGTCCAAATTGATGGAAGGCAGGGCCAGCAATACCTAATTGTGTTACATTATACCACCCCAACAGAGCCAAAAATCACAGTTAATCACAAAATACTGCTTGCAGCAGCACAAAATACATCCCCAAAAACTTTCACTGGCCAGCCGTGAGGAGGGCCCAGACGGTATGCTGGGAAATTTCCCTGTAAGGTCTATGGCCAATCCACCTGTCACGGTCGCGTACACGCACAGGGGGGAGGGAAGTGACCACTGCGCTTACCTTCAACCCTGGCCCTGCCTACTTGCCTCGCAGGGGACAGGGGACAACTGGACGGCAGTCCCTAACTTGGTATAAGTGCAGGGAGGACGGACAAGACACAAAACAGAAACGTGAACAGACCGAGTCGAATACCAGGAGAGCCGCGAAGTACCAAAGGAGCAAGCAGAGGATCGTCAGAAGGGAGCCAGGGTCAGAATACCAGAAGAGCTACGAAGTACAAAAGGAGCAGGCAGAGGGTCGTCGGATTACAGCAGGAGGTAAGTACGCCAGGTGAGTCTCAATCGCAGGTGAAACCTTAATAACAGGCAACCTGTGGCCAGCAGGCAGCCTGTTAAATACTGACTAGCAGGGGTCATGTGATGTGGCCAGCGTCACATGACCGGCCCTGCTGCACACAGCTGAGCACCGAGTGATCAGAGAACATCTGATATGTGTAGTATGTATGCAGAGTATTGTAGATAAGCCAATGCTCCTCTGGGTTTCTGGGAAAGAAATTCAAATTACTGTTCCTTAAAGGATAACTGTTATATATATATTTTTTTTTTGACTATTGGATTTTGGTGATTAATATCACCTTGTTGGCCCTGTTTTAATTTTTTATTGTTTAATAAATAACCCCCAAAAGTCACATTTTTGTCCCCAGTATTGACTATTGTTACCTGCGATTAAAATCAGGTTGCTAGGCTTCTTCCGTCTATCAGTTTGCACAGAGGTAGATGAAGGACGCAAAAGCAGGGACGGCTAGAGTAAACATTGTAAGGGAATGGATAAAAAGCCAGGTCCTCCCTGGTGGACAGGTGATAACAGTGCTGGGCTGTGTGCACTTTTCCACATCCCTGCGCTTGGCAGACACTCCCTTAGAGTGCTTTCACACTTGCGTTTTTACTTTCCGACTTAGAGATCCGTCGTCGGGTCTCTACGCCGTAAAGAAACTGATCAGGATTATCCCAATGCATTCTGAATGGAGAGAAGTTCAGTAGCGTTCTTCTGGAATTGCCTGCCAGATCCTCAGAAAGCAAGTGTGAAAGCACGCTTAGTAGTGCTGGAGAATGTTGCTAGAGCAGAAGGGAGATCTGCCGCCTGCTCAGTGTATAAATGAAAGCATCATGTGGTAAGAGTAGAGCTTGGGCAACCCCTCTGTGTTTTAGGAGGACTACAGGCTTCAGCCAGACCTGGGAATTTCACTGCAAGACCCCCCTATACAGTGCTGGTCTTCACTAACTTCACTGCAGGCATCCTATGGATTAGCCTCAGGGCTGAGGGCAGCCATCTTAACAGAATAGTGAAGTTGTAGTTTTATGCAGACTGGTTGCTAAGGGCTGAATCTTATTAAATATGGGGTAAGTAAGTCTAATAGTTATTGATTCAGGAATATTATGTTATTAGTAATTACATATATGAAAATTGAAATTAGGATCTAAATGTGACAGTTATCCTTTAAAAAAGAAAAAGACAGCTAAGCCTATCTGACGCCAGCAGATGTGCTAATTTTCGTACTCTCCCTAGAAACCCAGAGGAGCATTGATTGGCTTACAATACGTCTCTTGAATACTTGGCATCCTACCTAAGGAGAAATAGTACCCCAACCAAGGCCTCTCAGACAGGAAGCTAATTTTCTTTGCTCAGCTCTGTTAATGGGTACTTACTAGTGCTGAGCGAGCATGCTCGGCCGAACACCAGTTTGGCTCAAGCATCGCTATGCTCGGCACATCATGGTGTTCGGCTGAATACCGCGTGTGCTCGAGCGCAATGCTTGAGTCTCCTCGTCACAAGGTTGTTGGCTGCTACGCAGCCAATAAACGTGCAAGTAAGTACTGCCACTTACTGTAATGCCGTAGACATGTTGGCTACTGGCATTACAGTGATTGGCTGCCAGGAAAGCGTCATCGAGTGCTATAAAGCAAACTATGGCACGTGTTTGGCTGAGTCTTTATAAGGGACAGCTGTGCTGCAGAAGGGACAGGCATGGTTGGTGTTAGAGACCCAAAAGTAATTTTAAGGACTATTGTTGTGTCTGGCAGCATATACATATTTTTATCACAAACTGCACTAAATTGCATGCAATTGTAAAGACCCAAAAGTCCTTTTAAGGACTATTGTTGTATCTGGAGACAATATATATTTTTAGAGCAACCTGCGCTAAATTGCGTGCAATTGTTAGAGACCAAAAAGTCTTTTTAAGAACTATTGTTGTATCTGGCAGCAATATATATTTTTCGTGCAACCTGCGCTTAATAGCGTTCGATTGGTTTGACAGCGACATTATCTGCGCTACATCTCCTGTGTAAGTGTGCGCAGCCTAAAAATATCTGTGATATCCAGTGTACTTTTTCCATAGACGGTGTCCGCTGCAGACTGTGACATTACCTGCGCTACATCTCCTGTATAACGTTTGCGCATCCTAAAAATATCTGTGACATCCAGTATACTTTTTCCATAGACGCTGCGGACAGCAACATTATTTGCACTACATCTCCTGTTTAACGTGTGCGCATCCTAAAAATATCTGTGACATCCAGTGTACTTTTTCTGTAGACTCTGTGGACAGTGACATTACCTGCACTACATCTCCGGTATAACGTTTCCGCATCCCAAATATCTGTGACATTGACTGTAATTTATTTGCGCATACACTTAAAAAAAACTGCGCTACTCTACGTGTGACATATTTGCAAGCATATACAACATTTAATATTATGAAGATGAGCAGAAAGGTACGGGAATGTGGCCGTGCTGCTGATGGAGCACGCAGAAGCCGTAGCACTGGGCTCGGTGAAACTGTGCCTGCTGGCAGAGCACAAGAAACACACTCATCCATGATACCTAGCTTCATGTCCTAGTTTTCAGGGTGGCACAGGAGACCACTCTAGAAGTCAGACCAGTGCGACCAGGTGGTCGGTTGGATTGCATCAGATAATGCTTTCAGTCGGTTAAGCACCACCCTGTCTTCCACAAAGTCCAGTCTCAGTAGCCAAGAGTCTGATCAACAGAATCCTAACCTTGATCCTCCTTCCTTCCTCCATAGAGAGTCTTTGCAAACAATTGATCCCACACTCGGATATTCCGAGGGGCTCTTTTCATCGCCATTCCTTAATTTGGGCCTCTCGCTAAGCCCGCTTGAAGAGGGACATGAGGAGATCTTGTGCCCTTATTCCCAAACTCTTGAGCATCCACAGTCAGAAGAAGATGATGGTGGGGAACGGCAATTAGTGTTTCACGAGGTGGATAATGATGAGACACAGTTGTCAATAAGTGAGGTTGTTGTTAGGTCAACAAATCAGGAGGATGACAAGAGTGAGGAAGTTGGGGGTGGACGATGAAATCACTGACTCAAACTGGGAATGTGGCAAGCGGAGCGAGGACAGCAGTACAGAGGGGGAGGGATCTGCAGCACAGCAACAGGCTGGAAGAGGCAGCAGGGTGGCAAAAGGGAGAAGGCGGACCACACCAAACATGCCTGCAACTGTTCCCCAGAGCACCCACTTGGGGAAATCTCCCTTGCCAAGGGGTAGGTGTTCCGCAGACTGGCACTTTTTTGAGGAAAGTGCGGACGATAAAAGAATTGTCATTTGCAACCTGTGCCGTACCAAAATGAGCAGGGGTGTGAACACTAGCAACCTCACCACACCACCATGATCTGCCACGTGGCATCAAAGCATCCTAATAGGTGGGCCGATTGCCTGGGTCCACAATTAGTGTCTGTGGGTCACATCACTGCCTCCTCTTCCTCTGTGTTACATGCTGGCCAATCCCCTGTCCAAGACGCAGGCCCGGATGCCTCCCGCCCTGCATCTGGACCCTCGCAAGCACCATCAGCTACCACATCCACTTCTGTGTCCAAGCGCAGAATACAGATGTCCATACCCCAGGCCTTAGAATGAAAGCGCAAATCACTGCAGCACCAGTCAGCCATCAGTCAGTAGCTGGAAGCAGTGTAGAACTGCAGTGTGGAAGCGGCCACAGGCCATGCTGAAACTTATTTGCTTAGGTGACAAACAGCACACCACTGCTGAGCTATGGCAGGCTATAAGGGACCAGACTGAGCTGTGGCTGTCGCCACTCAACCTACAACCAGGCATGGTTGTGTCTGATAATGGCCGTAACTTGGTGGTGGCTTTGGAGCTCGGCAAGCTCACCCACATACCATGCTTAGCCAACGTGTTAAACTTAGTTGGTTCAGCAGTTTCTTGAAACCTCCCCCAATTTGCCTAAGCTACTGATGAAGGTGCGCCACGTGTGTGCCCATTTTCAAAAGTCATCTACAGCTGCCACCGGTCTGGCAACGCTGCAGCAGTGCTTGCAATTGCCAGCTCACCAGCTCACCAGCTCACCAACAGCTCCATGTTGTGCGACATGAGCAATAGTGATGAGCGGCAGGTGCCATATTCGATTTCGACAAAATTCGCGAATATTCAATAGAATATTCGTTTCATATTCGTCGAAATCGAATATTCATCATTATTCTAGTTATCGCGATTAATATGCGATTTAAATAATCGCGTATTGTGATTTAAACTTAAGGCTACTTTCCTATTGGTTCGATATCTGGAATTATAGCGAAGATGACGAATATGACGAATGTATTCGTCATATTCCTCAAAATGAAGATAACGAAGTATTCTCCATCTTCGTTTTAGCTACCTATTCGTCAACTTCGCTAAATCAAATAGGAAGGTTGACTATAGAGACAGCTGTGTTTAATTAACTATGCGATTATATTACTTTGCTTTTTTTAAAAATAAATAGAATAATTATAATACTTAATAATTATTATAATTATTCTATTTATAAAAAAAAAAAATTATATAATCGCGATTACTTCAAGTTATATTAACCGCATTGCGATTTCAACTTAGAGCTGGCTTTATAATGGGTCAGCTTGCTAGAATTAACGAAGTTAACGAATATGGAATATAGCAGTGCCAACCATACTCATGGAGCGTCTCCATCACCATGGGAACGTCTCCATACTAAAATGTACTGTCGGATTTGAGAATTACGTTGAAATCAAAATGCGATTAATATAACTTGAAGTAATCGTATTGCGATTTCTACTTAGCACTGCTGCTATATTCTATATTTGTTAATTCTAGCCTAATATGTAAGATAGCAGTGCTAAGTTGTAATCGCAATGCGATTAATATAACTTGAAGTAATCGCATTGCGATTTCAACAGACATGGTTTACTATGGTTGCTAAAAGATGGAGAATATTTCGTTTTGAGGAATATGACGAATACATTCGTCATATTCGCTAATTCTACAAGCCAACCATAGTAAACCAGGTCTAAGTTGAAATCGCAATGTGATTAATTCAAGTTGTATTAATCGCATTGCGATTTCAATGTAATTCTCAAATCCGACAGTACATTTTAGTATGGAGACGTTCCCATGGTAATGGAGATGCTCCATGAGCACGGAAGTCGGCAGAAGCGGCAACGGGCACTGACTGGAGCAGCCAGGAAGCCAGGAATCCTCAGGACAGGTAAGAACTACTTTTGGGAAGTGGGAAAGAAAAAAATATAAAAAAAAAAAAAAAAAAAAAAATATTTGAAATAGCGAATTTATAGCGCTATATTCGAAATATTCTCGAATTAGCGAAGTGCCGATATTCACTAAAAAAATTCGCTATTCGAATATTCGCGCTCAACACTAGTTAGCAAGAGCTGGAACTCCACGTTCCACATGTTGGCCAGGCTTTGTGAGCAGCAGTAATGGAATACCAGCTGCAACATGGTAGTCACCTTTACAGTCAGCTTCTGCTCTTTCCAAGCGAGTGGGCATGGATTTCTGACCTCTGTGAGGTTTTACGCAACTTTGAGGGATCAACACAGATGGTGTGAGGCGATGCCCCTATTATCAGCGTAACCATCCCACTTCTGTGTCTACTGAAACGCTCGCTGCTCAAAATGAAGGTCGACACTTTGCATGTGGAAGAGGTGGAAATGCGGGAAGACAGTACAAAGGGTGATAGCCAGACCACCCTCATTTCGTCTTCTCAGCGCGAATTGGATAATGAGGAAAAGGAGCCGGAGACGGTTGTCTCCGATACAGAGGGTAGTACCCATAGCAGGTTTATTCCATCTGTTCAGTGTGGATGGGCAGAAAAGGAGGAAGAGGATGAGGAGACATCCTCCTGATGAGGACAGCGAAGTCTTGTCTGTTGGGAGTCTGGCACACATGGCTGACTTTATGTTATGCTGTCTTTCCCATGACCCACGCGTTATACGCATTTTGGCCAACACTAATTACTGGTTGTTCACCTTTTTCGATCCTCGCTACAAAGAGAACTCATCTCTCATTCCTGTGGTGGAGAGGACTAGCAAAATGGTGCAATACCAGAAATCTCTTGTGGAAAAATTGCTCCAAAAACTTCCAGCTGACAATGCTGGGGGCAGAGTACATAGTTCCTCGGACAACCGAGGAGGGGAGACAAGCGGAACACATTGCAGTTCCAACTGAGACAGGGCAACACTCGCCAAGGCCTGGGACAGTTTCATGACACCCCGCCAGCACCCTCACCCTGATGCGCTGCCTACTGTAACAAGGAGGGAAACATTTTGGAAGATGGTGGCATGAACTCTACGCCTTGGAGGTGCTGTCCTGCCCTGCTGCCAGCGTTTTGTTAGAGCGGGTATTTAGTGCTGCTGGGGTCATAATAACTGATAAGCACATCCGCCTGTCAACTGAAAATGCTGACTGATTGACTCTTATTAAAATGAACAAGGCCTGGATTGCCCCTAACTTCTCTACTCCACCAGAGGAAAGCAGCTGAATATAAAAGGCACGATAAATGAGGCTTTTATGGTGTATTGAATACAATGTATTCCTATGCACCACTTCCACCACAAAAAGGGTATATGGTTCAATCTACTATTTCTCATCCTCCTCCTCCATAATATCAACATGATTATTATTATGCTGCCCCCGCTCCTAATGTTTTAGAGGGTCAGCTCAGCAGCAGGCCCTCGTCCATGATTTTTTCCATGGTCAGATCTTCGGCACTAATGTTTTAGAGAGTCAGCTCACCAGCAGACCCTAAACCATAATTTTTTTGATGGTCAGCTCAGCAGCAGACCCTCACCCCTAATGTTTTAGATGGTCAGATCAGCAGTAGGCACTCACCCCTAATGTTTTAGAGAGTCAGCCCAACAGCAGATCCTTACCCCTAATGTTTTAGATGGTCAGCTCAGCAGCAGGCCCTCGCCTCTAATGTTTTAGATGGTCTGCTCAGCCTGCAGGCCTCCAGGTTGTTCTAATGTTTTATCGGGTCAACAGCAGGCCCAGACCCCTAATGTTTTACAGGGTCGCCAGCAGGTCCTCACTGATAATGTTTTACAGGGTCAACAGCAGGCCCTCGCCCCCTAATGTTTTAGAGAATCAGCTCAGCAGCAGACCCTCAACCATAATTTTTTCGATGGTCAGAACAGCAGCAGGCCCTCGCCCATAATTTTTTCCATGGTCAGCTCGGCAGCAGACCCTCACACTAATGTTTTAGATGGTCAGCTCAGCAGCAGGCCCTTGCTCATAATTTTGTCCATGGTCAGATCAACAGCAGGCACTCGCCCCTAATGTTTTAGATGGTCAGATCAGCAGTAGACTCTCACCTCTAATGTTTTAGATGGTCAGCTCAGCAGCAGGCCCTCGTCCATAATGTTTTAGATGTTTAGATCAGCAGCAGGCACTCACCCATCATTTTTTCCATGGACAGATCAGCAGCAGGCCCTCGTCCCTAATGTTTTAGAGAGTCAGCTCACCATCAGGCCTCAATAATAATTTTTTCGATAGTCAGCTCAGCATCAGGCACTCACCCCTAATGATTTAGAGAGTCAGCTTAGCAGCAGACCCTCACCCCTAATGTTTTAGATAGTCAGCTCAGCAGCAGGCCCTTACCTCTAATGTTTTAGATGGTCAGCTCAGCAGCAGGCCCTCGCCCCTAATGTTTTACAGGGTCACCAGCAGGCCATTGCCCCCTAATGTTTTAAAGAGTCAGCTCAGCAGCAGACCCTCAACCATAATTTTTTCGATGGTTAGCTCAGCAGCAGGCCCTCACCCATAAATTTTTCCATGGTCAGATCAGCAGCAGGCCCTCGCCCCTAATGTTTTAGAGAGTCAGCTGACCAGCAGACCCTCAACCATGATGTTTTCGATGATCAGCTCAGCAGCAGGCCCTCGCCCCTAATGTTTTAGAGAGTCAGCTCAGCAGCAGACCCTCAACCCTAATGTGTTAGATGGGCAGCTCAGCAGCAGGCCCTCACCCCTAATGTTTTAGGTTGTCAGATGAGCAGCAGACCCTCAACCCTAATGTTTTAGATGGTCAGATCAGCAGCAGGCCCTCGCCCCTAATGTTTTACAGGGTCACCAGCAGGCCCTTGCCCCCTAATGTTTTAAAGAGTCAGCTCAGCAGCAGACCCACAACCATAATTTTTTCGATGGTCAGCTCAGCAGCAGGCCCTCACCCATAAATTTTTCCATGGTCAGATCAGCAGCAGGCCCCTAATGTTTTAGAGAGTAAGCTCACCAGCAGACCCTCAACTATGATGTTTTCGATGGTCAGCTCAGCAGCAGGCCCTCGCCCCTAATGTTTTAGAGAGTCAGCTCAGCAGCAGACCCTCAACCCTAATGTGTTAGATGGGCAGCTCAGCAGCATGCCCTCACCCCTAATGTTTTAGGTTGTCAGATCAGCAGCAGGCACTCGCCGCTAATCTTTTATAGAGTCAAGTCAGCAGCAGACCCTACAACCCTAATGTTTTAGATGGTCAGATTCGCAGCAGGCCATCGTCCATAATGTTTTACAGGGTCACCAGCAGGCCCTCGCCCCTAAAGTTTTACAGGGTCACCAGCAGGCCCTTGCCCCCTAATGTTTTAGAGAGTCAGCTCAGCAGCAGACCCTCAACCATAATTTTTTCGATGGTCAGCTCAGCAGCAGGCCACCGCCCATGATTTTTTCTATGGTCAGTTCAGCAGCTGGCCCTCGCCCCTAATGTTTTAGAAAGTCAGCTCACCAGCAGACCCTCAACCATGATGTTTTCGGTGGTCAGCTCAGCAGCAGGCCCTCGACCCTAATGTTTAAGAGAGTCAGCTCACCAGCAGACCCTCAACCATAATTTTTTTGATGGTCAGCTCTAGGGTTGAGCGAACCTTAACTGTAAAGTTCGGGTTCGTACCGAACTTTAGGGTTTTTGGTACCCGAACATTTTCATAAAAGTTTGGATTCGAGTTCGGTGATTTAATGGCGCTTGTTGAAAGGCTGCAGGCCAGCCCATCAATGTGTTTAACTAGTGTGCCCTTAGATGCCATCACAGCCATGTCTACTAATGGTATGGCTGTGATTGGCCAAGTGCAACATGTGACCCAGCCTTTATATAAGCTGGAGTCACGTAGCGCCGCACATCACTCTGTTCTTACTAGTGTAGGGATAGGATGCTGCTGCTGTGAGGGAGAGATTAGGAAACAATTCTGGTCTGTTGTACTTGATGTTAAATCTGCAAACTACAGCGATTTTTTTTGTGGGTGCTCTGCTACATTATTTTTACCCATGACCCCAGTGACACAGAAAAACAACTTTTATCCGTCTGTTAGGTGGGTGTCGGCGGCCATTTTATGCAAGTGTTGGGCACTTGCACCTGCATATATACCAGGGACAATAATTTAATCCTGTTCTATTAGTTCAGTGGGCAACATATACCAACATATACCCATTTTTTAAGTGCACTGCTCTGCAAAGGTGACAGGGATATATATTTCTAAAAATCCTTTGTTATCTTCTTGGGTGACATTTTACCATTTTTATACAAAACCCTGCTCTGCATAGGTGACAGGGACCTATATTTCTAAAAATCCTCTGTTACATTGGAGGGTGACATTAACCCATTTTTGCCATATACAAAACCTCTGCTCTGCATAGATGACAGGGACCTATGTTTCTAAAAATCTTGTTACATTCTTGGGGGACATTTTACCATTTTTGCTGTATACAAACCCCTGCTCTGCATATGTGAGAGCGACCTATATTTCTAAAAATCCTCTGTTACATTGGTGGGTGACATTTTACCATTTTTGCCATATACAAACCACTGCTCTGCAAAGGTGACAGGGATATATATTTGTAAAGATCCTTTGTTACCTTCTTGGGTAAAATTTTACAATTTTTGCCGTATACAAACCCCTGCTCTGGATAGGTGACAGGGAACTAAATTTCTAAAAATTGTCTGTTCTATTGGTGGGTGACATTAACCCAGTTTTGCTGGTGAAAAAACCCTTCTCTGAATAGGTGAAAGGGACCTATATTTCCTAAAATACATTCTTGGGTGACATCTTACTATGTTTGCTGTATATAAACCCCTTCTCTGCATAGATGACAGGGACCTATATTTCTAAAAATCCTCTGTTAAATTCTTGGGTGACATTTTACCATTTTTGCCATATACAAACCACTGCTCTGCAAAGGTGACAGGGACCTATATTTCTAAAAATCCTCTGTTACCTTCTTGGGTGACATTTTACCATTTTTGCCGTATGAATTGGTGACAGGGAACTAAATTTCTAAAAATGTCTGTTCCACTGGTGGGTGCCATTAAACCAGATTTCCCGGTGAAAAACCCCTGCTCTGCAAAGGTGACAGGGACCTATATTTCTAAGAAACTGTTACTTTCAATTTTTGCCGTCTACAAACCCCTTCTCTGCATAGGTGACAGGGACCTATATTTCTAAAAATTCTCTGTTACATTCTTGGGGGACATTTTACTATTTTTGTCATATACAAACCACTGCTCTGCAAAGGTGACATGGACATATATTTCTAAAAATCCTGTTACCTTTTTGGGGTGAAATTTTACCATTTTTGCTGTATACAAACCCGTGCTCTGGATAGGTGACACTGACAGGGAACTAAATTTCTAAAAATCCTCTGTTACATTGGTGGGTGACATTAACCCAGTTTTGCCGGTGAAAAAAGCCTGCTCTGCATAGGTGACAGGGACCTATATTTCAAAAATCCTCTGTTACATTCTTGGGTGACATTTTACAATTTTTGCTGTATACAAACTGCTGCTCTGCATAGGTGACATGGACCTAAATTTCTAAAAATACTCTGTTACATTGGAGGGTTACATTAACCCATTTTTGCCGTATACAAACACCTGCTCTACATAGGTGACAGGGACCTATATTTCTAAAAATCCTCTGTTACATTCTTGGGTGACATTTTACTATTTTTGCCGTATATAAACCCCTGCTCTGCATAGGTGACAGGGACCTATATTTCTAAAAATCCTGTTACATTCTTGGGTGACATTTTACCATTTTTGCCATATACAAACCCCTGCTCTGCAAAGGTGACAGGGGCCTAATTTTCAAAAAATCATCTGTTCCATTGGTGGGTGACATTTTACTATTTTTGACATATACAAACGTCTTAGCAGGAGGCAGCATTCCAGCAAAATGGTGGACCAGTATGTGTGCACACACCTACCCGTACTGACTGATGGGTCTGCTCCATTCAACTTCTGGGTCTCCAAATTGGGCACATGGCCTGAGCTTCCCCTTTACGCCTTGGAGGTGGTGGCCTGCCCTGCAGCCAGTGTATTGTCTGAACGTATGTTTAGCACGGCAGGGGGCGTTATCACAGACAAGCGCAGCCGCCTGTCCACAGCCAATGTGGACAATCTCACGTTCATTAAAATGAACCAGGCATGGATCCCACAGGACTTGTCCGTACCTTGTGCAGAATAGACATGTATACCGGCCTCACACAGCCATTGTTATACTCCAGCGCACTTTCTATTTGTTTTATTTTATATTTTCCACAATGTTTTGTGGTCTACCCAAATTAAATGAAAAATAAATAAAGAAATAAATAGTGTTGGCTACCTCCTCCTCCTCCCCCACCACTTCAACCTACACCTACGCGTCCACCTACACCGCCACGACCACCGCCAACTCAACATCCTACTCCATATGGACCTCCTCCTCCTAGTTTAAGATTAGTAATTTTAATTTTTATTTATTTTGCAGCCCTTTAGCCCCTTTCATGACTCTTTTAGAGCCATTTTTGTTCCCCAAAGTTCGGGTCCCCATTGACTTCAATGGGGTTCGGGTTCGTGGTCAAGTTCGGGTCCCAAACTCGAACTTTGCGACAGCAGCAGACCCTCACTCCTAATGTTTTAGATGGGCAGCTCAGCAGCAGACCCTCACCCCTAATGTTTCAGATGGGCAGCTCAGCAGCAGGCCCTCGCCTCTAATGTTTTAGATGGTCAGCTCAGCAGCAGGCCCTCGTCCCTAATGTTTTAGATGGTCAGATCAGCAGCAGGCACTCGCCCCTAATGTTTTAGAGGGTCAGCTCACCAGCAGACCCTCAACCATAATTTTTTTGATGGTCAGCTCAGCAGCAGGCCCTCAGCCACAATTTTTTCCACGGTCAGATCAGCAGCAGGCCCTAACCCCTAATGTTTTAGAGAGTCAGCTCAGCAGCAGGCCCTCACCCATAATGTTTTTGATGGTCAGCTCAGCAGCAGGCCCTTGCCCCTAATGTTTTAGATGGTCAGCTCAGCAGCAGCCACTCGCCCCTAATGTTTTACAGGGTCAGCAATAGGCCCTCGCCCAAAATGTTTTACAGGGTCACCAGCAGGCCCTCACACCCTATTGTTTTTAAGAGTCAGCTCAGCAGCAGACGCTCAACCATAATTTTTTCGATGGTCACCTCAGCAGCAGGCCCTCGCCCATATTTTTTTCCATGGTCATATCAGCAGCAGGCTCTTGCACCTAATGTTTTAGAGAGTCAGCTCACCAGCAGACCCTCAAAGATAATTTTTTCGATGGTCTGCTAAGCAGCAGGCCCTCAGCCACAATTTGTTCCACGGTCAGATCAGCAGCAGGCACTAACCCCTAATGTTTTATAGAGTCAGCTCAGCAGCAGGCCCTCACGCATAATGTTTCTGATAGTCAGCTCAGCAGCAGGCCCTTGCCCCTAATGTTTTAGATGGTCAGCTCAGCAGCATGCCCTCACCTCTGTTTTAGATGGTCAGCTCAGCAGCATGCCCTCGCCTCTGTTTTAGATGGTCTGCTCAGCAGCAGGCCCTCGCCCCTAATGTTTTAGAGTCATCTCAGCAGCAGGCCCTCGCCCCTAATGTTTTAGATGGTCAGATCAGCAGCAGGCACTCACCCCTAATGTTTTAGAGAGTCAGCTCAGAAGCAGACCCTCACCCCTAATGTTTTAGATGGTCAGCTCAGCAGCAGGCCATTGCCCATATTTTTTTTCATGGTCAGATCAGCCGCTGGCCCTCGCCCCTAATGTTTTAGATGGTCATCTCCGCAGCAGGCCCTCGCCTCTAATGTTTGTGATTGTCAGATTAGCAGCAGGCACTCACCCCTAATGTTTTAGAGAGTAAGCGCAGCAGCAGACCCTCACTCGTAATGTTTTAGTAGGTCAGCTCAGCAGCAGACCCTCACCCCTAATGTTTTAGATGGTCAGATCAGCAGCAGGCCCTCTCCCCTAATGTTTAATAGGGTTTAATCGGAGTGCCTCTTCCTTGTCATTTTTGGCAGCACTTGCACTTTATATACAAGTAAATATAGAGGAAAGAATGTTTCCTAACAATTTTTCCTCTAAAGTCGATCCTGCCCATGCTGTTCCCGAACCATTTCGTTGGTGTTCCCATCAATTTCTGACCTTTTCATGTGAAGCAGACACTCTCCCCTCTTCAGAGCAGGGGGTGCCTGGTTTAATGCTCGGGTTCCCCCATTGAATTTGATTGTGTTCGGGTGCTCGGTACTCCAGCACCCGAGCACTTTGGTGCTCGATCAACACTAGTACTTACCCAGGATGAGCTGGGTCTCTAGTACAAAACATTCAGTTTTCCTTTCTTTTTGGAAAGGAGACTGGCTTGCATGTCTTTTTTTTTCCAGAAAAGAATTATGTGGGGACACAAGCACAGCAATAAATACAAATGTATTTTGAAAAAAACCCCTGACTGAAAAGTTTGAGGCTGCAGCTACCATGAGAAAATCTTATTATGAAAAAGCAATGATTGAACAGTTTGAGGCTATCACTACCAGATGAAAATCTCGCTCATCTCTGCTGTGGAGACAGGAAAAAGTCTCATTGTTGCCCTGATTTATTTGCATCTTCATTGCTGTAACTCATTACTAATTGCTCTTTCCCTCTCCAATGCATCCTAAATGCAGCAGCCAGGCTCATCTATCTGTCCAAATACTACACTGAAGCCTTCACCCTGTGCCAGTCACTTCACTGGTTACCAATACCGTATATTATTGAATTTAAACTCCTCACTCCCACAAAGCTCTCCACAGTGCTACTTCTCCCTAGATCTGCTCCCTGATTTCTGTCTACAACCATACCCGAGCTCTACATTCTTCCAATGATCAAAGACTGAGATCCTTCATAATCTGTACCTCTCATTCCCATCTACAAAGCTTCTCTTGAGCTGCCCCAGTTCACTGGAACTGTAATTTATCAGTAAGCCCCATGCATGCCTAAGCCCTATGTATGCATACTGGCTGATGACCAGCTCATGCACTTCTATATCTACTACCAGGGTCGGCTCCAGGTTAATGTGGGCCCTTGGGCGATAAAGCCTCAGTGAGCCCCCTTGTGGCATTTTGCATGGCGCTTACAGCAATGAAACTGCATGTATTATAGATTAAATACCGTAGTGTAGTTTCACACTTGCGTTCAAATTTTGCAGTATTCAGTTCCGTCCTAGGGGCTCAATACCGGAAAAAAACTGATCAGTTTTATCCTAATGCATTCTGAATGGAGAGAAATCCATTCAGTATGCATCAGGATGTCTTCAGTTCAGTCACTGTACGTTTTTTGGACGGAGAAAATATCGCAGCGTCCTGCAGTTTTGTCATTGTCCAAAATTCCGAAACACTGCTACAGATGGATCTGGATGGATTGGAGGCTTGGGCAGAGAAGTGGCAGATGAGGTTTAACACTGACAAATGTAAGGTTATGCACATGGGAAGGAATAATGCAAGTCACCCGTACATACTAAATGGTAAAACACTGGGTAACACTGACATGGAAAAGGACCTAGGAATTTTAGTGAACAGCAAACTAAGCTGTAAAACCAGTGTCAGGCAGCTGCTGCCAAGGCCAATAAGACAATGGGTTGCATCAAAAGTGGCATAGATGCCCGTGATGAGAACATAGTCCTACCACTTTACAAATCACTAGTCAGACCACACATGGAGTACTGTGTACAGTTCTGGGCTCCTGTGAACAAGGCAGACATAGCAGAGCTGGAGAGGGTTCAGAGGAGGGCAACTAAAGTAATAACTGGAATGGGGCAACTACAGTACCCTGAAAGGGTATCAAAATTAGGGTTATTCACTTTAGAAAAAAAATGACTGAGGAGAGATCTAATATCTATGTATAAATATATCAAGGGTCAGTACAGAGATCTCTCCCATCATCTATTCCCAGGACTGTGACTGTGACGAGGGGACATCCTCTGCGTCTGGAGGAAAAAAGGTTTGTACACAAACATAGAAGAGGATTCTTTACGGTAAGAGCAGTGAGACTATGGAACTCTCTGCCTGAGGAGGTTGTGACGGTGAGTTCACTGAAATATTTCAAGAGGGGCCTGGATGTATTTCTGAAGTGTAATAATATTTCAGGCTATAGCTACTAGAGAGGGGTCGTGGATCCAGGGAGTTATTCTGATTGCCTGACTGGAGTCAGGAAGGAATTTGTTTCCCCTTAAGTGGGGAAAATTGGCTTCTGCCTCAGAGGGATTTTTTTTGCCTTTCTCTGGATCAACATGCAGGATAACAGGCCGAACTGGACAAACGTCTTTTTTTGGCCAAAATACTAGGTTACTTGCCGGAATGCCGGCATATATTTCCATTGAAATGTATTAGTGCCGCATCCAGCATTAAAATTACTGCATTTTAACAATCTGGACATAAAAGATTGTATTCTATTGTGTTTACTAATTCCGCTGTGTCAGTTCATTGTATGATGATCTTCTATCAAGATTATATATTCTGTAGACAAACATTATGAATACAGTTGGATACAGTATGTACACTGATACCTTTATTTTCTCTTTTGAAAAAAATCAATAAAAAGAATTTTAAAACAAACAAAATTACTGCACTGACACAGACCTTTAAAAATGTGAAAAAAATAAATACCGGATCCGTTTTTCTGGATGATAACCAGAGAGACGGATTCGGTATTGCAATGCATTTGTGAGACGGATCCGCATCCAGATCCATCTACAAATGCTGTCTGTTTGCATCCAGATTGCCGTATCCATCAGGCAGTTCCGGCGACAGAACTGCCTGCCGGAATCCAGCAACGCAAGTGTGAAAGTACCCACAGAGTATGCTACAGAGCGGATATATGTGAATCAGTCCTTATGTGCCTACTTTTATTTTCTACCCAGTGTTTCAGTCCCTCAGGTCTACTCACAGATATGTGCCCCCTTACAGTAGATATGCCAAGATATGCCCCCTTCATAGTAGATATGTCAAGATATGTGCCGCCTCACAGTAGATATGCCAAGATATGTGCCCCCTTCACAGAAGATATGCTAAGATATGTGCCCTCTTACGGTGGATATGCCAAGATATGTGCCCAGTGCCCCCTTCACAGTGGTTATGCCCAGATGTGCCCCCTTCACAGGAAGTGAAAAAAACAAGCAATAAATACTCCTTGCCTCAGTCACCCGGCTCCTCCCATGATCTGCGCTCCCCATCATCATCAGCAGGATACTGTGACACATGGCACTGCTGTGTAGGAGGAGCAGAGGTTGATTCCCAGCCTGCCCCGCTCCTCCTCCTACACAGATCAGCAGGACATCGTGCTGCAGCTGCTGTGGAGCGCTGGTTCAATGGTGGAGGGGGGAGCAAATAGTTCCCTGCTTCAGTGGCGTGCCTGCAGTGTTTGGCACCCGGTGCGGGTCCTTTCTCGGGCAATACTTTAAAAAAAAATTGTACCCCCTCACAGTAGTATTTCCCTCATTCTATAACCTCCACAGTAGTTTTGTACAGATGTGTGCCCCCTCATAATAGTTATGCCCTCTCTGTGCCCCCTTCACAGTAATAATCCCCACTGTGTCCCCTTCACAGTAATAATCCCCACTGTGTCCCCTTCACAGTAATAATCCCCATTGTGCCCTCTTCATAGTAGAAGTTCCCATTGTGCCCCCTTCACAGTATTAATGCCCACTGTGCCCCCTTCACATTAGTAATTACCTCTATGCCCTCTTTATTGTAGCAATGCCCTCTGTGCACTCTCCATAGTAGAAATGCCCTCTGTGTCCCCTCCATAGTAATAAAGACCTCTGTGGCCCCTCCATAGTTATAAAGTCCTCTGTGCCCCCTCCATATTAATATAGACCTCAGTGCCCCCTCCATAGTAATAAAGTCCTCTGTGCCCCATCCATAGTAATAAAGTCCTCTGTGCCCCCTCCATAGTAATAAAAACCTCTGTGCCGCCTCCATAGTAATAAAGACCTCTGTGCCCCCTCCATAGTAATAAAGTCCTCTGTGACCCCTCCATAGTATTAAAGTCCTCTGTGACCCCTCTGTATTAAAAGCAAAAAAACACAGTAACTACTCACCTTGTCCCGTTCCTGAGGCCCACAGTCGTCTCTCTGCTGCAGTCACAGATCACTCTGCAGCACCGTATGTGTGGAGCTTATGCAGATTCCCGGCTGCAGGCTCTGCCCCCACAGGCCGGCAGTGAGATCCATGCCTGCAGGCTGAATGGTGGAGCGGGGAGAAGACTTCTTGCTTCACCATTCAGAGTGTGGCTGGACTGAAGGCGGGAAGGAGCGCGGGGAGCTGAACGGTGAGTGACAGGACCCAGCCCCCTGCGCTCCAGCAATGAGCGCTTCCATCTGTATTGATAGAAGCGCTCATTACTTCTGGCCTCTGGCAGCTGTGCTGTGGGCCTCCACAGGAGCTGTGGGCCCCGACACTTGCTGGGGTATGCCGGGTGCTGATGCCGGCCTTGGATCACCTTCTGATTGGAAAGTGCTGCAGAATATTAATATTCTAGAGGTTTCAGAGTATTTTATACTACTGATGATCTAGTCTAAGGATAGGTCATCAGTATCTGATTGATGGAGGTCCAACTCCCGGCAACCCCCGCCAATCAGGTACTTGAAGAGGCTGCGGCGCTCTAATGAGCACAGCGAGCTCCACGCAACTTACTCTAGACCAGTGACATCATGTTCATGGTCACATGGCCTAGTTGCAGCTCAGTTCGATTCAAGTAAATGGGGCTGAGCTGCGATACCAAGCACTGCTGCTATAAAATGTACGGCGCTGTGCTTGTTAAGCTGCCCTGGGGCAGCTGAACTCAGCAGAGAGGCTTCTTCAAACAGCTTATCGGCGGGGGTGCCTGGAGATGGACCTCCACTGATCAAATACTAATGACTAATGTTGAGTGAAAAGAAGTCAAATGAATTTAATTCACCGCATAGCCAAATTTCCTCGCACTTTGTGGTAACAAATCAATTTTCCCTGAAAAAAGGGGAGAGAAAGAGAATGAGAAGGGGAGGGGGGAGAATAAAAAGAGGGGAAAGAGAATGACAAGGAGAGGGGGAGAAAAAAGAAGGGAAAGAGAATGACAAGGAGAGGGGGAGAATAAAAAGAGGGGAAAGAGAATGACAAAGGAGAGGGGGAGAGAGAATGACAAGGGGAGAGAGAATGACAAGGGGGAAAGGGAATGACAAGGGGGCGTAGTGTGAAGAATGACAAGGGGGAGTGTGAAGAATGGCAAGAGGGGGAGAGAATGACAAGAGGGGAGAGAATGATAAGTGTGGGGGGAGGAAGAATGACAAGTGGGGGAGTGTGAAGAATGACAAGAGGGGGAGAGAATGACAAGGGGGAGAGAACTGGCGTTAGTTAAAGGGGTTCTGCAGTTTGTTACCACTGATGATCTATCCTCTGGATAGATCATCAGCATCTGATCGGCAGGGGTCCGACACCCGGGACCCCCGCCGATCAGCTGTTTGAGAAGGCAGCGGCGCTGCAGGAGCACCTCGGCCTTCTCGCTGTTTACCGCAGGCGCAGTGACGTCACGACTAGTATCACTGGTCTTGGCGGGGTTAAGCTCTGTTCACTTGAATGAAGCCCCACCCAGGCCAATGATACTAATCGTGACGTCACTGCGAGAAGGCGGAGGCTCTACTGCCAGCGCAGCTGTCTTCTCAAACAGCTGATTGGCGGGGGTCCCAGGTGTCGGACCCCTGCGATCAGTTTAAATAAACTGCAGAACCCCTTTAATATGGGCGGCAAACTTTTCTTTTGCCTAGGGCGGCAAAAATCCTTGCACCGGTCCTGTATAAGAGCCTCCCCAGCAGCAATTTTCTGTAGTGTCCTGGAGTTCTGAGAGAGACAGCAGTGTCATTGCAGTGCTCTGTGCTATGTTGTAGATACATTAGACAGTTAACATATATATATATATATATAATTCAAATAGTTAGGGGGAGTTAGTCAGTGTAGGTTACATTGATTTATGGTGTGGGGGTGTTGAGCGCGAATATTCGAATAGCGAATTTTTTGAGCGAATATCGGCACTTCGCAAAATTCGCAAATATAGCGCTATATATTCGCTATTTTGAATATTCTTATTTTAAAAAATATTTTTTAAGTTGTTAATCCTTGTTGCTCTCTGGTTGTCTTCCCGCTTCCCAAAAGATGTTCTTACATGTGCAGAGGATTCCTGGCTCCCTGCCCGCTCCAGTCAATGCCCGTTGCCGCTTTTGCCGACTTTCCGTGTGCATTGGAATGCCTACATGCTAAAATGTATTGTCAGATGTGAGAATCACGATCTCACAAATTTGACTAAGGCCTCTTTCACACGAGCGTGTCCGTATTAGGTCCGGATGCGTTGCGGATGCGTTCAGTGAAAACTGTGCGTTTTCACAGGCAAAGCCATTCAGTTTTGCCTGCGATTGCGTTCAGTTGTTTCAGTTTTTTCCGCGCGGGTGCAATGCGTTTTGATGCGTTTTTCACGCGCGTGATAAAAAACTGAAGGTTTACAAACAACATCTCCTAGCAACCATCAGTGAAAAATGCAACGCACCCGCACTTGCTTGCGGATGCAATGCGTTTTTCACGCAGCCCCATTCACTTCTATGGGGCTAGGGCTGCGTGAAAATCGCAGAATATAGAACATGCTGCGATTTTCACGCAACGCACAAGTGATGCGTGAAAAAAAACGCTCATGTACACAGACCCATTGAAATGAATGGGTCAGGATTCAGTGCGGGTGCAATGCGTTCACATCACGCATTGCACCCGAGCGGAAAACTCGCCCGTGTGAAAGGGGCCTAAGTTGTAATCGCAATGTGATTAATATAACCTGAATTACTCGCATTGCGAATTCAACTTACAGCTGGGTTCCTAATGGTTGTATTGCCAGAATATAACGAATATGACGAATTCACGAATATAGCACTATATTCTCAATCTTCATTATATTCTAGAAATACAACCATTAGGAACCCAGCTTTAAGTTGAATTCACAATGCGAGTATATGTTCACATTGCGAATTCAACTTAGAGCTGAGTTCCTCATGGTTGTTGCTAGAATATAACGAAGATTGAGAATATAGCGCTATATTCGTGATATTCGTTATATTCTAGCAATGCAACCATTAGGAACTCAGCTCTAAGTTGAATTCACAATGCGGACATATAAATTCGCATAAAATTCGCGATATATAGAATAATGACTAATATTCGATTTTGATTGAATATATGACGAATATCGAATATGGCACCTCCCGCTCATCACTAGTGTTAGCCTGTTAGGTAGTGTGATAGGTTCTGCTGTCCATACATACATAGTGCTGTGATGTCACCCAGTTGCATGTATTGCACCAAAATCTGCGCATCATTAATTGCCGATTTTTGCAATTGCGAATATATATTGGAGCACTCTACCTGCATATATAAAGATATTGTAATGTTCTGCTCTGCCAACCATTATCTTCAGTCTGAGTAAACTTTTAGCAGCTTGAAAAATGTACCCAAAGTGACCCACGCCTGTATTGCTGATACATTGCCGATTTTCCGCAATCAAGAAAATAACCACGAATTTGCGAATATATGGCGAATATTCACCCATATATTCGCAAAATATTGCGAATTCGAATATAGCCCCTGCAGCTCATCACTATTCATGACCAAGTAATTAGTCACAAAGCAAACTTCAGCGAACCAGCCAAATCGAAATTTTGATAACTTCGCTCAACACTACTGATCACCTATCCTGAGGATAGGTCAGGGGTAGGCAACCTTCGGCTCTCCAGCTAGTGTGAAACTACAACTCCCAGCATGCATACTTACTCTGCTCTTCTGCGAACTCCCATAGAAATGAATAGAGCATGCTGGGAATTGTAGTTTCACAGCAGCTGTAGAGCCGCAGGTTGCTGATCCCTGGGATAGGTCAATAATATTAAACACCCAGACAACCCCACATGGACTCTGTGGACAACCATTGACTTCAATGGGCACTTTTCATGCTGTTGCTGTTGCTGTTTCACGGCAAACACCTAAATTCTGGATGAAAGGTATCCTTATAAAAAAAAAGGAAGATTGTCTGCGATCCTACATTTTTCTTCCAAAAAACACGGGCTGTATCTGGTATTGCAACCCAGCCCTATATACTGTAGTTGGCCTGAGCTGCAATACCAGACTTAGCCTATGAACAAGAGTGGTGGCGCTGTTTCTTGGGAAATAGCCTTTTTTTTACCTAATCTCACAAAACCCCCTTAACACAAGATAAACAACAAAAAATATCCGGAAAACAGTTAATATTGTGATATGCGCAGCGCATGGTAGGCGAGGAGAGATTAGACTTGGGATATGAGGTATTGCTCATTTATTTTTCATTCATTCATTAGCCTGTATTCTCTTCCACAGACAGCCTGGGATTGCAGTCTTTATTGTAAGAGACACACATGAGCTCAGTAGAAAGAATATAAATGCTTCAGTGGAGCCAGACTAATACTTCCGTACTTAATGTCAAGACACTGAGGTTGAGATACCTTGACAGAGCGGTGCTGGAAAGCTATCTTATATTGTTGTCTGCTGATATTACAGCCTGGGTTTCAGCCTAGTAAATGCGAAGCAAGAAGGAAAGTGGAACTTAACTCCTTACCTCCCAGGAAAGGAGAACTCGCCGTTCTTATCTGTTCCAACTTTGTTCTTCGAGCCAAAATGACGATTATCTTTCAGTCCAGCTGATTTCGGTTAGGTTGGGTGAGAGCCCCTACGGAGATCGGATGGAAAGAAAGACATCTACATCATATACATCTGAATGCACACAAATCGTTCATATAACTAGAGATGAGCGAAGCATTGTAAAATTTGATTTGGCGAATTTCACCTAAAAAATAGCTTTGTGACAGAATTACTGTGTCACAAATTGCACTTCTTTGTAAGTGGTGGGTGCAGCGATTGCGCCGTCATTGTACCCCTCAGATGCCGCGTTCATAGCCGATCGCAGCATTTGACAATCATAGCAGAGTGTAAAATAAATGTAAAAAATTCAATCATACTTACCTCATCTATTTGATCGTGACGAGTAGGTCGCCGCCATCTTGATTGAAGATCTAGTACGAAGTCTCAAGCGCCATCATGTTGGCCAGCGTGGCGACGTCGTACGTCACGGCGCACGGGATTTTGTGCGAGATCTTTAATCAAGATGGTGGCGGCTGGCCCGTCATGATCAAATAGATGAGTTAAAGAGAACCTGTCACCAGGAAATTCACTGATTAACCCGGCATGCTGCCTTGTAGGGCTCACTCTGCTGAATATAGTGATACCTTTCACCTGTTGATCTGTTGCTTTATCGTGGAGAAAAAGTACTTTTAATCAATATGCTAATGAGCTGATTTGAGTCCAGTAGTTGATATGAGTCCAGCGTTTTTTCTATTCAGAGCTGTAGCCCCTCCCCTATTCACTTCTTCAGATGTAAAAGGGGCGTGGTTTAAAAAACTGACCTGCATTATAGCCAATACAAGCCTTGCTGCCTTTCACTTTAAAGCCTAACTGCCATACCCACGGTGACATGTCCCTTATCAGCCATCATGTGTTTATCACCCCATGAACAAAGTAGCCCTTATTATAATTAGTAACTTCAATAGTATATTCCTCCCCCTTTTTTTACCTCAGACATATAATACCTTAGCATTCCCTGTTATTCATTTCCCGCCAATTATTAAATTGAATGAAGGATGTAATAAACCACGCCCATTTTACATCTGAAGAAGTGAATAGGGGCGGGGCTACAGCTCTGAATAGAAAAAATGCTGGACTCATATCAACTACTGGACTCAAATCAGCTCATTAGCATATGGAATAAATGTACCATTTCTCCAAAATAAAGCAACAGATCACCAAGTGAGAGGTATCATTATATTCAGTACAGTGAGCCCTACAAGGCAGCATGCCTGCTTTATCAGTGAATTTCCTGGTGACAGGTTCCCTTTAAGTATTAGTAATGAGCAAACTTCTGTTTTAGAAGTTTCAGTTTCCGGTTACCGCAGAATTGAGTTTTGGATCCTGTGATTATGGACCATAAGTTATGCTCCATGGTCACAGGATCCATAAAGTAATTATGGGGTAACTGGAACCCAAATGCAAACTTCCAAAGCAGAAGTTCACTCGTCCTTATTAAGGATGTTTCATTTTTGTTTTTACCGCCATTCAGGAAAAATCAACTTGCTACCATGAAGCATGAGGAAATTCAGCTTTGCGGTGAATCAAATTTACCCTGAAATATGGATTGAAGTCCACTTCATGGACTTGGATTAGCTCAACAGTACATAGAACCCATGATATAGCTGATTCTAGAAGGCTCAGAGGACATTACAGATGATAGTATATCATAATCTCTTGGGCTGACCCTATACATTAGATTGCTCACAGCAAAACACTCATTCGGCTTATTCGGGCCGGGGGCGTAGCTAAAGGCTCATGAGCCCTGGTGCAAGAGTTCAGTTGAAACGGCACCCCCCCAATACTAAATTCTTGACATAACCCCTTCCCTCCAGCCAGAGGTGTAACTTGACCTGCATGTACTTTCTATAATACCTGTGTCATCTTATGCGGCACAAGGGTCTTTTGGCCCCCTCTGGCTCCTGGGCCCGGTAGTGACTGTACCTCTGCACTCCTTATAGCTACGCCCCTGCTGTAAGCCCCTATGGTCACTTTTGGGTTTATATTAGCATGGTATGATTATCATTAATGCATTAGTTAACGTTTCACTTTATCCACATGTATATTTGCTTGGTCTCTGAGTCAAAATTCGACCAGAAAGAACTTTCTATTCAAGTAGAATCCGTTTGGTCAAGGTGGATTTGGACAAATCGGACCCAAAACTAAGTTTAAGAAATTTGCTCATTTCTAGTCTATGTTTCTTCTGGTATCTTACATAATAGTAGTTAATACCTGCTTGGTCTTTGTGCATATACTGATTAGTGTGTTGGTGTTTGTTCTTTACCTGGTATCAGATTGCATTTCTCACATTCAGAGATGTAACTGAAGGCCTCATGTTCACGACTGTGTCCATATTGCTATCCGCAAACCACAGATCCACAAAATACAGACAGCTTCCGTGTGCACACCGTATTCCATCAATAGGAACGACGCAAAACGGACAAAAATAGGATATGTTCTATAATTTACGGAACTGACATACGGGTGCAGACAGCAGTTTGTGTTATTAGTTTTTTGGGGATCAATAGAAATGAATGGGTTCTTGTGCAATCAAAAAATGAGGACATGGATGCAAAGTATGGACGTGTGCATGAGGCCTAAAGCGCTATGGTCTAATGCAAAATCTGGAGCAGGGACCCCATCTACAATTTATGATCCTGGTGTCTTCTTACGTGGTAGAGGGGCCTTTGCCTCCCCATTCACCAGTCTCTGGTCACATTCTTAGGCTGGGATGGCCTGGCTACCACCTGCCTGTGTAAAGGAGCAAGTTATTAGTGCCACGCGCCGCCCCCCCAGGGCCAATCGTGTCCAGGTTTAGTGGAGTGCCGAGTGGTGCGGTGCGGCCCATAATAGTCTCTGTGTGTGTCACGGTGCTCCTACCTGGATACAGCCAACCCCCACGGTTAGGCTACGAAGCAATGAAGGGGTATAGCTAATGGTGAAGGTGGAGGATAAATATGAAGTCCAAACCTTGATAAAGTTCAACAGCTTTACTTGGGTAAACTTGATTCTAGACAATATTCAGGCTTTTCTTACATTCAGGCTTTTCTTACATTCATCCCTTTGTCCCAGCAGGATTTGGCATAAACTAGCAGGAAAACTTGGTGCTTTCTGTCTTTCTCTGCTAAGCTGACAGGCTTGCTTAATAACTCTGCTTTCTTTCGCTCTGCTGTGCTAAACTCTGCTTGGGTCTGGTTACTGGACTATTGGTCGGTTCTGGTATCTTTGGATTAGGGGGCCTTTAGCTGTTGTCCCCCTGCTGACACTCAGTAAGTAAATTAGCATGGAGTCGGGGTGCTCTACAAGCTACTTCCCTTTGGAGGCTCCTGCTCCAGCCGGTGAACAATTTCCCCTTGCTACTATATCTTCCATACATTTGATTCCATGGCAAGCATGGCTTTGCCTGTACTGGCTGTTATAGGCACGTGTGGTCCAGGTGCCCTGGCTTAGACTTCACTGTCTACATTAGACTAAACCGGAACTTATGGCCCCCCCTTCTGGTAAGAAGCAGGACTGGTCCACATCTCCCCAAATGGGGGGAGAATTGAATGGTGAGTTTCATTCTATCTAAGTATCTGTCTGACATTTATGCTGCCACTTGCTGGTGAACCAGGCATATTACATGTCCAAAACAGTTTCATAACAATAATGTAAAGGACCTGGAAATACATACACAGATGGCATTAATGTTAACCATTAGAGACATTAGCGGAGTGTAGAAATGGTAATACCACTCCGGGGCATTACACTAGCAGCTGTCTGTAACTGGCCAGCAGGGCCTCCATCTGACATACACTGGCAGGACTCCACTCCTATTCAGAGGTCCACACTCTACACACTAGTGGCTCACTACACCAGACTGTGAGGCATCGCAAAGGGCCTCCAATACACCTCTTCTCCACCTAGCCAAAGAGCCTATGTGGTACACATGGCAAGAGACAATACCATTATAGTGCAAGACATAACATTAACAGTTTAGGCCTGGCAGCGACAGATGCAGAATCATCCTTAAAGGGGTTGTGTCACAAAACATATTCTACATTTTTCCAAACCAATAGCCGGATCTGAATACTTTTACAATTGCATGAAATTAAAAATCTAGTATAGCCAATGAGCTATTCAATTAAATCTCTATGTATAGCGCCACCTCCTGTTTGTTCTTTTCCTTATTTTCTGTCCGTCACACTGAGCTGGTCACACGTGCTCAGTTTAAATCTTCAAATTCCACCAGCCATATGTTCTGTTAGAAGCATAGTAGTTAGAGGAAGAAAGCTGCAGCAGAAAGGACACACCCCCTGGGCTTCCAGGCTGAAGATAATCTAGCAGAGCAATTGGAGAAGTGAATGTGGAGATCTCCAGATCCATGTGCGGTATAGGGCTGGTTCTAGTTGTGTTAGAAATAGATTTTCATGTACTATATGATGTCTGATTTTTCTTTTTATATCAATCATGGCATAACCCCTAAAGATCGTTTTACACAGGATAAATATTTAGGCATTATTGGGAATGAAGCAAAGGTCCCAAATAATTGCCTGATCTTTAGCTTGTCACAGGAACTACACAGCTCCATCCAGTGCCCATCTACTTCAACAGTGCTGCAGTAACCATCTCTGTCCACTATACAATAGATGGCGCTGTGTAGTTCCTGTGCCAAGTTACTGTGGAACAACTGAATGGTGGTGGGTGCAGGATGTGAGATCCTCACTGATCAGATATTTATGGCCCATCCTGAGGATAGGTCCTGGAGGAGAACCCTGTTAAACATTACATACTTTCATTCAGATCACAGGACAGGTCCTTCAGAGGGAGAGATGTTTTTTTTTTTTTGGCTGCTCTCAACTCAGGCCAATAGATGAAGATACTGAAAAGGGAAACGCTCTATGAACCTAGAATTCCCTAATAGAGTATGTGAAAAGGGGGTTTTCCCACCCTGGTGCCATAGAAGTATTTTGCAGGCCCCTTTGAGCACGGTTTTCGTAGATGTAGATAGGTAGCAGTTGCTTTGTCTTTCTCTCCCATTGTGACATGTGGAAACTGCAGATGCGGCACAATGCAACCTTTTCAAGAAATGTTATGAAGAGCTGAAGATGATACATTGTATCAAATTGACTTGAACTGAATAACAAACTCAGCTCTGCTGTATCTTTTATCTTCAAATACATCTCCTTCTTCCCTATGCACATATAAAAATGGCATGGCATCTTTTGTCACACACAATGACAGCAACTCATCTATGCAGAGGAGGATTGGCAGGGCTATCTATCTATCTATCTATCTATCTATCTATCTATCTATCTATCTATCGCTCTCGTATCTGTCTATCTATTATCTATCTATCTATCTGTCTATCTATCTATCGTATCTATCTATCTATCTATCTATCTATCTATCTATCTATCTATCTATAGTATCTATCTATCTATCTAACTATCTATCTATCTTATATCTATATATGTATTTCATATCTATCTATCTATCTATCTATCTATCTATACATCTATTTCATATCTATCTATCTATCTATCTCATATCTATCTATCTATCTATTCTATCTGATCTATCTATCTATCTATCTATCTATCTATCTATCGCTCTCGTATCTGTCTATCTATTATCTATCTATCTATCTATCTATCTATCGTATCTATCTATCTATCTATCTATCTATCTATCTATCTATCTATCTATCTATCTATCTATCTATCTATAGTATCTATCTATCTATCTATCTATCTATCTATCTATCTATCTATCTATCTTATATCTATATATGTATTTCATATCTATCTATCTATCTATCTATCTATCTATACATCTATTTCATATCTATCTATCTATCTATCTATCTATCTCATATCTTTCTATCTATCTATCTATCTATCTATCTATCTATCTATCTATCGCTTGAGAAGGTATAGAGCCAAAACATTGCATCCTGCATGGGTGAATAAACTCTGTTGATTTATTTTTCATTTGAGAGTGCTGCCTGTTTTCATCTTTTTTTATCTATCTATCTATCTATCTATCTATCTATCTATCTATCTATATCTATCTGTCTATCAATGTAGAGAATTAAAAAATAGGGCAGCGCTTCTTGTCCGTAGCAATCTATGTGCCTGCGTTCAACCCTTGACCATGGGTGCATTAATAACAGAAGAAATCCACTGCACTCCTCTGTAAATGGCGAAAAAACAATGTATTTATTCACATATGTCACGGCGACGTTTCAGCACTTTGCTTGAGAAAGGTTCTGTGAGGGGACTGAAACGTTGCTGTGACGTGTGAATAAATACACTTCTTTTTTTACCATTTACAGAGGAGTTCTCTTTATCTATCAATATACTTTTTTTATATAGATATATGCAACACCAATATTTTTTATCTAATTATCTACCTATTAAATATCTATCTATCTATCTATCTATCTATCTATTTATCTATCTATTCATATCGGTCTGTCTGTCTATCTGTCTGTATATCTATATCTACTATCTACTACCTATCTGCTTGTCTGTCTGTCTATCTGTCTGTATATCTATATCTACTACCTATCTGCTTGTCTGTCTGTCTATCTATCCCTACTGTTGGTACTACAGCTGGAAATAAATGATATGAACAAGGATACAAAACCCTAGGTTTGTTTAGCTTTATATACATATTTTTTCTGATCTCCCCTGGGGTACCTTCTCATTGCCCATCCTCAGTGTAAGCCCTGGCACATTGTGTGACGCTTGTCAGCCTATGTACTAAGATCTATATGTGGACAGTATTAGGAAATTAGCTGTAGATAAACGGTGTGCTCGCCAGCTGCATCCATGACCTTCCCTCAACCAGGTCTTCCGGAGTACCTGCTCCTTATAATATAGAGTCCCTTTAAACGCACGGTCACACGGTCAGGTTTCCTGGTGCAGTTTGGAAGCCAAAACCAGGAGTGAATACAGAAAAGAGAAGAACTTGTTAATATTTTCTCTCCTGTTATGATCCACACCTGACCCTGTGAAGATCTAAATGACGGTAGGAGGAGGTAGAGATACCGCAAGCTCCCGCAGCTCACGCATCTGTACTTAAAATACTATTTTTTTTCTCCGGCTCCATTGTCTCATATGATGAAAGGGTAGAGCCTGTGATTACTCGCCTCCCCAGGCCCCCTGTCGTAGGTGCATTCATGATGCAGCGGTTACATAATAGGCAATGGGTGTCATCTTTCAAACTACAGTGACCACTCACACCCAGGAGACTTGTCCTCAGATGCTACTGTATGGCTGGCTGCATGCAAAACCTACCCCCTACCCTCTCCAGGAGACTTCAGCCCCCACCGCACAGACGGCACAACCCATTCCTCCTATTCTGGTAGAACATTCGATGTGATGCCCAATCAGGGCCTGCAGCGGCTACAGACGTCAGGAGGCTTTTTTTCTCCCACCGTCTTCTTGTGGAGCAGACTGCAGTTCTTACACTGTGCAGCCTCCATTAGGACAGCTCTATTGATTTCTGAATCACACTGCAGCAAGAGACAGGCAGACAGGAGCATCTGACAGCAGCCGCCAGGAGCGTAGGGGCAGAGACCTGGCCTCCTACAGCACTAGGCCCAAACTATCCATCCATCCATCCATCCACACACATACATACATGAGAGAGGAGGGTGCAGTAATGGCTGAGAGGAAAGAGGCTGAGCAAGCCATGGGGGGTCAGACATACAACGTGGTGATCGGCGGGCAATGGGAGGGCACTGGGGCACAGGCATGGGATGGGTTTATATACTAAGGGTTAATGGTGTATATATGCGTATGTGTGTTGTGTGGATAGATAGATAGATAGATAGATAGATGATAGATAGATAGATAGATAGATAGATAATATGTGTTGACTATATTTATATATAAAGTATATCTATAGATAGATAAAAATATGTTGATAGATAAATTACATTGATAGAAAATAGATATTTAACTAGTATATAGATAATTAGATAGATAAATAGATGAGATACATTAGATAGATAGGCAGACAGATAATAGATAGATGATAGATAGATAGATAGATAGATAGATAGATAAGATATAGATAGATAGATAGATAGATAGATAACAATGAAATAGATAATACGTAGATATGTATATATACCTATATATATATATATATATATATATATATATATCATACAGTTCTAGTAACAATAATACATATGTAATTCTATAGACAATTCTAAAGCGAAATGACATTTTCAGCTCTGCTACATCTGCACTATGGTGAACCAGCTTTGTATCAGCAGCCCCCGCTGCTCGCTCCTCTGTAGGTTCCTAGGAACTGTCTAGGCGTTGAGCCATTATTAGCACCAGCTCTACAGAGCATGCTTGCCAGACAGGCAGAGAGGCTGCGCTCCCCCCCACCCCCCCGGTCCGCCCAGACATGTGCCCTGCCATTTTCGTTTTAATCAGTCTGCTCAGGATGGCTGCTGATTCATTTTTGCAGGACAGCCCCCCGGGAGCCTAGGTGGAAGCTGGAGGCGAGCTGCTCCTGCCTCCTTGCAGTATATTCCACATCACAGAAGTGGAGAGACTGCAGAGCCCCAGCCGTAACCCCTTCACCGCCTGCTCAGAAATCCTGGATACCTTCCATAGTTATACATTGTGACCCCCCCCCCCCCCCTACTTCTCACCTAAAAAAAAATAATGAATAAATGCTGCCTAATTGCTCTGAAAAAAGGTTGAAATTGACGGACCTGTGTCTTTCCATCATTGCCCTTGAAATGCAAAGAGTTAAAAGCAATATAATAGCTTTTTTTTTTTTTTTTAAGCCGAGGCACAAGGTGACGATGCCTCCCCTGTGGGCGCAGGGTCGGGGCGATCTACCTGATTTAGGAGGAGACTTTGATTCGCAGGATTGACAACCTTATTATGCAGCCGGCTTATTATTGATATTATTCCGCTCGCGGTTGCTATGGCCACCTTGCGAGAGACATTCAATTTTCTCTCTTCCATCATCATTATCTATGAGGCCATCTGTTGTGGAAAATGAATTCAGCCTCATTTGCATGACTGATAAGCAATTTTTTTTTTATCTATTTAACAGAAGGTCATATGCCGGGGATTTAGAGCTGGTGAAAAAAAAAATAAAAAAAGTGAAAAAAAATAAATAAATAAAAAGCCTGTAGAGAGCATGAGTGGGAGTGCGTGCATTAGAGGATGTGTGTGGAACTGTCGCAGATCCCTTAGGCCTGCTGCTAGCCTATCGTACCGCATTTGTCATTCCTGCCAGGGCGACATTCCCCCCCCTAAGCTCCAGCACGCCAAAGACAGAGAGACACACAGCAAAGAGGGAGAGACTGAGATTTTTTTTTGTCCTGTTGTCTTCTGGAAGCTCTGTTTATTTATTTTTTTATTTTTATTTTATTTTTTTTCAATTAATTTTTTTTTTTTTAGGACTGTCGGAGGGTGTCGCTTTACGCTTTCTTTCGCGGAACGTGGGTCTCGTGGAGGAAACGCGGCACTATTTCTGGGGTAGGCTCACTAAGCGCTATTCACCATGCTAGAAGAGAGGCCAGCTCGTGTGGCAGAGCTGACTTCGTATTCTGGGTTGCATGCTCGCTCTGTTCTGCTGTCAGGCGTCCGCGGGAAGTTTGGGCTGTGCAGAAAGTCGGACCGAGGCGGCGGAGCTGAGTTTGTCGCGGCGCGCCGTGAAAAAGTTGGGTTTGATGACCAAATCGCATACTCGGCACTGCTACATGAAGAAACTGTGTAGAAGTTGAGGAGAGTTATGGAAATGAGCCGCTTCAGATTCTGTATGACGGATGTGGTAGGCGGGGGCGGAGGTCTGGGGATCCTCTTTGTTTTGGTCAGTGGTGTCTTGGGAAAAGATGTCCTCTTAAACTTCTAATGAAGACTGATGGGTTCATGGACGCCATCCATCACGCTGGCAGCTCCTTGTGTCTGGTTTTTAGGTTTATGCTTATTTTTAGTTTCCATTTCTGGTCCTTGGACTCATGCCTTAGACCCTCTACATTCCTGCTATAGTGTATGCTTTCAATACAATGTAATATTTGAGATACAGATGTAGCTGAGCTGAGTTAGCTCAGGGGCACACTGTCTGGTCTTTGACTTTTTCATAGGACTGCAGGTATCCCCACTCAACTCTGCTACATCTGTAACTTCTACTAATTATCATCAGCATGGCAGATCTTGATCGTTTGGTTTTGGTGAAATTTCCTAGGGTGTCAATGATAAGACTGTGTGTGTTCAACACCCCCCAACACCACCAAAAAAAGTCATTAGCAAGCTTAGATTCCCTGACATCTGACTGCTGCTAATTCACTGATTAATCTCATTAATGTGATTAGAGCAGGATTTGGAGCTGGCATTGTGCTGCCGTCCTGAGAGCTGCCTCCTCTGCCTCCTCTCAGTGGACTTGCTGAGGGTTCAGCACCAGGAGCTGTCCAGTGCTGAGCACAGCCAGGCTGAAGGTGGGAGCAGCAGTGTATGGAGCTGTTCACACCATGCTTCCTCCTGACAACTGGACCGCAGCTTCCTGGTCAATGCCATCAGCTGCCGAGTGCGCTCTTCAGACACCTTACATACTGCTTTGTTAAAATGTATAGATTATCTATCTCATATCTATCTATCTACAAATGTAGCAGATGTGACAGTCACATTCATAACACGTTAACTAGATGTGATAACTCACCAAGTGTGTGCGCCAACTCTGCTACATCTGTAGAGGAGGCAAAATAACAAATGTGTGCAGCAAAAGTTTCAGCATAGCTATATCTATCAATCTATCTATCTATCTATCTATCTATCTATCTACAGTATCTATCTATCTATAGTATCTATCTATCTATCTATATATCTATAGTATCTATCTATCTATCTATCTATCTATCTATCTATCTATCTATCTATCTATCTACAGTATCTATCTATCTATAGTATCTATCTATCTATCTATCTATTAATCTATCTATCTATAGTATCTATCGTATCTATCTATCTATCTATCTATCTATCTATCTATCTACAATATCTATCTACTGTATCTATCTATCTATCTATCTATCTCTATCTACTGTATCTATCTATCTATCTATCTATCTATCTCTCTCTATCTATCTATATACAGTATCTATCTATCTATCTATCTATCTATCTATCTATCTATCTATCTATCGTATCTATCTATAGTATCTATCTATCTATCTATCTATCTATCAATCAATCAATCATATATCTATCTCTAATTATGTATATTATAACTGCTGAGCTGCTTGTGGAAGTTTCCACATTTCGTGGTTATTACTTTGTATACTGATGGTAGTTTAGGTTGGATTAGTTACTTTTTGATTCAGTTGTTGGTTCAGTCTTCACTTATTACACAGCCACGTTTTCATCATATATACAGTAAATATATATATATATACTCCTTGTTGTAAACCCTCCTCATCACTTCTCCCTGCACCCTTTACTCCTCCTCCCCTGTCTTAATCCCTTCCCCCTTTTCCCAACTTCCTAGTATTGTGCCTGATTCCTTGATATTTTCAGAAACAAGTCATACAGGTTTTAGTCACTTTGCCTGCACTGAAGTAGACAGTCCATGATGACTCCTGATAGTGTGCCTCCACTGACTGCAACATAAATCACCTGCTGGGACTTATAGTGCAACTGTTCACTAGAGCCCAGCATATTTAATGTGCAAATCTTTCTGTATGTATTGACCTAGATGCTTCTATATGGTGACTAGGGATGAGCGAATTTCATATTTTGAACTTCGAGTTCGTGTTGTGGTATAAGCTGAATTGCGTTATGGATTCCATTACCACGGACCATAACGCAATTCCATGACTGAATGCCAAACGGAAACCAGACGGAACCGTTATGCAGGCCATAGACTTCTATTATGACGGAATGAATAACGGAATGCCTCTTAAAGGCTTTCGTTTTGCATGCCATCATAGAATTGCGTTATGGTCCGTGGTAACAGAATCCATAACGCAATTCAGCTTATAGCACAACACGAACTTGAAGTTCAAAATATGAAATTCGCTCATCCCTAATGGTGATAATAATCCATAATTATACTAGTGATGTGTGATGATGGCGCCTGATGACACAAGTAATAAAAGAGAATGCAAGACCCGAAATACTGACTGTCATGTCTGCCACCCTTCACCTGCAAGATGGACCGTCCAGACTGTATGGAAGGGCTTTGTAAAATGGTACAAAGTAATGTTATCTATCTATCTATCTATCTATCTATCTATCTATCTATCTAATATCTATCTCATATCTGTCTATCTGTCTATCTATCTATCTATCTATCTATCTATCTATTGTCTATCTATCTCTATCTATCTCTATTTGTCTATGTCTGTCTGTCTATCTATCTATCTATCTATCTATCATCATCATCATTGCTCTCATATCTATCTATCTATCTATCTATCTATCTATCTATCTATCGTCTATTGTCTATCTATCTATCTATCTATCTATCTATCTATCATCTACTGTCTATCTATCTATCTATCTATCTCTATCTATCTCTCTCTCTATCTCTATTTGTCTATGTCTGTCTGTCTATCTATTTTTCTATCTATCTATCTATCTATCTATCTATCTCTATCTCTGTTTGTCTGTCTGTCTATCTATCTAATATCTATCTATCTATCTATCTACTATATGTCTATCTATCTAATATCTATCTACTATATCTATCTATCTATCTATCTATCTTTCTACTATATGTCTATCTAATATCTATCTATCTATCTATCTATCTATCTATCTAATATCAACCTATCTATCTATCTATCTATCTATCTATCTACTCTATCTATCTATCTATCTACTATATCTATCTATCTATCTATCTATATCTATCTATCTATCTATCTATCTACTATATCTATCTATCTATCTATCTATTGTCTATCTATCTCTATCTATCTCTATTTGTCTATGTCTGTCTGTCTATCTATTTTTCTATCTATCTATCTATCTATCTATCTATCTATCTATCATCATTGCTCTCATATCTATCTATCTATCTATCTATCTATCTATCTATCTATCTATCTATCTATCGTCTATTGTCTATCTATCTATCTATCTATCTATCTATCTATCTATCTATCTATCATCTACTGTCTATCTATCTATCTATCTATCTCTCTATCTATCTATCTACTATATCTATCTATCTATCTATCTATCTATCTACTATATCTATCTATCTATCTATCTATCTATCTACTCTATCTATCTATCTATCTATCTATCTATCTATCTATCTATCTACCGATCTCTAAGTTTGTATAGAGTCATTTTAACAGCTTTATAACTATTCTCCACCGTAGCCGTTGCCCGGTAGACTTCAGGATATATTGCTCGCCGTCCCCTAGACGTCTTCCGTGTCCTAGCAGTAGATCAGCCTCCTATATATATATATCTATCACCTGAGCCGAGATCCCGAGTTGTTTACAACTTAGCAATTTGACGTAATTCAGGCGATTGGCTAAGAAAGCACAATGTGACTTAATAGCAGTCACGTTTCCCGCTTCTGGATGGATTACATAAGTGATATTCGGCTTCCCTTATGCTCTCACGCCAACCCCGGCCGGGCTCCCTCCACTCACACAATATCCATAGGAGAGGAGTCGCAATGCTTTCCTTTTCTGTGGCCGAAGAAGCATTCCCAAATCTCATCCCCATGGAGGAGAGCGTGTGACGGGTGCACGAGGCATCAGATTTGGTGCATTCTTCCAGTATAAGCCCAAATCCTCTCCTATGAATGTGATGGGAATAGCCCCAGCCCAGGGTTCAACTGCTGAGTTCCCATCTATTAGGATATATACAGCACTGCACACGCTACCCAGTCTGCTCTAGAGATTTAGGGGCCTGTGGGTACAATGTTAAAGCATACAGTACATCCCTATACTTGTCTGAGCAGCCCAATAAGCAAGAGACTCGGAGATCATTTGTGTAATCCAAAGGCAGACCTGGCCAAATCTACGGCTCGCCAGTGAAGTGCACTAAAGACGTTAGGATTTTTGGGGAATGGACATGCTGTGCTCTTCTCCAAGGATGTCAGCCTGAGCCGGGGGTAAGTCAGCAGTACGCTACTGATGCTATTCTGCAGCAGTAATGTGGTCTCTGAGGGAGTTGGTGTTTCATGCATACTACACAGCTAAGCTTTCTAGCCCATTGCCTCGCAGACTGTCTGCCGCTTTCATTACAGAGGAGGCACAGTTGATCCCGGAGCCTCAGCCGAGCGCACACACACACACACACACACACTCATTCATTCTCGCCGTTTCACGGTGTCGAGCTTATTAATATCTATTTTTGACTTCGGGTCGGTTTGCGTCCTTGTCTGAAAACATCATTACCACATTGTCCATGTGGCACGGTCATTAGCATACAGACGAGGGGCGATCTCGACGGAAAGAAGAGAAGGGAAGAGGTGCGGTGGAAAAGTTGATTGGATGAATGAAGAGGATTGGTGGGCGTTCGAATGCATTAGAAGAGTTTAGTTGTCATGGAAGAGGTTTGTCAATTTTCTTGGTGCATTTCCTAAGTGGGGGCGCCTGCTTCTAGACTGATTGCTTCTGGCCTACTACAAGGGAGACGATTTTTTTGGGGGACTTTGTTGACCAGGAATCCGCCTGTTGAGATCGGTCGCTTTGCCTTCAGGTAAATATACCTTTTGGTCTGTGGCTTGTGTCAGGAATGACTTGGTGGAGATATTGGTGGTGGTGGTTGGGGGGTATGTCTGGCCGTAAAGTAAACTTCATCTCATTGCTCATAACTTCCAATGTGTCTAAGTGAGCGGAGCGGAATTGAGTTCTTTTTGTCTAGACGAGGCATTATTATTATTACGGGTTTTTTTGTCATTGTAAATAGCTTCAAATTGACAGTCATTTAATCATCGCCGGCTAATTAAGGTGGATTTTACGCAGGCAATTGTGTCCTCGTCCGTGACAAAGTAGCACAGATTGCAGGCTCCTTCTCTCCAGCTCCGTCTGATTGCTCCTCGTACCTTGTCGAGGTATCATCTGCCTTACTGCCAAAACAGGAGAGAAAGTGTTAAATGACAGCGTCGGCTCTGCTACACCTGCATGTCTGTGCTCTATAGAGGAGTACGGTATAGGCTGTCGTCGCCACAGACAGGCATTGACCTCATTTGTGAGTGCTGCATGTTTACCAGAAGTAACTGAATCCTAACTTGTGCCATGCATTGATGATGATGATGATGATGGGGAGCATCAAAGTCATTTCCATCCTCACTCATTTGCCTGATGACATTACTTCTAGCCCAGACACCCTACTATTGCATTAAGTCTGCCTTTCGAGGCTAACTTGTCTCCTGGGTCTACACCTTATCTGGTGATCGACATCCTGCTCCATTGTTGGACATGACCGCAGTTTTCTAGGGTTTTCCATGGACTTTTTTGCCCTCATAACAAGCATCGCCTCTCTAAATTCAATGCGTTCCCCATAGAAAAGTTCCATAGACCTGGTAATAGCCCTCAACACCTACATGTAACAAAGGATATGAACAAAGACGTCCTCCTCACTTTATTGTACTGCCCTTTCAGCGAATTCCGTAACAGCCAAGTGACCTCCTGTGCCTGTGGTGCCTGAGGGGAGGGGGGGCGAAGGGGTTAATCCAGATTAACCGTTGCTGCACCTCCACTATTGTGCGACTAGGTCTTTGTATGTAAAAAAAAGCAGGTCTGAAGTCTAGGCTCGTGTGTCGTGGAGCATGGGGGGGATGTTTTTAGGGTGTGTGTGTGCAGTCCATGCATTCCATCCGCCAGGTTATTTATCATTAAACTTTTGTGATGCCCGACGGCTGCTGCCGCCTCTTCCTGGCATTGCAGCATCTGTGGATTAAAATTCCACACAGACTTCTGGATGCTGCATTGAGTCTGGTTCCTCTGCTGTTCCTGCTGTCTGCTCCATGAGATAGGGCTTTAGTTTGAGATTGGATTCTAATTTATGCCCCCCCCCCAAAAAAAAAAGACACCCTATCTGGTATTAAAATTACTTTTTAAAGAAAGGGAATGAACTTGAGACATCATGAATGGTGGATGGTGGACCTCAGCATGAGGCTTCGTTCTCCACCTATTGTTTTCATGGCTTCTGATTTCAGAACTTAGGCTAGTTCCTAAGATCTGCTGTCGAGCACATAGACTTGTTCTTTTAGGCATGTTTTTGGGAGGGAAGTTGGAATATATTGATGGTGCCAGCCAACCTGGTTTCAGAAATCATCAGGCAACCCATAGAGAGCTATTCTATCAAGAGTCTGCCATGGTAGACTGAGAACAGGGACTGAAATCAATGCTCTCTCTGCCAACAGACCCTTTGCTGCGTTGAAATTCCCACCTGCTTTCTGCATCTGGGCAATTGGCTACCGCTGCCGAAATCCAGTGCAGACCATCTTCCGGCTGCAGTCATGTCTGCAGCACATTGCAGAAAAATTGGTTTAGTTGCCAGCTACCAGCAGCCCAGCACATACTAGGCAAGGCAGGGAGGTCTGCAAAGAATTTGGATAGAAATATCATTGGAATTCAAGTTGCCTTTGTCAAAAAAAAATTGGAAAATTTTGGGAGCCCCTTAACCCTTCGCATGCTTAATAAACAAAATAGCTTCCTGGTGTCTCAGTGTCTGAGAAGGAGCTCAATGGGTTTGTAGTTTGGTTTCATTCGGTAAGGAGAGAAAACAGCTGGCTCAGCGTCTGACTGTGTTATCTGGCTCTCCGGCTTGTGCTCTAAGATTTATGCTGCTAATATCTTCACAATGGAAAGTGGACTTCTTTTTGCACCAGTTTGGGAGAGCTGCAGTGCACTTGTCGGCGGCAGGAATGCAGTTTGCTTTGTTCTCCAATGAATATTCATAACAGGGGAAAGTATTGGTATGGTGCCTTCAGCATCACATATGATGGCTGTGAGGGGGTTGGGAAGGGGGTCAATGAGTCCTCAGGAAAGCCACCTGTGGTCTCCTAGTCCATCATGAATCTCTGCATGTTCATTGTCACAGCCTTTCCATTCCTTATTTTATTTACAGGTAGAGAAGACTTTATAGCCTAGTTCCCAAGCTTAAAATGTCTATGATCCGAGCAGATAAAATCCATTTCGCACAAGATAAGACAAGATGGGTTCTGGCTCCTCAGCCATAGGGTAGGAGGCCTATTCATGTTGGCAATATTGAGATATATCTACTTGGTATAGAATGACCTCATGCTAAAGTTACAGATTGTATATATAAGGCTACTTTCACACTTGCGTTTGGTGCAGATCCGGCATGGATCTGCACAGATGGATCCGTTCAGATAATACAACCGTCTGCATCCGTTCAGAATGGATCCGGTTGTATTATCTGTAACATAGCCAAGACGGATCCGTCTTGAACACCATTGAAAGTCAATAGAGGACGGATCCGTTTTCTATTGCGCCAGATTGTGTCATAGAAAATGTATTTGTGTCATAGAAAATGACTTACATTGTGTGCCAGGACGGATCCCTTTGGCTCACTTTCATCAGATGAACACCTAAACGCTGCAAGCAGCCTCCAAAGCGGAATGGAGACGGAACGGAGGCAAACGTATGCAATCTGAGCGGATCCTTTTCTATTCAGAATGCATTAGGGCAAAACTGATCCGTTTTAGACCGCTTGTGAGAGCCCTGAACGCATCTCATAAACGGAAAGTCAAAACGCCAGTGTGAAAGTAGCCTTAGTGGCTCAAAAATTTCAATTTTTTTATTTCAGCCATATTGAGGTTGTTGACTGCATGTCCAGAACTACTTCTGAGGCTAGAAGCCAATTATGAATGTCTCTTAAGGTGCTCATAAACATCAGATTAATGTCAGCCAAACCAGACAACCATCTGAGGCTACTTTCACACTAGCGTTTACAATTCCGCTATTGAGATCCGTCATAGGTTCTCAATAGCGGAAGAAAACGCTTCTGTTTTGTCCTCATTCATTGTCAATGGGGACAAAACTGAACTGAACGAAACATAGTGCACTAAAATGCATTCCGTTCCGTTTAGTTGTGCTCCCATCGCGGACAGAATAACGCTGCAAGCTGCGTTTTTCTGTCCGCGATGTGGTGCGGAGCAATGTAAGTCAATGGGGACGGATCCGTTTTCTCTGACACAATAGAAAACGGATCCGTCCCCCACTGATTTTCAATGGTGTTTAAGACGGATCCGTCATGGCTATAGAAGACATAATACAACTGGATCCATTCATGACGGATGCATGCGGTTGTATTATTGTAAGGGCAGCGTTTTTGCAGATCCATGACGGATCCGCAAAAAACGTCAGTCTGAAAGTAGCCTAAAGTGTCTGGGGTTGTCCTGACATGATCCGATGTCAAGATGTTCAGAGGATGAAGGATCATGTTGTGGGATTTCAGCATGTTCAATCCTTTTGTTGTGAGGGGTGGCAATGGCTTACTTGTCTCTCACGAGTCCAGACTGCATGTGTATGGGGGAGTTGGGAGAAAAAGCTATCAGCCAAACGACTTCTATCTAACGGATGTGGCCACCTTAAGACTGTAGGCTGCCAGGGACCTTTCACCATTTGTCTAATTGTGTGTATTTTTGGATAGTTTTTGCTTGTTTTGCAAGGTGTTGTAGGATATGCACCATATGCCCTATATTAGCAGAGATAATTATAAAGAAAATCTCGAATGATTGACTGTTATGAGATAATAATCAGACATGAAGCTCAGTTATTGTTTTTTACATCCTTAAAAAAAAGTGCAGTGGCAAATCTGGAGTGAAACTTAGTAACACGTCTAACCATACTCACGTTTCAAAACTAGAGTCAGTGGCGTAAAAATGGAAAAGTTGCAAATTGTTTGCACAAGTAAACCCAGGAAAGTTGCAAAGTCTCTATCTTGCAACTTTTTGAAATTAGAATTCTTGGGGCAGGGCATGATGAATTCCCTCCATAGTGGAGGATTGGACCCCCAGAAGTTTCGAGTATGGAGGAGTATGCTGCCGGTATGGACGCTGTGGTCAGCTATCTGCACTTATCTTTCTTGAACATGTGTTCACCCCTGGCGGTGCCTAATTTTCCCAGGAACAAAGGGAGGGGGCAGTTGAAATGGAACATGCACCATCTTTATCTACCCAGATATCCGCTATCAGGGGAGAGTCAGAAAGCCCCCATACACATTAGATTTTTGACTGCTCCCACCAAAATGGGTGGGTTCTGCCGGAAACATCTAATGTGTACGACCAGCTTTAGCATGTTACATAAAAATGACATATGGTGAGAAATCAAACAGAACAAAGAAGAATTGTCAGATCAAGAAGTCCAGTCCAATAAGACATTTGGGGAATCAGTCCCTTCTTCAGATTCCCGATCCTGCAGTCTTAGGGAGGAGATGGTCTCTGAGACATGTTATTGCACTGGACTTCTGGGTCTTCAGTGAGTTACATTGTACTCTATGCAGCAGCGCACGTGTCTGGCAGGTCTTCTTTGTTCTGCTTGATTGCATCCTTGATCCAACAACTGCAGTTCGTCCAGGCCTCTGTTGGAGGCGCCATACACCTGCTGAGCCCGTCTGCCCTGTGGGGATTGGTCACACCTGCTGTGCCATTTCACATCGGTGACAGGAGGGCACCTACCTTATCTTCGAGGCACATTTGGTAGCACCCTATGTGGCGCTCTACTATACGAGTCGGATATAGTGGGAGATGTATATATAATGGTCGATCCGCAAATAATTCCTGATATGGAGGATAGGAATATTGCATATTGATATCTCAGAAAATGCAGCTTTCTCAGTCACAGCCCAAGTCACTGTATTGATACCTCAAGCCTGGGCCAAATGTACCTCGTACGCTCCACGCACGTGCAATCTCGGCTTGGCTGAGCATGCATGGATTCTGAATAGATAGGAGGGAGTAGGCCACTACTAGACAATTCTGGATCATCTTTTTTTATTACTCTATGTTGTGACATCCCTCTGTTATTCCTACTTGAATTTTATGAATAAATTGACAAGTGGGTGTTACCAGTTGGGATGTGTCTCTGCACCATTTTAGGCTACTTTCAAACTTGCACTTTGTCTTTTCATTTGTGAGATCCGTTCAGGGCTCTCAAAAGCGGTCCAAAACGGATCATTGCATTCTGAATGGAAAAGGATCCGCTCAGAAAGCATCAGTTTGCCTTCGTTCCGTCTCCATTCCACTTTGGAGGCTGCTTGCAGTGTTTTGGTGTCCGTCTGATGAAACTGAGCCAAACGGATCCGTTCTAACATACAATGTAAGTCAATGAGGACGGATCCGTTTTCTCTGACACAATTTGGCACCATAGAGAACGGATCTATCCCCCTTTGAATTTCAATGGTGTTCAAGACGGATCCGTCTTGGATATGTTACAGATAATACAAACGGATCATTTCTGAATGGATGCAGACGGCTGTATTATCTGAACGGATCCGTCTGGGCAGATCCATGACGGATCCGCACCAAACGCAAGTGTGAAAGTAGCCTTACACTGTCCAGTCAGCGCTGACAGGGACAGACTGTGCAGGCACACACCCCTTGGACAAAGGGAGTGGTAATACCCAGTTGGCAACTTATTTGTAAAGTTATAGTAGGAATAAACGAGGAACAGCACAACCTTCAGTTAAAAGACAACGTGCTCCAGATATGCTATTACATGGGGAATGCAAGTAATTACTAAAACCGCGAGTCAGGAATGGCGGCAGGTTCTCTATTAAGCATCCACTTAACAGGTAAGGCTGCTTTCACATCAGCTCCAGCTATTTCTGTTCTTCTGCTCCGTCACAGAAGCAGAAGAGTGAAAATAACGGAAGTGCCGGATTTGGCAAATAATTGATGGGAACAGATTCCATTGACTATAGTGGGATCCGTTAGCTTTTCATTCAGGTAAACGTTATTTTAGCGGAGAAAAAGAACTTGCATGCAGGACTTTTCTCTCCGTTATTTTTGATCAAATATATGATGGAGGCACCGATGGGATCCTCCAACGCAGATGTGACAGCAGCCTATCTGCATTTGTCCTAATTAATATATCTTCCATGAAGAGGTTCCAAGTTGTAGATACTGTCAGATGTCTTGCGTCACAGTCTTACCACTTATTAAAGGACTTAAAACATTTTGGGATGTTTTGCAACTGGACATCAATAAAACTAAGTACTAATATACTCAAATTATCAAATCTGCGCCGATTACCCGAGATCAGACCTGAAATCAGGACAATGGTGCAGATTTCATGAATAAAGTATATTAGAAAGTTTTACTCATTTCTATTGGCATTGGGTATTGCATTCCACACGGGGTCCATGGACAAGACTAGAGCAGTTTTTGAAAATATCAGAAAACCTTTGTAGCATATATTAAGAGCTTTCCGATACATTGAAAGGTTAGATTTTATAATTGATCGCCTATTCTTAAGATACAACAGTCTCGGACTGGCCCACCGGGGAGTCGGGCAAATCCTCGGTGGGCCCCTGTCTAGTTACAGTCTAGAGGTCACAGAGGTCACAATAACGCCTGTACAAGCATCATAGATGCCTGTTGAGGCCATTTTACTCACTGGAAAAAGACTCATGCGTATTTTTACGCATGGTCTTTTTCTTGTTAGGTGCGCTGTATCAGAAGCTGCCAGGTCCGGCACACATGAAGCCCCGCCCCTCTCCCGAGAAGCCCGGCCCCTTACGGACATCTCTCTCACCAGGAACTCCAGACTACATTGTGGTTACAGGACCTGTGGTGATGTCACGGTCATGTGATCAGCCATGTGTGTGGGAGGAGTTAGGGGAACACAGGCTCCGTGTAGGACTGTGCTGGTGGAGAATGCAGAGGTACTTTATGTATGGAAGGTGTGTATAAAGCAGGACTATGTCAGTGTAACCAGTCTATTGTACAGTTTTCTGTGTGTAATGTGCACACAGTACTTCTATCTGTGTAATGGACATGTAGCAGAGCTGTGTGTGCAATGTGTATATAGAAACTATCTGTGTAATGGACATGTGGTAGAGCTGTGTGTGCAATGTGTATACAGAAACTATCTGTGTAATGGACATGTGGTAGAGCTGTGTATGTATGTATGTATATAGGAGTGTCAGGAGTGCCCTGTGTATGGTAGCGTCAGGCAGGTCCTGTGTATGGTAGCGTCAGGCAGGTCCTGTGTATGGCAGCGTTAGGTGGGCGCTGTGTATGGCAGCATCAGGTGGCGCTGTGTATGGCAGCGTCAGGTGGGCGCTATGTATGGCAGCGTCAGGTGGGCGCTATGTATGGCAGCGTCAGGTTGGCTCTGTGTATGGCAGCGTCAGGTGGGCCCTGTGTATGGCAGCGTCAGGTGGGCGCAGTGTATGGCAGCGTCAGGTGGACGCAGTGTATGGCAGCGTCGGGTGGGCGCTGTGTATGGCAGCGTCAGGTGGGTGCAGTGTATGGCAGCGTCAGGTGGGCGCAGTGTATGGCAGCGTCGGGTGGGCGCTGTGTATGGCAGCGTCAGGTAGACCCTGTATATGGCAGCATCAGGTGGGCATAATGTATGGCAGCGTCAGGTGGGAGCTGTGTATGGCAGCGTCAGGTGGGCCCTGTATATTGCAGCGTCAGGTGGGCCCCGTGTATGGCAGCATCAGGTGGGCATAGTGTATGGCAGCATCAGGTGGGCCCCGTGTATGGCAGCATCAGGTGGGCATAGTGTATGGCAGCGTCAGGTGGTCCCTGTGTATGGCAGCGTCAGGCGGGCACTGTGTATGACAGCGTCAGGTGGGCGCAGTGTATGGCAGCGTCGGGTGGGCGCTGTGTATGGCAGCGTCAGGTGGGCGCAGTGTATGGCAGCGTCGGGTGGGCGCTGTGTATGGCAGAGTCAGGTGGACCCTGTATATGGCAGCGTCAGACGGACTCTTTGTATGACAGCGTCAGGCGGGTGCTGTGTATGGCAGCGTCAGGTGGGCGCTGTGTATGGCAGTGTTGGGTGGGCGCTATTTATGGCAGCCCTGTTCTTATGTTTAGTGTATGATGTTGGATAAATGTAAAATTGTCTACATTTATTTCTGCACAGGAGACTAGCAATGGTTTCCCTGCAGAAATATCAGCCTCATAACGTTATGTGGGCCTATGCATTATATATGTAAATTACCGCAAAATTCCTACTCCTCCTCAGCTAAAAATACTCCTCAAAATTGTTAAGAGATGTATTTTTACTCTTCTGGAAGAAATTTAGTGGGACCTCTGGTCTACATATTAATCAACAGCAGCTACAATAGGAAGAGCAGAGCTACACACATATGCAGAAGGTGGTGACATGATCTTGATAATCTCGGCACTTAACTTGCCCTGCAGTGATGCTGGCGGCTGGCGCTGCCATCTTTAAGTGGGCGGCAGGACCCGCCTCTTGATACATGTGGTGCGGTGCCTGCGGTGACTGCGTTTCCTTCTCACTCCCTGCGCTGCACACACGCTGCGTCCCATATTCTAGAGTCTGCAGAGCGCGGTGGCGGTGTACAGATGTGCTGGTGGTGCTGCTGTGTGCCCCATGAAACAGAAGCTGCCTGCGACTCAGTGGTAGACATCACAGGCTGCCGCTAGTCCCACAAGACAGTATAAAATATACAGTAGTTAAATCTATAGTTTAATAAAAATATAATTTTACATTTTCCTGCATTCCCCTCTGGAAATTACAACTCCTAGCATGCCCTGTGAGATGCAAACATCAGGACCTGCTGGGAGTTGTAGTTTTCCTGCAACATGTAATTTTATATCACAATTATGATTGCATGCTACAAAAATTTGAGTAAACATTGCTAAAAAAGTCACACACTCCAACATACGGTATCAAAATAGTACAGATCGGCCCCTCAAAAATGAGTCTTCACACAGCTCCGTAGACATAAATATAAAAAAATACAGTATTTTTTGTTTCATTTTGCGCTTTAGTTGTTTTTAATTTTTTTTTAGTATTAACCTGTAGGATACCTAGGTTTTAAGTAAAGAAAAAAAAAAAACACAGCTTTCCCATAATAAAGTCATATAAAATAACCGAAAAAAAGAAAAACAGACATATATTAGGTATCGCTGCGTCTGTAACGACCTGCTCTATAAGAATATGACACGATCTATCCCCCCAGGTTAATGCCATAAAAAAAACTAAATAAAAACACTGCCAAAACAAAGTCTAATGCCAAGCAATCTAAAAATCATATGTACTCCGAAACGGTACCAATCTAACTGTCACCTCATCCTGCAAAAAATAAGCACCTACATAAGACAAGCACCTAAAAAATAAAAAAAATCTGGCTTTCAGAACATGGTAACACAAAAACATATTTTTCATTGTGTAAAACTTAAAGGGATTGTCATATCTCAGACAATGGGGGCATATGGCTTGTCTTAGAGATCAGTAACAGAGCCCCGCAAGGTGGTGGCTGGAGGACTCCGTTACGGCCACCACCAAGCGGTCTCCCCATAGAAGTGAATGGGAGCGCACCGCGCATGACCGGCCACCGCTCCCATTCACTTTTATGGGCCCGACGGAAATAGCCGAGCCAACGAAATGAAGGGCGGCGGGGTATTCGCAGCGCATCCTCCACCACTTTCAGGGATGTGTAACCCGCACCTATAAGACAATGGGGGCATATCCTAGCAATATGAGATGAGACAATCCCTTTAATAGAAAAAAAAATAGAGATATTAGGCATTGCTGCGTCTGTAATGACCTGCTCTATAAAAATGACATGACCTATCCCCTCAGGTGAATGCCATAAAAAAAATAAAAACATTTTTGGTCCCCTTGCCCCAAAAAAGTGTAATATTAAACGATCAAAAAATCATATGCACCCAAAAAATGCAACAATGAATATGTCAACTTTTCCTGCAAAAAAAGAACCCCTACACAAGATCATTGGCAGAAAAATAAAAAATAAATGGCTTTCAGAAATAGAAACATGATGTAAACAAAAATACTTTAATATGTAAAAAATAAATAAAGATAGACATATTGTCAGAGTGTAGTTCACCATGACACCGGTTACCGTGTTTCTCGCTTTAGTAGCTCTTGAGCGTAATGTCTGTGGTGGATGCCGTGTAGACTTTTACCTGATGAACCAATGAAACGCTCATTCATCGGTTTGCACAATTCGATCATTTACTGGAAGTAGAGCTGTGTAATCACGATCTGCTGCTGCCAAACACCTAGTCAGTATGGGGAAGAACATTGACAGTAGTGATCACTGCTACCCATACAATGGAGATCACTGCATGGAAACACAGCGTTCTCCTCCGTTAAAGAGCAGGCAATTGTTGGGAAGGAACGCTTCCTCCCCAACTATCTCTTGCCCTGTGTGAAGGGACCTTAACAGATTAGGTTATCAACTACAATGAGCTGTTAATGAAGAACAATCTGATATAGAGCAGTGCACAACACTGTATTGTGTGCTAAATTGCAAATATTCATGTGCATGAGCCCGAAAAATGAACAAGTAATTCTTCTTTTTGGTAGCTGTAGGATGGGCCCCTAGAATAATTCCCACTGGTGGGCCCTAGGCACCCCAATCCGACACTGAGATATGCCATCAATATCAGATCGGCGGGGGTCTGACACCCAGCACCCCCCACGATCAGATGTTTCAGAGTAGCTGATGGGGCGGGTAACAGCAGTCCTGCTTCCATTCACTTCGATGGGGGCAGCTCTGCAGATACCAGCTCTGTCCAATACACAATGGATGGAGTTGTATATGTTTGGTGTTGACTTTCAGCATCAGAGCTACAGCAGAATGGCTGATTAATGGGGGTGGGGGTGTTGGACCCCCACCAATCTGATATTGATAGCCTGTCCTGAAGTTAGACGATCAATAGTAAAATTCAGGACAACCCTGTTAAAGGGGTATTCCGGTTGTTTCATGTTATCCCCTAGGAATTATTAGATCAGTGAGGTTCCACCCGCTAAGACACCCACCAATCACAAGAACGGGGGCTCCGTACTCCCTGCAGCCTGCTGAAAGGAACTAAGCGACTGGTCGCACATGCACACGGCTGCTACGTTTATTTACATGTGAGTTCCGCAGATAGCCGAGTACCATACTATGCTATCTGTGAAACTATCATAGAAAGTAATGGAGCGGCTGAGCTCATGTGCGACCAGCAGCTCTATAATTTCAGAGGGGCTGCAGGAGGTTGGGGTCCCACCGATCTAATAGTTATCCCCTATCCTGTGGATAAGGGATAACTTGAAACAACCAGAGTACCCCTTTAAGGCCTCTGCTTGCTACCTTTAGATTCCTCATTAAGCAGGCAGTCATTAATAACGTATGCCACCGCACCTTTTTCCATATCGCTTTGTATACTGGATAATACATGTCCACGATATTTGTATAGCGTGTGCATAGTACCTGTTCCATAGGAATGACTAAATCTCGCTAGGATACACCACAAATACTAATCGTCGCTCGCCCTGGGTCTGTGCATTACTCTTATTCACATCACAAAGAGGATTCATAGTTTTAATATATAAAGCTATTAAGAGCAGACAGATCTGGGCTTGTAATCATTTTCCTGATCTGAGATGATCAGGCGCCTCGGCATTTGTTTAGTTGGCAACAGTGCATCCCCGGAGAAGCGAACACCCATCACGTCAGAAGTTTACTTCTCCATCCTCACAGGACGCACTAATGCTGTTGTTTACAAAAGGCCACCTGTTCAGACGGCGCATGATCTGAAGATGAAGAAGGAGACGCTCGCTCCATGTCTATCACTATGCAATAAATATATCAGCAGTGCCCACAGATGTTTTCCATGTCGCAGGGATCTTTTTTTGTTTCTTTCTTATTCTTAACGGCTTCGAAAATGTAGGCGGCTTTATTCCAAAAACAGCACCACACCTGTCTTCAGATTGTGTGTGGTACTGCAAACCAGCCCTATCCTTACCAGACTCAACCAGTGGGTGTGGTGCTGGTTCTGGAAGGAAGCAGCCATGCTTTACACTGCCCGATGTTCGAGCAGATTATTGCTAATGGGCTTTCGTAAAAACGCAATAATCTGTCAGTGTAATGGTGCCACACAAAAAAAAAAAATAATGAAGAGGCTGGATTTAACTTAAAAGGGTCAATTACAAAGACTGATATTTTGCACCGATCGTTGACTCCCCCCCTCCCCCCATGCACTGATGAAGGAAGTGCTGAATTTTTGACGAGGCATGTGCTCCTGTGGCAGTCCATGTGCCTGGTGTAAAACCTACTCTAGCCCCTGATTGGAGTAGTTTTACGCCAGTTTCCAGTAAATTTGTCGAGGCCGCTGTCGTTACCCTTGCCGCCGCTACTCCCTCACTACTCCCAAGTGGTGAGGATGGTGTTAAAACGCCCGTGCACTAAAAACTTATTTTAAAATTAATAATTTTAATAAATGAACCACTATATATGAACAATCTGAAAGTTCATGTGGCATGCTTATTTCATAGAAGGTGGGACTATTACCCTCTAGTGATGAGCGGCATAGGCAATATTCGAATTTGCGATATTTTGCTAATTTTTGGCCGAACATTCGCCATCAATTCGCAAATTTGAGAATTCGAGAATGTAATAATTAGCGATTAGAATATTCGTGATCAACACTAATGGGTAGGCAAGTGTCGATATTCGCAATAAATTCGCTATTAGAATGTTCGCAATCAACACTATTCGTGAATATAAATATATAGCACTATATTTTAAATATTAGCAAATTCTCGAAGTGGAGATTTTAACTATTAAAATTCGCGATTTGAATATTCGCGCTCAACACTATTTCCCGCATCTCCACTAACAGCTATCTGAGCTATTCACAATGCAGAGCTCCGTCCATCATTCTAATGCATTCATATTTCTATATGAATGTAGTCAGATTAAGGGCTCATGCACATGACCGTTGTTCTGGTCTGCATCCGAGCCACAGTTTTTACGGCTCGGGTGCGGACCCATTTACTTCAATGGGGCAGCAAAAGATGTGGACAGCACATTCCATAGCCCCGCAAAAAAAATATAACATGTCCTATTCTTGTCCGTTTTGCGGACAAGAATAGGCATCTCCATAATGGGCCACCCGTTCTGTCCCGCAAATTGCAGGAGGCACACGAGCGGCTTCCCCACTTTGCGGATCTGAAATTTGCAGACCGCAAAATGCGTAACCGTCGTGCGCATGAGGCCTAACCCTTCTGCAATATTGCCAGTGTCTGGATTGACCCAGGGCAGAGCTGCATGGAAATCACTCCTAATAAATTCCCAGGCGGTTGACTTCTGCAATGAGACTACCAGCTTGTCTGATTCATTGCAGAAGGAATCATTGGAAGATGCAGAAGGCTGGAGGAGTCCCATGTTCTGTCATTATAAAGTGTACCATGTGAGCTAAATCATGAGAACTTTGCTTTGTATGTGGAATACAGATTACCAGAGAATTTGGAATAATTAGCATGTATTCATGTATTTACGTGGTACCATCATCGTCCATGGCACAGTACAAAATCAATGCGGAGTGTAAGCTGAAAAGTGAAAAGAAAAGTTATCCAGCACCTCCTACCATGATAAAATGACTGTGCAGGTGCTAAGCTTTGGGGAGTATGATGCAAAGTGCAAGCAAGAATGCAGTGGGCGCTAATATACAGTATGTGCTATAATGGAATATTTCAATCATTTATAATAAATTATTTAATATCAGATGGGTCCATACACTAAACATTACACCTGTACATCAAAAAATAACCCCACTGTATGTAACTTTGGTGATGGGTCCTACTCCATACACTAACATTATACAAAAAGGAGACTCGGTGCTCTGTACATAACATAGATGATGGGTCCATACACTGACATTATACATGTACAACAGGTAACTCAGTTCTCTGTTTATACAGTAGGTCAGTGGTGCCCAACCTACGGCCCGCGGGCCAAATCCGGCCCGCGAAGCCGTGTCATGCGGCCCGCACAGTACCCGAACCTTTCCCTCATTTTTTCAGTGCAAGGTGCGCGGCAAACAGCACAGGCAGCAAAGCGATGCTGCCTGTACCTGCAATAGCCAATAGCAAAGCTCCAGGCAGCAAGGAGCTTTGCTATTGGTTGGACTGGGAGGGCACCGGAGAGTGCCTGCAGTAGGGAAGCGGCGGGAGATTAAAGGAAGAGGGGCAGCTCCGGTGGTGGCTAAAGCATGGCAGTGGAGGTTCCGAAGCTTACATCCCAGGCAAAAAGAGGGACCTGCGGAAGAAGGTGACATCACAGTAATGTAAGTAATGTATCGATGTGTGTAATGTATGTATTGCAGTGTGTGATGTATACATGTGTGATGTATGTAGTGCAGTGTGTGATGTATACATGTGTGATGTATGTAGTGCAGTGTGTGATATATACATGTGTGATGTATGTAGTGCAGTGTGTGATGTATACATGTGTGATGTATGAAGTGCAGTGTGTGATGTATACATGTGTGGAATATATGTAGTACAGTGTGTGATGTATACATGTGTGTGATGTATACATGTGTGATGTATGTAGTGCAGTGTGTGATCATCACATTCTGCACTACATACAAACACATGTATACATCACACACTGCACTACATACATCACACATGTATACATCACACGCTGCACTACATACATCATACACAGACATGCATATATCACATACCCCTCACAGTAATAATGGACAGATATGTGTCCTCTTCACAGTAGTAATGTATATGGGCATTACTACTGTGAAGAGGGCACATATCTGGCCATTATTGCTGTGAGGGGGCACATATGTGCAATAGTACTGTGAGGGGGCAAACGTGAGCATATCTGGCCATTATTATTGTGAGGGGGCATGTGTGAGCATTACTAACATGAAGAGGGCACATATCTGGCCACTATTGCAGTGAGGGGGCACGTGTGACCATTACTGAAGTGAAGAGGGCACATATCTGGCCATTATTACTGTGAGGGGGCACATGTGTGCAATAGTACTGTGAGGGGGCACACATGAGCATATCTGGCCATTATTATTGTGAGGGGGCATGTGTGAGCATTACTAACGTGAAGAGGGCACATATCTGGCCATTATTACTGTGAGGAGGCACATGTGAGCATTACAAAAGTGAAGAGGGCACATATCTGGCATAACTACTGTGAGGGGGCACATACCTGGGCATTACTACAGTGAAGAGGGCATATATCTGGCCATTATTGCTGTGAGGAGGCATTACTAAAGTGAAGAGGGCACATATATGGCATAACTACTGTATATCTGGCCCCCTCACAGCAATAATGGCCAGATATGTGCCCTATTCACAGTAGTTATGCCTAAATATGTGCCCTCTTCACAGTAGTTATGCCCCAATGTGTGCCCTCTTCACAGTAGTTATGTCCAGGAATGTGCCCCCTCACAGTAGTTATGTCAGATATGTGCCCCTTTCACAGTAGTAATGCACACGTGCCCCCTCACAGTAATAATGGCCAGATATGTTCGCTCTTCACAGTAGTAATACTCACACGTGCCCCCTCACAGCAATAATGGCCAGATATGTGCCCTCTTCACAGTAGTTATGCTAACACGTACTCCTCACAGGGGCATTTCTTTCTAGCAAAGCTACTTGGTTCCGGCCCGCGAAATTTATACCAAATCTAGTGCGGCCCTCGGATGAAAAATGGTTGGGCACCACTGCAGTAGGTGATGAGTCCATGCAGTGACCAGTTTTGAAGTGGTCCCAACACTACGCTGAGTCCACTGGACACCATTGTGGATGGGATGGTAATGTGTTGAGCATCCCAATGGGAAATAAGTTCAGAGAGGTAGAGTTTTCAGTAAACCAGGGTGCTTCTTTACTGGAAGAAATCAAGTGCAAAACAATATAGGCAATGCTCTTGGCTGGTTTCTCCAGTCTCCTCCCTGGCAGGCAAAGGTTTTGTGCTGAGGAAAAGCCTTAGCTAGCTGTCCCTCTCTCAAATCGTTGATACCCTGGCCAAAGGGCTGATGGCCCAGGGTCTGCAGTTTAGTTGTTGGGCAGGGTAGCGCCTATCTCAGTGTCGTCTTCTGGTCACTCATGTAGTCTGGCAGGTTCTCTCCTACTTAACACTGTTCCCTATCTGCAGACAGCTAGGAGCACAGACTGCTCTGCTTTTATGCGATTTCTAACTGATCCACAACTTTCTAACTGGAAAGTCCCAAAGTCTTTCACTATTAGCTGGCTGAGCATTAAACCTTTCCACAGTGCAGTGCAAAAACCGTGCAAATGAACAGGATATATTACAGTAAGCATAAAATGAAGTTCAACAACATAAAACCGTATAAGTGTAAACAATGGCGTACATTACAGCACACGTTAACAATTCAAAGTGCACTAAAGTAGTGAGTTGATGGCTTTTCATAGTAGCAATGGGGGCAAATGTCCACAAGCATCCATACTCCAAAGTAGGCTTGCTCCACGGCACTACATCCATACATTAGCATTATACCTATACATCATTCTAGTTTACTTTATGAACCAGATAAATTCTGTAGTAAAAAAAAAGAGAGGGAACAAGACAGACCAAGGTGAAGGCCGTCACCACCTGTAGTATTAACTAGACACCTACGGCTGAGACTACACGCAGCCTTCTTTTCTGCATTTAGTTGCACATAATCATGTCCACTCAACTTTTGTAGTAATACATATACTTATGTGGATTGTGACTGATGTGTCATTATGACTGGACTGGATATAGTTTATATTTGCTGGAGATACTTTGCACTGTTAAAGGGATTTGTTGGGCCTGGAAGCTGTGCCCAACTAAAACAAATATGCTCAATCACTTGTCCATAGTTCCGCTGTTGCCGCAGCGCTTTCACTTATTGGTCCCTCTACCACTGCAGCCATTTACTAGCTTCACTGGTCACATGAGCTACGACAGCACCTGAATAGCTAAAGTTGATAAGGCACTTTTTCCATCTCATTATACACAGCTCGTTTCCATGGTTACAACCACCCTGCAATCCAGCAGTGGTGCTCGTACTTGCACACTACAAGAAAAAAAATACCAGCCTCTCTGGTGGCCGGGACCGTGGGAGCTCATGTAAGCTGGTGCTTTTTTCTATAGTGTACAAGCACGGCCACCGCTGCTAGACTTCAGGGTGGTCGTAACCATGGAAACTTTCACTGCATGATAAATGCTATTTGCTGGAGTAGCAAAACCCCTTTAAGTAGCCCTAAGAGGTATGACAATGAGTAAGTATTAGAATTGAGTCAATTGATTCTTTAGAATTGAAAATCAACCTTAATGTTTTGAGATTCGATTTAGCTGAATTTTTTTTTTGAGAAAGAGATAGATTGATAGATAGATAGATAGATAGATAGATAGATAGATAGATATACTTTTCCAGGCATTTGAAGGTTGTACTTTTGATTTGGGTAGAATTGATTTATACCTGAATCGAATTTCTTGGATTCTGACCCGAATGACCCGAAACAAATTTTAGGAAATTCTCTTTTCTATAGTAAATATTTTTGCCTCGGGAGAGGAGGCAGTATTGAAACAGCAATTGGAGAATTCCTGGTAAACTTATACTGTAAGATGGTAGGAAGAGGGATGTTTCGGTTTAGTTGACACAGTAGATTGGAAAGTATCAGGCGGCATAAGGATGGAAATTTCCAGAGAGAGGTAACTAGAAGATGCTATGTGTGAGTTGGTATCTGGAGATTAGGAGGAAACGCATAAAAGACCCACAGTAGATTTGCATCTATAATATAATGCAATATACAGGACTCCTATATGTTTCATGTACACATGATGGTTAAGAGTTATTCTTCTCATAATGTTTGGTAATGCTCCTATTTCTTAAGAAAAAGGGTAGTCTGCTGTAAATAATCCCCTTTATTAGAAGGTACCCCAACTATAGGCTGAATTCATGATGCCCAACCCACATGCCAACATTCCCCATTTGGTTAAATTCATAGAACTGAACAGACAAGGGACTGGGTTTATGCAAATGTATCCCAAAAGTGGGTATTTTTTGGACATTCCCGCAGCACAGCGTAAAGGTCCCAAATTAGTGCTTTAAATGTTCATTGCGTTATTGCATTCCTTGCAGTCAGATGAGTATAGTTACACCGAGGTGAGGAATAGAAAATGTCTATAAACTGCAATAAATATAGTCAATACTAGAGATGAACATAGGGGGGGGTACCGTTAATCAGTACATCAAAAAGTAGGCAGAAGTCTACGATTTCCATCTTACATAAAACATACTTTCTTACCGTTTTACACGTAATAAACCTTCTGTGTTTATCAGAATGGCCTCTAATTAGTCTATTAAGGATATTGTGGGAACGCTAGGCATTGAGTTGGTGGCAATAGGGAGAGAAGACTCCACAATGGACTTCCTCAGGGTGGTTAGTCCACCGAGCATACATCTAATTTACTCATTAAGGCCATTAGATGTTCCTGGTAAGTGAAAAATTATGTTTTCTGATATAGTGTGCCTGGGGAGAGAGGTAACTATCATATTTCAATGGGGAAAAAAATGAAATTAATTTACATAGGCAGTAGCAGTAGATGACAACCATGACTTTGTTTTGATTTGAAGGGTTTTTCCAAGATTCTGATATCGATAGCCTATCCTCATATTAGGTCATCAATATTTATTTATTACACTCACTTATATAGTGCTACTATATTCTACAGCACTTTACAGACATTATCACCACGTTGTCCCCGATGGGGCTCACAATCTAAGTTCCCTATCAGTATGTCTTTGGAGTGTGCTAGGAAACCAGAGTACCTGGCTGTAGGGTAATGAAATTACACATCCTTCCCTGCAAATCTTAAGATTGAATTTACAGTGAAGTTATCTGATGCTAGGAAAATATGTACATGATTTTAGTAAAACAGGATCTTGCGATTTCAGGACCTGAACCATGGACTCCAGGGGTTCATTCACCAAAGGACTGACACATAGAACAATTGAGTTGAAATCTAGAGATGAGAGAAATTCCCAAAATTCACTTCAGGTCCCATTCGGTCTAATCACCGTCAGAGTCCATTCAGTCGAGTAAATGGAGTCCAAATGAAAAGTGCCACAATTGCCCTTAAAGTGGTGTATGGCACGCTGAGGTCTCCTAGGACTGTATACAACCCCTTTCAAGCTCTTTAATGCCAAGACAACATTAGTAAAGTCAAATTGACAGTAATATACTGTATACGGCTATGGGTAAAAGGATGGCAGCTGGTGATAACAAACAGCCGGTTTAGTAACACAATGCACTGATTTTTAAAAAATTAAAAATGGTCCAAAAATGATCCCGTTTTGGTGGCAGATGCCTTCTTCTCTGATCTCTAGTGGCTGTCATTTTGAGCAATACGTACGAGACAAATCACAAAAGTTTCAGATTTACCAAAATTAGAATGCTTTGGGAAATTCGTAATGAATTTCATTTGTGTAGAATCCGTTCTCTCGTCTCTGTTGACAGCATAGGCCTCTGTTGCTTCACTCGTCTGAAAATACAGTTGTTGACTGGCCCTATAAATGTCTGAACTCTGAAACAAATAATGCTCTTGGTATTTCACATGGATGACAATAAGATTTACTAGGAAATAATTAAGAGCTCCCTGGTACTTGCAGTTTTCCCCTAAGAATTACTGAAACACAATAATTTCATGGTAAAAAATATCAAGACTCATTGCTGACCTCTAAATCAGTTAATTGAAGCAAACATAAAGGTTTTTAGATTTTTGCAGTGTTCAGGTTTTCAGGGATAATAACAAGTATTAAAAATCTATGTTTATGTGAAATGTTGTCAGCCTTTCTGCTCAAAGTCATGTTATTCAGACCCGATCTAAATGGGCAGGCCCAATGAATAACGAAGAAGCTAACAAGGCGAAACTCGAGTCGGGTGTGCAGATCAAGCCAGGAAACAACACGTGGCTGTCCATGTTTTTAAATATGGAATGAAATACGGAAGTACTATGAAAGGATTGTGGGGGAACACGTACACTGTATGTAAGATCCTTCATGCTCACTATTGGAGGTTGTCATCATTGAAAGTTCTGATTCCTATGTCAACAGTTGGACTCGAACAGTAGCACAAAGGTGTCCTCGAACGAACTAGGATATTAGTTTCTCAACTTTATACTTACTTCCTCTTGCCCTTGATAAATACAGAGCAGCCCAGGAGGAAAGTATTTTTAATAAAAAAAAAAAAAACATACGAATAACTTAAATTAGTTGGGGGGAAGATCAGAACCAATGTCAGAAAATATTTTTAGTAGTTCACGCCAGGAACAAACTACCAGCAGATGTGATTAAGAAATCGACAGTAAGTGAATTTAAACCTGCCCGGGATAAACATGTCTATCCTAGTAGTAATACTAGATGGACCATGTGTTTTTTTTCTGCTGTCAATCTTCTCCATTTCTGTTTGTTATATAAAATATTATGAACACAAAATTAACCTAATAATGACCATGCTCCATACATGTACAACATGTGGTGCTAGGCTTTAGACCTGTGTCATTGTAAATGCATCTATGGCAAAGCAGCTTCCTCTATTGAGCCAGATGATCATGTGATCACTGGGTGTTTGCAGTTATAGTAGAGCTGCTGGGTCTTAGCAGACCTAGATTAGCTCTGCCAGTAAAGGATGTCAATAGGGATAAGCGAATCGACTTCGGATGAAACATCCAAAGTCGATTTGCATAAAACTTTGCTCTAATACTGTACGGAGCAGGAGTTCCATACAGTATTAGAATGTATTGGCTCCGATGAGCCGAAGTTATTGCTTGGAATACCTTGGAACCAAACTCGAGTTCGGGAAATGTTTTTTTACAGTACAAATTAATTTATGAAGTCATTACGCGAAGTCTCACGAGACTTCGCAAAGCAATTACTTCGGCTCATCGGAGCCAATACATTCTAATACTGTACGGAGCAAATGCTCCATACAGTATTAGAACAAAAAAATGGATTGAACAACGAACTGATAGGTGAGCACTCAACAGCTGGCAGCAATCAATTAGGTAAATTTAATGAAACACGTATGTTTAAAAATATAAAAATATATAAAACATATATAAAACAATACATTCATCTACCCATCCCCAACTTAGACCTATATAAATGCTAGAGGATTAGCAGCACGGAAGGTAGTCTCTTGATATGTGTCCACAAAATTCAGATATTGTAATCAATTTGACACTCATTGAGTTGTAGCATCAAAACTTCTTTGTGGGTATTTACGTATCTTGGATATTGCATTAATATACAATGATTCAATATCCACCTTCCCAGTGGTTGCCCTGGGGTTCAGTGTATTCGGCTTCTCCTAATAGAAGTATCGAGTGCTCTTGAATCAATGTCTCTGTGTCTCCAAATGGTGTGATCAACCTAGTGACACTAACGTCAGTTCATATAGCACATCCAGACTTTCAACCGTAGGCGATACACGCTTACCTCCCTCGGTGGTTTCAGGGATAAAACATACGGTGATCAGCAGTCACTGTTGGTGTCTATCGACGCGCTTACCCGGCAGACAAACCCGTAGTCTCGCGGTGTTTGGAACGGTAGTCTCGCGATGCTTGGCGTAATAGCTCAGTCTTTCTCCAATGTCGTCCTATATAGCTATTCGATAAAATTTCCAATGATTCCTATTTCTTCTTTATTTATAGCATGGCCATGCTCAAATTGATCGGAGGTCTTTGATATTAGATATAGATAGTACCAAACGCGTTTCGGGAAACGTTCCAATCCCTTCCTCAGTGGTATCGTTGTATCAATTTGCCTCCATTTATATACCTCACAGGATATCAATGAAAATGCGGACAGCTGGCATCTTACAGAAGTGGGAAAATATGGAGAACTGGAATTCTTCCAAAAATACTCATTTGTCTCTACCACTTCTAGCTTCTGCAATATATTATAGTAGTTCCACATGATCTCATGTTGATAAGACCTCCAGACATGGGATTTTTATATAAAAACGCATATGCGTTTTCAATGCGTTTTGTCTGCGTTTTTTTTTCCACTATGCGTTTTTTTGTCTGGATAATATTAAGGTGTCCCTCTTTCATTCCAATATATTAGTTTTCTTCTTTCAATTTCCTAATCATACATAATTCATATTCTTTATATGTGGCTTCGCTACAATCATCCTATAGGACAAACCCACAACGTTCCAGTTCTTCAAAAAGCAACATTGCAGTTCTTCAGACATCATTGATCAATGTTTCATCCAAAGTCGATTCCCTCATTCCTAGTTGTCAACATTGAGGCTATTTTGCCCCATAACTGGGGGTACTTCAGTTACAGTAGAAAAGTGAAAAATCAAACAATAGGAAAATTAAAATGTTCTCCAGAGCTCTTTTGTAAACTTTTGGAAGCTTAAAAATAAATAGGAAATATATGCAACTAAGAAATACAAAATAAAATACAAATAAAGGAAAAAATATTTTAAAAAAACACCCACGCCAAATCAGCATTAATGTGAGACTATTATTATTATTAGCATTAGCTTTATATTATCTATATTATTAAGTATTATAAATCAGAATTAAATTTAAAGAGCTAGCATTTGAAAAAAAAAAGTTTTTGCAGTTTTCCTCAAATAAAATTAAAAAAGAAAAAATATTTCTCATAAAATTAATAATAACCCTGTGTCCTAAAACACACACACACTCACTAAAAATTATTTTGGTAACCAAACTAAAAAAAAAAAAATTAGGGCTCTTAAACAACAACATATACCAGATGCTGTGCCTTGTCATAAATTAGACACATTCAGTAGCACGCCTGGTTATCATAGACCAGTGTAAGCCACCAGTCTATGATAAATCTGCCGAAAAGTGTGCAGAGGACAAAAGGTAACAGAATGGTGGGATGACAGACATCTGATCTATTGTTTTGAACTAGACAGAGATGTTTTCATGTACAAAGCAGTGAAGTCAGCAGATGATGTATCGTTCATCCATGGTTTCCAAATCTGTTGGAAGCGGGTATGGGAACATGACTCCCATGCACACAACTCCTTCATATGATAGATGTGATCAATCTTCTGTAGCCATTGTGTGATGAGGGGGTTATGTTGGTTCGAAAACAGTTTTTGGGTGATCTTATGTATAACAGACGTTGGGTGTGAACCCACTGTGCCAGCTAACAAGTTTGACTTTGGGATAAACCTAAAAGTGTTGTCTTGCGGTTCCCTGGTATTTACCTTTTAACCTCTGAACAGGGATCTAGACTTCACTGCAGGGAACCAACCAGGCCGTTACCTCCTGGAGTAGTCCTGGTGTAGTTGCCTGCTGACCCACGGGCGTCAGAGACACACTGGTGCGAAGCACCAAGGAGTCAGGCAGAAGACATAGTCTGAATACAGTCCAAGGTCTTTGCAAGCTGAGTAAGTATGTATTCCAAATAACAATTCGATGGTCGGGCAGGCTTAATATGTATATAATCCAGACAGCAATTCCAAGTTCGGGGCCGGCAGCATTGTCAGGCAAAGTACAGTTCACGGATGGTCAGACGAGAGACAACACCTTAGCTGGCTACTAGAAACTAACTTGAGAACCTCAAAGCTCAGGCAAGGAGATGGAACCACTAGGGAAGGTTTAACTTTTGCAGTGCTAAAAGAAAGCTCACTGAGCACTAGTACCAATTCACACAGGGAGAGTAGAGTGATGTCCGTGCCTGCCTGGGGCAGTATGACAGCGGTTGGCACAGACTGCACGCGTGACATTATGTATTTGAGGCAGGTGGATATTTCAATTTGGGAGCCTCCTATAAGAATCATATGCTTTGGATGAATTAGGTGACCTGTGTGTTTATAACAGAACAGTGCCACTACCTATGAATGTAGCTACCATGTTCTTGTAGATGCCTCAAGCAGGTATTAGATGGTAGTCTATTCTTATATAAAAAAAAACTCGATTCAGGTCTAAATTGATTCTACCTAAATCAAATATGCTCCAATTATTCTGAAAATTGGTGTATACCAGTCTCTGGTGCCCTCTGATTCAGAGAATAAATATGAGAATATGAGACAGAAAGAAAGAGAGAGAGAGAGCTTTCTTTTCTTGGAAGAAAAACTAATTTGAATATCTTTCCCAGAAACCCAAAGGTATGCAAATTAGCTTTCCTTCCAAAAGGTAAAGAACACTAAGCCTATCTGATGTCTGCATATTTAAGATAAGGCAGAGCAGTGTTACCTGGACTATAGTACTCCTCATGCACACTTATTGGTATCCCTAATGAGAAAAATGCACCCCTGAGAGTACCTCTAAGGCCATTCAGCTAACCTCCTTTTGGAAGGGGAACTGCCTTGCACATCTTATTCACAGAAGTGTAATATTGAGACACCCAGTACACTTGGCCTATTGGTAGGAAAACAGAAATGTCTGGTTTCCAGTACAGCATTATGCATCTCTCTCACAAATGAACTCTCCTACAAGAGCAGTGGCAGGTGAAGTAAAGGCTAAAAGGGGGATCTGAAGATAAAACTGCTGATAAATACTAATCAGATGTCATTTGTTAATCCAGCTCTAGTGATTTATGACTATGGTGAATAAAAAGAATCTCTGAGAATTAAGAAAATGAAAATACTTAAATATTACTTTATTATAAATATATTCACAAATACCTTTCATTAGTTATAATGGCTCGTTTTGTCTGGGGAGCAATCATCAGGGGTAACAAAATGGCCGCTGTCCCATTAGTTCACACAAAACCTGTCCTGATCACACATAAGGACAAGTTACTTTACAACACTGAGGTAAAGAGCTGCCTTATCCTCTTCCTCCTCTCTACTTGTGAGGGAATATGATCCTGAATACAGATGATAAGAACTTTAGCTGAATCTCTGGGGAATGTAGTTCATGAAGAGACATGAAGTACAGAGAGGATGGACAGGACAGACTGTGGTAATGTGTTACTGTGGTAACGGAGACTGTAAACAGATGCTGCTGTTCGTTACCCACACCCTCCCCTCATGTCTTCTCATCTTCTCCATTCCCACAGAGCTTCACCTGTATTCAGGAACATGATTCCTGACAAGCAGAGCAGAGACGAGGATGAGGCAGCACTATGGCTCATTGTGGTGAAGTAACTTGTCCTCCTGTGTGATTAGGACAGGTTTTGTGTGTACTGATAGGACGGCGGCCATTTTATTTTTCCTAATCATTGCTCCCTAGACAAAACAAGCCATTCTAAGTAATGGAAGGTATTTGTGAATATATTTATTATAAAATAATATTTAAGTTTTGGAATTTTTTTAATTCCTGGAGAACCCCTTTAATAAATGCTGCATGGGCCTCTCAGTCTGCCCCTCTTAAGGTCTTAAACTCACAGGCAGTTTGGCAGGTCAGAAAACGGACAATGAATCTTAGAAGAACTGAAGCCATGTTTTCTCTATCTCATATTAAAATATTAATCAGATATTTGTAAAAATAAATGTCAGCGGTTATATATGTGATATGTGTATTCTGAACATCTACAGTTTTCATCAAGGTTTTTTGCATTTCGCAGCAATGCCTTGGGACATAAATCACGGCAGGTGGTTTTGCACTATTAAAATGTGGTGAAGCCTGATAAGATATCACCAGCACATTTCCAGCATGAATATTAGGTAGCGGATCGCAATCCAACCTGAACTACATCTGGATTTTATTTTCGCTGATTTCACCTGAAAAATACAGACTACCCCCGAGAGTCGTGATGAGATTTTATAAGAGTGAGTGGGCAACAAGCTCGTAAAGGAAATAGTTCATCAGCCGTGCGTGAGCCTTGCGTCTTTTATAACTACAAGAGGCACAATCATTCAAAGTAAATGTCATGTTGGAGATTGCTGGCTATACGATTTACGCTCTACTTAACACTTAATTTTCCTGTACCAAACGGATGTGGCAATTAGAGAAATGTTGGTTGCATATTGTTAACCTTTGACTACATACTGCAGTCATTGGAGACCCGATGTTACTTAGTCATGAGCAGAAGTGTCTATCTACTGATTGCATGCCCACATTTCACGTTTGAGGACTGCCCTGAATCATTGATTGCTCCTTCCTTAACAAGTTTCTAGGTGTTCATGAAACGTAAAGGATTATTCCAATCTCAGATAGATCCACAGGTCATACATGTCTGATAGGTGCAGATCCCACCTCTGGGACTCACACTTGTCTTGATAGTGGAAGTTCTCCAACCCCAGTGTCATGGCAGCTGTCATTAGAGGGTTGGCCACACAAGTTAAGCTTTCTCGATTCTCTTCTGGTTTTATCTTTTTTAATTAGCTTAGATCACCACTTAATTAGGCTATTTTTGAAACTCCCATTAGAGAGAGTGGAGGAAGCTGTGCATGCGCATGCGCAGCCACCTCTAAATTCACAGCAGATACAAGATGTGGATCAGTGATAGGTATGCAAGATAAGTTCAGGTGCCAGATCAGAGGACGAGATCTATACCAGTTTTGATAAATCTTCCCGTTTAAGTGTAACTGGTATAAAAGAGTAAGGACCGTAATGTTTTTTAAGGTCTGAAACGCATTGTTCGTTGAGTCCATTTCCTGTATTGAAGATTTTAACCTGATGGAATAGAATTGTCAACTTTTAAGAAGCTGGATTTTCCTGTTTTTTCACTTGTTATAAAAGAACGTCTGACCGGTCATGGTGACATATCAAAGGCTAGACAATCCATACTTTGGTAAAGGTCCCCCTTGACTATAAGTAGAGGACAATGTGTCCTCCTGCTGAAGCCCTACGTAATTAGCTGTTGTCTATGTGGAAACGTGGGTGTTAGGCCTCTTTCACACAAGCTTGACGGATTGGGTCCGGATGCGTTCAGTGAAACTTGCACCATTTTGCAAGTAAGTTCAGTCAGTTTTGTCTGCGATTGCGTTCAGTTGTTCACTTTGTCTGCACGGATGCAATGCGTTTTTCTCCCAGACCCATTTACTTCTATGGGGCCAGGGCTGTGTGAAAAACGCAGAATATAGAACATGCTGCGATTTTCACGCAACGCTCAAGTGATGCGTGAAAACCAACTCTCATGTACACAGACCCATTGATATGAATGGGTCAGGATTCAGTGCGGGCACAATGCGTTCATGTCAGGCATTGCACTCACGCGGAAAAGTCGCTCGTGTGAAAGGGGCCTTAGAGTTTAAGGGGCTATCCAAGTTGGATGAAAACTCTCCCAGTAACAGTAAATATCTTAAAATAACAAAATAAGTCATATTCTTCATTTTTCTCTCTTGCCTGCACCCTTCTCTCAGTGAGAGGTTGGACGAATTACTGCTTGAACCGCCATTGATACCCTGGGGCAATTCCTACCAGCGTTGGCAACACAACTTTAACCAATCCAGGAATTGTTATCACCTTGGGCAAATCTGCCCAGAAAAGGCAACCACTTTTAGATGGGAAAGTCTACCACCAAAACGCTAAGGGATCCACAATGGAGGTCTATAATTCCACGCGGATCTCTCATCATAGTCTGGGTTCCTGCAATTCTGCCATTGCGAGACATTCATACTGATGATATATCCTCTGGATAGCACCTAGGACCCCTGCCGATCAGCTGTTTGAGAAGGCACCAGCGCTTGCAACTTAGCCTAAATCATGTGACACCGTGTTCATTGGTCACATTGCCTGGGGCAGTGGTGGCGAATCTATGGCACGGGTGCCAGAGGTGGCACTCAGAGCCCTCTCTGTGGGCACCCATCGCCTGGGAAAAGTCTAAGGAGTACCAATATGCCTTTTCCCGCCATTCATCGGCGCGCTATGAATGGCCCAGGCAGCGCATTGAATATAGGCAGGCTATTATAGCTAAATGATAAAGTACATGGAATATATACTACACTGGACTGTAGTATTCAGGTAAATTGACGTGTTGGCACTGTGCGATAAATAAGTGGGTTTTCGGTTACACTTCAGGCACTCGGTCTCTGAAAGGTTCACTGGCCTAGGTGCAGCTCAGCCCCATTAAAGTGAATAGGGCTGAGCTGTGATGCCAGGCACAGCCGCTATACCGTATATGGTGCTGCGCTTGGTGAGCCGAGAGACGGCCGCGGTGCTGCTGCGAGCTCTAGTGCCTTTCTGATCAGCAGGGGTTCCCGGGTGTCAGATCCTCACTGATCAGATAGTAATCACCTATCCAGAGGATAGATCATCAGTATAAAAGTATAGGTTTTTAAGTGTTTCAGCCACTTAGGAATGCAGGGACATAACAATTTACCATAGGGCCCTATAGTGGTCAGATAGTAGAACATTACATACTTAGGATGACGTATTTATGATTCTTTTGACTCTTGCCTTCCATCAACTCATTTAGAGATCATGGGTCCAACCTAGTAGTTAATCCCATGTACATTACTAATGTACAGATAAGTGGTAGATAGATAGAGAGACAGATAGATAGATAGATAGATAGATAGATATTAGATAGATAGATATTAGATAGATAGATAGATAGATAGATAGATAGATAGATATAGTAGATAGATAATACATAGACAGATAGACCGATAGATAGATAGATAGATAGACAGACAGACAGATAGATAGATAGATAGATAGATAGATAGATAATAGATAGACAGACATATATAGATGACAGATAGATAAGTCTCGTGTATTCATTCTGCAGATTGCTGCAGTCTTCTTGCTTTCCCGTCACTGCTAGCAATGACAACACCAGTGATTTTCAGTTCAGTTGATGTGTCTGAGGTGACCCTCTCGCCATCATCCATCTCCCCGTCTGTAGCTGTATAACTCCCGCTTATTTCTTATACATTAGCCGGGTTAGGGGTTAATGTTTTTCGGCTTTTCAGCGTAGCTCTTGCTATATGTCTGCTCTACACAATATAAAGACTCCTAAGCAGAACCCGCACAATACTTAGTGCATTGTTCATCCAGGCGCCTACTGTGAATAAGCACCGCACAATATGCTGAAAAAGTTAACCCTCGACATTGGTTATTTTTGTTTGAAAATATTCCTTTTGTATTGTGTAACATGATGCAGATTTGGAGAGGAAGGAGATGATGACAGCATATTTGCATTGGTTTCTTGTCTGTGAAAAGAGGCGGCAGAGCGCCGCGACGGTAGAATTGTTATCATCATCAGAGGACTAACTATCCATCTAGTAGCTGGTATTAGTTTGGCATAGGATTTCAACTATTGGACGTAAGCAAGACAATTTCCATACGTTGACAGTAAGCAGTGATCTTGAGCATGTCTTGAGGAACAGAGATACAGAACGTATTAATGTTGCACATCTTTCAGAATATATCAATAAGCTTTAGTTCCAAAAGACTGGAAAACCAAATGGGACATTATATGGTAAAATGTGCAGCTAAAAGGGGTATTCCCATCACATACAATGGGAGCACATCGCTAGGATATGCCCCCAATGTCTGATAGGTGCGGGTCCCACTGCTGGGACCCGTACCTAATAGGTGAACAGAGCGGGGAGAGCTGTGGCTGGAGGACGCCGGGTCCGTCCACCACCAATCGCTGCTCCCCGCTGCTCCCATACAAGTGAATGAGAGCACACCGCGCACGCGCCGCCCCTACTCCCATTCATTTCTATGGGGAAGATGGAAATAGTCAGCGCTTGGCTATTTTCGGCGGCCCCATTGAAATGAAAGGAGAGTACCTACGCATGCGCAGCGCGCCCTTCATTCATTTCCCTGCTCCTTTCTCGTTGTAGGTGTCATATCCTTGTCCGTAATGTGGACAATAATAGGACATGTTCTATTTTCTTGCGGAACGGCCATGCAGACATACGGAAACGGAATGCACACAGAGTAATTTCTGTTTTTTTTTTGCGGCCCCTTTGAAGTTCCGCATACGGGCTGCAAAGAAAACAGACACGGAAACCCTATTCTTTGCTGCATCTTACAGATCATGGACCCACTGAAGCCCACACTGCCATGTGGAGTGCACACGCCGGAGTCCATCTTTTGTGGATCCGTGGGTTTGTGGTCTGCAAAATGGACAAGGTCGTGTGAAGGGAACTCTGAGTTGTGTCATTACTGTGTTATTACTACTAGAAGTTTATGAATGAATAGCCAACTGGGAGTTACCTCTTCAGGGTTTGTCCCTGCACAATCTGCCTCTGCTCATACCGTTTGGACAACGTTAGACTGAAGAGGGACACACCCCCAACTGGTAACATAAACTTCCAGTAAGAATAAAAGTGAAATGCCACAACTTAGAGACATAAGATTTGCGGTACTTTCATACTTGCAGTAGTCTTTTCCGGCAGGCTGTTCCGGTGGGGGAACAGCCTGCCAGATACAAGCTACCGCAAGTCCACCGTGCTGCCGGAAGTCCGCTCTGGCCCCATTTACTATAATGGGGGCGGGCCGGAGGTCCGGCCGCAGCACGGCAAACACAAAAACTGCAGTGTGCTGTATTTCAGTGTATTTCTACCATATGTGCTGGGAAAGCTCTTTGGCTCTTTGGACATACTTTAAATAAGTCCATAGACTCCCATTATACTGAAAGAGGCCAGTGGAATGTTCTTTGGGCCTCCATTTGGCAGTATATAGCGGTGTTACCCTTTTTGTATTTTTACTGCATGGAATAGTGCATTACTCAGTGATTTTCTATACAGTAGCATCCAGGAAGAAAGTATACTGCACAATAGTGGCGTCATTTATCAAGATTGCCCAACAGTAAAACTGTCTTAGTTGCCCATGGCAACCAATGACAGCTCAGCTTCCAGTTTTTCTGAGCCTTGTAAGAAATGAAAGCTGAGCTCTCATTGGTTGATATGTGCAAGTAAGACAGTTTTGATAAATGAGGGCCCATTTTTCTAACATGTGACAAGGCGACTCAGACGTGCCTGTCAGAGGTAGACTTCTGAGACTTCTGTAGAAAAGACCCCAGCTAGCTTGTAGATGAACTTTAATTGTTGGTACACATAGGAATAAAGTAAATATTAGTGGTAATTCCCATAGATCTCTAGTTATTGTACCGGGTGGACCTTGAAAAAGTAGCCTCCCCCCACTATCTCCAAATCAAACTGCCTAATAGTAAATCTGCCCATAGAAACCAATCAGAGCTCAGCTTTCAGTTCCTTCAGGGCTCTGAAAAAATGAAAGCTGAGCCCTGATTGGTTGCTATGGGCAGATTTACTTTTAGGCAGTTTGATTTGGGGATATTGGAGGCGAACTACTTTTTCGTGGACCACCCTATATGTTAATTTGTTTCGGTAGAATTCATGTTTCAAGTTCACTTTTACATAGTAAATGGGGGAGATTTATGACGCTGTCTATAGCAACTAATCTCAGCACTTTCATTTTATATTTTGCCGTTAAGAATGAAAGCTGCCCTGTGATTGGTTGCTATAAGCAACACTGTTATCTTTTAGACATAAAGCCAAAGATTCCAAAAATTTAAAAAGTGGCACAATTTTGGTGCAGATTGGGGCAACTCCGGTTTCTTTTTTTCAACTTGCTGAAAAAGGTGGTGCACTTAGTGGGAAGAGGGCAGGGCCTAGGATGCACCATTTTGCAGCAAGATCACTCCACAATTCTGAGGTAAATTCTGTCTCAAAATAAGCCACCCAATAGTTGTTGTAGAGTCAGAGAAAAGTGTCTGTCCCTGCACCAGATTTATCATCCAGTCTGAGCCCCTGTGGTAAATCTGGGGCAGGTCTAGAAATGGATCAACACCCAGCACCCCCGCCAATGTATGAGGAGACGGCGCGCACAGTGCGCACGTGCTGTCACCTTTCTCTCTTCCTGTTAACCGCTGCTTTGCCATAGAAAGCATCAGCAAGAAGAGAAAAGGGAGACGGCGCGTACGCAAGTGCGCGCCGTCTCTTCATACAGCTGATTGGCTAAAAAATCTGGCTAAAAAATGTAGCATTTGGCTGCCGTGTAGTGTATGTAAACTGGCAAGCATGGCAAAAACTATAACGCAAACACATCATAAATTTGGCGCTTCAGTCCACTTTTCTGGTGCAGCGCACTTGTCACCTTGGCTTAACCCCAAGTTTACTATAGGATTAGTCTTAGCCATTTAGATTTTATGTTATTGCTTTTTTTTTTTGTTTTTTTACAGCAAGCTGTGTGTGGCGACGGAGACAGCGACGTGACTGACAGGCCAACGAGGGAAGACAAGGAGAAGACCTGTCCTCTCAACACAGTGGTAGAGGATCCATCTGCTGTGTCTGGACCCCAACCACTTTAACCCAATAATTGCCATGTGAAAATAGCCTATTTGCAGAATTCCGCCCATTCAAGTTGCATTAAATGGTTTCTGTCAATATGAAACTGGCTGACATTAGAGATGTGCTAATGTCAGCTGAACCTAACTAGCCTATACTTGTTTTTATCCATGCCCCCGTTACTCCAGAATTCATACTTTTATAATATGCAAATTATCCTCTAGGAGCAGGTGGGGGCGTTGCTCCTGCTGCTAGATGCTCCGTTCTCCTACCTCATTCCACGCCCTGCCAGTCTTGATTGACAGGACCAGGTCAGCATTCGCGTCCTCCTGCCGGGTAAATTTAGTGCCTGCGCCGTGCAGTGAAGAAAGTCGTCAGCCGACGAGCTTCCTTCCATCACTACGCCTGCGCTAAATACCAAAAAAGGCGCAGGCGCAAGATTTATCAGGCACTCAGGGCCATGCAGGAGGACGTGAATGCTGGCCCGGTCCTCTCAATTAAGACTTGGAGGGCGTGGAATGAGGTGGGAGAAAGGAGTCTCTCGCAGCAGGAGAAACCCCCCAAAACCCCCCTCCCGGCACTTGAGGCTAATTTGCATATTATAAAAGTACAAATTCTGGAGTAACGGTGGCATGAATAAAAACCGTATAGGCTAGTTAGGTTCAGCTGACATTAGCACATTGCTAATATCAGCCAGTTTAATATTGATATTTCTGGTAACAAAAGCCCTTAATATTGCCCTTTATATTCTGAAAATAGCCTAATAGTCTGGTTGGGGTCCAGACACGGCAGGTGGATCCTCTACCATTGTGTTGAGAGAACAGGTCTCCTCATTGTCTTCCCTCGTTGGCCTGTAGCTCACATCGCTCTCGCCGTCGGCACACGCAGGTGACGGCAGTAGATTCCGCTCTGTCTGTTGCTATGGTGCCTACAGTATATCTCCATAAGTATTCACAGAGGACGTGATGTGGATTCGACTGTAGCTGGCTATAATCCAATACTGCTATACTTTATATACAGGGGTGCACCTAGCCTTTCTGCTGCCTGAGGCGAAAACTGAAATGGCGCCCCCCTCCCCAATGCCAATTTCTTAACCTAACCCCTTTGAAACAATGAAATCGCTCATGGCTCATGGCCCTTCGGCTGCCCCTCTCTTGCCCCTACCTGGTGCAGCCTGGGGCGGTCGCCTCACCTGGCCTCATTGGTGGTGCACCCCTGTCTATATGGTTCTGTCTGTACTGTATATGTCCATAGTAATTATTCAGCAGGTAAGCCAGGTCTAATTTATCATTCTCCCGGTTGTATTTTCCGACCCTAATAAGAGGTATACGATCCTTACACGTATATTACGGCGTCACTCGGTAGGCTTATTACTTATTCCTTTCATATAAAGTAATTTCTATAGGTTTTTAAGTTAAAATCCAGCTTAAATTTTTTTTTTTGTTAGCCCCCTGAAACCTTATAGAGGTCCCCAGACCTATAGGCCTCATGCACACGGCTGTTCCGTGCATTGGGGACCTCAATTTGCGGGCAATGTCTGTGCGGCGGCCAGGACGGATCGAGACCCCTTCAACTTGAATGGGTCCGTGATCCGTCCGCACCGCAAAAAAATAGAACATGTTCTATTTTTTTTGCGGTGAGGAGGCATGGACAGAAACCCCACGGAAGAACTTTGTAGTACTTCAGTGGGCTTCCGTGCCTCCGTTCCACACCGCAGCTCCTGATTGCGGACTCATTAAAGTGAATAGTGCATATTGCGGACCTGCTGTTTGTGGGCCGCAATACGGCCACGGCTGTGTGCTTGAGGCCATATAAAGACAATCCGATTTCAGTAAATAAAGTTTCGGACTATTTCTGAGGCAACCTCTTCAGCATCTGGCCCTGGTTACATGGACGTAACACTACACGGTGGTTAGTTACAATGAATTACTGCTGCTCCTGTAGATTCTGTCTAATGGACATTTCTGGGGGTCTAAAAATATTTGGGGAACAGCCCATGACTTGTTCTCATACACCCATGTACACCAATGGAAGCATATACTCATAAAGAACAATGTATACATACAGTAGACATAAGAGACAAAAATACATACTGTATATTGTAAATCCATATAAACAAGAAAGCTTATATACACCATTCCTAATGTATAGTTACTGCACACATACTATACATCTGTAAATGATATCATGCCTACTAGCCTACATACTCATACATAAACACATGCATTACTTACACACACATAAACTAATGTATGCATACAAATATACACACAACTGACACGGTTACAAAGAGAGACAGAAGACACAGAATAGAACCATAGTACATAAGGCCGAAAAAAGACATTTGTCCATCCAGTTCAGCCTTTTTCCTACAACTTGATCCAGAGGAAGGCAAAAAAAATCCCTGTGAGGCAGAAGCCAAAAATATTCCTTCCCGACTCCAGTCAGGCAATCAGAATAACTCCCTGGATCAACGACCCCTCTCTAGTAGCTGTAGCCTGTAATATTATTACACTCCAGAAATACATCCAGGCCCCTCTTGAATTCCTTTATTGTACTCACCATCACCACCTCCTCAGGCAGAGAGTTCCATAGTCTCACTGCTCTTACCGTAAAGAATCCTCTTCTGTGTTTGTGTACAAACCTTCTTTCCTCCAGACGCAGAGGATGTCCCCTCGTCACAGTCCTGGGGATAAATAGATGATGGGAGAGATCTCTGTGCTGACCCCTGATATATTTATACATAGTTATTAGATCTCCCCTCAGTCGTCTTTTTTCTAAAGTGAATAACCCTAATTTTGATAACCTTTCAGGGTACTGTAGTTGCCCCATTCCAGTTATTACTTTAGTTGCCCTCCTCTGAACCCTCTCCAGCTCTGCTATGTCTGCCTTGTTCACAGGAGCCCAGAACTGTACACAGTACTCCATGTGTGCTCTGACTAGTGATTTGTAAAGTGGTAGGACTATGTTCTCATCACGGGCATCTATGCCCCTTTTGATGCAACCCATTATCTTATTGGCCTTGGCAGTAGCTGCCTGACACTGGTTTCTGCAGCTTAGTTTGCTGTTCACTAAAATTCCTAGATCCTTTTCCATGTCAGTTTTAGGCCTCTTGCACACGACCGTATGGTTTTGCGGTCCGTTTTAAACGGATCAGTTTTTTAGTTTTTTTGTTTCACTTGTGTTTCCGCTTCCGTTATGTTTTGGCGTTCCTTTTTTTTTTCTGTTTGTGATCCGTTTTTTGGGGATCGCAAACGGAAATGGAAGCATGTCATATACGGTATACAGTAAATACATTGAAAAATTAGGCTGGACATAACATTTTCAATAGAAGTTTCTGCAAAAAGGGAACAGATACAGAAGACATACGGATGCATTCCATATCCGTTCCGTTTTTTTTTTTTTACAGCCCCATTGACTTGAATGGAGCCATAGAACGTGATTTGCTGGCAATAATAGGACAAGTTCTATCTTTTAGCAAAAAACGGAAAAACATAAACGGAATGCATACGGAGTACATTCCATTTTTTTTTGCGGACAGTGGACCCATTGAAATAAATGGTTCCACATGCGGACCATATATACGGAACGCAAAAAGCGACCCGTAAACGGGAAAAAAACCGTTTGTGTGCATGAGACCTTACCCAGTGTTTCACCATTTAGTATGTACGGGTGACTTGCATTATTCCTTCCCATGTGCATAACTTTACATTTGTCAGTGTTGTCAGTGTCATTTGTCACATCCTTAAAGCTTGTAAAAAAAAAAAGTGGGATCTTGACATAGGGGCCACTTAATATGGTGAATTTGGTGATCTCTGTAATGGAGACACCCCTTTGCTCGGTTTTCCTTCCTTTGAGGGATATCTGGCTTTCACTGTGTTGTAGACCCATAACTGGGGCTCCACATTTATTTTGCATATTCCCTTTTCCCAGGGAGCTTTGCACTTAGGATTGCTGTGTTGAGACTCTTAAGTGAGGCTCCGCTGTGTTTTTTGTAGCTGGTCTCCCTGAGATCAGCTATTGTTGTGTTTGGATTTGTCAGTGTTAAGCCTCATCTGCCATTTCTCTGCCCAATCCTCCAATCTATCCATCCCTCTGTAGCAGAAAACTGTCCTCTTCAGTGTTAATTACTTTACACCGTTTAGTGTCATCTGCAAAAATTTATATTTTACTGTGCAAGCCTTCTACAAGATCATTAATAAATATATAGAAGAGATAGGGCCCAATACTGACTCCTGAGGTACCCCACTAGTGACAGTGACCCCTATAATTCTGACCCCTGAGGTACCCCACTAGTGACAGTGACCCAATCTGAGTATCTACCGTTAATAACCACCCTCTGTTTTCTATTACTCAGCCAGTTACTTACCCACTTACAGACATTTTCTTTGCTTTGGAGAAGTCCAGATATACGACATCCATTAATTCGCCGCTGTCAAGTGTAGAACTTACCTCCTCATAGAAACTGATTAAATTCGTTTGACATGACCGATCCCTCATGAAACGATGACAGATAGATAACTAATAGACACAGATTATGGCAGTCTATGGGTTGCAGAAGGAAACCTCTGGGAACCTAAAAAGTTACTGGGTCCTTCAGAAAAATTCTGACATCAATATCTCAGATACTCTGACAATTTTTTTTAAAGTATTTTTTAAAACTTAAAATTCATGTTTAAATTATGGCCAGGTAGTTAGATGGATAAAGAAATATATAGAGATAGATAGATAGAAAGATAGATGTTAAACCTGATTGTATAGGTCTAGTTATGACGGGGCATCATTATTATGTCAGAAATCAGGTAGGATACAGAAAGCAGCCTGACATCCAGGATCTGTGTTAACAATGAAATGTTAAAATAAGGTCAATCCTGAGTTTTATGAAGTTCTCTGCTCCTCAGCCCTGGTATGACGATACTTCTGCTGGTAAAGCACCCATACGGCGGTCTGACAGCAGACTACTACTTGTCGTTTGCCTTGGAAACACAAGTAAACAGAGAAAACCATAGGGATAATTGTCTCCCCAAGGTGTATCTGTGGAAGTGAGCTGGAGAAGCCGGGTGTCCGCTGGGAACGGCCATTGACGTCAGAAGCAGTGCTGTATGCCTGTCCTAGTATTTGATAACCTCACTGGCTTCAGTAGAGCTGTGTATTTTCTGCATCTGGACATGGACTTTTTTTTAAGATTAGAGGAAAGAAAAGGTCTAGCTTTCAACCACTGTATCAAAATTCCCAGAGGGTTAGAGAACTGGAAAACTGGGGTTTAAAATTAGTGTCGTGAAAATGGGTAAGACATTATTTGGCAGGATAATCTCCAGCGGGAACAATCCAAAAATAGAGCAAGGCAGCTGGATGAATTTTAAATTCCTTGTGGCTTCCTTCCGAGGGCATCAGCAGGCTCCGTACTCTTTAATCTGTGTCACATTTGCACACTGTAGACTACAGATTATGGGTTGCAGAAGGTATTCTCTGGGAACCTAAAAAGTTACTGGGTCCTTCTAACGTCAAAGTTACTGGGTCCGTCTAACGTCAATATCTCATATACTCTAACAATTTTTTTAAAGTTAAAATTCATGTTTACATTATGGTTTCCATGAACTTTAGGCCTCTCAACTACCTTGATATAACCCCCTTGTGATTTCATTTTATTATACTGGATAAGGTTTTATACCCTTTATCTTTGTTTAGAAAGCTACCTCACTGAGCTGTCATTTGTGGTTGGACCATATCATTGTCTGAACAGATTTCATTGTAGGAATGTATGAAGAAAGTGGACATTTGCCCAATGTGCCACCTGATACCTGTTTAGCAGTGACTTGGTATATATTATTCGCTCTCCTCTTACTCTCCAGCTCCCGCTGTATAGGTGGCAAATGAAGACCCTAAAACTATAAATATAGCTACAGGTATATGTCTGGAGGAGGCCTCGTTTCTTGCTGTTAGACCTGGTCTGGAGGTCTTGTACCTTGTTGTTAGACTTGGTTTGGAGGAGACCTCCTACCTTACTGTTAGACCAGATATGCAGGAGACCTCCTACCTTGCTGCTAGACTGCTTCTATAGTAGTCCTTGTATCGTGTTGTTAGACTAGGTCTGTAGAAGGCCTCTTACTATTCTTTTAGACTGTGTCTAGAGCGGGCCTCATACCTTGATATTAGACTGGGTGTGGATGTGGCCTTGTACCTTGCTATTAGACTAGGTCTGGAGGAGGCCTTCACTGTGAACTGTATTTCCTTTATGGACACTTAATGAAGTAAATGGATTTCAAGAAACATTGAATTTCTCTTTTCTTAGGAGGCCTATTTCATTGCTCTAATACAGGGTCTGGAGGAGGCCTCGTAACTTGCTGTTACACCACGTCTGAAGGAGGCCTTGTAACATCCTCTTCCACCAGATCTGGAGGAGGCCTCGTAACGTACTGTTACACCAGGTTCGGAATAAACTTTGTACCTTATATTTAGACTGGGTCTGGAAGAGTCATCGCACCTTGCTGTTAGATCGGGCCTTGAGGGCACCTTGCACCTTGTATTGCTTTATCCACGTTGTATTTTTAATTATATTCGTATTGCCTTTTATCAATATTCCTAATACACATAAAGAGACACATGACATTGTAAAGATTGCCATCAGCTGGAGAAGCATGTCATTTCAACTGGGTGCTTTTCGCATCATTTTGCAACCATTACCTCAGATCTTATATACTAAGACAATGTGTCCCTTGGCCTTGAGCTATAAGGTGAAAGAGGATTTAGTCGTGTATAATCTTGCGTTAGACAGTCCTTGTTTGTGTTGGTTCCCTCAATGATACTTTTAAGCAGTCCCACTGCTGGGACCCCAAGTAATCAGCTATAATCTGTAAGGGAAACTGGCAGAAAGTGCTCAATTCCCTAGCAGTGCCACCACAGGGGAAATGAAGCATTTCATAATTCACATTGAAATTGTGCAAGCAATGGGTTGTCCATATATCGCATAGAGGTGTCGGGTCCTTTAAGAGTAGAGATGAGTGAATTTTTCAAAAATGTGGTTCAATCCAAATATATTTGCGGCAAATTACTTTAAAGAATGGCAATTTCCTGGCTGCTGAGAGCCTTTATAGTGGTGTAGAACACTGTGCCTTGCAGTAACACGCATAGGGAGTCTGCTTTGGTAGTGAAACAATACTGTGAGTCCATATTACATGTAGATGACAGGCGTCGCTCTTAGAATCACTGCACACTTCACTTATTTGGGCGGTCACAGGGCCAAAACCGACCAAATAACTCAAGTATCAACTCAGCCTTACAGGTAGATGTTAGCGTCAAGTAGAAGCGCACTCCTTTTACACCGTCGTCAATTGATTCCACATAGATATAAACAGAACCTCTTCTTTTAAACGCTTTTACAAGCAGAGCCCCCCCTGACAGAGTAGAGAGGGTGTCAGCAGTAAGTTTGTGTAGATGTCACAGATTTTTTTTCCTCTGATCCATCAGAACAATAACCCCCAAAAAATGGATCCTGTCAGTTGAGCATTTGCCTTCACTCGGTCAGCATTTGGTCAGTAATCCATCAGTATTGCTAATGCCAAAAAAAACAGGAGTGGATCTAAGACAAAGATGCCACGTAAATGGAATATTTGCATGTCTTCTGTGTTTTGTACCCACTCCTGCTTTTGGCTACCAAATCACAAGCCAATTCTGATGGGACCATAAAGGCCTTACAGCTGCTACACAGACAGGATCTGTTGTGCGTCTCATTTTTCCTTCCTTCTGACAGATCAGAAAAAGGGTAAAATAAAAGATGATGTCAGCCAGGCCGAATGCCAAAATAGTAGCCCAGTCATGAAGTGGGGAGGGTGGGAACAGCATGAGAAGTCCACAGAGTGGCCCTATGACATAGTGGTGAGGTAGAAGCAGCATGAGGAGGCCACAGAGTGTCACGATGATGAGAGATTGCGGAGGTGGCGGCAGCATTAGGAGGCCACAGAGGGGCACGACGACAGAGTGTGGAGGTGGGTGGCAATAACAGTCCCCGCTGATGATGGTGGGTTTAAGAAGGAGCACTTGGCATCAGATGTGTGGCATCAGGCGGGTGGCAGCATCAGAATAGTAGCTGAGGCAGGTAGCCAGAAGAAACCGGTCTCTTTTGTCAAGGTTTGGGTGAGGCAGCATGGATGATCTAATTTGATGCATCAGGCATTGGTGGGTGGAAATCCTGGCTGATCCACGCCTGATTCATCTTGACAAAGGTCAGTCTCTCCACATTTTGGGTGGACAGGCAAGTTCTTCTTGGGGTAACTATGGCCCCCTCCGCACTAAACACCCGCTCTGATGCCATACTACTGGCCGGGCAGGAATACTCTTCCAGTTGCGGCCACAAATCCAGTTTAACTGCCCAGTAGTCCAGCGGATCTTCAATGTGGGGTGGCAGGGTGCTGTCCAAGTATGCCACCACCTGCTGCTTCAATTCTAGCTGCTGCTGCTGGTGAGGACCCTCTTCACTATGCGGGTGAAGAAAGCTGCTCATCAGCGACCCTAGACTCAGATTGCTGCTGATAGAGCTGGTACTGCCCCTGCCACCCCTTCCCAGCAGCGATTGCAGTGGAACGTAAGTGCAGAGGGCCTCCCCGGTCGGACCTGCGAGAGGATGGACGATGGCAGAGATAGGCAGTGGCAAACTCACTACATAGGATGTCTCTATAGTAGTTCATTTTGTCCTTCTTCTCAGCGGGTGTAAAAAAGGCCCGTCTTTTGGACCGGAAGCAAGGGTCCAACAAGATGGAGAGCCAGAATTCATCCCTCTGCCGAATGGTCACAATTCAGCTGTCACTATGCAAGCAACTAAGCGTGCATTGGGCCATTTGTGCAAGTGACTCGGAGGGACTCCCTGCCTCCATCTCCACTGCATACTGCCACGGTGTGCCTGGGTCCTCTGCCTTATCTTCCTCATTACCCTGTATCTCATCTGGCTGCTCCTGCTCCTCCTCTCCTGTTACCTGTGTAGAAAAACCACCCATTTCGTAACACATTGCTTGTGCTCCAATTTCCTCCTCCTTCAGTCCAGTCCTCACAGGGCTCATGTGACCGTGAGATCTAGGTGCCACATGTCCAGTCCCCTGACCAGCCAGATTTACCAGCATCTGTTCCAGGACATGAAGCAGTGGAATGACATTGTTCATCCCGTAGTCCTGACAAATAACGTGGCATCCTCAAAGGGCCTGAGCAAACAGCAGATGTCACGCATGAGCTGTCACTGGCTGACATCGAAGTTACATTGGGGAGTACTTCTGTCCTCTTGGATCATTAAGAAATCGTTTATGGCCTTTCTCTGTTCGTATAGTCGGTCTAACTTATGGAGGGTGGAATTCCAATGGGTGGAAACGTTGCATATCAGCCTATGTTGGGGGATGCCGTTCTGCTGCTGAAGCTCAAGGAAGGTGTGCTTTGCAGTGTACGAATGGCTGAAGTGCATGCAAAGTTTCCTGCCCATTTTTAGGATGTTTTGCAGATGGGTGGACGCCATCCAGATTGAACACGTGTGCCATGCAGGGCACATGGCTTAGCCCTCCTCGATGCAGCGCCGACACAATGTTCTTCCCGTTGTTTGTCACCATGGTTCTGATTTTGAGTTGTCACGGAGAAAGCCAGGATTCGATTTCTTGAAGAAGGACAGAAAGCAGTTCCACTCCTCTGTGACTCAATTCGGCCCACCTTCTGTTCTACATGTGTTTGCAGGGCTGGTACTGTCTTTTTGGCAAAGAAATGATGGCTTGGGACTCTCTACCTTGGCTTGGCACAAGCCATCAGTTCTCTGAAAGGTGCAGAGTCCACCACTTGGAAAGGGAGGGACTGCAGCACCAGCAACTTGGACAGGAGCACATTTAGCTTCTGAGCCATTGGATGTGTGCACGCATACTCTTGTCTCTTGGCAATCTCTTTGGCGATCGATTGCTGACAGAATGACTGACGAGGAGGAGATGCAGGAGCATCAGTACCAGCATATGATGGGAAGGACAGACAGCTCCCTTCGCCTGAGATGGTGGAGCCTTCACTGCCTGAAACCGGGTGCGTGCCACGGCAGGCTGGACCACCACATCGGAGCCACGGCTCTCCCAGGCCACTTTATGGTGACACCGCATATGTTGACGCAGGACACTAGTGCCAACATTGGCACCCTGACCACGCTTCACCTTCTGCCCACATATTCTACATATGGCCATGTTCGCCTCCTCCGGCTGCTTAACAATGAACTGCCACACCGCCGAGTAGGTGATTTTATCCCCAACACTCCGTACTGACTTCTACCGCCGCTGCCTCCGTGAACCCCCGCACCGATACTTCCCGGGCAGGTAGGCTCCTGCGAAGTGGGTGGTCTACCCTGGGCACGTTTCACTCCTGACCTCCCACTGCTGCCACCCTGCAGACTCCAGGCTCACTAGCGACTTGCTGGCTCTGCCGCTGGCTCACCGGCATGCTGCGACCCTTTTCTCCCGATGATGTTGAAGCCCCTTCATCACCTGGCTCCCAAGTGCGATCAGCTACATCATCATCATCGAGTACTGTCTGCACATCACTGATGTCCTCCTCAACCGTCTCTGGTTCAGGAGCCTGGCCACTTGCAACACCAGTTACCAAGCTACTCTCCTCATCACTACTTTCCCGCCTAGTGGAGGAAGCGGCGGATGTCTCCTCCAGATCTTGGCTGGTCAGTAGCTGCTGACTCTCCTCTAGTAGCTCGTCCCCGCTGAAAAATGGAGCAGAGCCCACAGCATATAATAATTCTCTGGCTGAGGGAACAGAAAAGGACAGAGGCAGGTTGAGGACAGGTGAAGGCACAGGGCCTGCTCCTGGGCCATGCAAACTAAGAGTTTCGTCTGACGAACCCACTGACACTTGGCTGGGGGTGTCTGATCTCACTTGCGACAAAGTCGAAGATCGAGTCAACCATTCAAGAACCGCTGGGTTGCTGGTCACGACACGACCGCTAGCTGACACTGGGAGCTAAGGTCTCTCGAAGTGACCCCTGCTGCCATGGCCCCTTAATCTGCTGCGATCTCTGCCTGCGCCAGAAACATTTACGCCTCTGCCACTCCCCTGTGCAGGGCCTGGAACTTCTCTGTCTGACACAATGTTAGATCAAATAATGAAATGTTAGAACAAATATTTTTTCTTTTGCCACTAATACATGACAAACAGGGCTTTAGAATATATCACTACACCGCTGAATGGCAATTAGGCCCTAATGTTTTTTCTACTTTTACACAACACAAAAGGCTTTTCAACAGATAGGTGCAACGCTGAACGATGAATATATTTTTATTTTGCCACTAATACATGGCAAACAGGGCTATAGAATATATCACTGCACCGCTGAACGGCAGTTAGGCCCTAATTTTTTTCTACTTTTACACAACACAAAAGGATTTTCAACAGATAAGTGCAATGCTGGACGGCGAATATATTTTTATTTTGCCACTAATACACTGCAAACAGGGCTTCACAATGTATTACTGCTCCACAGAATGTCAATTAGGCCCACATTTTTTTCTTCTTTTACACAACAGGCTTTTCAACAAATAAGTGCAACGCTGGACGGCGAATATATTTTTATTTAGCCACTAATACATGGCATACAGGGCTTCTGAATATATCACTGCACTGCTGAGCGGCTATTTTTTCTTTTTCTACTAATACACGCAAAAAAGGGCTTTAAAACAGATAACTGCACTGCTGAGCGGCAAATATTATTTTTTCTTTTTCCTCTAATACACGGATAGAAGGGCTTTAGAACAGATAGCTGCACCGCTGAGCGGCAAAGATATTTTTCCTTTTTCAACTAATACACGGAAAAAAGGGCTTTAAAACAGATAACTGCACCGCTGAGCGGCAAATATTATTTTTCTTTTTCTACTAATACACAGAAAAAAAGAGCTTTAAAACAGATAACTGCACCGCTGAGCGGCAAAGATATTTTAATTTTGCCACTAATACACAACAAAAACGGCTGTAATTTTCGCCCTTCACCACACAACAGTGGTAAAGGGCACCCTTTTTTCCCACAAATAGAAGCCAGAAAATGCTTTCGAACATATATATGCACAAGGGCAAGCAAAACGTAGAAATATTTTCTTGTAATAAACCCTGTTAATGCCTGTATCAAACAGCACTTGCACCCTAATAAGACAAGTTTGCTGGGATTACGGAGCTGTATAATGGCAATTTGGATTCCCAGTCAGCGCAGCAAGGTGTAATCGGATTGTTCCTATTACCCAGGATGTCACCTCCCCGACTGAACCCTGTTTAACACAAATGCTGGTGGAATGATTCCTCCCAGTCCCTATCCTTTCCCTATACCTTGAGTAATCTTTCCCTGCACTTGTAAATAGTTTTTTCCCCCCACTATCAAATCTTTCCTATCATTGTCCCTAGCGCCTGCAGACACGTCTCTCCCTGCACTAAGCACGCTGGTGAATGGCAGAATCTAAGATGGCCGCTGTATTTATTGGGCTGTGACATCACGGGGCTGGCTGGCTGCTGATTGGCTGCATGGATGGCATTATGGGTGATCCCGCCTTCCCATGGTTCCTTGCCCCATGTTCTCAGACTTGTAGCAGCCATTTTAGGAAAAAATGTTATTCGTTACCACGAAGCGCGAGGAAATTCGCATTCGGTCCGAATCGAATTTTTTATGAAATTCGGATCGAATTCCACTTCGTCAGCTTTGATTCGCTCATCTCTACATCAGAGCATGATACATGTTTTCTAGATGCTCTGTCTGATAGATGTGACTATCCTGTATTATCTTAGAAGTCCCTAAGAGGATGTATGAAAATGGGTTTTCAAAAACCAGGAAATAACTTTCAAGGGTTGTTCCGATCTTATAAACTAATGGCATATCTGTAGAATAAGTCATTACTTATGGATTGGTGCGGGTTCAACCTATAAAACCTTCCCAAATGATCATGAGGATGAATGTACCACAGCTCTGTTTGAGCACTGTCTTTGCATTGAGCCTCTGAGGAGCAAGGAGTGGAGTATGGGAGTGGTAGTGGCTCTGGCTGTCATAATCAATCACGGTGACTTTCCTCACAGCGTTGTTTCTTAGGGAGGTGAAGTGAAAGTAGGGCAAACCCTCTCTTCCCCTGGGGCACACCAATCTTCTGGGGATCCTCTCTGATAGTAGTCAGTGTGCCCGTGATTTTGAGTGTTTGCATGGGCGCAGGGTATGTAGACAGCAATGGCCTGCCTGTGGGGCAGGATAATGGTAGATGTAGTACATCTCCCATATGGTAAAACCCTGACCTAGGACAAGAAGTGGTGATGAGCATGGTAGAAAGATTTTTTTTTTCATTCATTTCTTTAAAAATAAATTCTCTTCAGTTTTATAGACTTAAATGTTGTTGGCCGGTTGGCAGGTACCTTTCCATTTGCATTGGCTCGGCCCATGTAATGTTCCCTCCTATGAGTATGGTGGTGATGTGATAGCATGAAATTGCTGAATGAAGGACTCAATAGTAGTTATGACATTCACAGAAGAAGAGAAATATTTCTTGTCATAGATAATTTGTTTCCCTCTGTCTGTGGTCCCATTCCAAGACAGTCCTTGTTAGAGATGAACAGATGGTAAATGATCTGTGTTGTGCGGTGATTCAACAAATTGACTCAAATGCACACCATCTGTTTTTTTCTATACTTCACCAATGTCTCTATAGCTGTCCATCCTTTGTATGTAGGGTACCACACCTTGATGCTGCTGTATCGGCAGATATAGAAATGTGTTAAACCGCAGGTAAACAATATGCGTTCCTCCTCTATTCTATAGAATCAGCACAATATAACCCAGGCGCGGCATATTTATCTCCATCTATGCCAGTTTTCCAACGTATAAGAAGACAGAAATCTATGCCAGCTCAGAGCTGGCGCAGATTTTGGTTTGGGCGCATGGACTGCAGAAGGATGTGCGTCTCATCATAAATTAGGTGCATCCTCCGTCAGAGCAGGAGATATCATAAACCAGCGTAAAATGCTGGTGTATGATACATATTGACTTCTATAAGAGAGTTTTGTAGGCAAGCTCTGTGACCTGAGCAGAGCTCATGGTAGAGGCAAGGGGTAGATAAGCTTTGACAATCACCTATTGCAAACAGTGGATCCTGTGTTATCTATATTTCAAGCTGATATCTGTCATTGTAATCCTGCCTATGAGGATAATAAAATGAGTGCTGAAAAGTTATCTGAACAGACCAAGAAGTGGCGCCTACTATTAGGTTTACTGCTCAGTACGAAAACTGCAAGGTTTTAGGATTTTGGACACAGTAGACTAAGCTATGTAGTTCCGCGCGACTTCATGGGCTGCAAGGTAGCAGCTGATTGGCAGGGTTGTGGTTGTTGGATCCCCACCGATCATATATTATTGCTCTATCCTGAGCATTGACCACGAATATCAAAATCCTGAATGACACATTTAAGTGTTTTAGACCCTTTTGTTCCACTGTCTGACGAACAAGTGTGGTTTAGCGGGAAAAGGGTAATGACCTGCTGGAAAACGTGTGGCTTAAGACATGACAAGGTGGACTAAAACTGTGCCGAAATGTATACTGTAGGAGATATAAACTTAGACTAGGCTCTCTAATGATGTGCCAGATTTATCATCAAGTGTGAGACACTGTCACATTTATGAAGATGCAAATAAAAGTGCATTTATATATAATTTTAGTGTTGGACTGAGGCTCCTTGGGCCCAACAGAAGAAAAGAAACTGAGGGCCCAACATCAATCATTAAAGGGGTTCTCCAGGAATTAAGAAAATGAAAATACTTAAATATTACTTTATTTTAAATATATTCCTAAATACCTTTCATTAGATAAAATGACTTGATTTGTCTGGGGAGCAATTATTAGGAGAAATAAAATGGCCTCCGCCCTATTAGTGCACACAAAACCTGTCCTAATCACACAGGAGTACAGGTTACTTCACGACATTGAGTTAAAGAGCTGCCTCATCCTCTTCTCTGCTCTACTTGTCCAAGATTATGATCCTGAATGTAGCTGATAAAGATCTTCAGCTACATCTCTGTAAGAATTGAGTTCATGAGGAGACATGAAGTACAGAGAGGAGGTGGGGGAAGATATGAGCAGCAGCACTTATATGCAGTCTCCATTACTAGAGTCTGTCCTGTCCATCCTCTCTTTACTTCATGTCTCCTGATGAACTCCATTCCCACAGAGATTCAGCTGAAGATCTTACTATCTGTATTCAGGATCATATTCCCTGACAAGCAGAGAGGAGGATGAGGTGGCAATTTAGCTCAGTGTTGTGTACTAATAGGACGGCAGCCATTTTATTTCTCCTATTAATTGTTCCTTAAACAAAACGAGCCATTATTATAACTAATAAAAAATATATGGGAATATATTTATAATAAAGTAATATTTAAAGAGGCTCTGTCACCTGGTGCAAGCATACCCTACTTGGCATATAGCCAAGTAGGGCTGATAACGCTGACAAAAAACACACCTTTCTTCTTCTATTAGGTCCAGTTTGGCAGGAAAATCAACTTTTAAAAATATGCTTATGAGCAAAAGGAGCCCGCGGAGGCGGGTTTATGCCTTCTGAGCAGTGATTTTGCGGAGCCCATGTAATTATACGGCCGCTCTTATTCTAATAATCACACTCCCAATCCCTTTGACTGACAGCGCTAGACCCACCGGCCAAGAGCAACAGGAAAAGTCCAGTGCGCACGCTCCGTCATAGATGCATGTGCACAGGTGCGGGATCTCAGTGCTAGACCAGTGCTGTCAGTCAAAGGGATTGGGAGTGTGATTATTAGAATAAGGGCAGCAATATAATTACATGGGAGTCGCAGAAGCAGTGCTCGGAAGGCATAAGCCCATCTCTGAGTGCTCCTTTTGCTCATTAGCATATTTTTTTAAATTGATTTTCCTGCCTAACCAGACCTAATAGAAGAAAAAGAAAGGTATGTTTTGAGTTATCAGCCTTATCTGGCTATAAGTCTAACAAGATATTTTTCAATCAACCCACATGAACTGTGCCACAAGTGAGTTGATTGATGATGGGCTTCAAATCAACTTTGCCACGGGTTATCTTTTGCTGGGCCTTATAGGTCTTTCATTGGTTCAGACCCTGGTCCCTCCAGAGGATTCACTGGCACTCTGTTGGCTGACACTGACCCTGTATAATTTTAATATAGGGAATTGAGCATCTATTAGTCATTTTAGATATAAGACATGTGGACAGGTCAGGTTACATAGTCTTTGATCTGTTTTGAGTTCTAGCAAATTCTCCTGTTCTCTTCTTGCTGCAGAAAACATCCTTCATCCAGCTCATCTCCATGTGGCGTCAGTTTCAGCTCAGTAGAGGTGAACCTGACACTGTAGGTCGACTTACTGAAGTGTACGGGACGGTTTAGGAAGGTTTGTAATTTTCCACTGAAGTGTAGTGTTCCTGGGTTAAACGGCACTGCAATGCACTGAACACGCCTTAAAGGAGTTCTCCAGGAATACTGATTTTTTTAGCCAGTGCCTGCAGCCTGCTTCCATAGAAGATTCATGCTTATCTCATCCCCACTGCTCTGGTCATCTGCGATGCCTCCACTGTGTATATGTTCTGGTCCCCGGCTTGTTTTATTCCAGCGCTGTATGGACATAGTGAAATGGTCTGCTGTAGCATGACCAGAAGCAGCATGTCACTGCTAAAGCCAGTCATTGGCTACAGCAGAGCATGTGACCATGTCCATGCAGTGTCAGATGAAAACAAGCCAGGGACCAGAACATAGACACAGCGGAGGCCTCACGGAGGACTGGAGCAGCAGGGAGCAGATAACTATGAATCTTTTGAGTAAGGAGGCAGGTTTTTGGAGAACACCTTTAAGGAAGGATCACCTCCTATTACCAGATAGGCTGCTAGGTAAGGTTACAAAACAATAAAAGCAGCACAGACTTTTAATGGATTTCTGTTGCCATATTTAACCCTATTAAGCTAGCTGACATTAGCGATGAGCTAATGTCAGCTAAACCTAAGTAGCCTATTCCTACTTTTATCAGTGCCCTTGTTACGCCAAAAATCTAACTTTTATAATACGCTAATGAGGCTCTAGAAGCAGGGGAGGGGGTGCATTGCTCCTGCTCCTAGAGCCTCCGTTCTCCCACCTTGGTCTCCTCCCTCCAAGTCCTGATTGACAGGGCCAGGCAGCGCTTGCGTCTGCCAGCCCTGTGCTCTGTGAAGTCTTGCGCCGTTCAGTATTCGGTGCAGTGATTATAGCTGGCAGTCAGCAAGCGTCCCTTCCCTTACTGCGCCTGCGCCGAATACTGAACGGCGCCAGACTTCACCAGCACAGGGTAAAGCTCTGTTCGCAATGCAAGTTCTGGTGCTGATAGGTGGGGGAGCAGACCCTCACCAATTGAATATTAATGACTTTTCCTAAGGATTGGTCATCAATATCAGGAACCCAGAAAACCCTTAAAAATGGAAGATGCCATCAGCTTCACACTGCACGGACTATAGTCAGCACGAAATCCCGAAAAGGTCATTCATATAGCGAGCTGTCTTTTATGTTAAATTTTTGTAATTATATTTTTGATGCAGCACTTTAGATGTAGTTCTTAAAGGGGTTATCCAATCTCTATAATGCCCCCCAAAATGCCCGGGCCCCTCATACTGGTTATACTTACTCTGCTCTCCGGCACCCGCATCGCTTCTGATGCCTGCACGGCCACCTCCCCGTCGTGCGGCTCAAAACATCCAAGGCTGGGGGAAGGAGGGGTGGGAGTCAGCCAATAGCAGGCTGTGACAGAGACAAGCCTCCCTAGCGTCACCCGCGATGCTAAGGAAGCTCGTTCCCGTCGTGGCCTACTATTGGCTGCCAGGCCCCATCGCTGGGGAGATGCAGCGGCGGCCGTGTGGGCATCAGAAACAATGCAGGTGCCGGACAGCTGGGTAAGTATAACCAGTATAAGGGACCCAGGCATTTTGGGGAGCATTATAGGGATTGGATAACCACTTTAATCACGAGGGACCCTGTGGAGCTTTTATGCTGCCTGTGGTTGGCCCAAAATGACTCAATGTCAGGTTCCCTTTAATTTTCCTTTTTTGATATAGCATGAATGTTCAGGTCATATACATGAATGCTCTGTACAGCAGACCATGTGGTAAGTTATGGTATTGCAAATACAACTTGCAACCAGTACAAAACATATGCTGAAACAATCATTTTTCTATATATGTTTTTTACTTTCTGATTATGCATATTTTATTCTTTTTTCTTCGTATGACTAGTCGTGCAGCCACCTTGCCTTAATTGTCGCAACAGCAGTTCCAGAGGATCCTTTACAGCAGGCACCAGGACATGTAGACTTCTGTGGTTAGAGCGTTCTGAGCATGCTCTGTAACATCTACAGAGATCTCTGTTCAGGGAGAAGCTGCGATGGCCATTGGTGTCGTCCTGTGCTATCTGCCCCCAGCTTTATAATAGTTACCTTTTATAAGTTTCGCTGTAACCTTCTGATGATGACAGCACTGCTGCTCCTGCCCTATTGTGCACAACACCCGCTGAAAATTGACAGGAAGTGTATCATGTTATCATGGTGCATGGATCACAGAAAGCCACACAATGCCAGAGTTTTTGATAAAATGGGATGCAATTCGCCAATGGATGTAAATGACAGATTAGAGGAAACATACATTGATCATACATTGATTACCTTCTGTGTTACTTGTCTGAGCTTTACATTCTAAAATGATCAATTTAAAGGGACACTTCCATCAGAAAGGGGTATTTTTTATTCATAGAAAACATTTGATGTCCAGCATCAATGAAAATAAAATACAATTATAAAATAATATCAATGAAAATTAAATACCAATATTCCCCTTCTGTATCAGTCAGCACAGAGAGATATGCTTCTATAAAGATAGTCAACACATTGTCAGTTAACTTCTGCTGTGAGGGATAGATGTTATCTGCAAGGTAATTGTCAATATAATGGTAGGTGTAGAATTGGGTTAACAGTATGACAGCTATTTTGTTCTCTTGATAGTCATTAGTGATAAGCGAAGTATTTAAAAATTCAATTTGGCTGCTTACAAATAAAATTAGCTTTGTGACAAATTAATGATGATTGCGCCACTCAGATACCGTGTCCATAGCTTATGGCAGCATCTGACATTGATATTACAGTGTAACATAAAAAAGTGTAATAAAATAAAACTCAAATTCTCCATTTGATCGAGAAGAGCTGGCCACCGCCATCTTGATTGAAGATCTAGTGCGAAATCACGTTGACCGGCATGGTGACATCATACGTTACCACGCATGGGATTTCGTGCGAGATCTTCAATCAAGATGGCGGCTGCCAAACGGCTGCTCAAACGGATGAGATAAGTAAGATTTTTATTTTTTACTGCCATTCAAATTGATTAGTTACCACGAAGCACGGGGAAATTCGGCTTTGCGACGAATCGAATTTTCCCTGAAATCCATATCAAAGTCCACTTTATGGGCCGTGCACCCATTTTTTTGTAAAAAATAAACTACATAGAATATTCAACATATAGGATGTTATCATGTAATACAAATTTTTGGGTCCCTTTCAATACAAAAACAAAAACATTTCGGTCAGGGTAGATGCCCTGGCTGTATTCTGTACAGAACCTCTTCTATCACCAGGCACTTAAGTGGTTAATGGTTCCTCTATTATTCATATACATTTGCAGCAAATACAGAAGTAGACCTATTTCTCAGGCAGATGCTCAGTGACATTTTTGAACCTTATTGCTGGGCTGGCACTGCAATAGAAAGGTACCCATGCTGAACTGCCAAGTTGGTAGGAATCAGATTGTGGCTCTTACATTTCCCTTATTTAGGTTAGCGGCTGCTTATTTACTTAGTCTCTCTTCATACCGCTATGTAGTGATTGCACTAATAGGCGGATGTCTATTCTCTTGGTTGCCTTATCTCTTTTTTCCAGCTGCCTCTTGAAACTAGAGGAGCGGAGAAGTGGAAAGCAACTGGGGGAAGCTAGGGAAAAGATACCATGGTCCAGCAAGCTGGAGCCGGAGACTAAGCCCCCATTTCATTACACCTTACCCAGCATACGTTGTCACCCGGCGTCAGTGCTAGGAATGTGTTTTACATTATAATATACAGCATTTCTTTTCCTGCCATCTAATTGTATTCTTCAATGTATTGCATGGCTGATTATGCTGTTTTATGCAGAGCAAGATGTGTGTATTATAGGTGCCATAGAGATTTACTGTTAGGTAGGTGGACTGCACTGATGGTCTATGTGTTGTTCATTGAGGGGCAACTTGTCAGTGACACAAAATGGTAGGTTTTACTTATACTGATGCTACGACCTTATACTGTACCATATGGTGGCTAGAGTGGAAAGAATCATATAGTGCCCCAATAATATGGTCATAAGGCACCCAATTAATACTCTAGTTAATAAACTCGGAAACATAGCTCCATCTCTGCAGTTGCGTTTCCATACGTTCAGGCACCAAGTCTGAAATCAGGAGTGCAAGTTCCAGGTGCCCAGGCCATCTGAACCAGTGGTGCCCAAAGCATCTGGACCAGTGGTGCCCAATTCATCTGGAGCAGTGGTGCCCAGGCCATTTGGACCAGTGGTGCCCAAGTCACCTGGAGCAGTGGTGCGCAGGCCTTTTGGACCGGTGGCGCCCAAGTCATCTGGAGCAGTGGTGCCTAAGTCATCAGGAGCAGCAGTGACCAGGCCATCTGGACCAGTGGTGTCCAAGGCATCTTAACCAGTGGTGCCCACGCCATCTGTACCAACTGTACCCCCTTCAGTAGCGACAGTTTTGAACTTCAGACCTTTATGCTAATCACTGAACCACTATGATGTCGAACATAAATATCACCTCCAGTACCGATAAAAATAGTAATACTAGCAGTAGTCATTCTCACACATTGCATTTCTTTTCCTAAAATGTGTTCTTTTTGGCCCACATGTACCATATCCGACCATATTTTCTCCCAAGATTATAGAAGTTTGTATCAATGGCTTTCAGGATCCATGTGGATGTGTATATCTCAGTGTGCTGTTGAAAAGCCTCACCCTTGTGTACAAATCCAAGTAGGGATATACCAGGCATATGGGTGTCACTGTAAGGACGCAAGATAAATTTGACAATTAGCAAATAGGAAATGGGGAGGAGTGAAGATGAGCAAGGAATATGTATGCTGGTGAATGGGGGACCAGAAGACATGCTATGATCCATTTACTTAAAGGGGTTTTTGTCACTTCAGCAAATAGCATTTATTATGTAGAGAAAGTTAATACAAGGCACTTACTAATGTACTGTAGTTATCATATTGCCTCCAGTCCTATGCTGTCTTGGTTCAGTTTTCTATCACATTTTACCCTTCGCGTTTCCATGGTTACAATCACCTTGTAATCCATCAGTGGTGGTCGTGCTTGCACAAAAATGCCAGCCCTTCTGGTGGCTGGGGCCGTGGGAGCTCACGTAGGCTGGTACTTTTTTCTATAGTGTACAAGCACGGCCACCGCTGATGGACTGCAGGGTGGTCGTAACCATGGAAACTTTCTCTGCATAATAAATACTAATTGCTGAAGTGGCAAAACCCCTTTAGGGATATTAGCAAGACAACTTGGGGGCCAGCCAAAATTATCCCAACAGTGGCCCCTATAGGTGAAAAGTAGTATTACATGCTGGTTTTTTAACTTAATGGCCATCCATGTAATCCATGGTCCAGACAGGTCCACCAGATTGAGCAGCTGTCCAAGTTGGCTAATAAAGGGTGGGCATTTTTTTTATCATTCTAAGTGATACCAGCAAACGTGAAAATATCAGAAAAAAATAGGTGCTGTATTCAGAGAAGTCATAAAGCAAGATCATTTTTCTGCCCACTTCCGTATTCTTCTAATATGATGCAGGTCTTTATAGTTCCTGAAATTTAACACTTTACACAATCATTTATATTCGCATTGCATTCCTTATGTGATCGGTACAGAGGATATAATGGCAGCGTACAATAGTTAGATATAAAGATACATAGGCTTTCTGTGTGTCCTATATCAAGAGCATTTTAATCCTAGCAATAACCCTTAAACGCCTATATAAAGCACCACCATTGTTTTATTGTCGTCTGCTAAGACCTTCATCTGCCTTCATCATTGCTCAAAATTCCCCTTTCCGCATCAATCTGAATTTTTTCAAAGGAATACGTAAAGAAAGCCTGCATTGACAACACATATTCAAGGATCTTTCATGGAGGCCTTTGTGTGCTTAATAGCCTAGAAGTGTGGGTATATACAGTAACTGAATTACATAACCAAATTTTACTATGGTTCATTGAGAAATGGCCGGATGTCCTCTTGAAGAGTTTTTTGCTACAGAATTAATGGCTCCTTGAATAATGGCAAACCATCCAGGTCTTGAGGCGACAAAGTATCTCCACACCATCACATTACTGCCATGTGTGATGGTTGAGCTGCTGTTATTGCTATAAAATACTGTTTCAAAAAGTTTTACTGTTGACTTATCATTTCTTATATCAGACACCTGGGGACCAGACGTGTGGTCTCTGCCCGTTTTTTGTTTTTTGTCTTCTTGTATGAATTGTTGGCGATTTGTCCAGTCAGGCCAGACTCTTTTACATAAATAAATTTACCACGATACCAAGCCTTGGACACTTCAATTTGGACTATTCTCACTTTGGTTTACTGAACCTTCCAAGTCTTAGAAATTGCTTTTCAGCTCTTTTCAAGTACCTGTATTACTGCCGCTTGTTATCACTTCGGTTTTTCTTAAAACACTGAGGTGACTATTTTACTTGTAGTAAGATTTAGGGGGGATTTCTCATGAGGGAAATATTTTTCAGCTTTTCTTCAGTCTGCGTTGGAGTACTTTATGCCACATTTATCAAATGTCTCATGTTTAATAAATTTGTCTTATCCTTAAAGGCTATATACACCTTTGGGGGCAATTTTTTTATTAGTGTCATTATGAGCTAAAATCTTTTTTTTCAATTGGTGTTAATTAAAAATGTGGAATCCTTTTTCTGCACATAACTGATATGCTGTAGTAGCAGCCTATGGATTTTCTCTCTATTCCGTCAGTTGGGGAACTGACGGGCTCCTTATCTTTGCTCTCTGACCTTATAAACACTCATTATAGCTCAATCCTTATCTTACTGATAAGAATGTGGCTTAAATAAGTGTTTATGACCTCTTTGTAATTTAGAGATCAGGTTTATTAGATGACCGACACAAAGTGAAAGTATCAGTCGCATAGTTAGAAAAACAATTAACCCTTTGTGACAGAACAGCTCAAAATTTTTTAATAAAGGCCAATTGAAAACATGATTTGAGCACCAAATAAGTAAAATGCAATCATAAAAAAAATTGTCTCCGAAAGTACATAGCCTTTAAACCTAACACTTTTGTCTAGAAAAGCTACTCCAGTTTTCCTGCTCCACCCTCCTACTGGAGTGAGATTGCGATTTTTTTTGCAACTTTTAAATAAAGTCCCAATGATAATTCTGGAGAGAAACCACACCCACGTTTCCACCTACAGTATATTTCAAAACAGGAATGAGTAGTGTAGAAATGCAAAAGGTTGTAAATTATTTGCACAATTGAGCCCAAAAAGTTGCAAAACCTAATTTTGTGACTTTTTGAAAGCAAAAATTCTAGAGTAAAGGCATGATAAATCAGGGCCTTAGTTTCAATTGGAATAAAAAGACTGATATTCAAATATAAAATAAAAAATGTCACAACACCCAATTTTAAAGTGATATATTCACTTCTCAAAATATTAAAGGACTTCTATGAAATGGGGAACCCTTTTCAAATGGACAGATAGGGCCAGGGGTTAACAAAAACCACACCCACCGTGTGTCATCCGGAACCCACGGATGTTGCTCAGCTGAAAATTAATTTCCAGACCATCTCACATTAGTCTTCAGTGAAAAACAGACACAACATGGATGCCATTTGTGTTGTGTCCTTGATGTTCACGGATCCAAAGACTATAATGGTCATGTTTGATCCGCATTAGGGGTCGACCGATTATCGGTTTGGCCGATATTATCGGCCGATATTCATGATTTGCACAGTTATCGGTATCGGCACCTAACCAGGCCGATATACCGATAACTGTGCTATCACAAAACATGAGCGCGCTGCTCTCAGCACGGCCATGTTCCCTCAGCAGCACAGGGGAGAAGGAGGCAGTGTCTCTCCCTCCCCCTGTGCCGCACTGCCAATGGAGAGAAGAGGAGGAGGAGGGGCTAAGGGCGCACTGGCCACCAATGAGAGAAGAGGAGGAGGGGCTGAGGGCGCACTGGCCACCAATGATGATAATGTTTATGATATTACAAACGCAGGCATTAGAAACACATTGCCCAGACCCTGCCTCTGATAGAGCGGTGCGATCCGCGGCAATTAACCTCTCAGTATTAATATCATCGGTGGCAGTGGCTACAGGGTCCCCTCACCATCTCTCTTCTGATCGGAGCCCCAGCAGTGTAATGCTGGGGCTCCGATCGGTTACCATGGCAACCAGGACGCTCTTGAAGTGGTTCCTGCTGCTGTGTGCACAGAGCACAGGGCAGCAGGGACAGTGTAAGATCCTATTCACCCTGATAGAGCTCTATTAGGGTGAATAGGACAAGGGATGTAAAGAGCCCAGGTTCTACACCTGAGGGGGGAAATGGTAATAAAATAAAAAGTAAAAAAATTTAAAATAGTAAAAAAAACACCAAAATATTAAGTATAAATTAACCCTTTTCCAATATTACATATAAAATATATAAACAATAAATAAAAAAATATATCGCCGTGCCCAAAAAGTCCAAACTATTAAAATATTTTTTTTAAAAAGCGTTGAACGCTGTAACAGAAAAAAAAAATCCAAAAATTAAAATGTGCAGAATATCGGTATAAAATATCGGCTATCGGCCTGAAAGCTCACAGAATATCGGTATCGGCTCTAAAAAATCATTATCGGTCGATCCCTAATCCGCATCACGGACCAAGGTACTGCATGTCTCCATGCTTTTTGTACTGACACACGGTCATTAAAAAGATTCGGATGTGTGAACAGACATATTCAAATTAATGAGTATGTGTGCTGTCTGAAGAAAATGTGGACAGCACGCATCAGTGAAAAACGGAAATGTGGACGAGGCCTTGACATGCTAAAAACACAGTTACAGCAAACTTTGGCCACTTCATTACTGAAGTGTTTACTCCTCTTCCTTTACAGGCTATTTTTTCGGTTTTAGCAATGGCCTGTCTAACTGCAAATATTTCATTTCTGAGACAACCTAAATTTATTTGATATTATTTTTCACAGGACACCTTTAGACCTTTCTTATATGCCATTAGATGATACTTATGATATTGAAAAATAATATCAAAGAAAAAACTGAAAATATTTTACATTTTTATTTTCTTAGCATTTTTTTCTGTTACAAAAGATTTAATGACAAAAGATTTCAAAATCCATTACCATATGTTTAGACTGTGAAATGAATACTACTTGTATGATGTATCTAATGGCTGGGCCCACCGCAAGACTCCAAAGGACTACAGAGCATTTTGAATTTTGGCAGTCTATTTTTCTATTGCTGGTTCTATGGCACCATACTACCAGTACAGTGCCAAAACATTAGAAACTCCTTCAAAGTGACTATTTTTTAAAATGTTGATCCCCTGAGGTATTTATCTTAGGGAAATTTGTACATTTTAAGCTTTTGGCAGTGGTAGGCAAGTGGTTAATTTGATGTGTTTGATGGCTTTTGTTGTGCTAAAGAGGACCTTTCACCACTCATAACATGCCATTTTCTATCAGACTATTGTCTCTGGTTGGACAAATGAACTTGCCATTTATATGATAAGCTAATGGTTTTTCATTCCAAATGCAAAAAAGTGACTAGCAAATAGCTTTATGGTTTGACAATCCCTACCAAGGTTTCTAACTGCACTGTTTTGGATCGGTGCCTATGCAATTATCTGAGTAGGAGAAGATCAATACAAAAGGGCCTTTCATGGTCCGCATATGCCTTGGTGATGTATTTCATTAACCTCTCTTGTACTTGAGGGTCCTGAAATGCCCTTTCTTGTAGACTTTTATGGTTTCCAGATTGATGGAGAAAGTATGATTGCTGTAAATCCATGAGAAGAATAATTATGGCGTGGAAGCAACATGGAGGAAAATACAAACATGATTATTTACGAAGACTTAGTTATATCAATTACCTTCTTCTGCCTAATGCAATGTATGAAGCAGAAATCACTTGCACACAAAGTAATTTGCTTTTTATTTCACCTAGCAGTAAGGACTAGGGCTATTACAAATTCTCCTAAGGCCTCGTGCACATGGCCATACTTTTCATACATATGCTGTACACATATTTTACAGCTAGCACACTGACATTTCTGTGGGGTCACGCACTTATCCGTATTTTTTTGGATCCATGTGAGAGTTCCGCAAGTGATAGAACATATTCTAATCTGATCCTTATTTGAGATTAGTGTTGATCGCAAATATTCTAATTGCTAATTTTTATTGCGAATATTGGCACTTCGAGAATTCGCGAATATCTAGAATATAGTGCTATATCTTCGTAATTGAGAATACTCTAGTTTTCTTTTCATCAGTGCCCATGATCCCTCACTGCTACTTGCCTGTGGGCCAATAAGAAGGCTGCAATATCTTTGACTTTAGGAGTAGTGTTGATCGCAAATTTTCGTATCGTGAATTCTTATCGCAAATTTTCCGATTGACAATTTTCCCAATCAAGAAAATAACGACTGGGGATCACAATTTCTCGAATTTGAGAATATATGATGAATATTCGCCCAAATATTCGCGAAATATCGCAAATTCGAATAATGAATGTTGCTTATCACTGTTGCAGATGACAATAGTCCTTTCTAATGATGGGAATGCGACACAAACACACTCAAGTGCTTGAGGCCTTCTGCTTGATTCTGCAAGTTTAATCACAGTTTAGACATTGCATTCACTAAAAATAAAGGTTTTCATGAGATTCAATTTTAAAGGGTGTTCTGTCCTCCTTATGTGTGAGCGAGGCACAAGTTCACAGGCATCTAAACTCCCACTTAACTCATTCACACTGGTGTAAATCCAACTTAAAAGGAATATGCTTACAATAGTGAATGAGCACATGGCAATATGCAATGATACCTTACAGTACTACACGAGCATGAAATACAGGTTACATATAGCATATCATATCAATGTGCATGAATGTACTGACATACCAGCGATGCCACAATAGACTGAATGAGAAAGATGGCAATGGATGCTGCTTGTTCTTGGGCTGATCTTTGAAAAATGATTTCTATGGGCTGAGCTGATGATGTCAACAAGGTCATAGTTAGCAGGTATGGTGGCTGGCATAACATAATTAATATTAATTCTAATATTAAATGCTAACTAGCTAGAATCAATTTGCACAAACAGCCACTAGATGGAGCCGAGACAACATTAATACTAACACAGATAATCGATGCCTATTGAAGGCATGACAAGGATTACCTTTCCAACATGCAAGACTGCATATAATACTGATGTATAAAACTATACAATAACAGCCAACACCTGAACCTACATGCCTTTTATTCAAAAAGAATTGTGAAGACTACTTCAGGTTTTACTGTTTACTGAATTACAAAAGAAATATTGTTTTGTTGTATAGAAGTAGCCTAAATGCTGACTTATGGCAACATATTCAAAACTGGATGTGATTTTTTGGTAAAAATTTGCCTGGGTAATGACATTGATCTGCTCTCTATGTGCTTAAAATGAATATTCCATCCTAGAGCCTAGTAGTTTCATCTAATGAACAGCACTGCCCATTATTTAGTTCAATGGGTGCATGAGCTATGATGTCATATAGACATATAGATGCCTCGGAAGCTCCCTCGCAGAGCACTTCATACATGATGGAAAAAATTGCATTGTATACAGGCTATGTATCCTGTCAATACGATGAACTCTTTGGCTGAACCCAACAGACCCCATTAGAAGCCAGAAGGATCCATTCTGGTGGTATCTGTCATGAATATTAGTGTTGAGCGCGAATATTCGCTTTGCAAATTTTTATCGCGAATATTGGCACTTTGAGAATTCGCGAATATTTGGAATATAGTAATACATATCCGTAAAATCGAATATTCGTTTATTTTTTTTCATCTGAACCTATTACCTGCCTGCTTCTTGCTTGTGGGCCAATGTGAGAAGGCTGCAATATCGTAGTCTTTAGTGAATTAGAATATTCTATCTTCATTATTTAATTTATTTTAGCGTATACAAAAAATCAACAATGCAATATCGAGTAAGGGCGGGTTATAGGCAACTTTCCTATTGGGTTGGCTTGCTAGAATTTGATAAAATGTAGAATATAGTGTGATATTTATTCTTAAAAACGAATATTTGTCTTTTTTTTCCATCTGAACCCATTACATTTACTAATGGATTCAGATGGAAAAAAATAATAAAATATTCAAATACGAATATTCTCGAATATATGACGAAAATTCTACCACATATTCGCGAAATATTACAAATTCGAATACTGCCCCTGCCACTCATCACTACTGGCTATGTGAACACTAATGTTTATGCTTTTTGCTATTCTACTTTTTTATACTACTTTTTCAGATAAAGAATAACATTTGTTGAGACCAGAATACTCATATAAGGTACTTTTATGCCAAACTGGTCAGCTAAGTTGATTCTTTTCACTATTTTAAGGTTGTCCTAAAATGACAACTTATCTATTCATACAGTAGGGTAGATGATAAATGTATTTTCAGTGGGACTCCGAGAGTCCCATGCCCCCGTTTGAATGAAGTGATGGTTAAGCAGGCGCATTGCCACCATTCAAGGTCTATGGGATTGATAAAAATAGCCAAGTACAGCGCTCAGCTATCTCTGGCAGTCCCATTGAGTACTGGAGTCATCCGATGGTAATTGGAATGCTTGTAGTTTACAATCATGGTGAACTGACTGTGATGGAAAACAGTGCCCTTCCTGGTGCGCTTGTGCCTATACACAGCACCAATGCTGAGCAAGCTTTGTTGTAGTGAATAAGTGTAGGGGTAGTATTAGATCAGCAGTTTTAGCCCATGATTAGTGGAGGGTGATTAGATTCTAAATTAATCCAATTTGTCATAAATTTCCCAAAAATTCAGATTTCAGCCAAATCCAAATATTTTGCGATTCAATTCAGACAAGTCTCTCAGAATGGCAGATACCATTTTACAGGTCAGATGACAGAGAAGAGGGCAATTTGTGGGCCATTTTATTAATTTAATGTTATTAAACAGGCTGATTGTTACCATCCCACAACTCTCTATCATTTCATATATGTCGCCGTCACTTTGACATTACTAATTCTATCGTGGCATTAAAGAGATTGAAAAGGGTTGGAGACAGTCCTAGGAGACCTTAGAGTGTCGTATATGACTTTTCAGGACAACCTGAGCACTTTTGATCTGGGTTTAATGTATTTCTTATTTGTACCCAAATCGAATCTGCTGACTGTGAGAATTGGATCTGAACATCAAAAAATGTGCTTATCCCCACCACTGATGAAAACGAAAGTTAAACGTTAGACTACCTTAGACTCACATTAAACATTACTACTACTATTTATAGGATGAATTGTACAGATATATGAGGCACTCCTCCTTCTGGATTGTATGTAATGCGGAACGCACATAGCCGGTGTCCATGTTTTGCGGATCCACAATTTGCGAATGGACCCTTATACACACAGTGCTGTCAATAACTGATAACCCTGCCCTCCTGTACTGAGGTAGAAAAAGATATAAATTATATAAATAATTACAGATTTTGCTGAATCTTTTCCCACAAAAATATAGCGTCTATCAATCTTTTCAGTTCCTCCTGGTCTACCACATGGTGCTGTCAGACTGCTCTGCATTTTTTGGTAACAGGTCCTCTTTAACTTACAACTTATTGTAGTAACACAACGTCTTATCTCTGGCTGTAGACCACTGTATTATCATAAATCCCACACTTACCAAGTTCTCATGAAGCGATAAGAATAGAGTTCCATAGCTGAAAAAAAATAATTTGCATGTTCCCATCAAAGAAGAGGAATAATTAAGAGCTGCTGCTTCTATCTCATTTTACGTTGTAATAAGCAGCATAAAAGCTACAAGCACAATTAATGTAATAAATACTGGGAGTCATACACATAGATTATAGTAAACAAGTCTGTACTGCTTCTTTAACAGTAATAAATCCAGGAAATGTTCTACCTTTTAATAGAATTAATGAGGCACTTAAATAATTGTGCTCGATGTGCCACATGTAACATATGTGTGGCTCTATTTTGAGCTTAATAAAAGAAATTGCAGCCTACACAAAGACTAGAATAGACCGTAGATGTTTTCCACGTCTACTGTAATGTACTCTGTGCTCTTCCTAATAAATGAATTGAAGCAGCAGAGGAGCCACAGAGACATTCAGAAAAGACCATGCAGGTGGATGGTAGTAGATGGGTATAGAAGGGAATAAACACGCAGTAGATGACGTGTATCGAGACATTCACTGTACTGCAGGATGCAATATTCCGGCATCTCTAAAATGCTCTGACAAAAAATAAAACGGATCCCTTCTGAAAATTCCAGCTCCGCACAATTTACTCCAAAATACAAAATCTGCAATCTTTATTAGAAATAAATTATTAAAAACAATAGGCAGTGATTAATAAAGAGGGAGGAAACCCGTACCCACATAGAACAGAAAGCTAAACTCTTGTAACATGATCAATATAGCAAAACACAAAAATAAATTAACATCGCCCAAAAGGGAATAAGCATAAAGATACAAAGTGGACAAAGCCCAAATTATATAGTGTACTGACCACAGTCGCTCCTTCCCGGGGGACCCTTGAAAACTGGTAGCTCAAACAGGACCACTGTTACCAGAGACAGTCTCTTTCTTGTTTATGTCAAAGTATCTCATCCACAATAAAGTGCAGTGTTACCAGCTAGTGCACTATCTATCACTAGCTATCATCCAGTGGCGTAAAGATCGCTCTCTCAGACCAGGCCCAGGAGCTGTTCCATCCGTTTTCTACACTGTCTATACTGCCACTGTATATCATTTCATTGTGTAATACTGTTGAGGGGCCCTGACAAAATCTTTTAGTACTTCTCCTCCTCCTCTTGGATGGGCCCCTTCTGGGTCAGGGCCCCAAAGCAGCTGCTTCCCCTGCTTCCTCTATAGTTACGCCCCTGCTATCATCTATCTATCTATCTATCTATCTATCTATCTATCTATCTATCTATCTATCTATCATCTATCTAATGTCTATCTGTCACTATTTACTACCTATCATCTATCTAATATATATCTACAATACTATCTATCTATCTATCTATCTATCTATCTATCTATCTATCTATCTATCTATCGTCTATCTAGTCCCTTTTATTTAAAAGTAACACAGTACTTAAAGGGAACCTGTCACCTCAAAAACGGTCCTAAGCCGCCGGCAGCACCATACAGTATCCAGCAGCCTGTTTCTAATCTTACTTTTGTTTCAGCAGTCCGATCCTGTAAAGGGCTGAAAACAATCTTTTATTCCAGGCCGGCGTGTTCCTCCAGTCAGGCTTGAATTCATGGGGGCAGCGGCCTCCTTGCTTCAAGCCACGGTAACCACGCCCCCTTTCTGCCCCTTCACTGTGACTAACAGCGTTTATGCCTGACAGCCGGCTGGTTTTACCGAACAGCCGGCTGTCAGTCACAGCAAAGGGGCAGGAAAGGGGGTGTGGTTACCGCGGCTTGAAGCAAGGAGGCAGCTGCCCCCATGACTTAAAGCATGACTGGAGGAGCGTGCAGGCCTGGAATAAAAGATCGTTTTCAGCCCTTTTACAGGTTCGGACTGCTGAAACAAAGTAAGATTAGAAACAGGCTGCTGGATACTGTATGGTGCTGCCGGCGGCTTAGGACCATATTTTGAGGTGACAGGTTCCCTTTAACTTCAAGGTGTCACACTTATACTCTTTTTGTAGAGGGTGTCCCTCCTTCAGAGATCATTCTTAAGTGTGCACTGTCAATTTAGGCCTACACATGACCTCCTCAGGAACCAGTCTCAATACCTGTCTGTCTCTATTCTGCACTCAGCTGGACGATGCTTCCCCTTCTCAGGGCCAGAAACACAGCTCAAAGTTCCTCTTACTTGCAAAGCTGTGTTACTCCCTTCTTTCTGCTCTCGTGCCACAATTAAGAGTCCGCCCACTTCTAGGAAGTGACATCATCCCAGGATTCATCTTCACAATAGTATATAAAGTAAGAGTGATTGCAAAGTTTAATTGTATCTCCCAACTTTTGAAAAGAAGGGAGAGGGACAGTATGTGCGGCGCACAAAGCGTGCTGTTGCAAATTTTTTCAGCACTAGGCCACGCCTCAAACTCCACCCAAAACATAACTAAACACCTAATCCCACCCAGTCCCCTAAATGGCCCCACATAGTAATTATTCCTTCTTTATGCCACCACACAGTAGTTATGCCAGCATTGTGCCCCCTTCACAGTAGCGATGCCCAGATATGTGCCTCTCACAGTAGTTATGGCCAAATATGTGCCCCCTCACAGTAGTGATGCTCAGATATTTGCCCCCTCACAGTAGTTATGCTCAAATATGTGCCCCCTCACAGTAGTTATGCCCAGATATGTGCCCCCTCACTGTAGTTATGCCCAGATATGTGCCCCCAGTAGTTATGCCCAGTTATGTGTCCCCTGACAGGAATATGCCTAGTAAAGTGCCACCTGATAGTAATATGCCCAGTAATGTGCCCCCTAATAGAAATATGCCCAGTAAAGTGCCCCCTGACAGTAATATTCCCAATAAAGTGCCCCTTGACATTAATATGCCTAGTAAAGTGCCCCTGACGAAGGTATGCCGAAACGCGCGTCGAGGTGGCGCCATCTCGGTGTTTGTTCTCACTGCAGCTTTGTCTGGTAGGTTCTTTCATTGGTACATTCAGCTTTGTCTTTTCATGAGAACACTTCTTACTCTGTCTCCTATTCTCCATAGACAGCAGTGATCTTTGATCCTACCATACACCTCATTCTATATATGTACTCAGCTTTGCCTTTGTGCTTGGAAATTGATGTATCTTACGTAGTGTATCTTTATGTGCTGTGTTGTATCCCACCAGGGTGGCGCTCTTTCTCTCTCTGTCCACCTTGTTTTTTTAATGGCGATGTTATTTATGATGTATATGAATAAATGAATTTGATAACTTAATAAAATACTAATTTTTGCAATATATTGAGTGAGCTCTAGTTGTTTTATAGGTTGTAGGTCTTGCTTTAGGGAGCGTACACTCTAGTTAGTTTATACATATATATTTGCTGTCCCTTGAGCCCCTTATTTATTAGCGCATTATGCTTGGCCTCAGATAATTGTAGTTTAGGCATAAGGGGTCAAATGTACATTAGTCTTCTTTGTACTTTAGTAATATGCCCAGTAAAGTGGCAGCTTCACAGGCAGTAGTATGGCCAGCTGTGCTCCCTTCACAGGCAGCTTTTTCCCCAGTAAAGTGTTGCCTTCACAGGCAGTAAAAAAGAAACAACAAACTCCACATACTTACCTCATTCTCCAGCCACACGGACCTCCCGGACAGCCCTGCCCCCTGCCACGCCTAGCCCTGCCCCCCCATCCAGACCTGCAGTGCAAAGCGCCAGCAGGGGGGAGGAATGATGAAGCAGAGAGCTGATGGACAGCTCTTGCTTCGTCATTACAGGCAGCTGTCTCTGCTTCCATAGGAAGCAGAGACAGCTGCCAGAAAGCGGGACATACCTCCCCTGTACCGGGACCGAGGGACAGTCACTGTACTGTACTGGATGGATATCTGTCATGTAACCTGCTATCATCTGAAAAACCTGTAGAGTGCACGATAGCAAGGGCTTATGGAAAATAACATTGATGGCTAATCCATAGGATAGGCTATCATTCTGTGATTGTTCAAGATCTGATTCCTTGTGGGCTAATGTACTCTCTATGTCCCCATCATGGAAGTAACAAACACAGTGCCCCTCTCTTCAGTGTGGTTATGTGTGGTACTGCAGCTCTGGTCTAGCTCATCCCCATTCACTTGTAGTAGCGCACATGACCATGGCCCTTCCCTTGGTAACTGCAATGATAGTGCTGCCATACCTGCTTATCAGTTGAGGTACACCAATCACACATTGATGACATCCCAATGTTATGTCCCCAAGAAGTCCTGTAAAATTAGTCTTACCTTGAAATTGTACTCTGAACAAATTAAGAAAATGTGGGTAAAGTCGGTCCAAACCATAATTTACTCTGATAATAACAATGCCAGGAAATTGAGATAAATTGCTGAATTAGAAAGACTAGTAGATGGAACAGCCATTTTCATTAGAAGTTCTATCTCCTTGGTCATTCTTATAATGTACTGTATAATAGCTACATTCCTCAAACTGGTGTTTCTCATCATGGTTTGCCATATTTCTGGGTGGCATACTGTATGGTATATATTAATCTTTTTTGTGCATGTTATTAATTAAGCATAGGGTTGGGGGAAAGAACAAGCACAAGACAACCGCTAGACATGAGGGCAAAATCTAGGAGGACAATCAGACCTACAGTAGCTCTAGTGGTGTGGAACCTGTCTGGTCGCCCGAGGTGTGGCATCTATTCAGGTTGGAGGGGGGCAGCAGTCCCGACGTAAAGGCATAGTGTTCAGCTATTTTATTTTGGTGCTGTAGTATTTGGGCACTATATGGCACATCATGGAATGTATATGGTGACAGTGGAATGTACTACACAGGGACTTCATCAACCTAAGGCTAACCTTGAGAAGAATACATTTTCTATAACAGGTCTGAAGAAGTATTGTGACAATATCTGCCTGTCTCATAGATGTTGGTCCCACCTCTGGGTCCCTCATCTATCTCCAGAAAGTGCTTAGCTGTTTCTGTGACGCCGATGAAAGTGAACTGAGAGAGCCATCAACATCTGAGGCCATTTATTTTATGCCTGGATGAGGTACTATAGCTAGCTGACTACCTCACCAGATGGGAAAGCCATAAGGGAACTTCCATTGTGGAGATAGATGCGTGTTCTAAAGATGGGATTTACATCTATCATACTAGGGTGGAGGGGGAGCCATTAATGTTTCTACGTTAGGAATATACTTTTAAGTAGTAGTACCCCAAATTCCTACTCCATGCAACTTGCTAGTTTAATTAAACAGCTTTTCCAGTCATCTGTATCAGATCATGGGGATCCAGCAGGTAACACTGCCATTGATTACCTATAGCAGAAGGCTCCATCCACTGTGTATCCGCCATGCTGCCACACTGCAATGTGATGGAAGCTGAGCTGCAATACGCAGGACCAGCCACTAGACAGAATCGTAGGCCTGTTATTGTAAACCCTCACACTAGCATCCACAAAGGAGACAGTTGTCTCCCATTTCTTTTATGTAGCATTTACTATCGCACCTTGGTGTGAGGAGACTTATAGGCCATACATGCTCCTTTGGAATACTGCAAAGAAAAGGATGCAAATGAGCTCTTAACAAGCTCTGCCTCTAATGCCAACAGATGTAAGGCAGCTATCCGAGAAGTCTTTATTTGACCCTTTACATAGACCTTGTAGCATAGCCTGTGAGTATACCTAGAACTTCCCTTTAAATGTCCTGTTCTTTTGTACTTTAGAAGAGGTCTTTAGCTTGTGCTGCTGATTTCCATTCTTATAACAGGTATATTTTCCCTTTTTCTTACTATAATTTGGTTTTATTTCTGTCTTGCATAAAGCCTTTCTTCTAACTTGTGCCTGCTGCTATTCATCACCGCCAAATTTTTTCACATCATAATCGTAACCACCACCCACCCTTCACACCACCTTTCTCTTTTTTTATTTGTTCATATTTCTCTCTCCCACGTTCCTCCCACCTATATCTGTCTGTCTCTTCTGGTTCTGTCATTTTCCCCTGGTAATATGCTAGGACGGCTTTCTCACACTCCCTCACTCTATCAGCCACAATTATCACATTACCACACAAGCTCAGTGGAATGTGTTAGCGCATTTCCTTCTTTCCCGTAAAATGAAAGGAAGTACTAGTGCAATTATGGTGTATGGACTATTATTATTGCACTGGTGTTGCTGTAGATTTATGTGGTTCGTCTTTTAGGTTATTCTTGATGAAAATATGAAAATGTGTTCCAAAAGATCTGGGTTTTCATTGCATTTAGGGATACATTGAGAATCATGTCCTCCTATATTATGTATTTTCATGTATTATTCTTAAAACTTCTTAGCCCTGGACAACATTATTAGCGATACCAATGAATTAATGATTGATGTGCATAGTTTATTGTTTCTTTCATATTTCATTGGGAAATTTTGTGAGCTAAATTAAAAGAAATAATCCAGAGGGACACGATCTTCCATTGATCCGTATTTAGATGATGAAACCTTTTAGGGAATGTCCACTCAAGGCAAATACAATGGAGATCTACATAGTTAGGCCGTTAGAGCAAGTTCTACTGAACTTAATCGACTGTCAGTTTACAGAGTATGTAAGGCTAAAGATGAGTAAATCAAATCTAAATAAATCACATTAATCAGAAATTTTTCATGATTTGATTTTGATGAGGTGAACCTTTGGAGAAAGAGAGATAAATGAAAAAAATCTGAGCTCTAGGAGACCTTAAAGTGTTATAAACAAATGTTCAGACCAATTGGAGCCCTTTTGATTCAAGTAGAATTCAATGAGACCCCAAATCCAATCGGTTGACAGTTTCTGCCCAATCAAACACAAAAATCCAGTTCTGGTGAGAAAGAAAGTTATGCCGTGCTCACATTTGGCCATGGCATCCGAAGGTTTAAATGTGTGCGATCGGCATTATCGCTGATTACAGACATTGGCCCCGGGCCTCTTCCATAAAGTTGCATGTCTTGCGCATAGACTCCCTTTGTAAAGTTGCTTACAATGCCGTTACTCTCCCATTTCACACTTTTTTTCTATAAGTCCTGTCCATATCAGCCAATGGAAACAAGATCAAACATAGTGGGAGAGTTATTAAAAAAAAGTGCTAGAGTTGTACAGATGTAGTCAATGTTATCTTGATTGGCTAAATGCATTAACGCAACAAAATCACATTACAGTAATACAACAAATCTCCTTAAGGTGATCATCTTGTAGCGCCTGGACCAAGATAATGCTGGCTAGATCTGCAGCTCAAACATCGCCAAAAATGGCGTACATGTCTCAGTAGACAGTTTTGAAAAGGATTGAGCAAAAGGAGTTGTAAACGTGCCAGATTTATTAGTGGCATGTGCCATGTTTTGGGTGTAAAAACAATGGTGTGAAGGAAGCCGGCCAAGAGGCGGCATGGGGGAAACTGTCTTACAACTATAGCAAGAAGCCCACAGTTTATCACATGGCATGCTCTGTGAAAATTTGGGGCGGTATCTCATTCTGTCTTATGCCAAGTTCAGGACAGAAATAATAAATGTTGTAGCCTATAACCCACAGTCCATCAACACATCTAATCCTGCTATAAACAGCAGCATGTGGACAGGGACCAACTGCTAATTTCTCTCATGGTCTCATTGTGTTTTTCATACAGAATGATAGGAGCTGCATTGAGACTTTCATACGTGTTATATATATATATATATCACTATTTAGCTCCAGTCTAAGGCCTCATGCACATGACTGTGTGTTTCATCCGTGTGCTGCCTGTGATTTTTCCGGCTAGCACAGTGACCCATTCATTTTTATGGGGCTGTATTTTTGTGGATCCATGTAGCCATTCTACGAATGATAGAGCAGGTCCTATTCTTTTCTGTATTTGCAGAGGAGAATAGTCACTTCTATTAAGTGCAACGCAGAAAGTCTCCACAAAAAAAGTCCCTTCTATTGATGGGAGTCAGTATAATGCGGAGTGTAACACGGAAAATTCATCACTGTCCGTTATTTATTTTATGCACTTATATAGCGCTGACATATTCCGCAGCGCTTTACAGACAGCATCAAGCTGTCCCCAGTGGGGCTCACTATCTAAGTTCCCGTCTTTGGAGTGTGGGAGGAAACCGAAGTACCCGAAGAAACTTACGCAAAGACCGGGAAGAACATACAAACTCCATGCAGATGTTTTCCTGGTTGGATTCAAACCTACTGTAGGACCCCTTTTATTGTGTTTTTCACCATGTAAAAAATAAATTATAAGGATAACGTTAGGTGGTTGCTATTTAAGACATTTTCTTGCAATTTTTTTAATGTGTTTTACTTCAATATAATGACACATAGGATGAAGAAGATGATGAGACCCGTCCTTCCTCTTCTGCAAGTCGTTTGTAGTGGCCGTTGTTTCTTGATATGTACGTCAGACTTTGTGAAGACTTGAAAGGGCTCACATTAATCACATACTGTACATCCATAACTGTATAGGCAGATCTAAAGCAATATAGTAACAGTCACGACATCCTGACTAGCCTCACATTTTACGTCTAATGTTGCGTTTGCATATACATAAATTGTGCCGTATTAATGTGCGAACCGCTCATGTCAGTCTGAAAAATGATCCCTCCAGGTTATACTCATTTATTGTGGGGTATGACAAATGAAGCCTTGCAATAGGGACCATGGGGAGATACAACGTCATTAAGAGCTTATTGAATTCCTTTACTACGTTAGTAAATCTATAGGTAATCAGACTATATGAAAATGTGCATCATAGGAGTTACAACAGGTGTTATATGGGTACACAACACAACATTAACTATCTGTATTATCCGAGCTCATCTGGAAACGTATAAGGGTACAGCCACACGGTCAGGTTTCTGCATGCAGTTTTGGAATTAAAAACCCGGAGTGAATTCAAAAAAAGTCATATCTGTCCTTTATACTTTCTCTGCTTTTATGATCCACTCCTGATTTTGGTTTTCAAAAGTGCATCAAGAAACCTGACTGTGTGGCCGTACCCCAATAACCATTGTAGTAGGCAGGAAATATCTTAGGAAAATGGATTTTTACAGCATGGTTAGTAAAAGTTTTATCCGCAAACATAGGCTATGTTCACCAAATTGGGGAGGTTTTACTGTATCTACTGTATTTCATGAATAATAATGCCAAATACAGCCAGCATTGCACCCTGACATCATTCCTTTAAAAGAACCTAAAATAATGATTTCAATGAGAAAATGATCTTTTTACCGTGTTTAACGATGTTGGTGCTTGGGGGACAAAACTTACTACCAAAGGCTGTAGAAGATGAGTCTTCCAGAGTAGACAAGGAAAGAGTCAGATAGAGCCACCCAATATAAGTGAATGGGGACCCCATACTTATAATTACACCTGCCCACCACCGCAATTGCTGCAGCGAGCAGGTAAACAGAGCAGAGAAGGTAGCGCTCATATGAGTGCTGCCTTCTTTTCTAACGGCTAATCGACAGGGTGCCGTGAGTCATAGTGTTGAGCGCGAATATTCGAAAAGCGAATTTTTTTAGCGAATATCGGCACTTCGCTAATTCGCGAATATTTCGAATATAGCGCTATAAATTCGCTATTTCGAATATTCGTTTTTTTTTTTTTTTTTTTTTTTTAGTTATATTTTTTTCTTTCCTACTTCCCAAAAGTAGTTCTTACCTGTCCTGAGGATTCCTGGCTTCCTGGCTGCTCTAGTCAGTGCCCGTTGCCGCTTCTGCCGACTTCCGTGCTCATGTGGAGCGTCCCCATCCATGGGAGAATCTCCATATACTAAAATGTACTGTCGGATTTGAGGAATTACGTTGAAATCGCAATGCGAATACTTTAAGTTAAATTAATCGCATTGCGATTACAACTTAGCACTGCTATCTTACATAGGCTAGAATTAACGAATATGGAGTATAGCTAATGCTATACACTAGCAGTGCTAAGTTGAAATCGCAATGCGAATACTTTAAGTTAAATTAATCGCATTGCGATTTCAACTTAGCACTGCTGCTATATTCCATATTCGTTAACCGTTAATTCTAGCAAGCTGACCCATTATAAACCCAGCTCTAAGTTGAAATCGCAATGCGATTAATATAACTTGAATTAATCGCATTGCGATTTCAACGTAATTCCTCAAATCCGACAGTACATTTTTAGTATATGGAGACGTTCCCATGGTGATGGGGACGCTCCATGAGCACAGAAGTTATGGTTGGCTTGGTAGAATTAGCGAATAGCGAATATGGCGAATGTATTCGTCATATTCCTCAAAACGAAGATAACGAAGTATTCTACATCTTCGTTTTAGCTACCTATTCGTCTCGTCATCGTCAACTTCAGCTATTCAGCTAATTCTAGCAATCAAATAGGAAGGTTGACTTACCAGACAGCTGTGTTAAATTAGCTATGCGATTTTTTTTTTTAATACAATAATTATATTACTTGATAAAATTATTATAAGTATTCTATTTATTAAAAAAAAAAAAATCGCATAGCGAATTTAACACAGCTGTCTCTATAGTCAACCTTCCTATTTGATTGCTAGAATTAGCGAAGTTGACGAATAGGTAGCTAAAACGAAGATGTAGAATACTTCGTTATCTTCGTTTTGAGGAATAGACGAATACATTCGTCATATTCGTCATCCTCGCTAATTCTAGATATGAAACCAATAGGAAAGTAGCCTTAAGTACAAATCGCAATATGCGATTATTTAAATCGCATGTTAATCGCGATAACTAGAAAAAATGACGAATATTCGATTTCGACGAATATGAAACGAATATTCATTCGAATATTCGCGAATTTCGTCGAAATCGAATATGGCACCTGCCGCTCATCACTAGTGAGTCAGACCCTCGCGGACATGATATTAATTACCTATTCTGACGATAGATCATCAGTAGTAAAAAGCAGGCAATCCCTTTAATGTCAGATCACCAAGGCTTCTCAACCACTGAATTCTGAATTAAAGAAATTCTACTGTACTGATACATGTTTAGCTCATCATATTAGTTACTGGGCGCAGATAAATGTGTTGTTTATGATGTTCATGTGCCCTAAAAGAGCATATAAACTAAGCTTGTCCTAAAGGGACAATCCTTGAAGTGGGTATTCCATCTGATAAGGATGTTTTCATATATGTTGATAGCATGGTGAATAGTGGAGGTAAATTAGTTGATATTTGAGTTATTTGATCATGCCCAATCCTTGGAAGCGTCAAAATAACTGCTGATTGCAAAAAGTTGGCAGGCGTACCATTTTCAGTTTCTTATGACACATCTTCTACCAGGTTAGCAACTAAATCCCTTTCTTAGGAGTAGAACGCACTACTACAATTTTCTTAAGGCACCAAATATAATGTGTGCCATTGGTGGCACTTTAGGTTTTAGGGTATAGAACTATGACATTCTTTATAAACAAAAAAGACAGGACATAATCAGCTCACCCGTTTCACAGATGGCCATCTCCTAGGTGCATGGAAACAAGCTGGAGGACATAAGACGTCATAGCCCTATGATGACTAAGATCTAGATATTGTTTAGTTGCATTTGAGAGCTTGGTCTTATTGCTATCTAGTCTGGTAACATCTGAGAAGTTTAGAAGTTTTACTGGGATCAAGGAACCAGCCCAAATGAATGCCTTGTTTTATGGCACTGATGAATAACTGAGTTAGCCAATAGTATCTATCCATGATATCATATGGAGTTAATAGATGAGCATCACAGCTGGACTTCTACCATGGTTCAGTGTGTCATTAGGATACATCAAACCTCATTAGTTACATTTTGCTTCTGTAATAAACTGAGAATGCACACAATCCAGATGTCAAGCATCTTCATCACCAAACCTGTTAAGAATTCATTGCCATCCTGGATTACTTACCTTGACTCCCAGGTCACCTGTGAACCATTTCAATGTTTCCTTTTACAATAGTCGCTGTTCAGGTACATAAGATATCTGGTCATGAACTAAAGGCTGAACATCTAACTGTATGAAGTTTTTTAATCATCAAAAGAACAAAATAAAACTAAGCAGGTGAGAGCCAATGTAACCCACCAGCTGTGCTGCCATTTTCTGGTTACTACTTTGGTGTACTGTGGTCTTTGACTTAAATGGGTTCTCCCATTAGGACATCAGTACTTCTGCCATATGCTCCTAGACATATGGAAGTCAAAAAAAGGTCCACCATCCAGAACCACAGTTTATTAAGTTTATTAGGTTAGTTTTACACTAGCGGCAAGGAGCTCCGGCAGGCTGTTCCGGCGGGTGAACAGCCTTCCGGATAGCGGCAGCACGGATCCTGCACGAAATGATAAATAACCATGCGGATGTCCATGGCTACATTTATAAAAACAAATCACAGAAAACCAATAATAATACACTAACAAAATAGATGCAAGCATTATATATGAACTAAGCCCTCATTCTGATAATATAAAATTTGAGACTCTTAGCCAATATATTTTGATCAAAACACATCTGTGCCCACCTACCCAGCGCGAAGGTGGTCTCAGTCAGGCAGGTCCTATGCTAAACCTCCATATGCCACTGGGCATCTATATTCAGGAAAGCAGACTCTGCACATATTTATTGACTGCACATATGATTTATTGTACAGTAAGTGACTTGTGGTTTAGGCTGCTGACTATTTTACATATTTTATTGTAAAAACCCTTTTCTTACAGTTGAGAAAAGATGGGAGACACGACTGCATGGGAGCTGTATACTTAAAATGGACAATTTACACAGTTTTTTTATTGTTAAGTTATAAAACCTTTTATATTACAAATGCATTGGGTCAACGAAAATGATAGAAGCAGGGACATGCCCATTAAAGGGCATCTGTCAGCAGATTTGTCCCTATGACACTGGCTGACCTGTTACATGTGCACTTGGCAGCTGAAGGTATCTGTGTCAGTCTCATGTTCATATGTGCCCGCAGGGCTGAGAAAAATTATGCTTTAATATATGCAAATGAGCCTCTAGGAGCAACGGGGGCGTTGCCATTACACCTAGAGGCTCTGCTCTCTCTGCAACTGATGTGCCCTCTGCACCTTGATTGACACGGCAAGGCGTGATCGCGTTTATGCTGTCTGGCCCAGTCCATCAAAGTGCAGTGGATACAACAGTTGCAGAGTGAGAAGAGCCACTAGGTGTAATGGCAACGCCCCCGTTGCTCCTAGAGGCTTATTTGCACATATTAGAACATCATGTTTCTCAGCCCTGCGGGCACATATGAACATGAGACCAACACAGATGCCTTCTGCTGCTAAGCGCCCATGTAACAGGCCAGACAGTTTCATAGGTACATGCTGACAGATGCCCTTTAAAAAAGTTTTTAAATGAGCCATTATATCCCTGGAAAGAAGGGGCTTCTTTCCATCTTTCCTTTTGTGTCATTATTGGTTCATGTTGACCTCATACGATATACATTTCCAGCTTCATGCCCCAAAGGACATTAAATCTTCTCACTATTTCATTTATACGATACCTGATCAGTGGCAAATTGAACATCCATTTTCTGTAGGCATTGCTCGGTTGCTCTTGATGTGTCACTTATATGCACGTCCCTTATACATTTCCACTATTTGTGTTCTACACAGACTTAAATTTAACTTGTGTCAATCAAACTAATGCAGATTGAGCGTGTTCTTCTGCCTTGTGTAAAGGGCATTGCTCTGCATGGTGTTGACCTCTTGATGTAATGCATTTTTATGTAGCTGCTGACTTTTCTAGTCTAGGGCATAAGTGTCTAGGGATCACTGTGATTGACTTATTTGTGATTGACCTTTCTATTGGTGTCATTCTCTGCAATGAGCCTGCCATCACACACCAGGCTTATACCTGTTATCCCGGAATGACATTGAATTGCAGTTTAAAGCTTTCCATTTTTGTACCGAATTCCTTAAGAGACAATGGATGTTAGATTTACATTACATTGCCAAATGTAAAACCAATAATAATTTTTATAGTTTATAGCTTTATTTGTTCTTTTTATGGGCTGATCTGCTGGTCATTTGTGCTAAAATAATGCAGTGCAATGAACATTGAAAGCAAAGACTGTCGACAGACTATGTTGCCTTATAGGGGTCATCCCATCACTGATGTAAAAAAAAAGTCAGACATCATATAGTACATGACAATCTCTTTCTAACAAATCTAGAACCAGCCCTGTACCTCACATGGACCAAGAGATCTCCACATTCATTGCTCTGCTAGATTTATATCAAGTTGGCAGCTCTGGGGAGCATCTTTTCTACTGCAGCTTGGGGGCGTGTCCATTCTGCTGGAGCTCTCCTCCTATCAGAGCTCAGGAGGCAGTTGAAGGATGAAACTGAGCATGTGCGGCCACCTCAGTGAGCAGGTCAAAGAAATAAGAAAAATTAACAGCCGGCGGCGCTATACAGAAACAGTTTATTGAATAACTCAGTGGCTATACAAAATTTTTAATTACATGCAATTACAAAAGCATTCAGATCCAGGTGCTGGTTAGAAGACTGCTGTGGGACAACCCTTTTAATAGTAGCATGACAGGGTAACATGAAATGGAGACAGGTCTAGCACGCTATTAGCAAGCATATCACAAAGTATTTTGTGTCTTTTTTCGTAAGGGGAGCGCTCCCTGCTCCTCTTAGAAGGGATTAATTTGATAGCTGCTATTAACCAGACAGCACTGTGGTTTATGCCCGCCACTTGGTCTAAAAGTGCAAATCACCATAGTATGCCTATAAACTTTTAATTTTCACATTTTAGGTTTCTATTATGGCCTCTGCCATACTCAGATCACCGTATGATTAAGTATAATCAGGAATGGCATAGGTGGGACAGAAACCAGTATTCTTAATAAACTAGTATTCCGATCCTAGACATTTATGGCACTTGTATATTTAAAGAATATGGTATGAGTGTATGATAGATATGGGTCCCAACACTGGGACCCATGCTCATTGCAGGAACGAGGGTCCTCTGCGCCCTGTCCATTGCTCTGCTCTGTGCTTTCCTGTCACACTACATTAGATAGTAAGTTAGCTTATATATATATATATAATATAGATAGTTAGTGGGAGATAGTCAGTGTAGGTTAGATTGTGATATAGTGTAGCTGATAGGTTCCAGTGCAGGGTGTTAGGTAGTGTGATAGGTTCTGCTGACCATACATACATTCTACAGGCACGTTCACAACAATACTTAGTGCACCAATCACTAATATGTAGTCAGAACTGCTAAAATGTGAAATTACACGTATTGCGCAAAAATACGTGCATCATTAATTGCCGATTTGCGCAATTGCGAATATATCGGAGCACTCTATCTGCATATAAAGCTATTGTAATGTTCTGCTGTGCCAACCATTTTCTCCAGTCTCAGGAAACTTCTAGCAGCTTGAAAAAAGTAGCAATAGTGACCACGCCTGTATTGTGAGCGCATTACGCAAATATTACATTGCCGATTTTCGCAATCAAGAAAATAATTGCAAATTCTCAAATTCTCGAATTTATCAGGAATATTTGCCCAAATATTCGTGAAATATCGTGAATTCGAATATTACCCCGGCCACTCATCGATAAGGATAATCAGACTATCTTTTTAAATGAAGCTCTAACGCATCCGATCCGACTCAGGCTGCATATGGCTAGCTTCACACTGCCTACTGTGGTTACAAAACAATTATTCTGTCTCTTGTTAAAGATCGTTATCTATATGTTGAAATTATTTTGGACAGTTGCATTCAAGCGAAAACTTTCCATTAATACAGTACATATTAGAAATATAGCAACGCCAAACTGGTCACTTAAAATAACTGAGTGTACAGACATTAAGTAATATCTGGTATTGTTATAATATAGTTTTATGACCTTTTTTGATATTTTCATGTATAATTTATTATGTATTTAATCTACGTAGGCCATAGAAATCAGTTAGAAAACAATCAACAAGCAGGTTAGCTGTTACTGGTGGTATTCACAGCTTAATCAGTTGGCTGCAGGTTATTTTAGGTACAGCATTAATAGGTGTGAAATTAGACAAATTCTGTATAGCGATGCACTATTCAGCATTCAAGTTAGTACAGTAAATGGAACATAAAAGAATAAGAACAGCTTGTTGATGGTTTCCAGGTAGTTTCATAGATAGAAAAACAAGGTACAGTATACATTAGTAAATAGATGGAAGGAAAGGTGCAGTCTTTATTCAGGGTCTGTACCTTATTTTAAACAGGCTATATAGGTCATTTGCTTCCATATTCAGGAGTGTACCTGTAGGGGGTACACAGGTTGCTATCTAACTGGCCCCAAGGAAAAGATGAATGCAGTGTGTATTATCTATATCTTGTTAAATCACTGGGGTTCTGATTCTGTAACTGTGATAATATGACGTGTGATAAGATGTGACAAAACCTCCCATCTTACATCTGTTCAGTGACATCTGTGTACAATGACTCTTCTGACAACACTGTGGTTATCATCCCTGTACTGTGACATCATTTTATTATTATCCCTGTACTGTGACATCACTGTGTTTATTATCTCTGTACTGTGACATCACTGTGTTTATTATCCCTGTACTGTGACATCACTATGTGTATTATTCCTGTACTGTGACATCACTGTGTTTATTATCCCTGTACTGTGACATCACTGTGTTTATTATCTCTGTACTGTGACATCATTGTGTTTTTTATCCCTGTACTGTGACATCACTGTATTTATTATCCCTGTACTGTGACATCACTGTGTTTTTTATCCCTGTACTGTGACATGACTGTGTTTATTCTCCCTATACTGTGACATCACTGTGCTTATTCTCCCTATACTGTGACATCACTGTGTTTATTATCCCTTTACTGTGACATCACTGTTTTTATTATCCATGTACTGTGACATAATTTTGTTAATTATCCCTGTACTGTGACATCACTTTGTTTACTATCCCTGTACTGTGACATCACTGTGTTTATTATCCCTGTATTGTGACATCACTGTGTTCATTATCCCTGTACTGTGACATCACTGTGTTTACTATCCCTGTACTGTGACATCACTGTGTTTTTTATCCCTTTACTGTGACATCACAGGGTTTACTATCCCTGTACTGTGACATCACTGTGTTTATTATCCCTGTACTGTGACATCACTGTGTTTATTATCCCTGTACTGTGACATCACTGTGTTCATTATCCCTGTACTGTGACATCACTGTGTTTACTATTCCTGTACTGTGACATCGCTGTGTACATTATTCCTGTACTGTGACATCACTGTGTTTATTATCACTGTACTGTGACATCACTGTGTTCATTATCCCTGTACTGTGACATCACTGTGTTTACTATTCCTGTACTGTGACATCACTGTGTTTACTATCCCTGTACTGTGACATCACTGTTTATTATCCCTGTACTGTGACATCACTGTGTTCATTATCCCTGTACTGTGACAGCATTGTGTTTTTTATCACTGTACTGTGACATCACTGTGTTTTTTCTCTCTGTACTGTGACATCACTGTGTTTATTATACCTGTACTGTGACATCACTGTGTTTATTATCCCTGTACTGTGACATCACTATGTTTATTATCTCTGTACTGTGACATCACTGTGTTTATTATCTCTGTACTGTTACATCACTGTGTTTATTATCCCTGTACTGTGACATCACTGTGTTTATTCTCCCTATACTGTGACATCACTGTGTTTATTATCCCTGTACTGTGACATCACTGTGGTTATTATCCCTGTACTGTGACATCACTGTGTTCATTATCCCTGTATTGTGACATAACTATGTTTAGTATCCCTGTACTGTGAGATCATTGTACTTATTATCCCTGTACTGTGACATCATTGTGTTTATTATCCCTGTACTGTGACATCACTGTGTTCATTATCCCTGTATTGTGACATAACTATGTTTAGTATCCCTGTACTGTGACTAGAGATGAGCAAAGTTTAAAAAAATTAGATTTGGCAGCTTCGCTACATTTCTCAAATAAATTTGTTTTGTGACAAATTACTTTGTTACAAAGTGCATTTCTTTGTATGTAGCGGGTGCAATAATGGGGAACGGTGATTGCACCCCCCCCCCATCATTGAACCCCTCAGATACCGCATTCATCTCTGATTGTGGCATCTGAAATGTTAAATGAGGGCTTTCAGGGGTTAATTAGTTAAAAAAAACTCACCTTATCCATTTGAGAGTGAAGAGGCCGCGGTGGCCTTCTTAATTGAAGATCCAGCGCAAAATCTCAAGCTTTGAGTGATGACGTCATCACGCTGGCCCGCATGGTGACATTATGTGTCACCGTGCAGGAGATTTCGGGCGGGATCCTCAATCAAGATGGCTGCGCCAGCTCCTTTTCACTCAAATGGAAGAGGTAATTATGATTTTTTTTAACCGCCATTTCAGTGAATTGATTCATTACCACGATGCACAAGGAAATTCGGCTTCGTGGAGAATCAAATTTTCCCTGAAATTCGGATTGAAGTCCACTTCGGATACTTCCATTCGCTCCACACTAACTGTAAAATCACCATGTGCAAAAACCCTTGGAGCCCCAGATAGCCAAACAGTTTCTCTTCCATGTAAAGTATATCAGATAAACTGCATGTAAAATTAGAGGGGGTCCTATGACAGGATGTTGCACTGGGGTCCAGGGACTTCAGTTGTGTCTGCTCACATTGCCTAATATCTGACCTGTGATTTATCAAAGTGATATATTTGATTCTCAGCTCCAGGATTTAGCTATAAAGACTAAGGGGGTCATTTATGAAAAGATATACGTCAATTTTTGGTGTATATCTGTTGCAGATTCGGTTGCAAAGGGGATTCTTCCCCTATATACGCCACATACAAAAATGGGGAGTGGTGTGGGCAGAGAAGGGGGTAGACCAGCTGGCATGTCTCGTTTATCATTTTCTATGCTTCTTTAGGCGTAGAAAATTAGCTTAATCTATGCCAGCAGGGGAGCGCGTGTAGATTTAGGCCAGCAATGGATGCACCTAAGTTAGAGGCCGGCGCCTCTACATAACTTAGAAGCATCAAGCGCCAGCATAGGGTTATTAAGACTCTCGTCTAAAACATCTGTCTTAATAAATGGCTGCATAACAAACTTAAAGAATATTACTGTAGTTATATAAAGTGTTATGGAAATTGCAGCACTCAGAATTCATGGAGTTCATGAGTGGACATATCCTATCTAAAGGTGGCCATAAACCTTAGTTAGCTGCCTGTCCTCCCCTTACATATTTATGCTGGGCTTTGCTGAGTGTGTGTTCTTAAAAGAGAGAGGAGAATAAGGTCATAAAGAAGAAAAGGATCAGCCATGTTGAAATCCAACATTTCTGATGGACCTGATTTGCTCCTCATGTAAGCGATGAACCTGACGTCTCCTGGCCTAGGCAAAGCTACAAGAAGGCAGTGGCAATACTGCGAGCGATGTTGCCTTCTCAAACAGCGGATTGGCGGGGTTCCCAGGTGTCAGACCCCCACGATCAGATACTGATGACCTATCCAGAGGTTAATTGTAATATGGACTTTTGCACTCTTCTACACCCATAGGTTCTTCTATAGCCACACCCCACTTTAGCATGTAGAGAAGCATAAGGGATTAGAGCACTCATGAATTTTGGCAACAAAAGCCATCTTTCTGATCATAGGTCCCAAGTTATGGATTCAAACCCTAAATGTGACTTTATCCAAAGTAGATAAAGAAACTTTAATGGCAGGAGATAGCATCTAATTTTTTTTATCTTAATCCAACTGGGTAAAAGTCCCTTGGCAAAGATCTTAACCCACTGATTTATTGCATCATGGTATTTTTCTTTCACATTGTTCTATGCTGCAAGGCTACACCTCCAAGGGCCCTATAGTATCGCATGGTCTTCCACTATGGCGTGGGTTCCTTTACTTTTCGGTTAAATATTGTACAAATGACACCAAATTCAGGACTTTCATACCGAGATCTGTCGGAAGAAAATAAATCCCACCTTATCCTGAGACACAGTGACTAGAAGGTGTAAAGGGAACCTACAACATTGAAATGGTGTGTGGGCTGTGGGCAGCATGTTATAGAGCAGGAGGAGCTAAGCAGATTATTATATCGGTTTGTGAAAAAACATCAGCATTACTTCTAATTTATTTATGTAAATTCCTGCTCATTCTGGGCTTTGAAGTCAAGGAGGCGGTCCTATCAGTGACTGACAGTCTATGACTTTGTATACAGTTACTGATAGGACCACCGCCTTGACTTCAAAGCCCAGAATGAGCAGGAATTTACGTGAACGAAATACAGCTATGCTGAATCTTATCACACTAAATTATATATCAATCTGCTCAGCTCCTCCTGCTCTATAGCATGCTTCCTTCAGATTACATTGCATTTTCATGATGACAGGGAGAGTCTTCTGCCGCTAGGTTCTAACAACTCCAGCGCAGGCCAACAAGTCCTGATTTTCATGAGCTCCTGGCTTTCTCCACCCCCTGCCGCTGGTGCCAGTTTATTTCTAACTGTATTAGCAGCAGGAGGGGAGGAGAAAGCCAGGAGCTCATGAATATTCAGGAGTCATCAGCATGTGCTGGAGCTGTTCAGTACAAGATTTTATCAAAACGCCCGGGACAATTAAAGAAAGTGTCCCAGCATTTTGCTAAGGCTACATTTATATGACCGTAGCGTTTTAGGGATATGCAAAACACGGATAGAGGCACGTGTGCATTCTGCAATTTGCGGACCAAACATGCCGCTTCTATCATAGAAAATGCCTATTCTCGTCCGCAATTGCGGACAAGAATAGGACATGCTCCATTTTTTTTTGCCGAGCCGCGGAATTGAACTACAGATGCGGACAGCACACGGTGCTCTGTCCGCCTCTTTTGGTTATGGTTTCCAATTTCTGGTGTGGTCCGTGGCAGCTGAATCCATAACGGGATTCTGCGATAACCCGAACCCGAACTTCGGACGCCGAACTTAAAACACAAGTTCGCTCAACCCCAGTCTGCACTCATTACGCAAATTTTGCAGACTCATTCATACGGTTGTGTGAATGTAGCCTAAGGGAATCGGTCACTAGTTTATGTTGCCCTTAGTTAGGACACCATAAAACTGGTGACAGATTCCCTTTAATGAGAAAAAAAAATTCATAAAAAGTTTTTAATCTATGTTGATCAGAGATGTTTTCTCTCTTATTAAGTAACCTGTTATAGGTGTTCATCAGATGTTTCTAAATCTATTATTTCCAATGCAGGAGATGACAGATGGCATCCAAACATGTTTTACCCTGCCTAACGTTAGAAATGTAATAAGAGTGTGCCTTACCTGCTTTTCACTGATAAGATGGGAATATGTAATCAGATGTCTGAAACGACTAGACTGGTGTCTGGGACAGCCTTTGTCGTCCTTACACGACCTTGGGTATCTTATAGTGTGCTCTGACAGAAGTGTCCTGCATCATTAGGCAGATCTTTCTTATAAAGTCAGCCACAGCAGGATAAGTGCCTGGAATTACAGGATTTTGAGGGATTGCTTTCTATAATTGGGTTATGTGCCATTATTATAAACACAGGTGAAGAATGAATATGCATAACAAATTTCAAGCAGTTCTTGAAGTTTGAACTTTTTTTTAAATCTTCATGCATAAACAGCGGAGTCTCAGTCTTGTATCGATATTAGAAATGAGTGAATTTTCCAGAACACATTTTGGTTCAAATTCAGTAAAATTACTTATCAGATTTAATTCGGTCAAAATCGGGAGCGGCCCAATTGGCGAGAAAAGTCGTGTATGACTTGGGATATGAGGCTCTTCAACACGAAGACAGCATTAGTAATATCAAAGTGACAGTGACATATATGGCTATGGGTAGAGATGAGCGAATCAAAGCTGACGAAGTGGAATTCGATCCAAATTTCAGAAAAAATTTGATTTGCACTGAATGCGAATTTTGCTGCTACACGTGTGAGGACATGGGGCAAGGAACTCTGGGAAGGCGGGATCACCCATAATGCCATGCATGCAGCCAGTCAGCAGCCAGCCAGCCCTGTAAGGTCACAGCCCTATAAATACGGCGGCCATCTTAGATTCTGCCATTCACCAGCGTGCTTAGTGCAGGGAGAGACATCTGCAGGTGCTAGGGACAGTGATAGGAAAGACTTGATTGTGGTGAAAAAAAAAAAAACGATTTACAAGTGCAGGGAAAGATTTCTCAAGGTCTAGGGAAAGGACAGGGAAGAATCAGCATTTGTGTTGAACAGGGTTTAGTCAGGGAAGTGACAGCCTGGGTAATAGGAACAATCCTATTACACTTGCTGCACTGACTGGGGATCCAAATTGCCATCATACAGCAAACCTGTCTTATTAGGGTGCAAGTGCTGTTTGATACAGGCATTGACAGGTTTTATTACAAGGAAATATTTCTGTCTTATTTGCCCTTGTGCAGTGCAGTTATATGTTCTAAAGCATTTTTTGGCTTGTATTAGTGGGAAAAAAGGGCTTATTAGCCATTGTGTGGTGAAGGGCGAAAATTAGAGCCCTTTTTGTCGTGTATTAGTGGCAAAAGTAAAATATATTTGCTGCTCAGCAGTGCAGTTATCTGCTTTATAGCCCTTTCTTGTGTGTATTAGTTGAAAAAGGAAAATATTTTTGCCGCTCAGCAGTGCAGTTATCTGTTTTAAAGCCCTTTTTGGGTGTATTAGTGGAAAAAGGAAAAATATATTTGCCGCTCAGCGGTGCAGTAATACAGTATATTCGGAAGCCTTGTATGCTATGTATTAGTGGCGAAGTAAAAATATATTCTCTGTCCAGCGTTGCACTTATCTGTTAAAAAGCCTGTTGTGTAAAAGTAGAAAAAAATGTGGGCCTAATTGATGTTCTGCGGTGAAGTTATATATTCTGAAGCCCTGTTTGCAGTGTATTAGTGGCGAAATAAAAATATATTCGCCGTCCAACGTTGCATATATCTGTTAAAAAGCCTGTTGTGTAAAAGTAGAAAAATATTTGGGCCAAATTGCAGTTTTGCATTGCAGTGATATATTCTGAAGCCCAGCTTGCCGTGTATTAGTGGTGAAATAAAAATATATTCACCTTTCAGCATTGCATTTGTCTTTTGAAAAGCCTTTTATGTAAAGGTTGAAAAAAATTAGGGCCTAATTGCCGTTCTGCGGTGCAGTGATATATTCTAAAACCCAGTCTGCCGTGTATTAGTGGCGAAATAAAAAATATTCGATCTAACATTTGATTATTTGATCTAACAGTTTGTTAGACAGAAAAGTGCCAGGCCCTGCACAGGGGAGTGTCAGAGGCATAAATGTTTCTGGCGCAGGCAGAGATCGCGGTAAAGTAAGGTGCTGTGGCAGCAGGGGTCACTTCGAGAGGCCTGAGCTCCCAGTGTCAGCTAGCGGTCGTGTCATGACCAGCAACCCAGCGGTTCTTAAATGGTTGACTCGATCTTCGACTTCGCCGCAAGTGACATCAGACACCCCCAGCCAAGAGTCAGTGGGTTTGTCAGACACAATCCCTAGTTGGTATGGGCCGGGAGCAGGCCCTGTGCTCTCACCTGTCCTCAACCTGCCTCTGTCCTTTCTTCCACTAGGCAGGAAAGTAGTGATGAGGAGAGTGGCATGGGAGCTGGTGTTGGTAGCCAAAAGCAGGAGTGGGTACAAAACACAGAAGACATGCAAATATTCGGTTCACGTGTCATCCCTGTTTTGGATCTACTCCTGTTTTTTTTTGAATTAGCAATACTGATGGATTACTGACCAAATGCTGATCGAGTGAAGGCAAATGATCAACAGACGGGATCCGTTTTTTGAGGGGTTATTGTTCTGACGGATCAGAGGCAGGGCAAAATAATCAGTGACGTCAACACAAACTTACTGCTGACACCCTCTCCACTCTGTCAGGGGGGGCTCTACTTTTATAAGCGTTTAATAGAACAGGTTCTGTTTACATCTATGTGGAATCAGCTGACGGCGGTGTAAAAGGAGTGCGCTTCTTCTTGACTCTAACATTGACTTGTAAGGCTGACTTCAGTTTTTGCCCCGTGACTGCTCATAAGTAAAGTGTGCAGTGATTTTAAGGCCCCTTTCACACGGGCATCCCGTGTGAGGGCCGACAAGATGTGGATGCGTTGCGGGAAAATGCACAATTTTTTTGCATGAGTGCAAAGCATTTTGACACCTTTTGCACGCGCGTGAGAAAAATCGGTATGTTTGGTACCAGACCTGAACCCGGACATCTTCACAGAAGTTCGGGTTTGGGTTCAGTATTCTGTAAATTTTATTATTTTCCCTTACAACATGGTTATACTGGAAAATAATAGCATTCTTAATACAGAATACTAAGTAAAATAGTGATTAAGGGTTAAAAAAATAAATAAATAAACTCACCTCATCCACTTGATCGCGCAGCCCAGCTCGTCTTCTTTCTTCTTCTTTGAGGACCTGGACGGAAAAGGACCTTTAATGACATCATCAGGTGAGCATGAGTTTATTTATTTATTTATTTAACCCCTCCATCACTATTTTACTTAGTATTCTGTATTAAGAATGCTTTTATTTTCCCTTATAACCATGTTATAAGGGAAAATAATAAAGATCGGGTCCGCATCCCGATCGTCTCTTACCAACCATGCGTGAAAATTGCATTGCATCAGCACTTCATTGCGGATGCTTGCGATTTTCACGCATCCCTATTCACTTCTATGGGGCCTGCATTGCGTAAAAAACTCATAATATAGAGCTTGCTGAGATTTTCATGCAACGCAAAAGTGATGCTCATGTACACAGCCCCATTGAAGTGAATGGGTCCGGATTCAGTACAGGTGCAATGCGTTCACCTCACGCATTGCACCCGAACTGAAAACTCGCCTGTGTGAAAAGGGGCCTAAGAGTGAAGCCTGACATCTGCATGTCATACAGATTCACAGTATTATTTCACTACCAAAGCAGACTCATTATGCTTGTTACTGCAAGGCACAGTGTTCTACACCACTATAAAGGCTCTAAGCAGCCAGGAAATAGCAGTTTTTTATCGCAACTCGCCGCATATATATTCGGATCGAACCAAATTTTTTCCGAAAACCGGCAAATTCGCTCATCTCTAGCTATGGGTAAAGGGATGGTAGTGGGTGGTAATATACAGCCTGCTTAATAACACACTGCACTGTCAGGTTACAAAAAAAAAATTAGTTAAAAAACTATCCTTTTTTTGAGGTTTATGCTATTTTTCTGTCTTTTCATCATTAAAATGTTAGCCGCAAATCCCAAAAATTTCTGAAATTGCTGAAATTAAAATCTTTTGGGAAATTCGTAATTACTTTGATTTGTGTAGAATCGATTGGCTCATCTCTAATCGGTAACACCAATTTGTTGTGTTCTTCATGACAAAACGTAAGCATCAGATATGTTTCACAGTTACTTCAGTGTTGCATGCCATCAGTATGTTGGCATTATAAAATGTTACAATCACTGAAGATTTTTTTTGTTCTTTTTGATTTGTTTGAGCAGTTAGACCGTGCAAGAGATAGTGGTTATTGGTTGATTAGTTTAGTTTTTTCGCGAAATTACACATTATCTGCAGTAGGTGAGATAAGTGATCTACAGATTAGTTATGGGGCTACAGCGCAAGATTACATATTGCAAGCAATATGCAACCTCAATGTTTCCCAATTTGCTTGCAACTGTTACAAAAAGACTATAAGAGATTTGGAGGCAGGATGAGTTTTGATTCTGTTTCTCCCTTAAAGGGGTTGTCTCACTTCAGCAAACATTTATCATGAACAAGTGGGTTAATTTTTCCATCACGTTATACACTTGTTTCTATAGATACGACCACCTTGTAATGATGGTCGTGCTTGCACACTATAGCTCGCACTTGATTTCAGGCAGTCAAGGCTCCACCCCCTTAGCCGAAGGAAGCTTTCTGTCCATCCCATCATCTGCTGTCCTGATGCTCCTGCTCCTCCTAGTCAGTCATTCCATCAGCAATCGATCACCGAAGTGATTGCCAAACGACGGTGCAGAAGCTGAACGTGCTCCTGGCCAAGTTGCTGTTACTGCAGTCCCTCCCTTTCCAAGTGGTGGACTTTGCACCTTTCAGAGAACTGATGGCTTGTACCGACCCGAGGTGGAGAGTCCCAAGCCGTCATTTCTTTGCCAAAAAGGCACTACCAAGCCCTGCACACATATGTAGAACAGAAGGTGGGCCAGTCCTTGAGCCTGTTGGTGTCTGCCAAAGGGCACTACAGCGCCGATGTGTGGAGCTATAACTACGGTCAAGGACAATATATGTCCTTTACGGCCCACTGGGCAAATCTGTTTCCTGCCCAGCCAAACCAGCAACTTGGCCAGGTGATGCCGCTTCCGCCTCCACATTCTCACGCTGTTGGTCCTGCGACAATGTCCCCCTCTGTCTCCTAATCCTCCACCTTGTCCTCAGAGACAATTCACAGTGCCCCACCAGCATACCTCATGTGCAGGGCAGGAGTCGCACAGGGGAGGAACTGCTCCGCATCCTTCATCAAAAAATCTAATCCTGTCTTTCTCTGTGACAACTCAAAATCGGAACAATGGTTACCCACAACGGGAATAACATGGTGTCGGTGCTGCATCAAGGAGGGCTGAGCCATGTGCCCTGCATGGCACACATGTTAAATCTGGTTGTCAAGCATTTCCTGAAGTCTACCACCCATCTGCAAGACATCCTAAAAATGGCCAGGAAACTTGGAATTGGAATTCCACTAGTGTTGATCGGGCACCAAAGTGCTTGGGTGCTCGAGTAGAACACCTCCCCTGTTTAACTTCGATGTTAGCCATTGTGCTTGTGCCCTTTGAGGTGGCCACTTTATTTGTCATTTGCCAGGACTATGGGATGAACAATGTCATTCCACTGATTCATATCCTGGAAAACATGCTGGTAAATCTGGCTGGTCAGGGGACTTGAGACAAGACGCCTACATCACACGACCACATGAGCCCTGTGGGGCTGAACTGGAGGAGGAGGACATTGGAGCACAGGCAGTATGAAGTGGAGATGGGGGTTGGGAGTCCCTCCGAGTTACTTGCGCAAATGGCGCCATGCATGCTCACTTGCTTGTGTAGTGACAGCCGAATTGTCACCATTCGTCAGAGGGATGAATACTGGCTCTCCACCATGTTTTTCCCTCACTACTGGTCCAAAATGGGGGCCTTTTTTACACCCACAGAGAGGGAGGACAAACTGAACTACTATAGAGGCATCCTATGTAGTCAGAGTCAGTTGGCAGCTACCTATCTGCGCCATAGTCCATCCTTTCACAGGGCCCTCTGCGTTCACGTTCCACTGCCATGGCTGCTGGGGGTGGGGGGGGGGGCAGGAGCAGTACCAGCTCTATCAGCAGCAGCCTGAGTCTAGAGTCGCTGATGAGAAGCTTTCTTCACCCCCATAGTGAAGAAACTACTCACCAGCAGCTACACATAGAGTATAACCTGAACCAGCAGGTGGTGGCATACATGGAGTTACCCCTGCCAGTCGTCATTGAAGATCCGCTGGACTACTGGGCAGCCTGGATTTGTGGTCTCAACTGTCAGAGTTTGCCTTGGAAAAGCTGTCCTGGCCGGCCAGTAGTGTGGCATCAGAGCAGGTGTTTAGTGCAGAGGGGGCCATAGTTACTCCAAGGAGAACTCACCTGTCCACCCAAAATGTGGAGAGACTGACCTTTGTCAAAATGAATTAGGCGTGGATCAGCAAGGATTTCCACCCACTCTAATCTGATTCATCAGATTAGATCATCCATGCTGCCTCACCCAAACCTTGACAAAAGAGACTGGTTTTGTTCTGGATACCTGCCTCAGCTACTATTCTGATATTGCCACCCGCCTGATGCCACACATCTGATGCCAAGTGCTCCTTCTTACACCCACCATCATCAGCGGGTATTGGTTTTGCCACCTACCTTCCCACTCTTTCACTGGGTCACTCTGTGGTCTCCTGATTCGCTGCCACCTCCACCCTATGTCACCTGGCCACTCTCTGGTCTGCCGATGCTGCTGCCACCTTCACACTATGTTACCTTGCCACTCTGTGGTCTCCTGATGCTGCTGCTACCTCAACACTATGTCACCTTGCCATTCTGTGGCCTCCTCATGCTACTGCTGCCACCTCCACACTCTGTCATTGTTCCACTCTGTGGCCTCCTCATGCTGCTGCTGCCACCTCTACACTATGTCACCTTGCCACTCTGTGGTCTCCTGATGCTGCTGCCACCTCCACACTATGTCACCTTGCCACTCTGTGGTCCCATGATGCTGCTGCTACTTCAACATTATGTCATCTTGCCACTCTGTGGCCTCCTCATGCTGCTGCTGCCACCTCCACACTCTGTCATTATGCCACTCCGTGGCCTCTTCATGCTGCTGCTGCCACCTCTACACTATGTCACCTTTCCACTCTGTGGTCTGCTGATACTGCTGCCACCTCCACACTATGTCATCTTGCCACTCTCTGGTCTCCTGATGCTGCTTCCACCTCAACACTATGTCACATTGCCACTCTGTGGCCTCCTCAGGATGCTGCTGCCACCTCCACACTTTATCATTGTGCCACTCTGTAGCCTCCTGATGCTGCTGCCACCTCCACACTATGTCATCTTGCCACTCTTTGGTCTCCTGATGCTGCTGCTACCTCAACACTGTCACCTTGCCACTTTGTGGTCTCCTGATGCTGCAGTCACCTCCACATGATTTCACCTTGACACTCTGTGGTCTTCTGATGCTACTGCCACCTCCACACTATGTTACCTTGCCACTCTGTGGTCAACTGATGCTGCTGCCACCTCCACACTATGTCACCTTGCCACTCTATGGTCTCCTGATGCTGCTGCCAACTCCACACTATGTCACCTTTCCACTCTGTGGTCTCCTGATACTGCTGCTACCTCAACACTATGTTACCTTGCCACTCTGTGGCCTCCACATGCTGATGCTGCCACCTCCACATTCTGTCATTGTGCCACTCTGTGGTGTCCAGATGCTGCTGCTACCTCCACACTATGTCACCTTGCCACTCTGGTCTCCTGATGCTGCAGCTACCTCAACACTATGTAATTGGGCCACTCTGTGGACTTCTCATGTTGTTTCTATCCTCCCCACTCCATGACTGGGCCACTGTTTTGCCTTTTTGGCCTGACTGACATCATCATTTATTTGACCCTTCATCTGATCTGTCAGAAGGAAGGAAAAATGAGACACACAACGGATCCTGTCTGTTTAACAGCTGTATGGCCTGTATGGTCCCATCAGAATTGGCTTATGATTTTGTAGCCAAAAGCAGGAGTTGGTAAAAAACACAGAAGACATGCAAATATTCCATTAACGTGTCATCTCTATTTTAGACTTTTTGGGCATTAGCAATACTGATAGATTAATGACCAAATTCTGACCGAGTGAAGGCGGATGCTCAATAGACAGGATCCATTTTTTTTTTGGGGGGGGGGGGGGGGTTATTGTTTTGACAGATCAGAGGAAGGGCAAAATAATCAGTGATGTCAACACAAACTTACTGCTGACACATTCTCCACTCTGTCAGGGGGGCTCTACTTTTATAAGTGCTTAATAGAACAGGTTCTGTAGACATCTATGTAAAATCAGCTGACGACGGTGTAAAAGAAGTGCGCTCTTTCACGCTATATTAGGATCTTGGGCCTCTGCACGGTTCTTAATACCTGCTGCTAACATCGACACTTGTTCACACTTGAGTTATTTGGTCAGTTTTGGCCCCATTACTGCCCAAAGAAGTGAGGTGTGCAGTGATTCTGACAGTATGGTTTCACTACCACAGCAGACTCCCTATGTGTGTTGCTGCAAGGGACAGTGTTCTACACCACTATACAAGCTCTCTGCAGCTAGGAAATATCTGTCTTATAACGCGATTCACCACAAATTAATTCAGATCAAATCAATCTTTTCGGAAAATTCGGCGAACCGACCGAATCGAATTTTTGAGAAATTCGCTCATCTCTAGATATCACATTTTAGGTTGTAACTGAAAGAGTGGCATTCCAGAATTTTTATAAAAATTGATACTATACTATTGTGGAGCTCCTTGAGATTATATAGTATACCCAGCATATGAGCTACATGCAGTGTGAAACTTCAGAAATTGCTTTAAAACTTAGCTGAAGCCAGCTTACACATTTTGGCCTAGAACATACATTTCTTAACATATGGTTAAAGGGCATGTCCACTTTTTGCTCTCATTTTATTAGAAGGATACTCCATCACAGGTTGTCACTCAATGAGGATTCAACACAGATTAGCTGTAATCTTCTGAGGAACCCAAGAGTAAGTTTTCAGTCCCCCGAAATGTCACCACAAGGGAAAGCAAAGCACAACATGGAGCCTACTTACATCGATGGTCTCCTTGTAGACATTGGCCCACTAACTGTTGGTGGTTCTTTTAGGACAGGCTAAAAAGCTACCTACAAAGTCTGCACCATGGTTTTAGTTTGGTATACCATGCAACTATTTCAAAGAAGTTACATCTTGGGCAATGTCATAACAATAGGCATTGCAGTTACCCAAATTTTATCCACAGAGTAACAGTATTATAAAGGACACTGCAGTATTTGAAGCCTTTCCTTGATATAACGTGTGCAATGTAATTAATATTGACAAAATGAACGCCTCTGTTCTTGAGCGCTACTTATTGAAAACCGGAGGTCAACTACTGATGGACATTAGGGGAAATGAAATCATTAGATCTTTCCCTTGATGTACTGACTATTGAATGTGGCATGATTGATTTTAAATTCAGTGCACAATACATACATACGTATCCTCCATTCTCTGTTTCTTATTATAGTTGCTTTTATTTGCATGGGTTTCCGCCATCTACTCTGGTTTCCCTCGACATTCCAAAAACATACCGAGAGGTTAATTGGCTTCTTATGAAAACTGAACCTAGTGGGGAATGAGCACCTAGATGGCAACCACTGACTTTTACAACTATCTACATAACAACCGGGCTTTCCAAGCTGCGCTTCGGGTCCCTTGTGTATGAAAAAAGCATTAGAAATGTTTGCTATTGCTGCTTATATAGCGCCAATATGTTCCATGGCTGTACAGAAATTCAGAGGCTTAAGTTGAAGTTCTTCAGTGCCCCACCTATTATATGCCATATGTCTTCTTATAGGGCAAAAAGTCCCATCAGGCACCAACTGCTTATGCCACTTTGGCACTCCCTATAGTTATGGTCCTGCAGAAATTATCACTCATGTCAACTTGTGTCCACTATGGGACTCACAATCTGATTTCCATATCTCAGGCACATACACTAATAGTGGGTTTACACGGACCGATGAGTAGCTAATTATTGGGAAGGAAGAGTTCCTTCTCGACAACTGGCTGTTTGTTTGGTGGGGATGAAGCACTGTATTGACATATATTGATCTCTTCCATAGTATGAGAGTAAAGGGATTGCTACTGGTATCGTTCCTCCTCGTACAGCCGCATTGTTTCTGTGCAGCTGATCGCTGTTTAGACGGCACGATCTGCTGCCCAGAAATGATAAATCACTTGCCTGCACGAACAACTGTTTCACTCATAAATCGCTTATTCATTGGATGATCGGCTGCATCTTCAGATGGGCAGATTATCAAGAATAAGCATTCGTAGGACAAATGGTTTGTGAAAGGAAGGAAGCCAATTATCTACCAGTACACTTGTAAAGTGTGGGTGTAAAGCGGAGTATCTGGAGGAAACCCAGACAGAACCCATGAACTTCAGGAAGATGATGTCCACAGTTAGAACTGAGACAAGGACTCCAGAGCTGCAAGGCACTGAGCCACCACTGAGACACCATGTTGATGACATGCAAGTAGAAAACCAAGCCCATAACCATAAGACCATTTTATACTTGCAAAGATAAGTTGTTGTTTGTTGTAAATTAGACTATCATAATCTGACTGTATGATTTGCAATGTTATACCAGCATTACTCATATTTAAAGGGGTTGGTCACTTTCTGGCTGCTTGTGATCAATGTCTAGACAAGATGATTATATGGCACTGTTGATATTCTGTGCCAATTGCTGAAAAACTTTATGTGTTGTCTACATAAAGGTCCTGTCCATAAAATGGCCACTGATGGAAGGTTATGTGATCTCCGCTTCCTCCATTCAATACTGCACCTACACTAAACTCCTAACTGTGAAAGTGAGATGGCAAGGGTAGTGTATTTGAATGAAGGAGACAGCACCTGGAGGTGATTTTCCTGGCCACATGCATCAGCAGCCATTTTTTATACAGGACCTCTCTCTCTATGTGGACAGCACAAAAGATTTGGAAAACAAGAAGGCGTAACTTATGAAATATAGAAAATGGCCCAGAATGTCAACAAAGCCTATATTAGTAAGTGTCATATAATCATCTTACATACACATTGGTCAACAGAAACCAGAAAGTCGCCAACCCCATGAAGGATACCAGGAAGATGTTAAGAGATAAGCAATGTATGGTCAATGTCTATCTTTTACGCAGCTGTGAACACAGACTTAAATATCCCCTCTTGTCCTTTCTTTAGTTGTGCTATCACGCTGCGGATACTCAGAGAAATTAATGCTAGATCACAGGGAGATCAAATGAAAAGCTTGAAACATCGTCCGTTAATTTTCACCGCGTGAAATCCCCAGCAAGGAATTTCTTCATGAAAAATTGAGATGTCACCAATAAAGAAACTCTGCAGGAAAACCTAAGGTAATGCCTCTCACAAGGATAGAGGTTAGGGAAACGTGAATGTGAATGGAGGGTACAGCACATAAAGCTTCTTGAATAGTTTTAATATTATAGTCTTGTATATTAGAACAATAATAGGCAACGCTATTTGGTACATGCAGTCTACGAAAGACACAAATACGTAATAGAGCATGTCATATAGGATGGATAATTAGCTCCTGTTCTACAACGTTATATATGGATGATACAGTTGGCCTTCCTAAATATTCATGTAATACCCTCATCTTTTGTGTTTTTCATATAAATACATTTCTACATTTTAGATCATTCTTGGATTGAATTTCATGACCTAATATCTAAACTGCTTTTTCCAAACTAAACAATCAAATATTTCCAATGATCATCAAACCAAATATTTATTATTTTATTTATTAATATTTCTTATTTAGTTTTATTTATCAGCCCAGCATTGAGTACTTGATACAAGCAGTATTCAATATTCATGTATTCTTCTTCCACTCCTCACTTTCAGGATCCCATACATTATTGGCATACAATAGGTCCAAATATTGTTTTCATCTTAAAATGAAATCAGATAAACCTGAAAATAAATTAAATAATATTAAATTCAAAAAAACCTAGAAGCCTTAAAAATGTATACTATTTTCTTTTCTAATTCAGGTTCCCCATTAGCTTGAGGGGTCCTGTCGGATCTCCTGACATATCTGTTTTTTTTAAATACTTGTATTTTACATGAAATAACAAATCTGGAAAAAAAATTCTTAGAACACTACGGAGTATAATTTCTTTGCTATTCCTCCTAGAAATGTAATAAAAATAAACGATAACTGTATCTTACCAGTTGGAGGTGTGCCCCTAAAGAGTATGACTTTGTCCAGTCAGTGCTGACAGTACCAGACTATGTAGGGATAAGCCTTCTTGACAAGGGGAATTATAACACTCACTTGTCGATTCATTCATAAATATTCAGGAGGAGTAAAATGGGAACAGAACAGTGTAGAGTTCTAATAGACGATGGTCCAGAACTTTTGTATTATGGGGAATTGAAAAAGTGGCTAAAATAGACATTTCAGTGGTGACAGATCCTCCTTAAGATGTGTTAGGCTGGCCCACTAGAGGAACAGGTTCTGTTATGGCACTAACAAAGCCCGTGACTTCTGATCAGAGGACTTTAGATCAGATCACTTTATGCTAGGGTCTTCAGGACCCTACCATGAGCTTTCAGGGCAATGGTCCTTGATGCATTGAAGGTGCCCTATTCCAAAACTCTTTATTCTGCTTCATTGAAAACCACAGTACCATACCTCAGATGACACAGCAGTACCTCAGTGTGAATTTTCCATGTAATGCATTATACTTATTTCTAAGTGCTTCCTTCAAAAAAGCTTCCTGACACATGCTCGAACTGCTATGTAGAGAACTCGAAAAAAACAAGTCAAATGCATAATGTAGCCGACGACTTACGAAGGATCCATGTCTTTGTATTTACTGCATAGTTTCTTTCCCAATCAGCCAAGAAAGATGCGGAATTTTCATACATGGACACAGTTCATTAAGAAATAAGTAGAAAGATGGCAACCCCACCCTTAGCTTGTCATGGCAACCATATCCGAAGGTAAAGTCACTTATGACGCTGGCTGACTCATCCACCAAGTCATTGTACAGACACATGCACCTTCTTCTCTTAGAAGTGGTCTGGTTTTCAGTTTCCAGGCAACTACTGCAGTTTTCCATATACGCTATTAGATAAGACAGGGAATACACTAGAGGTTGCTGCTGGAGAAGTTCAAGAGGGAAAAAGGTAAGTTAAGCCATAGAGAGAAAAGTGACAGGAAAGGACAATCTGTAACATAATTGACAGTTTTAAACCTTGCAAGTACAATAAAACAGTTAGTGATGAGACTAATGAGAAATATGCATATTATTACATTTTTGCTTTTGTTCAGTAGAATAAATGACATAACTATTATATATTCTTGCAAAATTATACTCAAGGCCATGACACTATGTGTTATTATATATATCATCTATGGAAAAAAATAAAGAAAATGGCTAGCAAAAAGGCTTTAAAGAGGACCTGTACCCTCTTCTGACATGCCTATTCTGTCTTATATTCTTTATCTTATATTCTCCATAAAGTTCCACAGTATCATTTCTTAGAATTCTGCATTATGTCAGTCCTCTTTTATTCCTGCTGATGTTTAGAACAAATTGACAACTGGGCATGACCATTCTAAATGTGCGTCCTCATATAGTCTAATACTGTCAGCACAATTGGATTGTGTCAGGCTCTGTATACGAGTAACAACCAGTTGTCAATTTTTTCAAAAATTTCAAGGAGGAAAACAGAGGAACAGCACAACACAATGTTTTAAGTAAAATGCCTCAGAATGGTTTTATCACAGAGTATACAAAGACCTAGCAACATGGCAAGGGAACGACCACACGGTCAGGTTTCTCCATGTAGTTGTAGAAGCCAAAATCAAGAGTGGATCATAAAAGGAGAGAAAGTATAAAGGACAGATACGACTCCTCCTCTTTTTTTAATTCAATATTGATTTTGGCTTCCAAATCTGCATGAGAAACCTAACCGTGTGGCCGCACAGCTGAAAAAAAACCCTATGCAGGTCAGTCGGTTATCCTGCAAAGTTGAGTCAAAGTAAAGCAAAATACCTCATGAGACAGAAGCCAATTTTACTCACTTTATGGGAAAAAATTCCTTCCAGACTCCATAACTGGCATTCAGAATAACTCCCTGGATCAACAACCCTTCTCCCTATCCATAACCTGTACTATTCAGAATATAATCTAGAAAATCATCCAGGCCCCTATTGAACTCTTTTAGTCATTTTACAATTTCCACCCCTTAGGCAGAGAGCTCGATAATCACTGCTCTTACAGTAAATAACCCTCTTCTTTGTTGGTGTAGAGACCTTCTTTTCTGTAAATGTAAATAAGGTCTCCTGCATTCCTTGGTATAACTACAACATTGGAGGTCTTCAATATATTTATACATAATAATTAAATCTCCCCTTAGCCTTATTTTAAAAGGAAGCTGACAGCAAGATATTCAATATTTAACTCATTACCTTATCTGTCCAAACATGTTGTCCCCAATGGTGCCCCTGTTTTGATTTTGTGTTTTATGTATGCAGAGAAAATAATCTTTTTTCAGTGATCCTGCTGTATGTTAATGAGCAATTTCAAGTCAAAGAGGCTAGCTCTTGCATTCTCTAAGTCAAGCTTGTAGCTCCTAGATCTTGCCTCCTGCCTTTTGATTGATGTTTCTGAGCTGTGGTTACGTCATACCCTTGCCTCTCTACATCTCTTGCATTTATCCTCTGTTAAAGACAGTGGTCGTGGACTCACTGTGCCAACTATCCAGTTGGGCTAAACCTGAGGGCATTGTCCTGCCGGTTCCCTGATATACATCCTTTAACCCCTGTACAGAGATCAGGACTTTGCTGCAAAGAACCAATCAGACCGCTACCTCCTGGAGTAGTCCTAATGTAGTTGGCTCCTGACCAACGGGGGTCAGAGACACTGGTGTGAATCACCAAGGACACAGGCAAAAGCATAGTCTGAACACAGTCCAATAGTCAGGGCAGGCTGAGTACTTGCGTATTCCAAATAACAGTTCCAAGGTCAGGGCAACCTGAGTACAAACATAATCCAGGTCACAGTCCCAAGGTTGGGGCAGGCAGCAAAGGGCAGAATCGAAAGACAAAAATGGTTCACAGCCTAGCTAACTAGGGAGAAGGGGAAGGGGGGAAAGCATTAGTGCTAAAGGAAAGTTCACAGAGCTCTAATCCCAATTCACACAGGGAGAGTAGAGCGATATCCACACTTGCCTGGGACAGCAATACCGTGGCAGACACAGAACACCATAATTTTATCCGCCATGGTGCTTCCATAATGACGCTGGGTATACAGCTCCTGGCTTCAGCGTTTCAATGTGCATGCGTACATAGTAGCACCTGAAAGGTTCACTTCACTATACAATAATACACAAATTGAGCAGAATACATATTCAATGTCAAACAGGTGACCTAATATGATACTATGACCTAATATGATCTTCATAATGATATGGCACGACAGAGAATACTATAAGAAAGTTTCTTTAAGTGAGTTCATATTTTAATTACTCCACTGGCCTGTGTAAAACCTTTAATCCATCATGTGTTGTCTACACATAGTTATTAGTAAGATGTATTGGTCAGCTTAGAAAGTGAAAACCCTGCACCTTGTCTGGCGCCTGCATATTACTAAGGGCAGCACAGTGGTTTGTGGTTAGCAGTGTTTTCTGCCGGCACGAGGGGACTGGAACTGAATATGATGAAGGGAAATATCTTCACAGAGTTTGTGTGTTGTCTAGGGTTGAGCGAACACCTTGAAGTTCGGGTTCGCCGGGTTCGGCCAAACTTCGCCACAAAGTTCGAACTTGACCTAAACTTGACCCCGAACCCAAAACTCAGTTGAAGTCAATGGGGACGCGAACTTTGGGGCACTAAAATGTTTCTAAAAAAGTAATAGAAAGGGCGTCTTCCTCCTCCTGTTCCTCCTGTGCCATATCCTCTTCCATCATCGACTGAAGCATTTTTTCAAGGAGACATAGAAGTGGGATAGTAACGCTGAGGCACTGGCCATGTTGGTGGAGTAGTCGAAACAGCGCAACACGGCACACATGTCCCTCATGGAGGCCTGCTCGTTTGTGGTGAAGTGGTGCTGTTCCGTGCGTGCTGCAGCTTAAACTCCACTATCGCCTGCTGCTGCTCGCACAGTCTCTCCAGCATGTGCAAGGTGGAGTTCCACCTTGTGGGTACGTCGCATATGAGGCGGTGAGTGGGAAGGCCGAAGTTACGCTGCAGCGCAGACAGGCGAGCAGCAGCAGAGTGAGAACGCCAAAAGCGTGCACAGACGGCCCACACTTTCTGCATCAGCTCTGACATATCGGGGTAATTTTTCAGGAACCTCTGCACCACCAAATTCAGCACATGTGCTAGGCAAGGGATGTTCGTCAAACTGGCTAGTCCCAGAGCTGCTACGACATTGCGCCCATTATCGAACACCTCCAGGCCGGGCTTGAGGCTCAGTGGCACAAACCACTCATCGGTCTGTTGTTTCATGACCGTCCACAGCTCCTGTGCGGTGTGGGGTTTTTCCCCCAAACAGATGAGTTTCAAAACAGCCTGCTGTTGTTTCTCCCGGGCTGTGCTGAAGTTGGTGGTGAAGGTGTTACAACAACCAGATGAGGAGGCGGTATAGGAGTAAGCAAAGTAGGAGGAGGAGGCAACAGGAGGTAACGAGAAACGTCCTACAATCCTCAGTGGCAGAAGGGCATGCGTCAAACTGCTATCCGCCTCAGGCCCAGCCACCACTGCATTTACCCAGTGTGGAGTTAGGGAGATATAACGTCCCTGCCCGTGTTTACTGGTTCATGTATCGGGGGTTATGTGGACCTTGCCACAGATGGCGTTGCGCAGTGCACACCTAATTTTGTCTGCCACTTGATTGTGCAGGGCAGGGATGTCTCGTCTGGAAAAGTAGTGGCGGCTGGGTACCACGTACTGTGGGACAACTACCGCCATCAGGTTTTTAAAAGTATCCGTCTTCACCAGATGGAATGACAGCATTTCAAAGGCCAGGAATTTTGAAATGCTGGCATTCAGGGCTAGGGATCGCGGGAGGGTAGGGGTGTACTTCCTCTTTCTCTCCAGTGTTTGGGAGATGAGCAGCTGAAAGCTTTCATGGGAAATTGTGGAAATGCTTGGTGACGGAGACGGAAGTGGTGGCGTTGCTGCCACATCCTCTGTTTGCGGGGTGGCAGGTGCCACTGTCACTCCAGGGGGATGGAAGAGGCCAAGACTGCAGCAGAAGAGGGAGCAGGAGGAGCCTGAGATCTTTTATGGTTTTTGAGGTGTTTACTCCACTGCAGCTCGTGCTTTGCATTTAGATGCCTGGTCATGCAGGTGGTGCTTAGGTTTAGAACATTTATGCCTCGCATCAGTCTCTAATTGCACAGCATACAAACAAGTTGCGTCTTGTTGTCAGCACATTGTCTGAAGAACTGCTACGCCAGGGAACTCCTTGGAGCTGGCTTTGGTGTGCTCAGTCCCTGGGTGCGATGGGCAGTAGCAGGCGTACTGGCTAGGGAACGGCCACTCTGCTTTTGCACACTGCTCCCTCTTTTGCTGTGTGGCTGGTGCCGTGTGACCACCACCTCTTCCTCGCATGACCTTGATTCCATGTAAGGTCTAGGACCTCATCATCCTTCACATCATCTTGGCACCTGTTTTTCGTCATCAGAGATGTGCTGCGGTGGTCCTCCCATAACCACATCCTGAAACATAAATGGTTGGGCATCGGTGCACTCATTCTCTTCCACTTGTCGGGCAGGGCTATGTGGACAGCCCATGGAAACCCTGCCAGCAGAGTCATCAAAAAGCATAAGAGACTGCTGCATGACTTGGGGCTCAGACTGCTTGTCTGATTTGCAAGGGGGTGAGGTGAAAGACAGATGCCCATGGGCTGCAGGCTCCGACTGCGCTTTCAGCAGGGGACCGGGTGGGAGACAATGTGAATGAACTGGAGGCACTGTCAGCCACCCAATCTACTACCGCGTCTACTTGTTCTGGCCTCACCATTCGTACACCCGTACTCGGGCCTACAAAATAACGCTGAACGTTCTGTTGCCTACGTGCACCTGAGGAAGGTGTTTCATTTGGGTGTGTAGCTGGCACAGATTGACCACGTCCTGTCCCTGCAACAGGCGCTCCACCAACACCAGCAGCACCATGACCAGGGCCACGTCCCTAATTTAACGCTCTCCTCATTCTTTGAGGTCACCCACTAAAACACAGATTAACTATATTAATTTCTGGCACGTATGCAGTGCAAGTGTATTTCACACAATAAATGGGTATATGTCGCCCACCTAACTAACAGACGGATTAACTATATTTATTTCCCTGTCACATATGCAGTGCAGGTGTGCTTCGCACAATAAATTGGTATATGTCACCCACCGAACTAACAGACGGATTAACTATATTTATTTTCCTGTCATGTATGCACTGCAGGTGTACTTCACACAATAAATTGGTATAAGTCACCCACCGAGCTAACAGACAGATTAACCATATTATTTTCCCTGGCACGTATGCAGTGCAGGTTTACTTCACATAATAAATGTGTATATTTCGGCCACCAAATTAACAGACGGATTAACTATATTATTTTCCCTGTCACGTATGCAGTGCAGGTGTACTTCACAAAAAAATTTATATATGTCATCCACTTAACTAACAGACGGATTATCTATTATATTTGTGTGTTAGCGGTACAAAGATGTTGCATTGCACCCACCAAAAAATCACTGTAGGTCACCCACAGAATTAATAGCCAGATTTATTATTATCTTTCTGTGTCATGGGTGCAAAGATAGTGTATTGCACCCACAAAAATTGCTATAGGTCACCCACAGAATTAAGAGTCAAATTTATGATTGTCTTTCTGTGTCAGGGGTGCAAAGATTTTGTATTGCACTCACAAAAAATCGCTATAGGTCACCCATTAAATTAACAGCCAGATTTATGATTATCTTTCTGGGTCAGTAGTGCAAAGATTGTGTATTGCACCCACAGAAAATCACTATAGGTCACCCACAGAATTAAAAGCCAGATTTATGATTATCTTTCTGGGTCAGTGGTGCAAAGATTGTGTATTGCACCCACAGAAAATCACTATAGGTCACCCACAGAATTAACAGCCAGATTTATGATTATCTTTCTGTGTCAGGGGTGCAAAGATTTTGTATTGCACTCACAAAAAATCGCTATAGGTCACCTATTAAATTAACAGCCAGATTTATGATTATCTTTCTGGGTCAGTGGTGCAAAGATGGTGTATTGCACACACAAAAAATCGCTATAGGTCACCCACAGAATTAACAGCCAGATAAGATTCCTAACACTCTCCCTCACTTCAGCTGCCTGCTTCTCTGCACTTCATAGAAATGATAGGGGGTGCTACACGTGATCCAGTTTATATAGAGGCTGGGTCACATGATGCTCCGGCCAATCACAGCCATGCCATTAGTAGGCATGGCTGTGATGGCTCCTAAGTGCCCACAGCTTAAAAATTTGTTGATTGGCTGCCCTGCAGCCTTTCAAAAAGCTTTATTAAATGCCCGAACACCGAAAACGAACCCGGAAAAGTTTGGGTTCAGGTCCGAGTACCAAAAATCGTAAAGTTTGGCACGGACCCGTTCGCTCAACAATAGTGTTGTCCTTTTGTCTGTGTAGTTTTTCTCCAGGTGCTTCAGTTTTCTCCATCTCTGAAATTGTCCTCATTGGGAACATGGGCCAATAGTATTAATTATAAAAAGTGTCACCTTGTCAGAGGTATCTGCTTGTCTTTGCTTGATTTTCTGTATTTAAAGTATGCATCCACATAAACACTGCAGCTAATCACTGGTCTCAGAAAAGTCAACCCTTAAAAGTCAACCCTTAACTTTCCACAAAGTTTGTTAAGGATTATTACAGTATTTCTAATCATACAAATTCAACACATTATAGTAGCATTCTAGCAAAAAGCTCAACAGGCTTCTGTATTACCGTGAATTCTAAGATCCTGGAATAAATAGGCTTAACAAAGCTAAGGTGCATAAGAAGTTTACTATACAATGATAAAAGATATATGCAAAACATTACATACTGAATAAAGTAAGTAACAGTCACCAAAGCTTTGGACAAGTGAGCAAGCTCCCCATCGACCAGTTCCCAACATGGCACGTGGCAGACGATCATATAATACAAAGAGAGTTGGTAGTAGCAAGACACATCTTACTATGATGATTTCTTCAATGGATCTACTCTCTTTGTTACATGCTTAAATGTATTTTAGCTTTTTGGCCAATCCTAGCCCCTCCTAATGGTCTTCCATGTTCAGTATGCGTGTACAGTTACTTCAGACCTCAGGAACAGGGCCAGGTACCTGGTGCCATTAACCTACTACATTACAAAGAATTATAGGGAAAGAACTACTAAATACTTTGCTCTCATCTTGGGATATGTTGAAACTTACATTATCTATAAAACTCTAATATAAAGTAGAGTATCTAGATAATAAAGAGCAGTGGTACTCTTATAGTGTCCTTAAGTGATGGATGCATGTTGTGAAATGTTCTCCAATGAACGCCACTTCCGATGGTGATTGAAATGTTTTGTTGTTTAGCAGAACAGGTAGTAATAATCACACGCTTCCTAACACATTGCATTGCATTAGCGGCCTGTCAGTTATATCATCACTCACTGAATTATTTATTTGGAGTTTTTTATAGACAGATTTCTTCAACCTAACATTGCTATATGTATTTTCCAAAGACATCATTGCTAAGTATCTTCCTGTGGAAGCGGGTAAGTTAATGGACGATGTCTCGATATAAAAATAGACTCTGGCATTTTAATGAGGGACATATGCAAGTTTGTAAATTCCAGACATTCCAGTTAGTGAGGTATTTATGTAGGAAAGCTTTACTGTTCACTAATAAAATGTCCTATTAAATAATTATCATAATTGCCATTAGGTTTACTGGTGAATGCAGATTAGAGATCCATGGAGTATTGATATTTACAGAACTCTTCTGTTTATTCAGTTGGAGTGTTTAATAGGATATGCCCCCAATGTCTGATAGCTGCGGTTCCACCTTTGGGAGCCACACCTATCTTTAGACTGGAGCCTGCAAAGTGAAGGAGGGTGCACCGCGCATGCGTGGCCAACCTCCGTTAATTCTTATGGGAGCGCCGAAAATAGTCAAGCACTGGCTCAGCTATTTTGCTCAACCCATAGAAGTGAGGGGAGCAGTGGTCACCACTCGGCTATTTTTGGCACTCCAACAGGAATGAATGGAGGGCGGCCGTGCATGTGCAGTGTGGCCTAATTCACTTTGCGGACTTCTAAAGATAGATCCAGAGGTGGGACCCGCACCTATCAGACATTGCGGACATAGCCTATAGATATGCCCCCCATGTCTGATATGAGACAACCCCTTTAATAATGGGATTAATGGAGGTGCAATGTCTGATAAATTTTCATGCAGAGCTGCTTTAACCTTAGGGCGAACGGTGCAAATGCATCGGACCCACCAGCAGCAACTCACATGACTCCAGCCTCCTATCTGTCCCAGATCCAGTAGGATTCTGCATGATTTCAACTGTATCTGTGTCCTGAAGATGCAGATACAGTTGAATACAAAAGTAAAGCAGGGAGCCATCGGCATCTTGATCCATCATCCCCTTGCCTGTGTATTACCCAGCAGCAGATAACATAGTAACATAACATAGTATATAAGACTGAAAAAAGACATTTGTCCATCCAGTTTGGCCTGTTTCCTACAAAATGATGAGAAAGGCCAAAAACCCCTGTGAGGCAGAAGCCAATTTTTCCCACTTATGGGGAAAAAAATTCCTTCCCGACTCCAATCAGGCAATCAGAATAACTCCTTGGATCAGCGACCCCTCTCTAGTAGCTATAGCCTGTAATATTATTACACTCCAGAAATACATCCAGGCCCCTCTTGAATTCCTTTATTGTACTCACTATCACCACCTCCTCAGGCAGAGAGTTCCATAGTCTCACTGCTCTTACAGTGAAGAATCCTTTTCTATCTTTATGTACAAACCTTCTTTCATCTAGACGCAGAGGATGTCCCCTCGTCACAGTCACAGTCCTGGGGATAAATAGATGATGGGAGAGATCTCTGTACTGACCCCTGATATATTTATACATAGTTATTAGATCTCCCCTCAGTCATCTGTTTTCTAAAGTGAATAACCCTAATTTTGATAACCTTTCAGGGTACTGTAGTTGCCCCATTCCAGTTATTACTTTAGTTGCCCTCCTCTGAACCCTCTCCTGCTCTGCTATGTCTGCCTTATTCACAAGAGCCCAGAACTGTACACAGTACTCCATGTGTGGTCTGACTAGTGATTTGTAAAGTGGTAGGACTCATCCCGGGCGTCTATGCCCCTTTTGATGCAACCCATTATCTTATTGGCCTTGGCAGCAGCTGCCTGACACTGTAGTATGTGCTCTGTTTTTGTGTTTTTTTTATTTTATTTTATTAAAACTACAGGGGCATCACTATTGGGGGCAGCATTGTTGTGAGAGGCATTATGGGGGAAAACTAGTGTAAAGGAGCACTAAAAAGAAAGTAATATTGTCAAGGAGCACTTTTTCCAAACGAGCTGTCCAAAATGAAAGGTGGAATCTGTTTGGATGCTATTGGCAACTAAGACAGTTCTACTTTACACCAGTTTGATAAATGACCCCCACAGTTCTCATATGCTTTATTACAAATATATCCCACCAAAATGGGGAAGACAGTGTCTGAAATTGACTTTTATGCACTTGCCAGCTATATAAGTGCTATAAATTGTAATAGTTTTTGGCTCTGTTCACACTGCAAAGGCTGTCATTCATTTCATAACCATGACTAGTGATGAGTGGGAGGTGCCATATTCGATTTTGTGATATTTCGCGAATATTCGATCATATATTCTTCTAAATCGAATATTCGTTATTATTCTATATATTGCGAATGTTACGTGAATTTATTGCGATTTGAACTTTGAACAGTGTATACAGGCAAATTTCTTATTGGGTTAGCTTCGTAGAATCAACGAAGATATCGAATATAGCACTATATTCTCAATCTTCGTTGTATTCTAGCAAGCCAACCATTAGGAACTCAGCTCTAAATTGAATTCGCAATGCGAACATATACTCGCATTGCAAATTCAACTTAGAACTGAGTTCCTAATGGTTGGCTTGCTAGAATATAATGAACATTGTGAATATAGTGCTATATTCTCAATATTAGTTAATTCTACACAGATGCAAGTTGAATGTGCAATGCGAGTAATACAGGTTATATTAATCGCATTGCGAATACAACTTGGTCAAAATTGTGAAATCGTGATTCTCACATCCGACAGTACATTTTAGCATGGAGGCGTTCCCATTGTGATGGGGACGCTCCATGCACACAGGAAGTCGGCAGAAGCGGGAACGGGCATTGACTGGAGCGGGCAGGGAGCTAGGAATCCTCCGGACAGGTAACAACAGCTTTTGGGAAGTGGGAAGACAACCAGAGAGCAACGAGGATTAACAACTTTAAAAAAAAATGTATATTTAAAATAGCGAGTGTATTGCGCTATATTCGAAATATTCGCGAATTTGCGAAGTGCCGATATTTGCTAAAAAAATTCGCTATTCGAATATTCGCATTTAACACTAGCCATGACAGCTATGATGAATTTGTTCTCAAATGGAAGACACATCCCAACAGTTACCATGGGACTTATAATGGGTCCATTAGGTTTCCATGAGGGTTCTGGTATTTTTGATGATAAGAATAGTTCTGCAGAAACTAGTGGGGGAGATTTATCAAAACTGGTGTAAAGGAAAACCAGCTTCATTGCCCATAGCAACAAATTAGATTCCAATTTTCATTTTTCAAGACTGCGTTTTAATTTATGCAAATGAGCCTCTAGGAGCAGTAGGGGCGTTGCCATTACACCTAGAGGCTCAACACTCTCTGCAACTGCTGCGCCCTTTACATTTTGATTGACAGGACCAGGCAGTGTAAATGTGATCACACCTGTCTGACCCTGTCAATCAAAGTGCTGAGCGAAAGAGAAAGCAGAACCTCTAAATGTAATGGGAATGCCCCCGTTGCTACTAGAGGCCCATTTGCATATATTAAAACATCATTTTTCTCAGCAATGCGGGCACATATGAAGATGAGACCAACACAAATGCCTTCAGCTGCCAAGTGATTGTGTAACAGGTCAGCCAGTTTCATAGGTACAAATCTGCTGACAGATGCCCTTTAACTTTCCATGCTATTTGTTCTGGTGCTTTTGTGTTCCCCACTAGTGCTGAGTGGCAGGGGCAATATTTGAATTTGCGATATTTCGTGAATATTTGTTAGAATATTCGTCTTATATTCGCGAATTTTTTCTTGATTGCGAAAATCAGCAATGTAATATGCGCGTATTGCGCACGCAGTACAGGCGTGGGTCACTATTGCTACTTTTTTCAAGCTGCTAGAAGTTTCCTGATACTGGAGAAAATGGTTGGCATGGAAGAACATTACAATAGCTTTATATGCAGATAGAGTGCTCCAATATATTCGTGATTGCGCAAATCGGCACTAATGATGCAAATATTTTGGCGCAATACGTGCAACTTCACATTTTAGCAGGTCTGACTACATATTAGTGATTGGTACACTAAGTATTGTTGTGAACTTGTGACATCACAGCACTATGTATGTATGTGTGTAGCATACATACATACATACATACAGCACTATGTATGTAGCATATATGTATGGACAGCAGAACCTATCACACTACCTAATACCCTGCACATCTACACTATATCCCAATCTAACCTACACTGACTATCTGTATTATATATATAAGCTAACTAACTAATAACTAAATATAATGTGACTCAGCAAAGCACAGAGCACAGCAATGACACTGCTGTCTCTCTCAGAACTGTAATAAACTGTAGAAAATGCCTGCTAGGGTTCTCATATAGTAAGGGGTAGGCAACTTTCCTATTGGTTACTAGGGGTGTTGCTAAGCTCAGACAAAGACATTACTGCCTTCTCATTGGCCCACAAGCAAGAAGCAGGGAGGGATCATGTGTTTAGATGAAAAAAAAATCTTGAATATTCGTAAATACAAATATATAGCACTATAGTCTAAATATTTGCAAATTCTCGAAGTGGCGATATTCGTGATTAAAATTCGCAATTTGAATATTCACGCCCAACACTATTCACCACAGTCTGGTCTGCTGGACAATACAAAAATATCCTCAAATGTAGCATAGCTGACTTGTTTATCTTAGACATCATAGTTTCATGAAGTTAGGATTACTCTGTAAATTTACTTGCGGCCCAGTATAAAACTAGAAATAATCTATAATAATATCATTATAAGTACTAACAGCACCACAACATCTTCCCATTTGTGCCTCCTCTTTCATCTGCCTTAAAGGTCTTCTATTCCTGTTGGTTATTTTATAAGTAATTATTTTATATTATAGGATTGTTCAGTCATTACTCTAGCAGATTCGATAGGCGCTATATAAATATAGTATATCATCATTAATCCTGCCTATTGTCTTAAAGAATAGTAAGAACAATAGAAAATAAAATCGTCATCAGTCCTGTTTTTGTCTGCGACAATTACATTCACAGTGTGTCACTGGCTCTCATTATCTAATGTGCTTTCAATCCTTCTTCTTTATTCTTGCACAAACTTGTAGACTTAGTCTTTGGTGTGTCTGAGAGCTTTACCTTCTCATATTCTTAATGTCTCTTTCAGTCATTTCTCTTTGTGTTATGTTTGTTGATTAGTTCTGCAGCAAACAGAAAATAGAACACTATGTAAAAAAAAAACATAAAAAAAACTATTAGTAATAGGAGTAAGACTTTGCCTGACTCACCACAAGCCTGTAACCCAGCTACAATGATACCGCCTACAGAAGGAACTCCCACCTCTTTAGGAGTCATGTCAGACTTCTGAAAGTTTCTGATAACGTGGCCTTCAAGAATACCACCACATCCCACCACATGCAACCTAAAGAAAAAAGAGCAGGAATAACATTGCCTCCCAGTCATGATTTATTCACTTATATTTACAGCACGCCAACATTTTGGTCTTGTAGGACCTTTGTAATGTATTATTTATAAAGATCCTACAAGGCTGATGTGTCGGCTTTGTGTACACATGGGTAAATAAATCATGATTGGAAAACAACATTGGTTGCTGATGTTGCTCCTTTATGTTACTTCTATGGCCTTTGCTTGTACATCTTTTCAGCATCCTTTACCTTATACTGTACTTTTCAAAAAATTGATGATTTTTTTTCATAATTGGCAACACTGCTTTGTATTCTTGCCCACTTATTGAAGGAGTTGTCCACCTTTATAGTGCTTTTTTCAGACCCCTCAGCTTTGCCGGACCCATGGTGGTGAACATACCTACCTGATTGATCCCTGCTGTTGGGGTCCAGCTCCATTGCTCCCCCTAGTGTGCAGATTGTGTCAAGTGTACCCAGGTCAACATCATGTTTGAAACAGATCATCTGACCACCGCAGCAGCAGCAGGGGCACTTCCAGATTGCACAATAAAGCTAGCCTTCTAATGCAAATAATTTTGCCAATAAAGCTTGCACTTTACTTCAGATAGCAAATAAAGCTCATTTAACATCTGTGTTTAATAGATCGGTCAGTCTAGGTACACCCGGTTTGATAATTTAAGGTAACCCCCCTCCCCACAGTCTGTCACTCACTAATAGTAGGCTCAGGCTGGCAAGGCAACTTGAATTATGCTAAAGTGGCTGGGCTAGGGCGATTTTAGTGAACTCTTTTAGTGTGATAGTCAATTTGCAATGCATGTGGTCGTCATCATGGGACCGTCACGTCGGCCATTAGACTATAGTAGTGTCACTATGACACTATGGCCTAATGGCCGCCGTGACATGACCACATGCAAACTGAAGCTCTAGACTATGGCCAGGGCCAGTCAGTGGCTCTAACACCTGGGCTGGTGAGTGGGGACAGGCAGTAAAGTATTTAGTATTAGGTAGTAAAGTATTTAGTTAATATTAGGTAATAAACAATTTAGAACATTTAGTACACTATTAAAAGTGTGGTGGCCAGCCGGCATGACACTGGAGCATGATTGCCCAAGCTCAGCTGGTCGCTAGTGGGGCCTGGGCTGGTCCAGGCAGGGACCGATTCAGGCTAAAAGCTCTAGCCCAGCTCTACTACAGTATGCCAATGTAGTATGTACAGTACTCTCTATCCGACCGCGCATGCAGCTCCCTCCCCCACTGTCCTCTGATATATACCGCGCTGAGTCTGAGCACCGGCGTGTGACGTTGCCGGCTGGCCCTCATCAGTGCAGTGACAGCCTGAGCCGTCATCCCGCATGTTACCCGGGTGGCGCCGGCGGAGTGGGGAAGTAGGGCGATCGGAAGTCCTCTCTCTGACTCTCACTATATTCTCGGGGGGGGGGGGGATTCACCAGTGCACCGCAGCCAGTGACTGGCTGTGGCATTGACATGTCACCCATGTGTCATGTGACCCAGTGACATGAAACATGAGTGACATATCACCACCAATGCCAGTCATTGGCTGCAGTGGCCACGTTGACGAATGTTGATCCAGGTACACAAGGGACCAGCAGCTCATCAGGAAGAGCAGTGGAGCTGGAAAATGGCAGCTGGGATCAGGTAAGTATGCTCACCACTGTGGGTTCAGCAAAGCTGAGGGGGGTCTTGAAAAAAGCAATACAAAAGTAGACAACAGCTTGAAGGACCAAAGAGTCCCCTGCATTCTCATTGGTGCATTAGGGTTCCCCTTTCACATAAGATCATAGGTCTTCCACCTGGAATCTCTGGCAGATGAGTTTGCTGTAGGCAGATGAATGCCTTTCATGTAATGCATGGTTGGCTCAAGGCTTCCAAATGTGGATTTAATGGGGTCCCAGTCAGACATATAGACAGGGGTTGTCTTCATAAAAAGAAGCTGCCATGTACACTCCTGTTACAGCACGTTGCCCATGGCTACCACTGCTCAACTCACTGGTCCCGGGTTTCTCCGTGTCTCGGTGGCGCTGAATCTTAATGGGCCAGTGCACATGTACTCTAATCTGCTCTAGCCTATGGCTGGCTACCTTAGGAAACTTAAGGCACATTTTGCTAGAGGTTTACTAGCTTGCTGGTATCCTGCAAAGGTGTGCTGTTTATGGTGTCTGCCCATGTGCCTAGTTTCTGCCCATTTCCTGGATTGTGAGACTCTACTGCCTTCCCTGACCTGTGCATGGCTTCTATATTAACCCTCTGCTGCCTGCCCTGACCTCATATTACCATGTTGCAGGTACTCTGCCTGGGCTTGGCTTGTCTCTGACTACAATTTTGCCTGCACTGGTGTCTCTTGACTCCTGCGGGTCAGCTGTCAATCATAAAGACACTACTCCAGGAGGTAGAGGCCTGGTGGCTCCCCTGCAGCGCAGTTCAGATCCCTGTACAGGGGTTAAAGGATGAAGTCCAGGGGCTTCCAGGATAATGCCCTTAGGAGTAGCCCAAAGTCATATTTGTTGGCTGACACTGTGTCACCCACTTATTGTCTTAATTCTCTTAGCATTTTAATTTTTTTTTTAAATTGCTGATTTATTTTATGGGTTCCCTCAGGCACCAGGTCTGGAGTATGGTTGCAACCAGTGCTCCCTCTATATGATTGCTAAACCCTTAATTTATGTTTAATTCTTAGCTAACCATAAAGAAAATGTGGGGTCAGAAAGTAAGGTGTGTGCCCTCACATTATGGATGGTGCTATATTATGTTTAAAACATGGACATATCCAATCTGTAATGTCAGGTGATCATAATTTTTGGCCTGTAGTTTTTTAAATCTAAAGATGGATATGAAGAAAGAGTAAGGCAGCTCTCACCAGCTGTAGAACACCCTCTGTGCACGGATGCCGCACCTGGATGCGGGAGTATACAATCAGGCAAGAAGAAAAATCCAGCTCAGCTCGGGTGACTCGTATTCTTAGACTTTATTCCAGCGGTAAAAACTTCATACAAGATGCGAAAAAATGTTACGCGTTTCAGACCTCTATAATATCTGGGTCCTTCCTCATGACAAACATACAAATAAGATGGAAGCTACCCCTGATATACAACCCTCCAAAATCAGGCTGACAAGCAGCACCTGAAAGAAGGAGGTGTCAGAGGGAGGTTCCATACAAACCTCAAAAGAAAATACATAGACAAGCAAAAAACATAAAAAAAATCCTAATATAAAAAGGTAATCAATATACTGATGTATTCAAAACAAACATAATATAATCAGTATTGTAGAATCAAATCATGTCGCTTATTGAGGCCCTCTGGCTGTCGGGATCCCAATTGGAAGATCCAAAAGGCCTCTCTGTTCAGAAGTTTTCTTCTGTGATCCCCACCTCTGGGTGGTAGAGAGACCCTTGGATTTGTGTCTGAGGTAGATACACATTTACTGAGTATTAGATACACATTTGGTTCCTTTTGCCTGGTTGCCAATGAAAGATTCAGTGATTGGAGGTACAATTAAGGCCTAATTACTGTGGGCCAAGTGGGAGCCTCCTTATCATTTAGGGAGGGATGTTTTAATCCCTGGTAGTTTTTCGTGCTTTTACTGGTTATCCAGTGGTGGCTTTTTTTATTCCTTGACAGTCCCTTACTTTTATTAAGTTTTTTCCCCATTTTTAATTATGTTAAACAAATAAGACTATATTGTGAAGACAACCTGTCAACAATTCTTGCTCAATTTATCTAAGTGTTTTTTTTGCTAATTTTATGAAAAAGTCAAAAGAGATCAATTAAACAATATAAAATATAATTCAAATACATGGAGAATGAGAGTATTTTAACAAAGGTTGGCCAAAGCTCTGAATTAAACCACTGATTTTAACCAGTACGTATTTATAGGAGGTAGACTGGGAAAGAATGTTAGCAATGATCTCTGCTATTGGCAGGTCCCGGGTTCGAACAAGTGTCACCCAGTAATAGAGGTATACTTGCCAAAGAGTGCATTATAGCCACATCACAAACATGCTCAGGCTCCATATAGATTACATATATTACAAATAATCATTTCTGAAGCTTAATAATACATATGGTCATTGAGATACATCAAATGAATAATAACCTATAGTTATATGTCATGTTACAGATCCAATTAACAAACCGACATCCAATTGTAAGTTATTTTTCATGCCACCAGGAATGCAATACTATAATTCTTTTTAAAAAAAAAACTAATAAGACCACACTCACTACACAAGCTAAAAATGTAAAGTAAATAATGAAAATATTGGAAAAATTTAATGTTACTTCTAGAGATGACGGAATTTCATAGTTTGAAATTCGTTCATGCTTCGTTTACTGGTAAAAGGTGAATTTCGTTCTGGATTTCCGTTACCATAATGCAGGGGAGTCCTCTCCTGCATAACGGAAATAGGACGGATCCGTTTCGCAGCCCATAGACTTCTATTATGACAGAATGAATAACGGAATGCCTCTAAATGTATTCCATTATACATTCCGTCATAGATTTGCGTTATGGTCCGTGGTGACGGAATCCATAATGCAATTCACCTTTTACCAGTAAATGTAGCGTAAACGAATTTCATAACCTGAAATTTGTTCATCTCTAGTTACTAGTTACTTTATGTGTGAATACTGGAAAGAACTGGCAAGAGTTGAGTTATTAATCATGCATTATTGGATGTCAGTAGGTGCATAGAGGAAATATATTTGATATTCTATGTGCAGCTCCTATCATATATCTTACTCAAGATTTGAAGACTAAAAGTGTTTATGTCCAGAGTTTTTAAGCACTTTTCTTCACAAAAAAAGTTCTTTGGTTGAATATTTCACACAACTTGCCTGAAAATTGAGTTCTCACATACAGAGAAGTCATGAAAAAAAATAATACCTGCTGCGTACTGTTAAAGTAAGTGGCTCCCTTAGCATGACTAAGGTCATTAAACCATTGTTGTGGATCCAGGTCCAACTGAAACATCTATTTCCCACTTGATGGTCCTATGTACACTGTAGGACCATCAAAAGGTCTTGAAACCTCAAGATACATTGTGCACTGTGTATACTGTAGGTCATCAATAATGCCAAGTAACCTCAGGATACCCCAAGCTTGACACGTCAGGGTCCCCAGGATAGTGATCAATATCTCACTTGGAAGATTTTAGTATACCATATGCTGTTTCTATAGTCTTAGTTACTTTAAATGGCAGAAACTGAAAAATTATCTTCATGATGTTACCTTAAAGGAGAATAATGAGGTGTTATCACTAGGACTACCACTGATTCCAAGAATAAAAGAGCCATCTTGTTTCATGGACATCAGAGCTTACATAAGAGAAATATGACCATCATTGTCCTAAACATGAACACATACATGTACCCCTTATGAGGAGAGAGTTGGGCTGATGATGTGCAGCCAAAATAAAGATAAAGTCAACAATAGGCATCACTGTAAATGTCGCAAACGTTTTCTTCTCTGGATTACAGGTCCTTTATATTTATTCTATGGCTTTGTTGCAGTACCAAGCAAAGTCTAAGCAGCAGAAAGGTGCTGTGTCTGGTAAAACTCCATTAAATGCCTAATTCCTATTCAAATATTACAGATGGCTAAGTAATTTTTCTGATTATCCCAGTCTATACATTAAGCTAATAAATAATGAATAAACAAGACACTCTAGGCCACTTCATTGGAAAGGGTTACAAATGATTCCAGGTCATACATTGAATTGTATAATGCTTTAATGGAGCCTCCACCTAAAGTAAATTTAATAGCAATATCTTGACATAAGTATACTGTATATTCCAACGTTTAACCTTTCAATCATTTAAGATCTTTCCATAATACAGCTGTAGATTAGAGAAGAGCAAATTTTGAGTGAATTGTCTAGAAGTGAGTTTCGAGTACAAATACATTTGACTCAAATCAAAAGTGCTCAGATTGTCCTGAAAAGTTGTGTGTGAGAATTTGAGGTCTCCTAGGACTCCATTTTTTTTCTCTTGTCTGTCTCTCTCTTCTTATTTTATTTTTTTCTTAAACTCTCTACCGGTGATACTGGAAAGTATGCTTATTGTACACATTACCTGTAGAAAATGTAACTGTAGAAACAGGCTTTTGGAAAAAAAAATGGCACAATTGTGCAGTGTCTGCGGCAAAATAAACACCTGTGAGCTTTAGAAAATTTGTGACAGGTTTTTTGGAAAGAAAAAGACATAATTGGGCAGTGGTTGTAGCAAAATATACACTGTCTGTGGTGCTGTAAAATTTAATTATTGCACAAGCTTTAGGAAAAAGAAATGGCTGTCTTGTGGGTCTAATTAACCCCTTAATGACCACCCATACGCCTTTTTACGGCGGTCACTAAGGGGCCTTAGGCTGGGCTGCCGCGTTTTTACGACAGCCCAGTCTAAGCGCAAGACGGGTCTCCCGTGCAGCGGGGAGCTCGGGCCCGGCTCTCACATAAGAGCCGGGGCCCTACTCTAACAGCCCGGACTGGCAGGAGTGCCGATCCAGGCTGTTTAACCCTTTACATGCCGGGCGCAATGGCACCCGCCGCATGTAAAGTGGTGACAGAGGGAGCGGACTCCCTCTATCTCGCATCAGCACCCCGCAAATACGATCACGGGGTGCTGATGTATTGCGAGGCCTTACCTCACTTCCGGTCGGGGCCCCGAGCCTGTCTTCACTGATTTCCAGCAGGCTGTGCCTCTCTGGCGCAGCCTGCTGGTCGATCTTGGAATAGCATTACTATTGAAATGTAATGCATTATAGAGATAATGCATTACATTTTAAAAGCAATCAAAATACTGTATATTATAGCCCCCTTGTGGGACTATTAAGTGGTTAAAAAAAAGAGAAAAAAACACATTTATTAAATAAAAAAATTTCATAAAATAAATAAATGTGCTTTTTTTTCATTGAAAATACGCTTTTCAATGAAAGAAAAATGCAAAATAAACCCCTCCCCCATATGTTTGGTATTGTCGCGTCCGTAACGACCCAGACTATATAAATATCACATAAATATCACATAAAAAGTTATGGGTCTTGGGAAGCGCCAATGCAAAATCATTTTTTTCTTTAAAAAAAAGGGGGCTTTATTGCAAAACGTTAAAAAAACGATATGTTTTTGGTATCACTGTAATCGTATGGACCCAGAGAATAAAGATATTATGTTATTTATATCGAAAAATGAACAATGTAAATTTTAAAAACGCAGAGGCAGTATTGCTTTTTTCCCCATCTTCCTCCCAGAAAGAGTTGATGAAAGTTGATCAGAAAGTTATGTGTACCCCAAAATGGCGTCATTAAAAACTACAACTTGTCCCGCAAAAAACAAGCCCTCATAAAGCTATATAGATGGAAAAATAAAAAAGTTATAGCTCTTGGGACTCGACGATGAAAAATGGAAGAAAAACGCTTGGTCGTAAAGGCCCTTAGTGCATTGGTCACTAAGGGGTTAATGTGTTTGTGTCAGTGGCTGAGCTCAGAATTGCATCTCTGCTTGGGACCTTACATAATTCCTACTAAACTGGTCAATATCTTCCCTCATAACTGGCTATGAAGCTGACTGCCAGGCATTATGGGCAAAATCACCAACAGGGCCTTATCCGGGCTTATCTGATCCTCTGTCTTCATCTTCCCTGCCCTGTTTCCCTCACTAGTGTACTGAATTTAATATGTAAAATGTTGGGTGTTGTTTTGCATAATTTGGCAAAATTAAACCACTGAACATCAACTTTGTTTAGTAATTTTTTGGGGAAATTCATAACAAATCTGATCCGTTTTGAGTTGATTTGCCTGCCTGTACTGTTGATATTTTTTTTATAGTTTTTAAAACTGTAAGAAGTTTGAAGATTAAGGATTATTAGGATCTCATAACAATAATGTCTTTAAAACAAAATACATTTAAATAGAGTCACTTAGGAACCATCCTTTTCACCTCACTCTCAGAGAAGGCCTAGTACAAGATGGCTGGCCTACAGGAGTCTCAAAAGCGAATTAAAGTTAACAAAGTGGAATTTGATTAGTATTTCAGGAAAAATTTGATTTGCCACAAATCCAAATTTCTTGGCGCTTTGTGGTAATGAATCAATTTTTCCTAAAAAGGTGGTAAAAAAACAAAACAAAAAAAAACACCCATTTGATTGTGGAAAGGCCATCACGGCAATCTTGATTGAAGAAAATGCACCAAATCTTGCGCACGCTGACATGTGACATCACCACATCATCATGCTAGTTGGGTGCGGGTGACGTCATCAGTCATCGTCAGCGCGTGCGAGATTCGGCACGTTTTCTTCAATCAAGACGGCTGCGACGGCCTCTCCAAGATGAAATGGATGAGGTATGTATTTTTTTTAACCTCTGATAGACCCCCGAAAGGCCTCAATGTGACTCTCAGATGCCGCAATTAGCGTTGAAAACGCGGCATCTGAGGTGTTCAATGATGGAGGGTGGCGCAATTGCTGCTCCCCGTCGTTGTGTCCGTTACACATAATGCAATGCGATTTCTGACGAAGAACTTCGGAATGAATCCGAATTTCTTGCCAAAGTTCATCGAAGTAGGAACAAATTTTTTTAAATTTCACTCATCGCAATCCATGTTAACAGCATTTTCTGCTCAACTACCATTTAGCCTATACTTCCTCTTCTGGTACTTCCTACTTCCTCTTGGCCTAAAAAGAGAAGGTGGTGGCAACATTTCCTTAGCAACACTTTCTAAGTAACAGCACATATTGCTCTATGGGCCATTTTATTGGCATCAGCTCATATCAGATCAGTCAGGATTAGAGATGAGTGAACTTTAAAAAAAAGTTCGGCGTTCGGGTTGTGGTAATCGCCGCATCCCGTTATGGATTCCACTACCGCGGACTATCCCGGCATATGGAATCCATAAGGGGCGGCTTCCACGAACCCGAACTGTTGAACAGCCGAAGGACCTGGGGGGACGTCACCGTCATGTGATCAGTGCAGGGGGCGTGGCTCAGCACGGGATCAAATCCAGTTCGGGTTCGTGGAAGCCGCCCCTTATGGATTCCATATGCCGGGATAGTCCGCGGTAGTGGAATCCATAACGGGATGCGGCGATTACCACAACCCGAACGCCAAACTTTTTTTTAAAGTTCACTCATCTCTAGTCAGGATGAAAATAAATTTACCATCCACATTTTGAAGAATCTGTGAAGAATAGAAATGTTAGAGATTTGCAGTGATTCACCGTGATTGCCATTTTGAAGAATTAATGAGAATGGGATTTTTAATGATTTAGGGGATCATTTATTATTCTGAAATACGCCTATATTAGACGTATATCAGGTGCAGGTTGCGGCTTTTGCATGCTCACGCCAGGTTGAAAAATTGGGGAGTGGCGTGGAAGGCTGAAGGGGAAGGGCTGTTTTAGGTGTAGAAAAAGGTCTAAATGTAAGACAGCTCAGAAACTGTCTTAAATTTAGAACTGGGGGAGGATCCATCGAAGTTATGGAGAGGCCTGCACAATTTTCTCCACGCTCACGCTAGGCCGAAAAACGTAAGGGATGGGAAAGGGGATGGGCTGGCCACTGACTGACAGGGCCAGGCAATGTAGATGTACACATGGCTGAACCTGGATTCTCACGGGAGATCATTCTGCACTCGGGCTGTGAAGAAATTGAGCCCTTTCAATAATTCATGATGTTACATGATAGAAACTAATAGTAGAAAAATTATACAATTATAATGTTCTATCTGCAAAATATTCACTGCTATTGATTTTACATGTTCCGTTTGTGCAGTGAGTATTTTCTGTTTCTAGAATTTATTAATATTGCCCAGAGCAACAGCAACAGAACATTTATTAGTTTTTACCATTTCCATTTACACACCAGGAAGTTCTGATGCTATGAAAAAACTCTCACAATTAGATTTCCTTTCATTAATTTGGTCTTTAACATTTTTTTTACAATGTATTACCAATCGTTATTATTCTGTTCCCTGAATATGTTATTACTAAGTGCCTCATGTTTCACCAAGCTTCAGCAATGCATGTATAATATGTAAAATGTAAAACAGCTTTATGACGACTGCAATTGTGCTGCAGCCTAGGGGCCCTCTGCAATCATGTCTATAGCTTAATAATGGCGGTGGTGCACCCAGACAGGAGAGGACATACAGAAAATTGCCGCTTCTGAGACCCAATACAAAATCTGTAACAAGGAGCCCACCAACCACGTGCTATTTATAATACTTCTGTCTTTTCGTGTCAGTTTAGCCGTTTCCTTTGCACCCCTTAAAGCTACACCCATGCGTCTGTTCATAGAGCGCTTTCACTGATGAGCAAGAAGCTGAAGCTTTTCTTTCTCCATCCTTCTGTTAAAGGGATTGTCTAGGATTAGAAATAAGAGAACCCTTTTTTTTAAGAAATAGAGCTACTCTTGACCATGGGCTGTGTCTACTTTTGAAGGACCAGGCACGAGCCATTGACAAATGTGGAACTGATTCTTTAAAAAAAGCAGACCCCTTCTGATCCCGAGCAAGGTCTTTTACCTAGTGAATCGGTCTCCAGGATTTTGGACTAATATCTGCAGTATTACATGAGTAAAAACACAGATTGTCCCTTTTTTTATTCTCCTACTATCTCGCTTTCCCCCAGTGTATGCAGTAAAAGCTGCTCTGAAATAAAAAGAAAGGACTGCTTTGCTAACATAATGGAGAGGACCCCTGAGCATGTGCAGTCACTTTATTGCAGCTTTGAGCACTGACAGCTGACTGGGGGGCAGGGCAGTATGAAAAATAGACTCCTTATCTGCATTACTACTCGTACTCCTGGTGAAAGACTCTCTTTAGATGTCCAGATGTCCATACACCTTTAATAGCTTTTGGGTGAATTCATCCAACAGCGGGTCCTCTCATTTTCCCTATACACATACAGTAAACCATGCTTCTTTGGCCTCATGCACACGACCGTTGTTTGATTCCGTGTCCGTTGCTCCATTTTTCGCGATTTTCTGCGGACCCATTGGTTTGTCCTCCGCGTCCGTGGTCCGTGATTCCAGTCCCTCAAAAAAAGATAACCTGTCCTATTCTTGTCCGCGAAAAACGGTTCGCAGACCCATTCAAGTCAATGGGACCGTGAAAAAAATGCGGATGGCCATCCGTGTGTCATCAGCGTTCCGTGTCCGCACTTTTTTGCGGATCCCTTGGCAGGCATTTGGCAAATTGTCAGCCTGTCTTTTGCTAATATCTTTTGGGTCATGTCCGCTAAAAAAAAACGGAAGACACACGGAAGAAAAAACGGACACGGTTCACAGAACAATGGAACCCCGTTTTGTGGACCGCAAAAAAATACTGTCGTGTGCATGAGGCCTTTGTCAGACAAACTTGATCCAGATGACTACGAGCCGGGTAACATATCATGGCCACAGATTAACCATTGAGGAAGGTCGTTATAGGACCATAACGTCTGGTCAAATATATACAGTGGGTTCCTTACAACTGACAATATATTATATATACCTGGATTGATACTTAGAGGTATAATCACTTCTTATAAAATATGAATTAATTGTATTGTATATATGTGGTGTCGTGAATTTCTAAATTATAGTTGATGACTGCCAAGTCTTTCACAAGCACCAGCACTCAACAAGAGTGCCTGAACTTTCTGTGGGTCCAGTAGTTTTGTCCATATAGTGTATCTTGTCATTCACTAGATGATAGCACAATGGACTCTATATTGTCTTGGTTCTCTAAGGGTACGGCCACACGGTCAGGGTTCTGCATGCAGTTTTGGAAGCCAAAACCAGGAGTGAATTAAAAAAAGAGAAAAAGTTGTATCTTTTGTTTATACTTTCTCTCTTTTTATGATTCACTCCTGATCTTGGCTTCCTTATTGACCACAGGACTGAGCTGTCAGGTATATAAAGTTAGTGATTAAAGATTTTTTTTTAGTTTTATTAAAATTTTTTCAGTCAAAACATTTTCATTTTGGTATTTTGCTTGCTTGAACAGTTGTTGGAAATCTAATTACAAAAAAAATGTTTTAATTTAATGTAAAGTATGTTTAAAAGGCGATATAATCACATTATTATTATTTTTAATTATTAAAGCGAACCTGTCACCTGGAATTGACTTCATAAACCATGAACAGTACCTGATAGTGCCACACCAGACGTTTCCAACAGTGTTTCCTGCGCTTTTCCTGTATTTATAATCATCTAAAAATCATCTAAAAATCATCTAAAATCATCTTTAAAATCCTTGCAGAAGTCAACATAGAAGTCAAGGGGGCAGCGGCCTCCTTGACTCCAGGTCTGCCTTCCCTGCCCTAACCCCGCCCCTCTGCTCCATAACTGACAGTAGCTAAAGTTGCCAGGACCGCGATCGTACAGCCCGCGCATGCGCTGTATGCCTCAGTTAGCAGCGCGATCCCGGCTGTCCCACTGTGACTTGCGTGTCTCCTGTACACTATCGTCTGGTGGGGCACCATCAGGTACTGTTCATGGTTTATGAAGTCAATTTCAGGTGACAGGTTCGCTTTAAAATGAGTACTGAGCCATGCTTTACTTTAAAAAAAAAAATTTTTTTCATGATTGTATATTTTTTATTTATTTACCATATTTTGGCTGAGCTGAACACCTGCTCATAAAAACCCTCCTAGGGGCTAATTCACATTTGTGTTGTGTTAATTCCCTTTCTGATTGTTGAAAAAATGGTGCTAATACATTTAAATGGTTTTAGTCACATGTCTTTTTTTACTTGCAGTTTTACTTGCATATTTTTATAATATATATTTTTTTCAGTGTACAGAAGAAAATTGACAGGAATTTTTTAATTCTGTTTTGAAGGAGTGGGTTGTCGTAACTTGTGCCAGATTTACAAAATGTTCCACAATGTTTAAAAATTTGATGTATTTAAAAGGGTTTTCCAAGACTTTTATACTGATGACCTATCTTCTGGATAGGTCATCAGTATCTGATCGGTGGGGAGTCCAATACCTGGGACCCCCGCCAATCAACTATTTGAGAAGACACCCTTCTCCATTCTTACCAAGCACAGCGCTGTATGTTGTATAGCGGCTGTGCTTGGTATCACGCTCAAGTGAATGGGGCAGAGCTGTACCTAGGCCATGTGACTGATATATGTCATCACTGGTCTAGGAAAAGCTGTGATAAGGCTGCAGTGTAACTGCAGGCGCCACTGCCCTCTCATACAGCTGATCAGCAGAGTTCCTGGGTGTCAGACCCCCAACATTCAGATACTGATGACTTATCCTGAGAATAGGTCATCAGTATTAAAGTCTCAGAAAACCCCTTTAATTCAAAAGTACCTTTCATATGTCAGTGTTTGGTCAATGTTTAATCAACCATTACTGTCAGTGATTGTGAGCCAAAAGTATAATGGAAAGATCTGCACCTGTTCCAGGTTTTTGAACTGCACCTGTCATTGGCATACAATCACTAATGGAAATCAATTACCAATGTATTCACACGTACATGAATCACTGACCGTATGAAAGCGGGCTGACCAGAACACTCACATGAGAAAGAGAGGCCTAATGCCGCTTTCACACAGTCAGTGATTCATGGTCCAAAGAAACTGAAAAATCCAGCCCTGATCAAAAGCAGGGGAACTTCATTTTTAAATAAAGGTACCCTGCTTTTGATCAGAGCTGGATTTTTCAGGTTTTTTGGAATATCGTTGGAACCCAGGGGTTGTTGTCCGCGCTTTGCACAGCAGGGAGCAGGTGAGAGCTGCTTTTCTCCAATTTTTCAGTCAGTGATTCATGTACCTGTGCAGTTCATGGTCTTCATAGTCAGCACATGTACCCATTGAGTTTAATGTGTGTATTCACATATCAGTGGTTTTCCACAGACTGTGGTTCTGTGGTGAAACCATGGAAGCATGTCCTATTTTGTCCATAATTACGGATCCCTAATACACATCAAAGTCTATGGGTCTGAGAAAAATACGGACGCAACATGGATGCCACCCATATTTGGTCTGTGCTTTTCACTGTCCAGTGGTAGGAGATGCTATAGAAATTAATTTTCAGCCTAGCAGTGTCCATGGAATACAGATGACACACGAAGAGCAAAAAATGGACACATGGACGAAACACAGATTCTTCAAGGAAGAACCACTTAGTTTCTGATACTCACGAAACACTCCCATTGAAGCCTATTTGTCAGTGAAAAGCACTGATGTTGTCCATATGCAGTCATTGGTTTTTCACTAGCCATTGGTAGGCGATGTTCTGGAGATCCCTTTTGCAGCCTAACAGTGCATGTGGAATGCGAATGATGAATGGAGGTAAAAAATACACATGGACCCTTCATGAAACACTAACTGTCCTACCAAGGACATCATCACTGATACCGATTTGTGAAAGAGGCCTTGGCTTGCAATAAGCTAAAACTCCAAAACTGGAGTGGTACAACAATTAGACATAAATGAAGTTTTAAAAAATTCGATTTGGCAACTTCGCCAAAGTAAGCCAAGAAATTTGATTTGTTCCGAATCAATTTGTCACGAATCACTATTAATCAGGTATACTCAACTCTACCTTAGGATACCGCCACACGGAGCAGCCGTGCTGCGGGAGGCGGGTTGCAGCCATGCCAGCTGCCTTCCATGTAATAATGAAGACCACACTGTATAGTCCTTCTTCATTGTTAATGGAGACTCAGCACCTTTAATGGACCTTTAAGCTGTTGCTGGTATGGGGTTTGGCTGGTTAGGTGGGGGGACAATATGCATATTATTGTTGTTCTGGCCTTCAATTTCCTGTGGGTTATTTGACAGTAACCACAGAATATTAATCAGCTCTGGCATACCCACTTCTCCAACCCTAGAGCTCTCCTGCCCTACAAGTGGGAACCCTTCTTCTGCCTTCTGCTTTTCCTCCTGTTCCACATCATCTAATATCAATAAGAATGTCATCAGGAACATCCAGCTCCTCCTCTCTCTGCTTCTTTCTAACTTTTCTACGACATTGAGACTTTGAAGGATGATTTGGAAGAAGTAAAGCCGTCAAAAGATGAGGGTGTTCACCATTAATACATGGCCCGCCTAAAGGGTGCAGACTCAATGGTTTTGGTTGGCACGCTGGCAGTGGAATGAAAGGCTTCTATCTTATTGGTATTGAATTACATATGTTAGTTTACGGCTGATGTAGGAATAAGTAAATGTAGGAATAAATAAATAAAACGGATGCAGCATAAGTCTCCCTTCACTTCCCCTGCACTCTCCCTGCACTCTCTCTCTCCAATATTCTTCCATTAATCATTTTCAGCAACACTGTCCCTAGCGCATGAGCGCTTGCCATGTCTGTCCCTGTGCTCAGCTCACAGAACAATGGTGGAGATCGCACGGGATGAGGGTTTTATAGGGCTCTGACATCACAGGGGATGGCTATCTGCAGATTGGCTGGCTGCACAGCATTATGGATGATCTCGCATTCCCAGGCTTGTCTCCTCTACACTTAGTTTCGCTTTGTAAGACGTGCAGCCACCATTTTAGGAAAACCTGATTTGTTACCACAAAGTGCGAGAAAATTGGGATTTGTTGCGAATCAGAGTTTTCCTAAACTTCGGTGTGAATACCGCTTTGAATGCTTCATTTTGCTCAACACTAGCAAAAATATTAAATGTTGCCAAATGTTGGAGCAACCATAAAAGTCACAAAGCCCTATTTTGAAACTTTTTGAAGCCATAATTCTGGAGTACAGGGCTTGATAAAATACCCATTGGATTTAAACCGGTACACTTATTAGCCCTTATACTGTTTGCTGCTTCTACTACTACTACAATACCAATTCAGATGAAAATCCCCTGCCTTGTTCATCATTTTCCATACTGTGCTACTGTTACCAATACTACTGGGCCTAAATAGCTGCACAGCTCCTGCCTTGCCCATTATGTTCCATACTGTGCTGCTGCCATTACTACTACTCCCCCTACACAGCCTCAGATCTCCTGCCTTGTCCATCATGTTCCATACTGTGCTGCTGCCATTACTACTACTACCCATACACAGCCTCACATCTCCTGCCTTGTCCATCATGTTCCATACTGTGCTGCTGCCATTACTACTACTAACCATACACAGCCTCACATCTCCTGCCTTGTCCACCATGTTTTATACTGTTCCTACACACTCACAAATCTGCACAATATAACAAAGTTAAAATTCTCCCCCCAAAAATGCATAATTTTTTTTAACAGATTTTGGAAAAAGCCATTGCTTTATAACTTCCCAGGAAACAAATTAATAAATAACTATATATATATATATATATATATATATATATATATATATATATATATTGAAATAATAATAATATCTTCAAATGGGATCATTTTTGGACCACTTTTAATTTTAAAAAGCATAAAAAATCTGACAGTGCTGTGTATTATTAAAAAAAAGCTGTTTGTTATCACTGGCTACTATCCATTTACCCATAGCTTTATATGTTGCGGTCACTTTTGCTGTTAACCCCTTCCCAACATCTACCATACATGTACAACTGGTGTTGGGTCTTTACAGATGATTGGCTGGGTGGGTCCTTATAGCTGCTGGGTGCTTGCTTTTTTACACAACAGGCACTCCTTTGGAGAGTCCATGATTAGGATTAATGCTGATCACTGACTTTTAACCCCTCAGATGCTATGGTATATTGTGTGCGGGGAACCGATCAGTCATTCGTTTGTACTCCCAGTGACTTAAAAGCTCATCCATGATGAGTTTGGGGGATCCATTTGGTTGCTATATCAACCTGGAGCCTTCTGATGACTTTGAGACCTGCCATAGTAAATTTCCAATCAAGCCCTGCTTGTGGCAGATCATTAATATTATGTCCCAAATGCCTGTACTATTAAAAGATGAATGTATTATCCCATCCTGTGAACAGTGTAGTGGAAAAAATCAAAATGGCCAATTACCCCCAAGAAAGGAATAAAAGGATTATCAAGTCATACACATCCCATGCTATCAATAAAAGCTACAGAACACCCAGTAAACCATGATCCAGCTCCACAGACGTAAACATAAAATAGGTCTGAATTTGGCGATGCAAAAAACAAAAGTTTTACGTTTCTTAAGTATCAAAACACAAGTTAAGCAAAAAAATTGCGTTTATCACTGTAATTGTATGGACCCACAGAATGAAGATAACACGTCTTATGTCCTACAGGCCTATGAGACCCAAAGTGTTACACACGACCTTTCAGAGCAACCAGGGCACTTTTGATTCGGGTCAAATTTATTCAGACTGAAATGATAGAATCCGAACCAAAGCAAATTTCAAGAAAAGAGCAAATTTCTAGAGTTGTTACCTTAAATTCATGCAAACTGATGTAAAAGGATGATTGCATGCCGAACCTTCCCCTAGCATACGCATCACAAAATGGGAGACATTTATCATAATGGCGTAATTTGTGCCAAAATAATACTACCGTTATAAATCAAAAGTGGTGAGTTTTTTCACCTCATATATCGAAAGGCGCACTCCACCTTTAAAATGTGACGTTTTAAAATATAAACCTAATTATCCGCCTATTTCTCTTGATTTGCAACATTTTATCGCCAATAGCATTAAAATGCGACTTTTTTAACCTAACTGTGGCAGACCACACTTGCGACTTTTGAAACATATTTGCGACTTTTTGAAACATATTTGCTATGTTTCCAGTGGTAAATTGCAACTTTGTCTCAGACTCGGGCCCTTTTTGTTACTGTTTTGTTTTTGTTGAATGCCAATTTACTGACAAAACTCTGTTGTTTCTCTCATTTATATTAGATAAAAATAAATACATCCTGTTTTAATATTTATCTATCATTTGTTCCTTCGACGAGTTGGTTTTCTTTTCATAAATTCGACTTTTTAGACAAAAAAACACCACAGAAGCTGACTTAGGGTGGGTTCACGCTACCGTTATGCATTCCGTTATTGCTTTCCGTTATAACATGGTTATAACGGAAAATAACAGAATGCCCAGACAGAATGCAAAATGGAAGCCTTTCAAAAGCATTCCGTTTGCTTTCTGTTATAACACAAGTCTATGGAAAAGCATAACGGATCCGTCTGGGTCCCGTTATGCAAGACGGAAAACAAAGTCCTGTCCACAGGACTTTGTTTTCTGTCTTGCATAACGGGAACTAGACGGATCTGTTATGCTTTCCCATAGACTTGTATTATGACGGAAAGTAAACAGAATGCCTTTTAAAGTCTTCCGTTTTGCATTCCGTCATAATTGAAGTCTATGGGCAACGGATCCGTCCTTCCATCTTATGGATTCTGTTATGTTCCGTTATAACCACGTTATAACGGAAGGCCATAACGGAATGCATAACGCTAGTGTGAACCCACCCTTAATCGTCGACAACAATTTGAGCCATTTCTGCCGAGAAGAGAATGACAAATAAGGCTTAATATGCGCCAATTTGATAGCACCACCAACTTTGACATTTATAACTCATTTCTAGCGTGATGCATTCTTTATGTTGAAAATTCTGGAGAAAACTGTTGATATATTTGACGGAAATCAAAACGCCATTCTTTTTGGTGTATTTTATGCCATAATTCTGGTGCAGCATGCTTAGCAAATGTCCCCCCATGTTTCCTATATGTTCAACATGGGGAAAAAATATATAGGCTGCTAGCTATTTCTAAGAACTGTTACCGTAATTTCAGAAAAATTGGGCCTTCATAGATATTAGTAAGTTGAGCGTGTAAAAGGTTTTCTACTGCAACGAGCTGAGCATTGTTTAGAGGACATGGCAATGTATTTCTACCTTCCCTCTAACCTGACCTATTTCTTTGTTATGGGTTCCAACGTGGGTTTCTTATTACTGCAGTTCATCAATAGGCGGGTGATTTAAGGCTCTGCTGTATAATAATACAACTTACAGCATCTGGTCCTGACACTTGCCGGGTAATTAAGGCCATGATGGTTTTGTTGATGGAGAATGAAGGAAAATGGCTTTGTTCTCAATTCCAGAGCCTTGATTGCCGGTTCTCATGCTCACCTGAATTTGGGCATCGTGCACATGATTGGTAGAGTATAAGTAATTGCAGTCCTGGCAGATGACATTTTCATGAAGCACACTCTGTGCTGCTCCAGACTAGAGGGAATTTGCTGAATTTATAGCAGAGGAATCTCATCAAACATGGATTTAGGAAATGCCTGTGTGAAAAGTAGAAGCCCACAACCAAATATCAGAGATTTTCTTTTGACATTTGCTTAAAATAGGCTCATTGCCCTCAGCCCCTGTTATCTCGTGTGTACAAAACAGATTTAGATATTCTTTTCCAAGTAACCTATATTTTAATATGCACTTTTCACATCAACAAATTGCTTTCACAGCTATTCCAATTACAGAGGCAAAGCGAGGTAAACCTAAGGATGTGACACAATTTTGTAGGAGAGAAAAGCATTTTATGAAAAAAAGGGTCAATTTTAATTTACAGCGCAAATGTTATATATTCCACCTTAGCTGACACTTATAATTAATTATTTTAAAAGAGAACACAAGGATGGATTCATATTAAACTACTTGTTCCCTGCTTGGCGTGCAGGTTGTCCGTGTTGTAGGGCATTGTTGCATGTTGCAGTAGTATCCTATACATTTAGCAAAAATGTGTTTCCTCACAGACTAGAGTTTTAAACTGGGTTTCCACACTATGAATATAATTACCAAGGTCATACACAGATCTTATAGGACTCCATAACAAAGCTAAGTATAGGCCAGGGATGGGCAAACTGCGGCTCTCCAGCTGTTGTAAAACTACCATTCCCACCATGCCCTGCTGTAGGCGGATAGCTGTAAGCAGTCTTTGCATGCTGGGAGTTGTAGTTTTGCAACAGCTGGAGAGCCGCAGTTTGCCCATCCCTGGTATAGGCCACACCGCTCCACACAGTTTCCTAGTATTCATGTGTCAAACATTCCCTGGCAACGCACAAAGCAACCTGCAACCACAAGATTTATGGCAAATTTGAGTAGTGGAAGAAATTTTTTATAAAGAAAAAATGAATTTAAAAAAGTCTCGCTCCACCTCACCCACTTTATCCAACTCCTATGTCTGAAAAAGTAGAAGAGGTACTTCACTAATATGGCGCTCATTCTGAACATCACATTTCTTAATGTATTTATTCCAGACAACTGGCATAGAGACATTGCTAAATCTCCTGGAAATGACAAAAATGTCTGCCTGCAGCCACCACTAGGGGTAGCTAAGTTTGTAGGAAATTATATAGTTGCTGTTAATATCAAAGGCAGATGTAAACAAAACCTAGTTCCGCTGAGCTCCCCCTAGTGGCTGCCAGAAAATTCAGTAAATGTATGTGGGGAACAGAAAAATGAGTTCAGCATCTGGCCTCCCTCTACTTGGGCCCCAAAGCAGTTTAATGGTGGTCTGCCTTAATGGTATGTATGCCACTGATAATTACATATACTTACTCTTCTATTTACAAACAATAACTAGGTTAAAAACGTAGTCCAGGGGGTAAAAGTTATTTGAAAGGGTCTTAGTGCGCAATAAAAAAAAAAAAATGATCCCCCACCACACCCATTCTAACATTTACTGGGCCTCCGCTGGTCTCTACTTCCTGCTCACATCTCAGCACACAGGAAATGCCTGCTCAGCCAATCAATGGCTGCAGAGGTAACCCGCCTTAGCTAGACATTTCCAGGTTTTTCTTTTTATTATCTCACACTGATGCCATTCCCAATCATTGTTACTCTTGGGACCCCCTTTAAATTCATCCATTGCTGAAATGTCTACAGATGTAGCAGTCATGAACAGTGTTAATCTTACTTTACGCTATTAGTGTAGAGCGCCATGAAATTTTATGCTATTTTATATAGCGCTTGGTTCTAATAGTAAGGCTAATAGAGTGATGCGTTATATAATTAGTGTAAAGCAGCATGCATATTTATAGCTTGTACGTTGCGAGAAGAGGTGGGTGCTGTGACACGACAGATCTCCCAAACTATTTGCAATCCTCCTAAATACAAATGTTTATACTTTAATGTACAGATGCATATGGACGATCTCCTACTATGCACCCCGAATGTAGCAGCAGCACACACTGTTCCCCCTGCATGTAATAGCGCGACACACTGTGCACTCTGAATGTAATAGCGCCACACACTGTTCCTCCTGAATGTAATAGCGCGACACGCTGTGCACTCTAAATGTAATAGCGCCACACACTGTTTACCCTGCATGTAATAGCGTGACACACTGTGCACTCTGAATGTAATAGCGCCACACACTGTTCCTCCTGAATGTAATAGAGCAACATGCTGTGCACTCTGAATGTAATAGCGCCACACACTGTTCCTCCTGAATGTAATAGAGCAACATGCTGTGCACTCTGAATGTAATATCGCCACACACTGTTCCTCCTTAATGTAATATGTTATAGAGTGTGCCCCTTGAATGTACTAGGGCCACACACACTGTGTCCCCTGAGTTTGATAGCACCACACCATTCCCTTGAATGTAACAATGTTATTGCACTGCACATTATTCCCTCTAAACATAACAGCGCCTCACCCTATTATCCCAGTAGGTAATACCACCACACACATTTCACCTTGAATGTAACAGCACAACACGCCATCCCTCTTACATGTAATAGCGCCACACAACGTGTCTCATTAATCTCCAAGTGTCACACCTGTGTCCCCTAAATGGAACAGTGCCACACACTATTCCTTCTAAATGTAATAGCACTGCAGATGGTTTCCCATGAATGTAATAGTACTGTGTTTTCCCCCCTGCGTGTAATAGCACCACATACTGTGTATCATGAATGTAGCTTTATAGACTGTGCCTCCAGAGTGTAACTGCACCCCTACTATTCCCCGGGCATATAATAGTGGCACACACTGTGCCCCCTGATTTTATAAGTGACACATACTATTCCCTCTGAATCTAATAGGGCCACACACAGAACATAATAGCGCCACGCTCGGCTCCCCCTGAATGCAGTAGTACCACACTCTATTAGCCATATGTGTAACAAAATAAGACACTGCACTCTTAGAAGGTGATACCTCTATACAATGTGCCCCACACTGTGCCCCTTAAAAACAACATTACCATAGCTACTGTACACCCCTGAAAATAACATTGCTACACACAGTGTTCCATGAAAATAATACTGCCACACATACAGATAAATTATCCCCACCTACACTACCCCCATAAATCACTGCCACATCTGTTAGCGACAGATAGCTGTAAATTGTGTTGCAAAATTATACTATACTGAAGATGGAGTGTATTTAAAATAATAATAATTATTATAATTATTAATATCATTATAATAATTATTAATATTATTATTATGTCAGGGCATGGGATCCTCAATCCTCAATCCTCACCAATCTGTTTTATCCCCTATCTTGAGGATAAGGGATAACTTGAAAATACAGGAATACCTGTTTAATAATAAAATAATCTAATAATGAATGCAGCAGTAGAAAAAATAAGAATAAATAATTGAATATATTTATGAAATTTGCCATCAGTGAATATTCCAAGCGCTGTTGGCTGTGACATACTGTATACAGGTATCAGCTGTTTCTCTCTTCCAAGCTCAGTTTCAGTTGTAGTCAGGGTGTTAATGATATGCAAATGATAAAAAATGGAAAGAAAATATTCAAAACATCTTGATCTATTCAGTATGAGTGCCACACGCAGAAATACATGCACTGACACGCATTGTTATGCTATCAATAAGGTTATCAAACGTTGTCTGAAGAGTGGTCTGCCACACCGAATTCACTTGGGCACGCAAATCATCAAGATTCCCTGCTGGTAGCTCCCTTTGCAATTGCCGACCAATGACATCCCAAATGTGCAGGTGCTGTCCTGTTGAAAAATGTCTCCAGGGAAGGGACACTTTGGAGAAATGGCAGTACCACTGATTCCACGACTAGATCAATGTCACGCCAAGGCTGAGGGGTCCGGCTACCGTACATTATGCCCCCACCCCACTCCATAATCCCAGGAGTAGGACCAGTGTAATGTTCCCCCTCTTTATGGTTTTGTGAACGTGGTCTCCAGACCAATCTCCAGCTATCTTTGCATCCTAGGCAAAAGTTGTATTCATCCTGAAAAGGGTAGACTTCCATTCCACCCTCCATTGCTGTTTTGCTGTGCTCCATGATAGCTTTTGAAAGCTTGGTGTGAGATCTTTGGAACACCTCTAGCTCAATGCCTGGCCCATACTCCAGTGTTATGCAAGCACCATCTGATGGTTTGTGTAGACCATAGGTTTGGGATATAAGAATTACATGTTTCGGGGCTGAATCTGATGAAGGGGTCTGTTTATCCCCGAAACGAGTAATTCTAATATGCAATAAAAAGTTAATATCTAGCAACTTGTATCTTTCACCCAATGCGATGAGCAATGCTCCTGGTGAACGATATCCCTGCGCAGCAGCTCTTGGTGGTTTTGATGCTGATGTAGGTAAACCTTCATTTTAAGAGCTTTGGCCCACTCCACTAGAAGTCCTTCCTATGTGTGCTTCTCACTTCCTCTTTTACACATAAACGTCCTGGAGAACATCTTTAAGGCATCTACAATACATCTAAACCCAATCTTCAACTACCTGGTATAAACATATTAACTATCATAACTTGTACGAAGCATACAAGTTATTATTTTATAAATTCCTTTCAGGCCAGAATTTTACACGGTCAAGGCCTTTCCTGCACCCTGTAGCTACTGAGCTCAGTGGGGGAGATTGATCAAAACTGGTGTAAAGAAAAATTGGCTTAGTTGCCAATAGCAACCAATCAGATTCCACCTTTCATTTTTCAGAGCTCCTTTGGAAAATGAAAGGTGGAATCTGATTGGTTGCTATGGGCAACTAAGCCAGTTCTACTTTACACCAGTTTGAATACCTTCCCCACTGTCTTTTATCACAATGGAGCTGGGCAGAGTTATTATTATTCATATTATTCTTATTACAGTATAAAATACCATCTTATTAATATAGATTCTGAGTATTAGAAATATATTTATAAGCTGGACCAGAGACGGTTCTCACTTTAAATACTAAAAAAAAGGCTTCACAACCCCGCATCCCCAACTTAATGCAAGACACATCTTTTGCTCATTAATTTTAAATTGAAATCTGGAAAGAACTCACTTTTTGAATTATTGATTATGTTCGAGCTAAACTTGTCATCAAGAGTGAGATGTCTTTCCTGCATTTTATCTGTAGTGCCAAGTTTCTCATACTTGGTTGCACTACTAGGTCTGAATGAAACCGGGAGGGTTTGTGCATGTTGACATGCCATATTTTTTTAATTTGGATATGCAGTTTCTGTGGAAAGGTGGAAAAAATACATTTTTAAAATTTTTCTGTAGTTAGATCAAAGGGGTTGTGCAGGATTTTACTATTGGTGGTATCTGATCGGCAGGAGTCCAACATCCTGCATCCCTGCTGAAAGTTGGGGTAGTAGTGAATGGAGCTGGTTATTGAAGTGCTGTTCCCATTCACTTCAATGGAAGCAATGCTGCAATAACCATGCACTACAAAATGGATCTACAATAGCTGTGTAGTTCCAAGCATTGACTTTTGGCACTGTAGCTACTGTAGAACAGCTGATCGGTGGGGGTTCAGGTTGTCACGCCCTGCCAATCAAATATTTATGGACTATCCTGAGGATAGGCCATCAGTAGTAAAATCATGGGCAAATCATGGCATCTGTTCTTAATGGAGCCATGACAATTTTGGGAATCTCAATGAATTCTGGTAGATGCACTGCACAATGTACTGTTATTGCCTTAAAAAAACAGAAACTTCGACGAACAGAAAGCAATGGTAGAATGAAGAGCATGAAGAGGTTCTCAGCTTTGGACAATACATACTTTTTAGAAGGATTTCTTCTTTGTTTTTACGTTTGTATGTGTATTTCACCATAGCAACGTGAACCTGCGTATTGGGTTGTGCTGACTGCAATCCCCATTTTATTACTTTTTAGAAGGAACCTTTGAAAATTAGATATTTTTATGCTAGGATCCCAATAATTGGCAATACTTTGTGGAAGAGCTGGTAGTAAGTGTTCAATATCACTCCAGCACCACATGTGATTACTAGGTTTGAGCGAATCAACTTCGGATGGAACATTAGGATGTACCACTGGGAACCGAACCCGAGTTCGGGAAATGTTTTTTTACAGTAGATATTAAATTATGAAGTTATTATGCGAAGTCTCGTGAGACTTCGCAAAGTAATAACTTCGGCTCATCTGAGCCAATACATTCTAATACTGTACGGAGCACTCGCTCGTTTTTTTGTATTATATGATTTACACCCAGGTTAATTTGAAATCAGTTTTATGGGTTAGAAAACTCATTTTTATATAACCAAATGGGAAACTCTGAGTAAAATTTGGACACCACTAGGGGGAACTAATGAGCTTACTGTATACTGGTTACACATGGAACTCAATATCCACATGCCTGCTGTCTGTTGACTATATACATATGGGCAATTGGCATATATTTCTTAAAATATCTGTGCAGAGATCGCAGCTACAAACTAATTATGCATCTGCAGGAGTGGAGGAGCACACTGTCAGTTTCAGCGGGGTTCCCCATAGAGAAGGCAGGGATGTTTTTTTTTTTACTGTCGCTGTCTTCCCAATTGCTCTATACACAATGCTTAACAAGTGCTGTGTATAGAGCAAAGCAACAATGCCACTTCCTACTCAAGTCCCATTGGTCATGTAACCGCCGGGGACAGGAAGTCTAACTGAGCTGCTGAGTCTTACCAAATCCAGATCAGCTCTACAGAGAGGTTGTACAGTGCAACTGGGGCTACTAAGTCAGTCCCAGTTATGGCTGGTCCATATCAACATTATGAATTCCGTAATAACATGGTTATAATGGGAAATAACGGAATTCGTAAGACAGAATTTAAAACGGAAACCTTTAGAGGCATTCCGTTTTGATCCATCGTAATTCAGGACTATGGGCAGCATAACGGATCCATCTGGTTTCCATTAGGCCCCTTTCACACGGGCGAGTTTTCCGCGCGGGTGCAATGCGTGAGGAGGACGCATTGCACCCGCACTGAATCCGGACCCATTCATTTCTATGGGGCTGTGCACATGAGCGGTGATTTTCACGCATCACTTCTGCGTTGCGTGAAAATCGCAGCATGCTCTATATTGTGCGATTTTCCCGCATTGTTGATTAGCAACGGGACCCAATCTCTATTATTTTCCCTTATAACATGGTTATAAGGGGAAATAATAGCATTCTTAATAAAGAATGCATTGTTAAATGAAGTGGAGGGGGTTAAAAATAATAAAAGTTAACTTACCTCAGCCACTTGATCGCGTAGTCGCGATCTCTCCTCTCTTTCCCTGCAGCATCTAAGATCTAAAGGACCTGTGATGACGTCACATCACATGGTCCAATCACATGGTCCATCACCATGGTAAGATGGACCATGTGATTGGACCATGTGATGTGACGTCATCACAGGTCCTTTAGATCTTAGATGCTGCAGGGAAAGAGAGGAGAGATCGCGACTACGCGATCAAGTGGCTAAGGTAAGTTAACTTTTATTATTTTTAACCCCCTCCACTTCATTTAACAATGCATTCTTTATTAAGAATGCTATTATTTCCCCTTATAACCATGTTATAAGGGAAAATAATCAATTCTCCCGAAGACCCGAAACCGGACTTCAGTGATGAAGTCCGGCTTCGGGTTGGGTACCAAACATTGCGTTTTTTCTTACGCGCGTGCAAAACGCGTTACAAACGCTTGCACCCGCGCGGGAAAAATGCGCATATTCCTGCAACGCACCCGCCTCTTATCCGGGCGTCAAACATGACGCCCGTGTGAAAGAGGCCTTATACAGGATGGAAAAGAAAGTCCTGTCGACAGGATCATAACCCATTCATCCCATATCTCAAAATTACTGTTATGGAAAGGAGAAATAATAAAAAAAATATTTCAGTTGCATAATGTGCTACTAACAAAAAGTAAAAAACAAAATGTGAAAAAATGACTTTTCTGCCCTTTTTAACATTTTCCTGGTTTAAAAAAACAAAAAGTGCTAAAATAAAAATTACATAAAAATAAAGCCCCATTGAAAAAGGATGCAAAAATTATTTACATAAACAAACTGAAAAAATGTTATGGCTTTCAAAGATGCATGGTCAGGAAAAGAGTAAATGTTCTGGTCTTGGAACTGGATGAATAGTTTGCCAGACTCCCTCTAGTATTGGCTTTAAGGTGGCATAAATCTTTAACACAATTGGGGGAGCTTATTATTTCCTTCATGGAAGATGCTGGTTTCTTCTTAAGCTATATTTATGATATTGCACTGTTCTTGCCACTTTTGAAAAGTTGGTGGGAAAAATGGGCCTGGTTAGCTATGTCAATTTGGACTACACTCATTTCTCCAGTAGGTGTGATTAAGAACTGTAGTCAAACGCATTCATTGTAATGATGGGCCGAATTTATCAAACAACATTTGATAAATTTGGCTCACATTAAATCAATGCAGGCTCAAACAAAACTAATTTCAAAAATTCTCCTCATTATAATTTCCCCACCAATGTCTATGCAGGAGAATAAAAATATAGGAATAATAATAATAATAATTGCAGCAGTAAAGTAGAAAAATGGCTGAAAAAACAATCTTAAATATAGAAGATCTGTTTTTCTGTGATTCTTCATATGTAAAATAGTACTATGTCCCACGTATCTTCACAGATTTTATGGTTTTTCATGTATTGTTGCATCTGGTGTTTTTTCCCCTAATCGTTATATGTATTTTATACTAAGTAACTAAAAATGATCCATTTTGTCCAAAAAGTTATAAAAATTATATATAAATATTACAAACTTTGAAAAATTACCCGTGATTTTTTTTAACCCACAATGCTCATGTGCTTTATAAAAACAGAATTGAGAAATATCATAAGGCGTCTGAGAGAAGGAAACCTTATTATTTATTTCATTTTGTCTCTGTTTCCCGTGTGGCTTCTAATAATCATTCAGTCTATCAATCTTGCCTGTAAGAGCATGGTAACCTGATTGTCTTTCCTGTGACCCATGCAAAGGACAAATAATTGTAAGCCACTATATTCTTCTGAGTCTCTGACATAGATAGATAACACTCTGGCTGCATCTAATGTATGCAGCTGGTGATTCCTTGGATTACCTGGGGATTAGTTGGCGAAAAGATGCTGCAATAATATCCTCATTAAAGTGATACACATAAATAACCTTTGGCTGAAAAGGATGAGCTGTTCTTCAAATGACCTTGCCCAGGTAGAGTTGATATGAGATGGATCAAAGGATTGCGATTGGAAGACTTTCCATTCTCACTGCCTGCCACTATGAAATTCTCACATCCAGCCGTACAATCTCTCTCGTATTAAAAGATGGATATTTTACACCGGAAACTCTGCAGCAGACAGCAATGATGAATTTCACATTCTTCCATCCCATGGCTATCTTTTTTTTCTGTTGTAAAGCTATTCATAAGGTGACCAGACACACTGGAAGAATGTTGGCCAAACCTGCCATTTTCAGCTGGACCTCCCAACCATCTAATGTGTCCTCAATTCTTACCTGATGGTAGATGTTGAGGGACAGGACAATGGGGCAGTTGGACTTCTTCATGTCCGATTCTTTTGTTCTCGATAAGGTGTTCTTAGTCCACTCAGCCAATTTATAACACTTGCATGCTTCACTGAACTGAGTGTGCAGCTTTATGGCTTTATATGGTGCTTCTTTAAAGCATTTGACACAATGAAGAGTAATTTTTTAAAATGCAAAAGCTTCAAACTTGAGTCATCGTAAGGAGGGTTAAATGTTTGTTTCACATTCCTCTATTCACATATCATAATGATCGCCTAACAAAGACATTCAATGGGCCTACATAGTAGTATCAGCCACAGTGCTCCTCTAACAGTATCCAGAGAGTCTCCTTAGAGTAGCGGTCACAAGAAATCCACAACACAGCCTGCCATGAACTCATAGATTGTCTGGAGCATCAAACCCCCATTACGTAAGCCATACCGTAAAGGGGCTGGCCACAGTATAGGTAATACTGTGGCCAGCCCCTGCTGGGACTGCTGGGACCTACGCATCACGAGAATGAGGGTCTCATAGCTTGTGCTTCCTCCCAGTAACAAAGATGAAATCAATCAGGGCTGGGTTTCATCTCTTCAAATATACTATAGCAACTGGTCATGCTGCCTCCATGTACAGCATCCCACTGCAGAGCAGAAGCACACTGCAAAAAGGGGTTAAAAATATATTTTTGTGTAGTATATGCATTACTGTATTAATTCCATACAATAGGCCGTGTTTACATCCACCACTAGATACGACTGGTGTCTCCCTCTCTATATAGAAAGGAGGGGTTAGAGATGATCAGACTAGTCAAGACTAGTCCTTTGTCAGAGCAGAGAGAATAGACCATGTGTCGAGTCAGAAAACTGAAAGAGAAGCCAGCCCTGGATTAGGCTCCAGCCAGGGCCAGGACAGAAAAGAACTGTATATACTTGGAAAAGCAGGCCATATGTAGAAGAGGAGGTGGTGCAGAGAGAGGTTCTTTGGAGAATTGCATTCTGATAGGCACTACTAAGTCACCATTGCCACGTGTCAAGGAATGTAAAGCCCTATGGTGCATAGACACACTTGAGGAGCAGATTGATCACCTGCTCAAGAGAAAATATTCACATCCCACAGAATACATTGTTGAAATGTACATTGTCTAAGTACAGCAACCTGACCCAAAAAAGTTCAAAGCACAATCTGGTGTTAGGGTTGCCCTGAGGTTGCATTGCAGAAAGAGAAGTGTTAAGGAGGATGGCTTTAAAGTGACTCTGTCAGTGCTGGAACATCCCCCAGAGTAAGCGGTGTATAGTGTAAGTCAGGGAAGCTCAAACTGCGGCCCTCCAGCTGTTGTAAAACTACAACTCCCACATGCCCTGCTGTAGGCTGATAGGTGTAGGCTGTTCAGGCATGCTGGAGGGCCGCAGGTTGAGCATCCCTGGTGTAAGTAATGCTGAGTCTGATTATGTAACTTTTACCTTCTTACTCACTTGTATTCTTACACTATGCTTCCAACAAACCTGCACTAACATGCATTAAAAGGGCTCCTGTTTGAGTTTACTCAATTATGTATGTGAGCACAGGAGTCCTCTTAATGCATTTTACTTGACATTACTTAAAGGGATTATCCCATGACTAATGTAAAAAATGAAAATCAGACATCATATGACAACCTCTTTCTAACAAAGCAAAAACCAGCCCTGTACCTCACATGGATCCAGAGATCTCCACATTCATTGCTCTGCTAGATTAATATCAAGCTGAAAGCTCAAGGGGAGTGTCTTTTCTGCTGCAGCTCAGAGGCGTGTCCATGCTCTGCCTATCACAGCTCAGGGGGCATGTCCATGCTCTGCCTATCACAGCTCAGGAGGCAGTTGAAGAATGAAACTGAGCATGTGCGGCCTTATCAGTAAGCAGGTCAAAGAAATAAGGAAAAAAAACAAACAGCAGGTGGCGCTCTACAGATACATTTTATTGAATAACCCAGTGGCTTTTCCAAATTTCAAATTAGATGCAATTACAAAAGTATTTAGATATATGCGCTGGTTTGAAAAGTGTAGACTATTTTCGTGGGACAACCCCTTTAAACTATAAACCTCTTACTCTAGTTTGGGGGTGTTTCAGAGCTGACAGATTCCCTTTAAAAAGACATCTTGGCCTATTAGCTACCTTTGATGCTGTGTTACCTGTGAAAACTGTGAAAAGTGCATTTGTGTATCATCTACCAGTCCAGGCATTCTGAGAACTGTGACTGATCTGCCTGAACTTAATTCTTCAGTAAGAAACCATTCTGCTGTTACCCTAGCCTCATTACTTTCTGCACCACTACACTGCACCGACATCCACCTCTACACTACAGGAGTGGGGCGTAGCTATATGGGGTGCAGAGGTAGCAATCACTACCGGGCCCAGAAGCCTGAGGGGGCCACTGGTATTATAGAAAGTGCATGCTGGTCAAGTTACATGTCTGGCAGGAGGGAAGGGGGGAGTTGGCGCCATTTCAATTTTTGCCTCAGTCAGCACGAAGCCTATGTGCATCCCTGCCCTTGGCCATAGTTCACTGAGAGAAGGGGGGTCCAAGCTGAACTCTTGCACCAGGGCCCATGAGCCTTTAGCTACGCCGCTGCACAAGACCTTGCCTTGCACCTCAAAAGAACCAACCCCAAGAGCATCCCCAAGCTATATGAGGCAAAAGACCCCAAGTACCAGGGTATGCCTCAAAGGGAAAAAAAAGGTGCGTAGTTCTCATCACTGTAAGGCTCAGGGAAGCGTCACAGTGAGTACTGACTACAACCACCATTCTCTCTGCTATCACTTCTCTGCTCTCCTCTTGGGTCGCTGCACATGGTATGTTTCCCCTTTTCAATGAGTATCAGTACAAACCACATCCCTACTATGCTTCATGTGAATTAATGAGCTCACCCATATGGGATTAGCCAGAATAAACCTTAACACCTGCCGGACGTGATTTTTAGGGCAATTAAAATTGCCTGTGACCCTTGTTCTTGGTGTTACACAGCCGCACAGTTTTGCAGATGCTGGCAGCACATCAGACTGTAATTTCACACTCCATAGGTCACATACAGTATTCCTGTAATGCATTATAACCCATCCTTACCACAAAGACTTGTAGTCAAAGTGTAACGGTGCTGTATGTATGCACACATGTTGGTGAATGTGCAAACATTCCAATTTTTGAAGGCATGAACCTGACATATTTTTATACACTACAATTTATTTTTGTCTTAAGTTCTCCTTAAAGGAACCCTTAACAGCCTTCAGTCTCATTAATACATCGTATGCTATTGCTATGCATGCATTTTATTAGCATCCTTAAATTTTATCCTCCTCATGAGAAGGAATCATTGAAGCAGCTAATCAATCCACATTTATGTTTCCCAATATTCATTTTTGCAAGGCAGTCATAAAATTGTCTGCAAATGATCTTCAGCTTGCAACTGAATGGATTAATTCCAGAATATTGTTGGTGCTTTCTGTCTTATGAAATATTGAGCAGTACTAGAAGTGATGACATTTTATGCATAGTGTCCTCCATAGTCTGATTAGACTCAACTTGGTAGGCAGGTAACATAGCTTTGAGTTCTTTGATCGTGGCCTGGCCAAGAGAATATGTAAGTGAATCCTTGGCCAAAAAAATCCAAACTTCTTCAGATCCATAAATTATCATGTTGAGAAGATGTAATTTTTATAAAAGACAATGAGGGACAATGAGGGTTCCCACACACCATTCTTGATTCCGGTGTATCTGAGTGAGATGCTCCTATTTTATTAAGAAGCAGATGGCTTAATAAATTAGGCAGGTCTCTAGCATTTTATGGGACAGAAACTGAAGTCTACGTCCTCCGGGAGTTGGTGTAGATTTCAGCTACTACTTTTGCCAGTTTCTGGCCAGCCCTGCTAAGCCCTGTCCTCTCACTAAGGTATGGCCCTTTTCCTATCACTTTAGAAAAGTGTCGAGAAGCATCAAAAGTCACAAATTTTTGTGCATATATGGCGTGCCTATATGGCGTGTCCCATAATTTGGGTCTTTACACGACCATTGGGGTGCACAAACATTAGTAGATTTATCAAAATAGGTTTGAAAGAAAACTGGCTTAGTTGCCCATCGTGGAATCAGATTCCACTTTATATTTTCCAAGGAAGCTCTAAAAAACGAAAGGTGGAATCTAATTTGTTACTATGGGCAACTAAGACAGTTTTCTTTACACCAGTTTTAATAAGTCTCCTTCATTGTTGGGAAGAGTAACATAGCAAGGATTAAGATAAAGGACCTTCATCAATAGATGGATACTATCATAAGAATCATTGAAATATATGAGGATCTGTGCATAGGACCATCTGGACTCAAAATAAACTTGATGGTACATTTACTAGTTGTGTTGACACTCGTAAGAGGCAGGTGTGAGCTGCATCATGTATGTACATATTGTGTTCAGAAGTAGGTCAATGTTGATTGGAGCATCCCAAAGCTGCCTGTCTATATTGCCTGTTGTAAGGTCAGGCTTCAGTCTCGTAACATTTGCCTAAAGGCAAAGTTAAGAATCTACCTTATAATATTATTTTCTGTGAATAGTATTCTAATTTTCTAATTATTGCTGGTAATCAAAAATTTATTTTGTGAGATTTATGAAAACTAGTGCAAAGGAAAAATGCAACCAACCATTTTCTGAAAAAAATCAAACTGGAATTTGATTGTTTTCTATGGGTTGTGGCTCCACTTTCCTTTAATAATTATTCACCATTGTATGGAAAGAATAGGATAATTAAATGGGGTGTCTCACTTCAACTATAACTTCAGTAAATTGAATTTATCATGTAGAGAAAGTTAATACAAGGCACTTACTAATGTATTGCGATTGTCCATATTGCCTCCTTTGCTGACTTGATTCATTTTTTCATCCAATTATACACTACTCGTATCCAGAGGTTACGACCACCCTGCAATCCAGCAGTGGTGGGCGTGCTTGCACAACATAGGAAAATTGGCCTGCCTATGCACACTCCCAAGGTTCTAGCCACCAGAGAAGGTGGTGCCTTTTCTTATAGTGTGCAAACAGGGCAACCACTGCTTGAATGCAGGGTGGTCATAACCCCTGGATATGAGCAGTGTACAATATGATGGAAAAATGAATAAAGCCAGAAAAAGAGGTAATATTGACACAGTTCCTTAGTAAGTGCCTTGTATTAACTTTCCTTCCATGATAAATTCCATTTTCTGAAGTGAGACAACCCCTTTGAGAGCAATTAGAATAGTTCTTGTAAGAATAGAAAAAAATCTAGCCATGGTGTTGTCACTAGAACTTCTGTAAAAGACATTCACTTCTCATTAGGCCAGAGTACTTTACTTTTAAAACTCAGATAACTAACAAACTAGTATTGTCTGCCAAGTTGCAGATACACTGGAGTTGCACACTGGCCTCCTCCATCTGTCTACAAGCCTGCTAGGTAACATTACACACATTTCCCTCACCTCTCTCATGCTGCAGAGACAGATAATGCCTACTTAAATCAGTGCTGATGCTGCTGTAATCACAGGACATTATTAGCTGATAAGTTTCATCTTCAGATACATAAATGGCTTGTAATTATTTGGGTAACTTATTCAAGTTATTTTAGCTATATCCCCATTTTCTCCTGCTGCTGACAAAAGCAGGAATGACATACAGGTCTGCAGTTATTTAAGTTGCCTCCCACTCTGCCTTATACTGAAATAGTTATGAAACTAAAAACAGCATAGATAACGCTGATATTAATTCTTACAGGCTATGTAAACCTTTGGTTGGCAATTCTTTATTAGTGCATTGTACTAATTTTCAGTTGCTGTTTATTAAAAATATGGAGTCCTTTTTTATGTACATAGCTGAGATCCTCTAGTAGCTGCCTGTGGATTTTCTCTCTTTTCCATCAGTCGGGCTCCTTATCTCTGCTCTCTGACCTTATAAACACTCACTAAAGCTCAATCTTATCTTATTGATTAATACGTGTTTATGACGCCTTAGTAATTTACAGATAAGGGTTAATAGATGACTGGCACAAAATTAAAGTAAAAGTAGGATGCACACAGCTAGAAAAACAGTGACAGAATGGCTCAAATCTTTTTTATAAAGACCAATAGAAAAAAAATATTTTAGCCCTAAATTAGTACAATGCAAGGTTAAAAAAAATAAAAAATTGCCCGCAAAAGTTTACATAGCCTATAACTTTACGTAATGAGATGTATAGTTTTTTAAGAAAAGGTTTACTTTATCACCAAAAACATATGATGTCATTTATCAAACTGGTGTAAAGTAGAACTGGCTTAGTTGCCTAAAGCAACCAATCAGATTCCACCTTTCATTTTTTGACAGCCCATTTGGAAAATGAAAGGTGGCATCGGATTGGTTGCTATGGGCAACTAAGCCAGTTCTACTTTACACCAGTTTGATAAATTACCCTAATAATTTATATGGCACTATGGAATAAGATGCATTTCTTTAGTATAGGAAATATAATGATTTTTTTTTTACTTTTCATATTTTCTAGAAAATGAAATGAAATTAGAATAGCTATTAAGAAACACAGGACTGACACCTACTTCACTGATTCCTGAAACTGAACTCTGGACCAAAAGAACTATACCATCATCAGGACGTTTCAGGTAGTGCCTGACAATATCCTCACACTGTGCTTGATTGAAAGAAATGCTTGAAAAAAGTTGTATTTTTATGCTGATAATGTTATCTACTGCAGTACTGTAAAATAGGTTTGTTTTTAGGTATTTCTAAATGAAATTATAGCCAGCAATATGAGAGCATGGCATAATTCACTGCCAAACAATAATTCAGTGATCGCTACTTCAAAAAAAAAACAAAAAAAAACATGTCGCCACAAAATGCAGTGCAATCTGCAGGCAGCATATTATAGAGCAGGAGGATTAATACTATGTATAGTTATGTGGGAAAATATGCAATAAAACTTGTAATTTGTACAGTTAAATCTCTGCTACTACTCTTTCTGGTTTCATTGTTCAGTTATCAGTAACTGACAGCTATCTATGTATACACTCTTACACAAGGAATGCTTTTGATCACTGATAACACCTCCCTATGTACAGCTATCAGTGACTGACAGCTATCTCTGTATACACACTTACAAAGGGAATGCTATCAATCACTGATAACACCTCACCTGTGTACAACTATCAGTGACTGCCAGCTATCTCTGTATACACACTTACAAAGGGAATGCTATCAATCACTGATAACACCTCACCTGTGTACAACTATCAGTGACTGACAGCTATCTCTGTATACACACTTACACAGAGAACACTATCAATCACTGATAATACCTCCCCCGTGAACAACTACTAGTGACTGACAGCTGTCTCTGTATACACACATACACAGAGAATGCTATCAATCACTGATAACACCTCACCTATAAACATCAATTAGTGACTGACAGTTATCTCTGTACACACACTTACATAGAAAATGCTATCAACCACTGATAACAGCGTCCCCATGTACATCTATCAGTGACTGACAGATATCTTTATATACACACTTACACAGAGAATACTATCAATCACTGATAACACCTCTCCCGTGTACAGTTTTCAGTGACTGACAGCTATCTCTGTATACACACTTACAAAGAGAATGCTATCAATCACTGATAACACCTCCCCCGTGTACAGTTTTCGGTGACTGACAGCTATCTCTGTATACACACTTACACAGAGAATGCTATCAATCACTGATAACACCTCCCCATGTACAGATATTAGTGACTGACAGCTATCTCTGTATACACACTTACACAGAGAATGCTATCAATCACTGATAACACCTCCCCCGTGTACAGCTATTAGTGGCTGACAGCTATCTCCGGGCTCGAACTGGCCAACAGGGGTACAGGGGAATTCCCCGGTGGGCCCCTGAGCAAGGTGGTTCCCTAGTCTCCCACCCCCTGCAAAAGTGGCACATAAGACAGTAGACTTATTGCACTACATACACATATTCAATGTACAGCACCTCAACCAGCCAATGTTCATATAAAAATCTTGTTAGATTATTTATTATACTTAAATGTATCCGTATGGTGGGCCCCCAAAATAAATTTTACTGGTGGGCCCTAGGTACCCCAGTCTGACACTGGCTATCTCTGTATACACGCTTACACAGAGAATGCTATTACTCACTCAACACATCCCCATGTACAGATATCAGTGACTGACAGATATCTCTGTATATACACTTACACAGAGAATGCTATTAATTACTGATAAGACCTCCCCCATGTACAGCTATCAGTGAATGACAGCTATTTCTGTATACTGAAGCAAAAATACATGGGATGACAGCACCATTGTAGGTAAATACCCAAAGTCCATATAGTGGCGGTGCCTGCGATGTTAGGACCTGACCATTGGTCCCCAATACGATACCAAACAAGAAAGGATCGCGGCACTCCTTCGTCTGTAGAAAATGTTCTTTATTCCACCTTAAAGTGCGACGTTTCGACTTTAATCAAGTCTTTATCAAGCATTGATGCTTGATAAAGACTTGATTAAAGTCGAAACGTCGCACTTTAAGGTGGAATAAAGAACATTTTCTACAGACGAAGGAGTGCCGCGATCCTTTCTTGTTAGCTATTTCTGTATACACACTTACGCAGAGAATGCTATTAATCACTAACAACACCTCTCCCGTGTACAACTACTAGTGACAGACAGCTATCTCTGTATACACACTTCATCAGGTGAAACTGTTGTTTGTACACACACCTAAATGATTGTTTCTGGCAGCAGATTGTGCTGTCTAAGAAGAAATCTGCTGTCCAGAAAAATGCAGCTATATGAGGACGAGCAATCACAAAAGTGATACCTTGTTCTCATACTGTGGAGGTGATCTCTGCATGTAAGTGCAGCATTTCACCCCCCACTGAATGAGCAGCTTACTGTCAGGAAGGAATGCTTCCTTCCCGACAATCAGCTTTAACTCTGCCCGTGTAAATCCACCTTTACACAGGGAATGCTATCAATCACTGATAACACCTTCTCCATGTACAACTGAAAATGTGTATATCTTTTCATTATCTATCAAATAACCTTTATTTGCTGAAATCAGAATATTCTTTAAATGGTCCACTAGGCAATGGTTCTTCCACTAGGGAATGTCCCATTTCTCCTTAATATTCAGCTACAAAGAAAAGGAGGTGATACTGTGGTAAATTGGGAGCATGGCATCTGAGCGGCTTTCCACGGGAACGCTGCCCTCCCAGGGCCTTATGTGGAGATCAGGGTAGTCGTTCATTCCTTGTGATAGCCTCAAGCCTGCTAAAGACTACAATGATTTCCCCAGTGATGTTGCCTGTTACATGGCTCCTTGGAACATAGTAATTCCTTTGGAATTCATTGTATTCTATGGGAGAAGTGATCAGATGATCCCATGTTAAAGTTCCATGCTGCTTTACCTCCCCAAATTAAATAATAAGTTATCAAAAAGTCATACACACTCAAAAATGGTATCAATTAAACTTAAACTAGTTATTGGAGTCAGAATATGACAATGCAAATTTAAAAAAAAACATCCGAGAATGAAAATAACAGGTCAGTTTTACCACTCAGGGGACACTGTAAAAACAAAACCCCAAAAACGGTGATGGAAATGAATTTTTCCCAATTCCGCCCCATTTGGAATTTTATATTACATTGTATACAATATTAATTGGTGCCATTAGAAAGTACAATTTATCCCACAAAAAAAAAAATTCATACAGCTATGTGAATGAAAAAATAAAAATGGTTATGGCTCCTGGAACGAAGGGAGTGAAAAAACAAAAACGCAGTAATGTAAAATCTCCAGGTAATGAAGTGGTTAAAGAGACAATACACTATTTGTTTTTACTTTCAGAAACCAGCCTTTTTTCTACAGTTTTTACGTGTGTAATAAGCATATTTTAGCAGAGTAATATCATATATTTTTGTCACACCCAGGGGAAGTCTAATTATGCCTTTTGCTGTTTCCCAAAAACCTGTATAAATGTTTTTACTGTTTCTAAAAGTGCTCTGATATTAGTATATAGTTTGATCACAATCAGGGGATGTCCAATTGGACCTGTATTTATTCCCAAAAACCTGTTTTTGACTGTTTATAAGTACTCAAATAAGTGCATTTTAGTTGGTCAGTAGTAATGTACATTTTAGTAGTGCAAACAGCAGTCGCAGCACAGTCAGCACAAGTCATCTATCTAGTAGTAGTAGCAGCAGGCCACAGTTCTCCCTCACTTCCGGTGAGCAAAAGATTATTATCCAGGAGAAAGTGGATGACATTGCGGACTGGATGGCTCACTCATCCTCTCAGTCACAGCAGAATAATGTCAATGTCACCTCTAAGGCCCCTTTCACACGGACGAGTTTTCCGTGCGGGCGCAATGAGTGAGGAGGACGCATTGCACCCGCACTGAATCCGGACCCATTCATTTCTATGGGGCTGTGCACATGAGCGGTGATTTTCACTCATCACTTCTGCGTTGCGTGAAAATTGCAGCATGCTCTATATTGTGCGTTTTTCACGCAATGCAGGCCCCATAGAAGTGAATGGGGCTGCGGGAAAATCGCAAGCATCCGCAAGCAAGTGCGGATGCGTTGCCATTTTCCCGCATGGTTGCTTAGCAACGGGACCCGATCTTTATTATTTTCCCTTATAACATGGTTATAAAGGGAAATAATAGCATTCTTAATAAAGAATGCATAGTAAAATGAAGAGGAAGGGGTTAAAAATAATAAAAGTTAACTTACCTTAGCCACTTGATCGCGTAGTTGCGATCTGTCTTCTCTTTCCCAGCATCAGCTAAGAACTAAAGGACCTGTGATGACGCGCCATCACATGGTCCAATCACATGGTCCATCTTACCATGGTGATGTGACGTCATCACAGGTCCTTTAGTTCTTAGCTGATGCTGGGAAAGATCGCAACTACGCGATCAAGTGGCTAAGGTAAGTTAACTTTTATTATTTTTAACCCCTTCCACTTCATTTTACTATGCATACTTTATTAAGAATGCTATTATTTCCCCTCATAACCATGTTATAAGGGAAAATAATAAATTCTCCAGAAGACCCGAAACTGGACTTCAGTGATGAAGTCCGGCTTCGGGTCTGGGTACCAAACATGGCGATTTTTTTCACGCGCGTGCAAAACGCATTACAAACGTTTGCACCCGCGCGGGAAAATCGCGCATATTCCCGCAACGCACCCGCCTCTTATCCGGGCGTCAAACATGACGCCCGTGTGAAAAAGGCCTAAGTCTGACACTATGCTTTTCTTCTGCTACTTCTCCTTGCTGCCCTAGAGAAGCCTTTAGTTTGCATGATCTCTTTCTTCACTGCCCCCTCCTAGTGGGAAACCTTCTTTTTTCTTACCAAAGGCCAACAACATTTGCTATCAAAGATATTCAAGATAGCCTTCCTTTGGTTGAGTTGTGTGAGAACAGTCAGTATTTGTACTGCCATAAGGAAGAGGTTCAGGAAGTGGGAGACCGGATGACTCAAATACATAGCTGTGTTCAGTGGCATACCTCTAATAGAGGCAGAAAATGCAGCTGCTATGGGGCCTGTAGAGGAAGGGGGCCCGACCCCGCAGGAAAGCCCCGCCCCAATTGCAGTTACATAGCTAGCTGTGCAGAAGGACTTGCGATGATCTCATTAGCATGTGATCAGGGCAGCCATCCCATACCCATAATATCCTAATACTTGGAGTTGTAGTATTGTCCTACTGTATCCCCCTCCATGTAATGTTCGCTGATGCCCTATAATAACAGTGTGGGCATTCTGGGAGTTGTAGTTATCTAAATTTATTATATCCACTAATGCTGTATAATAACAGTTTGGTAATGATGGGGGTTGTAGTTCTCTCTTCTTGTACCATCCCCCTGTAATGTCAACTTGTGTTCCAAAAAACATCCTAGACATGTTGGGAGTTGTAGTTCTTTCCTCTTTTACACCATGTATTGCCAACTAATTTTTACTTGTCTTACAGTGCCGACAGTAGTTCCAGCAGTCTCTCTTGATCCGGCATTGCTAGAGATTGTGCTAGGGCACAACAGCGAAAATCACGGTAGTGCTGGCTCTGGCATATCTGGACACGGGGGCCCAATTGAGATTCTTGCTATGGGGCCCAGTAATTTTATGTACGCCCCTGGCTGTGTTGGTGGTGGTTGTAACAGTAGTGGTTCTTGTAGCCATGGTGGTAGGGGCACTGGTAGCCATGGTAACATTGGCACTTGGGTAAATACAGAGGAAGGAATATTTAGGGGGCCAAATCATCCATGATGACATATCACAGTGTGATAAAAGTAGGGAAAGGGTGAGGACTATAATGATGATTGTGTGTTGGAAAGGACCTGGAAACCAGATCAGGGTGCTGAAGAGGAGGTGACATCAGAGAAAAAGCGTGGTAGCTGTAGCTGCAATAAAGAGCAGGGGCATCATATGGCCAAAACATAAAAAAAGACTGTCAAGGCCAGAACTGCTTCTATTGTGGTCAGCTTATGAACTGGTGATGCTGCTGATACCATTTGTGCAGAAAAAAAATGTGCTAGACCTAGGCCAGACTCAACTGCTGATAGCTCTGTGTGGGCATCTCCTATATGATAATGTTTCTTAACAGTGCCGGCAGACAAAACCACCTTGTGCAAGTTATGCTGTATGAAAATAAGCTGTGGGTGTTCCAACACAAATATTTGTTGCAGCACACAAGGTGACATCACCAGATCCAGTGACATAATAGAAGTGGCCAGCAATCGGAACAAAACTGTCCTTCTCATACTCTTCTATGTGGTAGCCAGGCTGCATCCACAAGCAGTACAGAGTCCTTGTCATCGTCATCATCAGTTACTGCTTCTCCTCTTGTCTCCTTCTTCTCTGCACGTGGTCAGTCATCCACAATGGAATGTGTGGCCAGGAAACAACTATACATGCCTAGCAATCTGCTTCTGTGCAAGCTGAACTCCTACCCGGCCAAATTGCTGGAGATGCAGTTACTGCCAGGGGTGTAACAATAGGGAAAGCAGGAGAAGCGGCTGCTTTGGGGCCCTGACCCAGAAGTAGCCCATCCAAGAGGAGAAGTACTAAAAGATTTTGTCAGGGCCCCTCAACATTATTACACAATGAAATTATATACAGTGGCAGTATAGACAATGTAGAAAACGGAAGGAACAGCTGCCGGGCCTGGTCTGAAAGAGCGATCTTTACTAGCAACAGGAAAGGGGGCGGCATGAAAGGAAGGGGTTGTGAAAAAATTACTGGGGGAGGGGGCCCCATTCAAAAATTTGCTGTGGGGCCCAGTCATTTCTAGTTATGCCACTGGTTACTGCCGTACCACTAAGTGGATTCCACTACCTTTAGTGAACTGATAACATGCGCTGAGCCTCAATGGAAGATACCACGCCAAAATATTTCTCCAGAAAAGCCATCCCTGCCTTGTACTCTTGCGTAAAGGACAATGTAGGTTTCTTCTTGGAACTGTCCATGTAAGGCAAAGTGCAGGCCACCTATGATGTCTGGAGCAACAGTTATGGCCAGGGATAACACAGGTCATTCATGACCCTCTGGTTTAATGTTTTGCGTGACTTAAACATCACTTCACATTCTCCACTTCCCAACAGAAATAGGCAGAGCGTTGCTCCCATTCCCCCATCCTGATATAATATGTGTAAACTGTCTTAGAACTAATAAGTCTCGGTGAGAGAAGCCACACAGCAGATCAGTTGCTAAAGAGCATTAAACCACATATTTACATCTGGATATCTGCCCTCCAACTACAACTAGGTAATGTGGTTAACAACAATGGCAGGAACATCGTGGCAATGCTGAATTAGGGGGAAATAACATATGCTCCCTGCATGGCACACATGATAAATTAAGTGGTGCAATGCTTTTAAAAAAAGTTTTGTGGCTTGTAGAAGGGGCTCGTCATGTCCAGGAGAGTGTCTGCGCCTTTAAACCTCTTGATTTGCGATGTTCCAATTAGCTGGAATTCCACCTTGCATATGCTGAAGAGTCTTTGTAAGCAGAGTAAAGAGGTCAATGATTATATAATTCTCAAGAAGGGAACGTATGTTATTATGAGGTTATGCAGTGGCAGCTACACGTACCGCATACTCAGGCACTTCAAAGAGGCCACCAGATTTATCAGTAGGGACAACAGTAGCATCAAAGATGTCATCCCCTATATATTTATAATTGAGAAAATACTCATGCTGATGCAACAAAGGCTGGTGGAAAAAAAAGAGCTTCCACATCTTTGCTGATCACCCAGTAGCTGTTGGGGACTCGTTCAGAAAAAGTCCCATGGAGGAGGAAGTGAAGGAGGATGAGGATGAAAATGACATGCTACCACTGAAAGAGAAGAAGGGGCAGATGTAGGTAGTGGTGGTGCAGGAGGACAAGGTTGATGATGATGATGATGATGACAACATAGGCCATGACCAATCATGGCAGTGGGGACAGAACAAGAAAGAGCTGAGTCCTCGAGCATGCTGTCATCTACAAGTGTAGAAATCATTGCATCTGTCAAAATGAATGTGACATGGATCTGTAAGCAATGAATAAATCTGCCATTGCTGACAGTGGCCATGCCTGTTCATCATGTGCTATACTGTTGCTACTCCCTCTGCTACTATTCCGATACAGCGACGCATCTACTACCTAGCCATAACTACTGCGCACCTGCACATCTCCTGCACTGTCCATGAGGTTCCATATCTACACTGTAAAGCAGCTTCTCCTCCAAAAAATGAGAATTTTCAGACTACTTGTTCAGAACAAGCCACTGTTTCTTATGATACTACTGTATATAAACACAAACAAATATCTATCACAAATATCTATCACCTGTTAAGCCATCAATTTTGAACTGCTTATGTAAACCATGCCACTCTTTCTACTCATATTGCATGTATAAATATGGGCAGCATCTGCTCCCAGTTAAGGCATCAGTTTTGGACCACTTATTCAGAACAAGGGGCTTCTCCTTCTGATACTACCATGTGTGTATAGACACAGGCAGGAATCTGCCCCCAAAAAGGGACAATCATAACAAATTCAACTGTGCAAAGCTTTTAAACACTGTTTATTAACACTGTCAGTCATGCATTTACCCATAGCTATACAGGTCAGTGTTACTCTTACATTTTTTACTATTGCTGTCTTTGTGTTAAATAGCTTGAAAAAGGAAAGACAGACATAGAGAGAGAAAAATTTCAAATAAAAAAAAAAATGCATTGATTCGGTTAAAATCAATTCAGACCCAAATCAGATTTCTGGCTGATTTGTTAGTATCAAACCCAAAACAAATTTAAAAAAATTATCTTATCTCTACAATATTTATATTAAAGAATATAATTGCCTGTAGAACTGTATGCATTAAATATACTTGAGATAATAAAGCTGGGGAAGGTGGAACCCCCACCAAACCTGAGAATGAGCCAATCCTAAAGAGGTGGGGTCCAAGCTGCCAGTCCTCTACCAATGTGATAAATTTCCTGATATACAGTAAGTGACTGGCAGGCCAGAAACGTGTGAAAGATCCATATAAATCTTTATGTTTCAGAAATCAATGACAACCACTCCCCACCCTAGACTATGTTTATAGTATTAGTAATTATGCATTGTCGGGGAGCACTTCTACAGAGAAATGACATATTCTACTTTTTACGTCGCTCAGTCATAACTTCTTTTGTCACTCCACCAGTATTCTTCCTTTGTGGGGTCATATAATGGCTTTTATACTTGTTATGCTCAGCTCTTTAAAATACCAAAATACAGAGAAAGGCAGATGAATAACACAGCAAGCAGCAAGGACGGCAGTTAGTGGTAATTAATGCTGGCAGAGGCGGCGCAGACTTACAACTTACAGTAAATGCATAATGAACGTTTTCCTGTGTTGGTGGGTTCACTGTGATCGTGTGGGTTTTTGTGATGTGCATTATATAGCGTCATATTTTGCTGAAGTGTATCCACTTCTCTGTCTATTTACCTCGCTCTTATTGAGAGCAGCATAAAGGACAGTAGTGACAGACATGCTGAAGTCAGTGGTATGTCACAAAGGGCATAACTAGAAAAGGTTGGAATGGTTCCATGGCACATTATTTAAATGCCCAACCAGCAACTTTCCTGCAACCTCTCCTCCTCTGGGTAGTCAAGACCACCCGTACTCACCATACAACCCTGCCCCACTCAAGAGGAGGAGCCAAAAGTTTATGTCACAGAATCCTGACAGGGCTCTGTATATCCCCTTGGTGCCCCACACAGTAGAATGCCCTCTTAGTGGTCCCTTCACAGTAGAATGCTCACTTAGTACCCTATTCATATTAGTCATGTCCCCTTAGTGGCTGCAAACAGTAGAATGTCCCATTAGTGCCTAAACACAGTGTAGTGCCCCCTCAGTGCTCCCACACAGTAGAATACCCTGTTAGTGTCCCACACAGTAGTTATGTCCCCTTAGATCCAAAACACAATACAATGCCACCTTAGTGCCCCCTTACAGTAATGCTCGTTCCTACACAAGTGTATACTACAGAGCTGTCCCATTGACATGAAAGGGACGGCTTCTTGTAATAACACCTGCTCACCGCTGAGATGTCAATGGCGCGCATGTAAACAATAAAGGGGAGTCTGTGCTTCATGACTCGCAGCCTTCTCTTCAACCATCTGATCACGGGGGTGCAGGGTGTTGGATACCCGCCGATCTGATATTGATGACCTATCCTGAGGAAAGCACGCCAGAAAGTGCAACATTTCGACTACATAGCAGTCTTTATCAACGTTGCACTTTCTGGCGTTATTTGCACATTTGTTCATGGACCCACTGTGAATAAAATTCACTTCTGGAGATGCTGCCGTCAATTTGTTTTTGTATGCTGATCGGATGACCGAGGTGGATCTGAGGTTAAGGATGGGCTGATGCATTCCATTTAAAGTCTATACGGTATTGAGTGCTGCTCTAAACATTATATTTGCTATCCTGAGGAAAGGTCATCAATAAAAATATCTTGGAAAACCCCTTTAAGAGGCAAAAATAAAGGGTTAAAATGGTGTATTCAGGGGAGAATAATAAAACCTTTTGAATCATCCACACTCAGTAAAAACTTTATTCAGGAGGAATTTAGGGGTGCATTTAGCATGACCATATAAGATTAGTGCATATACTTATAAATGTTTTGGTATATGTGTTATCCTTTTTTATTTTATTTTATTTTTTTGTTTCTCTGATTCTGACTGTTTAATCCCTCAAATTAAATCCTCATCAGCCCTGCCATTGCAATTGCCAGGATTAATGGCTTATAGAGGTTTTCTGGTTTGCATCAACATCCTTTAAAATACATACTTATGAAGTAATGTTGCTATGTATTTCTTTTACCTTTATTGCTCCTATCTTCCATTCTGGATGTGGTCACATGACCATGTCCATGGAGCTCTTTCCTATTTCCTGTGATGTCATGTCTAGAGATAAGCGAAGTTTTGGAAAATTTTATTCGGCTGAATCTTTTTGTAAGCAGCGGGTGCAATGACCAGTATCTGCTATAGCGCCTCTCCCCATCATTGTACCCCTCAGATGCTGTGTTTATACATGATTGCGGCATCTGAGAGTAATAATACAGCATAAAATTAACTAAAAAAATGAAATCACACTTACTGCCTCCATTTGCTCGCGACGGGGAGGCCACCGCCATCTTGCTTGAAGATCTTGAGCAAAATCTTGCGTGGCCCGAGATGACGTCATCATGCATGGGATTTCAGCTGAGATCTTCAATCAAGATGGCGATGCCTGGCCTGTCACGAACAAATAGAGGAGGCAAGTACAATATTTTTTTTTTTTACACTATTTCAGGTTAAAATCGTTTTGCTACTACGAAGCACGAGGAAATTCAGCTTCACGGCGAATCGAATTTAACCTGCAATTTGGATTGCATTCCACTTCGTTCGATTCGCTCATCTATAGTCATGTCCATGGGCGTGTTAGAGCAGCAACAGGGGCAAGTTTAGTAGCTACAGCAACAGGAAGTGCCACATACAGGATGGAAACAAACCAGAGGGATTTCATTACATGGTGAAAACGGGTCAGGAGAGTCCAAATTGAAAAAGGGAAAACATGGGGAAGATGTACATGAGGTAAACAACTACATGAGCATTTAAGTTGAAAACCATAGTAATCCCCTATAATACTGTCAACCCTGGTACTAATAAAGGCCCCCAGGACTGTCTTGATTTATGTCTTGGTGCCAGATCCGGCATTAATGCATTTCAATGGAAAATAATGGCGGATCCGGCATTCCAACAAGTGTTCCGGACATTTGGTCGGAGAAAATACCGCAGCATACTGATCAGTTTTTTTCCGGTATTGAGCCCCTAAGACGGAACTCAATACCGGGAAAACTTTAACACAAGTGTGAAAATACCCTTAGAGCAAACCTTAAGTGCTCTTTAATAGATGCCTGTGAGTACACGGATATTAAAGTACTGTTATATAGAGATATGATAGTAATATAAAGGTCATAAGTAAGTCTTTGAAAGCCCTTTCAACTTAAGGCTCTCATATAAATTAGTGTATTGACAGGCAAATACCCCAAGAACAGTGGGTTAGACAAACAGTCTAACATGTATGAAGTCCCAACTCTCCCCCAACAGATGATGTGAAGGGAAAAGAAGGGCCAAGCACGATGAATACTTTTGCCAGATCCTTTTGCTCTCCCAGGAGATAAGATACCTTCAGAGGTGTCTGGTAACCTCCCCTCTCACCATTAAATAATACAAACATATGGGCAAGCCAAGCGTGTTTGTATATAAGGGAATTGTGAGGGAGTCGGGAAAGATAGATGTTGGCTGAAAAATTGTTTGACCATCAGCGACAGAATGTGTAAGGTCAACCTAAAAAGGACCTGCTATCCCCTGAAGCCTCATAGCAGCCACATGGCATGTAAACCTTTAGGCAAATACTTTTTGAAAAGACAGGGCCCCAATACATATACTGTATACTCATGCTCTGTTCATTCATCAGTGCCTCGTTACTGCAGTGTGTGTACTGTGGGCATATAGCCTCTTACATATTCTTCATGTCCTTGTAATCAGTAACATTAAAAAAAACAAAGATATTCATAAATATTCACAGCATTCAGAGAGTAAATCTGTGTTTTCATACAATTTCAATGTATGTTTACCTATACTCCAGCACTTGGAACTTAAATCTGAAAATTCAGCCCACTCATTTACATGCATATGCCAGCTTTATGGACGCAATTAATTTCCTCCAGTTTGATTTCCTGTTCCTGAATGTGTTTGGAATGTACAAATTGGTTTTCATGTAGTAAAGGACAGAAAAGGTACAATCAATCACAACTCAAATTTTGCAGCAATGCTCAATTCGTAAACTTGCAAAAGTGGTCAATCATCAGTATTAGAGATGAAGCTTGAAGTTTGACAAAAATGGCAAACATCGATAGAGAGAGAGAAAGAGGGGAGCCTAGTATACAAATGTGTGTTCCTCAACAATATGTATGCAAATGGTGACACATTTCCTCTAGGTGCAGATTCTGGCACCAGATGAGGAGGTATGGTAACTGGTTAGATGACAAGTGATTGGAATTAGCAGGCACTTGTGGATATAGGTGACCATTGTAATATAGGCTTGATGTCAGTCTGGCTTGGTGGTTGTTCTAGGTGAAAGGTGTCTGAGCCGTAGCCCCTTACTTTGCAGCAGTATCTGTAAAGCTGTAATTTTGCTGACCACCCTGCTGTCTTGACACACTGATACCTTCTGGAAGTTGTGTTCCGAATTCTGATGGCCTCTCTGCAGTGTTGGATTCACAATAGAATTGGATTTGTTTTCTAGGAGTAGGAGCTCTCACATGTGCTTCCACTCCCTTATCTCTCTGAACTGGAATTCCCCCTCCTGGCAGGAAGTAGTACCAACCCACTCCTGCCAAGAAGGAAGTAACCGGATGGTTATCCCTGTTCCTGCCAGCCATATCTTCCCTAGATGGAATATGTGGCAAGAACATTAAAATGCATACTATAAACAATACATAACTATAAACATTTGCAGATACTTGCAGGTCTTGGATGCTGCACTTCCTGTATCTGTGCGACAGCATGTCTATAACTACAGTCTAGAAATTGGGAACAAAAAAGCTCTTATGAAAATTAAATATGGTTGAAAACAGAGAAGACCGATATTTGCTTGAAATATAGAAAAAAGAGTTCATTTTGTAAAACATTAAAGGGGTTGTCCCAAATGGCGATGCTGCCTCTGGGGGCTTATTTCCCATACAGCAGCCATTATGTATTGAAACAGTATTCATTCAAACAAGGCAAGTCACCATTCTGGCCTGGTGGGGGGAACTTTACTCCATGATCTCCATGTATTCTGTGTTTGTATTATATATATCTACTGTATCTACGGTACACTTTTGATTTATTTTTGTTTGCCCAACCCTTCTTTTATATATTCCTCCATTCAATACTCTGATTTGCATTACAAATGTAGAACCCAGTATGTGAACATTGAGTAAAGTAATGGCTGTTGCTGTTTTCTCCGCACTGATCGCAGTGAATGTTTCCCCTCTATTAAAATTAGCGTCTCGTTCTGCTGATAGTGCACATTTTTGCTAGTTTTACAAGGTACAACTAATTAAACTTGAAATCAATGGAGGAATTAATGGTGGTGCTAAACAGTTGCCAAAGGCAAGTCTATGAAGAAATCCGTCGAACTCTTCTCAACCTGTGTCTTTCTAGACTCTGTAGAACTACAAGTGTCAGCATGCATTGGTAACCATAGTGAGGTTATTTTAAATTCCAGAAAGGACAAAAGTCTACCGGCTTGTCTGATCTAAGCCATGGTAGTCATTAGACATAATAGCCATAAACCAGACAAGATATAGCTACGGCCACAGATGTTACACAATCCCTAAAGGAAAAAATGTAAGTTTTGTGCAGACCAGCCTAGAATGTCAACTAGGAAATCATGACACCAGAGGAGAGCGGGGGTGTTTTATAGGCATTTATATGTCTATAAATTCTAGTCTTACCTTACTTTTCGAGATCTCTCTGGGTTTTTGTTGTCTTTCTTTATGTGAGCTATTTATCAATGAAATACTTTGCAGCAGAGGAGTCTGCTCTGTGCCATTCAGAGGTAATTGAGCCAGAAAGGCATTGCGGAAGAAGATCCTCTGACACATTCAGCACCAAGGAGATTTACAAGGTTACATGATATTTAACCAGTGCCCAGGATGCGTGATCTGTGAGTGACCTTGGCCGTTATGTCATGATGGCATCTCATTTTTTTTTTTTTTTCCCACTTGGCACAAAAACAAGTGCTGAAGTTTTTACAACGTATGGGTGCATTCATTCTCTCCCTGGACGTAAAATGTACTCAAGGCCAAATCGCCCTCGTACAAATCAAATCGTTAAGAAGGGGCATTAGTTCTACAGTCCATTTGTTAAGGCGGCGGTTGATTTAGGGTGGCTTAAGAGCATTGGGTAATGTTTAAAAGCACTGAAGATGTTAAGGGGTTTTCAGAAATAGGCTCCTACAGGCTAAAAGTAACACAGTGTAATAAACATGCACTGTGATGCTAAAATGTTGGACAGTTGTCCCCTTTATCTGGTCAGTGTCCACGTATGGTTAGATAAACATCCATTGTATGGCAGGTAACTGGTAATAAGCGCTGTCCATGTAGGAGATATCAACAAGCTCTATGACCTCTTATTTAAAACACATTTTTATGTTAAACATTTTTTTAAGAATTTTTGTTGACTTTTTTAATTTACCATGTCACTATCTAATATATATATATATATATATATATATATATATATATATATATATACACACACATATATAACCAATCACTATTCTCAATTTTTACCATATTGTAACTGAAAACAGTTATCCTAAGCAATTACTCAAGTCAAGAACACAATCCATAGACTTTATGCTCCCAGAAAAAATAATTTCATTAATACAATCTTAAAAATACCAAACAAATTAATATTATAAGGGGCAAATCCAGATTCCTACCCTCAGATATGCTTATTAGTTATGTATATCTATATAGAATCTATAGTATTAGTGTCCAAAATCCGCTTCATACCATTGTTTCACTGGGTGAAACACAAATAGCATGGCCTATTCACTGCACTGTCTAACTATACAAAGGCCATATAAATATATGAAACTTTACACATATTGCGCTAAGTTCAAATTTAGTCATTACAATTGATCAATCATATGCACATATATATACCTGTGATTTTCACACTGGCAACTAGGTCTGATAATAGGCTGTGATTTCCTGTTCTGTATAGGTAACTTTTCAGTAGCCACTATTGTTATTATTATAGACTGGATTACAATGACAAGTAACACTTCTGTATAGATAAGACAGGATACACCACTCACAATCGGTGAAATCACAGTTTATCAGCTCCCTCCTGACACAAAGCACACCTAGAAAACTCTCCCATAGAAGTAAATCTCCTGTGATGATGTGCACACTGCCTGGCCCTGTCAATCAAAGTGGAGAGGGCACGGCAGTGGCAGAGAGAGCTGACTTTCTAGGAGTAATGTCAACGCCCCCGTTGCTCCTAGAGGCTCAGTTGCATATATTAAAACATCATTTTTCTCAGCCCTGCGGGCGCATATGAGCATGGGACCAACACAGATGCCTTCAGCTGCCAAGCGCACATGCAACACGTCAGCCAGTTTCATAGGTACAAATCTGCCGACAGATGCCCTTTAAGAATGTGTATTTCTATTGGTCTAGTATTTTTTAACATATCTATCCCTAAGTAGAAATGAGAACCTCAGTATCATTAGGGTGAATGAATGAGTGAATGAATGAAAATGTTTTTCTGCACTGGTTGATGTCAAAATGACACATTTCCTTTTATCCTATTTGATCTCAATAATCTGAGAAGCAATAAGTAATTTCTAATTAGTTATTGATAATTACTAAAATAATGTCCAATGTTACAAAGAGTAATTACAAAAGTTAAATGTGTTTATTCAAGTGCCTGGCAATGTCAGCCGTGGGGCTCGTGCGCAAGGACAGTCACTACCCAAAGTGCTGGCTGCTTCTAGAGTGGTAGCCAGAGGCTGTCTACAGGCATAGAAAATTATTAGTGACGGCATCGGCTATCTGTTACTCAATAGGGATCAATTAATCCTTTTACTGCCTCCAGCAATGGCTTAGAAACCAAACAAGCATCGAGAAGATAGGATTCTACTGCTGTGCACTGACCCTACTAATATATGCCTGGTAAACACGACACTTTCCAACTTCCTGTACTTACGGTACACTTTTTTATTTCATATTATTATAACTTTATAATGGAAGGCTTGGAATAATCTAGAATAATCACTACTCTACAAACATTTGGAAATAAACCTTTGTAATTTCCATAGATGGTTCTACCAGCAATGAAAAGGTGAGCCCTGAAAGAGTCAATGATCATAGTGACTCTGGTATATAACTTCAAGTTGTAGTATGGCGCTCCATACCTGCCTGCTTCCAGTTTCATCAAAAGTCCAAAATAAAAAAAACATCATGGCAATCATGGCATTGCTTCAAGGGGAGACTTTGTTCATAAAGCACTCCGCATGGAGGCACCACACAGCGAAAAACAGCTTTGTAGTACAAAGCTACAGGGAATCCATGTACCTCAGTACATTCTCTTTTGCCTTCAAGTAGAAAGTCTCTTACCTGTTCAGATCCATATTCTTACACTATCATGAGTAGTATTACAGTACTTAGCATAGGTGTTGTAATGGCGTTCAACTCAGTCTAATGGATTGTGAACTAACAACTACTTTGTATCCTAGAAATTTTTTTAATTCCTTTAACAAATAGTAGTCAGCAGGAGGCAACAACGAGTACAGGTGAAAGCATCTCCTATGGCAATAAGACAGAATCTTTTTGTGGAAATATTTAGAGTGTACCTAAACTTTCAGATACCTTTTTAGAATAAGCAGCTCATGTGTGTGTACATGAGTGATAACACTATTTCTGGCCAATATATGACTTGTATCTGGCATTGTTTAGTGGTTTACTCCTCTGCAGTCTACATTTCTAATTCTGTTGTCTATGGACTGGTCGATGGACTAGCTGCTCATCATGTCTTTCCACAGGATGCACATCAAGACAGCAGAGTCTGTCTCCAAACTCTCCTTGTCACTCTTTCAGAATCACCTTGAAACAACATATAGGACACTACAGACAAATACTGAGCAGTAAAGATGTGAATAAAGCACTAGGAGTGAGATATACTGCTTATTATTAGCTGCTGAATCTACAAAACCATGTCTGTCTGCTTATTTCTCTCTGCACCTCCTCTCCCCTCTCCATAGACTTTTATTGGATGACATATGGTGGTTCAGTGAGCAGGCAGCCTATCTTGGTCTCACAAGATGGATTTCTCACCATTTTCAGAGAGAGTGTTAGTTTAGAAAAGGAAGAGTAAGGAAAGAAAACAGGTGATAACTCTACAATTAGACATTCTCGGATAATATTTATTACAAAGTTTCTTATATATGCTTGCACTATTGACTTATCCAAAGTTGTATAAAAGTACAGTGATTATTCAAGCTATATACCGGTGCCATTTATTTATAGTGCTTATACCCAGAGTTTCCCTTTAATTTGCAAAACTGGGTAAGTGGGTAACAATCATAGTAATCAATGTGGATTTTTCTAAACCCACCCTTATGGAATAATGGGGTCATTTATTAAGACCAGCACTTTTGACACCGGTCTTAATACCCATTGCGCTGGCGGTGGATGTGGCGAAGTTATGTAGAGGTGCCATCCTCTACAAAGCTTAGGTGTATTCACTGCCGGCCTAAATCTATGCGAGCTCCCTTGCTGGCATAGACTTAGATAATGCAACACCCCCTTTTTCAGACCGGATGAGAGCGGGGGAAAAATCGCAGATTTGGCCTCAAATCCCCTTTGTCACCAAATTTGCAACAGATATACGCCAAAAAGGGCTTACTATATATGTGACAATAAATAACTCCCTAAGTCTTGCAGGAAATGACCTAAATAGGAAAATCACCTTACATAGCCTTCTAGTTTCAATGTGTGTAGGACTTGATAACCAGCACTAACACGTGATTGTTACTAGCAGCCTGGGTACAGTAGATTCTGACAATATGGGACACACTTATAATCTGTATAACCTCTAACATTCCTATTAGACACCAAGGATCCTTTACTGATTTAAATGAGCCCCAGTGGAAGCAAAGGAAATCAGAATATCTAGCTTCCGGTATTCTCTTGGATACTATAAAACAGGATATGCCGGCTGCTACAAAGAAGTATTAGAAATAAATGATTCCCTAACGGCAATCCTAAAGACTCATATTGCAAGCTGCGCACTTTACAGAGAGGTACAAAGACTCTGACTCTTACAGGGAGAGGATTCAATGGCCACAGCCCTTAATGGTTGTTAATAGATTATATCAAATCAGCCCATTGCCTAATACCAGGTTAGGAAGCTAATATTAGGCAAAAAAAAAAAAAAAATATTACAATAATCAGCATTATCCCTTAAAACAGAAAAATACCTAAAACCATTCAAAGAAGTATTCCAGGATTTTAATATTAATAGCCTATCCTTAGGATAGACCATCAATATCTGATCAGCAGGGGTCTGACACCCCACTCCCCTGTGGCACCAGAACTGCACAGCTCCATCCATTGTGTAGTGGATGAAGCTGGTAAGCGCAGCACTGCACCCTTTCATTTCAGTGGGAACAGTGCTGCAGTAAAACGTCTATCCACTTCAGTGGGAGCAGCACTGTAGTAACCAGCTCTATCCAATACACAGTAGACGGAGCTGTATAGTTCTTGTGGGGACCTACAGTATAGGAGATACTTGAGAACAGCCAATCAGAATGGAGGCAGGGTTTCTGATCACCGATAATCAGATATTGATAGCCTATTCCGATGATAGGCAATCAACATTAAAATATTGGAATACCCCTTAATGAGTGATATTGTGTAGCGCAAATAAATAAAAATAATACTCCGGTATCAATCTATCTGAAAAATAGAGCGACGACTGAGAGTTGTGAATTTTACATATATTGTCACATTTTCAAGCAAAATATGGAAATCAGAGAAAAGTTACAAAATGTGTGAATATATTTGTCAGCAGGAAATCTCTGCAGCATGGGTAGCAGTTGGAGATCCTGTGAATACCAGCTATTGGCAGGTTTTTTATGCTGTTTGCTCTATGTATGTAAATAGCTCTTTGTGTCTGGTTTCCTGGCTGTGATCTTGCAAGCATGGCCCCAGTTAATGAAGATACAGAGTCATAGAAATGTTTGAATGCAAATTTTAAGAGCAGCATCCAAGACAAAGGCTTCATGTTCCGATTTTTTTGACATATGACTGTGGCTCTACTTCCTTTCTTTTCATCTTGGGTATAGTTTATTTTTATTTTTTATTTTTATATTTTTTAAGCATGGCATGTCATATAGGCAACAGGGAAGAAAGGAACAATACCAGCTGTATGAGAACGTACAGTATCTGAATAGACAAGCCATGTTTACTGCAACTGAAGTTATATAAAGTTAAAGGAACAATGGAGATAACAAGAACATATAGAAAAATATTCACAATAAATATGTTATATGACCCATATTATCTTTGCTGTATTCAAATATCATGTTCACAGAAAATGGCTTAATAAGATAAAGAATTGGAGGAACAGTTTTTCGTTTTTCTTTCATTCAGTCAGCCATCTGGTATAGAGTTAAGGTTATGTAGAAGTGCTGGTGTGGGGTAATATATTTTTAAGATATTATTGTTGCTACATGTGATTTATATAATTTTTTTCACTTGGCAGAATAGATAATAGAGCTGCCATTTTTTTCCTTTCTTTCTTTTTTTTGTTTTAACCGTTTACCTAATAGACATTATTTGATACAAATGATTAGTTTAATATTTTTTGTGTTATGCAGTTATTATTACATTTATTGAAATATTTTCATTATTTGCACCAGCTACATATACTGACTTTTAGACATTTTTCGAAACGTATAGACCACTTTATGTCTACTGTAGGGGTCAACAACCTTTGGCACTCCAGCTGTTGTGTAACTACAACTCCCACTATGCACACCTGCTCAATTGTTCTTTCAACTGCCATAGAATTAATGGAGCAAGCTGGGAGTTATAGTTTCGCAACAGTTGGAGTGCCGAAGGTTGCTGACCTCTGGTCTACTGTATATAATAGTCCATTATTGCCTGTTAAGGTCTAGTCGCTCATACCGGACAGTCCTTTCTGCTCATGAAAAGTACCGATCATGGTGGTTACAAGTATAAACTGCCAGGATCGAAGTATGGGAATATGACTGGCAATCACTGAAAATGGACATGCAAATGGGAAATTCACACTTGACTTTTTATACATGAGGGACAGTCTTGTGGAAATCAAAGGAAAATATTTTTTCTACTTTACAGCGAAATAGGAAAACCCTCATGTAAATTCCCCTGAAATTCTGAAATAACTTAGACTAGTTTCACACAGCCTGACAGAATTCTCTGGATCCGGCCCTGCCGGGTAAAGACTGAATGTCTAGCGGAGATCCAGTCACATTGCAGCAGACAATGCAGAGAATTGGCCTGCATGCTGCGTTTTGTGTCTGGACGATTCACGGCATTGTCTGCCGAAACAGCTTGCCAGAATTCGCAGCGGAGTGTGTGAAAGTAGCCTTAGTAATCTGTGTCATTCCCTTCATTAAACTATCCCACCCTTATGTGATTACAGTTCCTGTGCAGTTCCTGTAGTTGTGTAGTCTGATCTTGTGGTCATGGGTTATGTAACATGCTTGATCGTAATATATGGTCTTTATTGCATTGTTTATTAGTATGGTGGTTCTCAGTCTCTCTGTCTTCCAATGGGGTGGTGGCCTTAGCTACTGATCCTATGTCCCAGAATGTTCTTAAGTTTATGTTCCTTTAAGTAGAGTGGGGACGGGTGCTACTGAAAAAGTCACACGTGTGTGGGATATATAGCTGTGCTCTGTACCAGGCAGGCAGTGTGATGTAGTAATAGGGACAAGCAGAGCATGTGCTGCATAAAATACGTAGCTATGTGAGAGAATGCATCCTAGTGAAGGACAAAGGATCAAGACTGCTTGGCCTTGAGAAAGAAATGACAGGCGAGGAGTGGACTGGAGAAAGACAGCCCATTTTGCCACAGCCAGAGTCCTAGGACATGCTAGGGAGAAAATAAGTGTCAGTGACCAATCACATGAGGCTAGAATATCCTCCTATGTACTGTTCGGGCAATGGAGAGGACATCACATTTACTGTGTGAGGGACCTCTGTGTATTCAGACATGAAACCAGCAAGCTGTTGTGCCTCTGTGCAGACTGAGGATTGACCAATAACTAACAATTTTCCATCTTCCTTCTGCCACCTGGGATTCTTTCAGGGTGCCGTTTGAGTTACCATCCCTAGGGACTGTATGGATGCACCCTATCTATGTAGTGTGGACAGACTAGAAAGTTATCATTCACATCTAGCCATGCTAAGGACCTCAACTTCCAACCTCACAGTTATACCACTCCTTCTACCCCCTTTCTTGTTAGCCTACAGAGGGTGAAAACAACATAAATAACCCATGATGGCAGTATCAGAGCTACATAGATTTTGTCTGCAGTCTATAACCACAGAGACGCATACTTTAGGCCTGTAGTGAGTTCTGCATGCAAAACAATAAGATATTTTTTATAAAGACTTTAAAAGTTGCTTACATTTTTATTGTTAAAGCAATAAAAATTGGTTGCAAATGATGAACATACCCTTTAAGTAGTAATGATGTTTAGCAAGATTCCCAGCTAGATAATTCCTAGCAAGAAAATGTGGGGTGTACAACTACATCATCTTCACATTTCAAGTCAACACATCAACACAGAACATTAGTTTTCTTTAGTATTTTGGGATATGTAAGAGGAATATAAAAAAGTGTGGGATTTTTTTAGAATTATAACTGCATTGGCGGCTGTGATCATGGGGCTCTTCAGCAGCAACTAGAGATGAGCAAATCGAATCCCACCAAGTGGAATTCGATCCGAATTTCAGGATAAATTTGATTCGCCTAGAAGCCGAATTTCCTCGTGCTTCGTGTCAGCGAATCGATTTAACCTGAAACATCGATTTAACCTGAAGTCTAAAATATAAAAAAATGTAAACTTACCTCCTCCATTTGCTCGCGACGGGCCGCCGCCATCTTGCTTCTAGATCTCGGCCGAAATCCCGTGCAGCACAAAATGACATCATCATGCCGGCCAGCAGGCGGGATGACGTAATCTCCCACCGCACAGGATTTTGGCCGAGATCTTCAAACAAGATGGCGGCGGCCGGTCTGTCTCGAGCAAATGGAGGTTGTAAGTTTGATACATTTTTTTTTATTGTTAATTTTACACTCAGATGCCACGATCATGTATGAACGCGGCATTTGAGGGGTACAATGACGGGGCTGGCGCTATCGCAGCTCCTTGTCATTGCACCCTCTACTTACAAAAAAATGCGCTTCGTGACAAAGTAATAAATCACTAAGCGACTATTTTTGTGAAGTTCAGCGAATCAGCCGAATTAAACTTTTAAGCAGCAACATTTTATTTTTTTGAAGGTTGAAGATGCTCTTCCTGCTGTCTGCCTGAAGGGTTTTATCCGGGCTATAAATGTCTCCTGTTTGTAATAATGTTCAGCGTTTCATGCGGAAGTGAAATAATGGCGCTGATCGTACACTGATGCCTGTGATGTTTACATGGGATCAGATTGAGAGTGTATGTCAAGCGTGCTTATGTGATGATGACTGATTTGCTCTACGACCATCGTTACGTTGTCCTATTGTAAATCATACTGAGCTACAGGCAATTATCCCCACACACCACTGCTGCATAATGACACATGGACACGATCTATAGCCCCAGGTCAATTAGAATGGAGACTGATGGCTCGTATGCTATGTATTATTGTTTAGCATTTATTATAAATATGGATGAGTTTGTCAGGTGATCAGCGATCACATGGACATTTGAGCTATAATGTCTATACGAGGACAAAAGCTGCTTAAGTATGCAGAACCATGTGTAGAGTTGACATTGCCATGGGCAGTTGACATCTATATACGCTTCCCCATAGGAATCCCTTCTTCAGTTAACTACTATTATAATTAAGACTGAGTCGCTTTGACAGTAAGGAAGAGAAGTTTGTATTAAAGGGAAACTTGAATTTTCTGTAGTAATTATTCATTAGGACACCTTTCATACATATCATTGAATATTTATTGCAGACACATCACAGTGTCTCAGTTCTTGTAGATACGTTGAGTGTTACAAAACGCACCAAGATAGTCCAATCTTTATGCTGGAACTGGCTAAACTAGGATGCAAGTCAAAGAAATACCCCTATTCTTCACCTTAAACCCCCTCGTAAAGGTATGAACTTAGCCAAGAGTCAATACCATGAAGATAGGATAGAAATACCAGGAATAAGCTTGCCATAGTTGGGATGTGGTCAACAGAACATGAGACATAGAATACAACAGAGTAATAGGCATCTATGGGGCAAGGCAATTCATAAATGGAGTCAGGACATAAATGGAGGACATGTCTTCTGAGCAGTTAGGCAGACATATATTTTCATGCATAATACTGGATACTTACAGAATGCAGATATCCTCTTGAAGCTTTGAAATGATTCATTAAAGGGTTTATCAAAGATTTAATTTAAACAACCTATACTTAAGGGCTATGGACACCTTTGGGGTCATTTTTTAATTATTATTACTGCATTGTACTCATTTTGAGCTAAAAAAAATTTTTTTTCAATTGGTCTTATTAAACATTTTCAGCCCCTTTCTCTCTACAACCTTGAGATTCTCTAGTACCAGGCTCTGTTTTCATACTGTTTCCCGACAGGCAGCTCAGCTGATGGCTCCTTTTCTCTGATCTACTGACCTCATAAATGCTCATTATTAGAGATGAGCAAATCAAAGTTTACGAGCCAGCCCTGTGATGTTACAGCCCTATAAATAGCGGCAGCCATCTTAGATTCTGCCATGTACCAGCGTACTTAGTGTAGGGAGAGACGTTTCTTCAGGCGCTAGAGACAGTGATAGGAAAGACTAGATTGTGGTAAAAAAAACTATTTATAAGTGCAGGGAAAAGATAAGGAGGAATTGTTCCACAGTATTTATTGTAGAACAGGGTTCAGTAGGGGAGGTTACAAACTGGGGAACAATCAAATTACACCTTGGTGCGCTGACTGGGGATCCAAATTGCCATTATACAGCTCTGTCGTTCTAGAAAACCGTTCTTGTTATTGGGGTGCAAGTGCTGTTTGATACAGCCATTAACAGGGCTTATTACAAGGAAATATTTCTACAGTACATCTTATTTGCCCTTGCGTGGTGCAGTTATATGTTGTAAAGCCCTTTTTGCCATGTATTAGTGGCAAAAGAAAAATATATTCACCATTCATCGTTGCACTTATCTGTTGAAAAGCCTTTTGTGTTGTGGAAAAGTGGAAAAAAATTTGGGCCTAATTGCCATTCTGCGGTGCAGTGATATATTCAAAAGCCCTGTTTGCCGTGTATTAGTGGCAAAATAAAAATATATTTGCTGTTCAGCGTTGCACTTATCTGTTGAAAAGCTTTTTGTGTTTTGTAAAAGTAGAAACAAATTAGGGCGACACTGTCATTGTGCAACTCTGTGGCCTCCTCATGCTGCTTCCACCTCCACACTGCCACTCTGTTGTCTCCTCATGCTGCTGCCACCTCTACACTATGTCACCTTGCCACTCTGTGGTCTCCTGATGCTGCCGCCACCTCAACACTGTCATGGTGCTACTCTGTGGCCTCCTCCTGATGCTGCTGCCACCACCTCCACACTCTGTCATTGTGCCACTCTGTGGCCTCCTGATGCTGCTGATGCCACCTCCACACTGCCATTGTGCCACTCTGTGGCCTCCTCATGCTGCTTCCACCTCACCACTATGTCATAGGCCTACTCTGTGCACTTCTCATACTGTTCCCACCCTCCCCACTTTATGACTGGACCACTATTTTGCCTTTCGGCCTGGCTGACATCATCATTTATTTTACCCTTCTCATGATCTGTCAGAAGGAAGGAAAAATGAGACGCACAATGGATCCTTTCTGTGTAGCAGCTGTAAAGCCTGTATGGTCCCATCAGAATTGACTTGTGATTTGGTAGCTAAAAGCAGGAGTGGGTACAATACACAGAAGACATGCAAATATTCCATTCACCTGTCATCTCTGTTTTGGATCCACTCCTGTTTTTTTTTGCATTAGCAATACTGATGGATTACTGACCAAATCCTGACCGAGTGAAGGCGGATGCTCAATAGACAGGATCTGTTTTTTGGGGGTTATTATTCTGACGGATCAGATGAAGGGCAAAATAATCAGTGATGTCAACACAAACTTACTGCTGACACCCTCTCCACTCTGTCGGGGGGAGGGGGGGTGGGGCTCTTCCTGTATAAATGTTTAATAGAACATGTTCTGTAGACAATGTGGGGAGTCGCTCTGGTAGACAGCGGTGCGGGTGCAGTTTAGAGGCAAAACAAGGAGTCCAGATTGTGCAACAAACAGTGTTTTATTCACACTTGCACACCATAAATGAAAAAACAGTCTCTTTGGTGACAGTTCACACACAACGGAAATAACGTGGCAAAACAAAAACAGGCCAACACAGGTTCAGTCACCTGGGAGGTGTAGGTGCAGGTTCGCACCACGCTGTCGGCCCAGCCGCAGGAGAATCCAGCTTCAGGTAGCCAGGAACAAAACACCTCCTTGCTGAGCTCTTTCCTCCAGGACAGAGAACTCCAGAGCCCTGTTAGCAGCTCCAGGATAATCACCACCTCCAGCTGCTGAGCTGGCTGAGCTTTTAAACCCAGCCCAAAACCAGGACTGGGTCGTGGGGAGCAGCCACCCACCCTACACTTTAGCTGCTCCCGGTAAGAGCCGGCCCGGATCGGCTTTGCAGCCATGCTATTTAAACTCTGTCAGTAGCACTAGCTGCTGCTGACATCAATAAAAACGGGCTCTTACCTCACCGAGGCTATGAACCTCGGTGACACATACCTGCCATCCACGACGGCACCCTGCACCTTACCACAACATCTATGTGGAATCAGCTGACAACGGTGTAAAAGGAGTGCGCTTCTTCTTGACACTAACATTGACCTGTAAGAGTTCACACCTGAGTTATTTGGTCAGTTTTGGCCCAGTGACTGCCCAACTAAGTGAAGTGTGCAGTGATTCTAAGAGCGACGCCTGTCATCTGCATGTCATACGGACCCACAGTACTAATTCACTACCAGAGCAGACTCCCTATGTGTGTAACTGCAAGGCACAGGGTTCTACACCACTATAAAGGCTCTCTGAAGCCAGGAAATAGCAATTTTTTACACGATTCGCCACAAATAAATTTGGACCGAACCAGATTTTTCCCAATCTCTACTCATTTATACATCCCTTATATGACAAAATCTGCTGAAATTTTTTAATAAAGATCAATTAAAAAAATAAAGATTTTAGCCCAAAATGAAAAAAAAGAAATCATAATAAAATTGTCTCTGAAGATGTTCATAGACTTTAAGATAAGTCATCAATATTAGATTGTCAGGGATCCAACTTTCGGCACCCCCACCAGTAAGGTGCAGGTGCCGTGTCCCGTCCCTGGTCCATACTGCACATTGTTGTACTTTTAGTAGTGGATCTGCCTGGTATTGTAGCTTTGTCCAATTAAAGATCTCATACTGTGTGTAAATATGGGTTCAAGAAAGGAACCAGTCGGCACTTCCACCTCGATCCACGTTGCACGGGAAGGAGCAATCTCCAAATACACAGCACAATGAAATCTCCCAGCAAACGTGTATATTTAAACTTGCTTCTTTATTATCTTCACAATAGGAAGTATTCCCCAATTCATTGTGCTAAATATGGGTTCAGACAGGGGCATAGCTAAGAGGGACCAATCAGGGCATGTATCTAAAGTGCGGAGTGCCGGGGGTGCCACAAAGGCACTTTGCCAAAGTTTTCCAATCCAGGGCTAAGGGAACAAACTGTACCTTCACCCCAGGTGAAAGAAAGCCTAGCTTCGGTTCTGGGTTTAGGTACTGTTTTGGTTTCTGGGTTGAGGAGCAGATAATGAATTAGATGAGATTACTGTAGATTCCAAAACACCATAAAATGATGTACAGCAAATATACAACGCTATAAGTATTTTTGGTGTTTTTACAGGACTGAATATGAAAATTCAAAGAATCTAACTAATTTGATATCACTGTAGGTATTGTTGTCTTGGGAACCAAATAGTGTTTGTTCAAGTCTATTAAAGTGAACGTGTTCCCTCCATGTAATGCTGCATTATATACATCAGGGAAATGTGACTGGTTTAGAATTTTATTTAATAAAAAGCAATGGGCCATCACTAAAATGAAATGAACCTTCTAAAGAGATACAGGAGCAGAGAAACCCCGGTTTGTACATAAGCACACAGGCCTAGACAACTTGATAATAGGAGGTGATGAGAATGTGTTTGTGAAGAAGTTTTTAACCCCTTCAGAACCCTGCCATTTTTCACCTTAAGGACCAGGCTGTTTTTTTGGAAATTTGACATGTGTCACATTATGTGGTAATAACTTTGGAACGCTTTTAGTTATCCAAGCCATTCTGAGATTGTTTTCTCATGACACATTGTACGTCATGGTAGTGGTAAATTTCAGTTAATATTTTCATTTTTATTTTAAAAAAATACCAAATTTACAAAAAAATATAAACAAATTTGCAATTTTCCAAATTTCAATTTCTCTGCTTTTAAAACAGATAGTGATACCTCATCTAATAGTTATTACTTTACATTTCCTATATGTCTACTTTATGTCTGGATAATTTTGTGAATGCCATTTTATTTTTTGGGGACGTTAGAAGGCTTAAAAGTTTAGAAGCAAATCTTGAAATTTTTCCGAAAATTTCCAAAACCCACTTTTTGAGGACCAGTTCAGTTATGAAGTCACTTTTTGAGGCTTACATATTAGAAACCACCCATAAGTGGCCCAATTTTAGAAACTACACCACTCAAAGTATTCAAAACTGATTTTAGAAAACTTTGTTAACCCTGTAGGTGTTCCACAAGAATTAAATGAAAATGTAGATTCAATTTCAGAATTTAACTTTCTTGGCAGATTTTCAATTTTTATACATTTTTTCCGGTAACAAAGCAAGGGTTAACAGACAAACAAAACTCAATATTTATTACCCTGATTCTGTAGTTTATAGAAACACCACATTTGTGATCGTAAACTACTGTATGGGCACATGGCAGGGCGCAGAAGGAAAGGAGCGCCATGTAGTTTTTGGAGGGCAGATTTCACTGGGATAATTTTAAGTTGCCAAATGTCACATTTGAAGACCCCCTGATACACCCCTAGAGTAGAAACTCCAAAAAAGTGACCCCCATTTTGGAAACTATGGGATAAGATGGAAGTTTTGTTGGTACTATTTTACGGTACATATAATTTTTGGTTGCTCTATATTACACTTTTTGTGATGCAAGGTAACAAAAATAGCTGTTTTGGCATTGTTTTTATTTTTTCTTAGGTTAGATCATGTGGTATTTTTATAGAGCGGGTTGTTACGGACGTGACAATACCAAATATGACTACTTATTTTTCACGGTGTTCATCGGAGGGGTTAGGTCATGTGATATTTTTATACAGCAGGTTTTTACGTGGCAATACCTAATATGTATATTTTTTTATTTATTTAAGTTTTACACAATAAAAGCATTTTTGAAACAAAAAAAAAATCATGTCTTAGCGTTTCCATATTCTGAGAGCCATAGTTTTTTTTTATTTTTTGGGCTATTGTCTTAGATAGGATCTCATTTTTTGTGGGATGAGATGATGGTTTGATTGGTACTATTTTGGGGTGTGTATGACATTTTGATCGCTTGGTATTGCACTTTTTGTGGTGTAAGGTGACAAAAAATGTCTTTTTGACACCTTTTTTTTTTACGGTGTTCACTTGAGGGGTTAGGTGTGATATTTTAATAGACCTGGTTGTTATGGACATGGTGATATCTAATATGTCTACTTTTTTATTTTTTGCACTTTTAACACAATAAAAGCATTTTTGAAAAAAAATATAATGTTTTAGTGTCTCCATATTCTGAGAGTCATAGTTTTTTTTATTTTTTGCCCGATTGTTTTATGTAGGGTCTCATTTTTTGCAGGATGAGATGACAGTTTGATCGCTTGATGTCGCACTTTTTGTCATGTAAGGTTACAAAAAATTATTTTAGCACACTTTTTATTTTATTTTTTCTACGGCGTTCAGGTGAGGTGGGGGTGGATCATGTGATATTTTTATAGAGCTGGTCGTTCTACGGATGCGGAAATACCCAATATGTCTGGTTTTCTTTTTTTTCAATTTTTTTTTACAATTTTATCTATTTTATTTGGGGAAAGTTTATTTCATTTTTTTTACTTTTTATTTTTGTCCCACTCTGGGACTTCAACTTCTGGGGTCTGATCCCCTCTACAATGTATCACAATACATCCTATATTGCAATGCATTGCCTGTCAGCTTTTATGCTGACAGTCTGCCTGTGAGACCCAGCCTAAAGGGCTGGATCTTACAGGCTTCCATAGAAGGCAAGCCCCGATGCCTATAGAAGGCATTGGGCTGCCTTCTCTGCAATCTGGTCCCCGTCACTGCAGAGCGGGGACCCGATGGGGAAGCAGAGGGCACCTGTACCCTCCACAAACCCTCTGCATGCCGCAGTCAGCTTTGACCGTGGCATATGAGGGGTTAATACACCGGCATCGGTGTCTTCACCGATGCCAGCATATGCAGCAGGGGCCGGCTGTCAGTAACTGCTGGGTCCGTGCCACTGATCAGGCTGGCGCAGCATGTATGGCGCTGGTCCTTTAGTCACGTCCACCAGTGCCGTAAATGTACGGCGAAGGTCCTCTACGGGTAAGGGTCCATTCACACGTCCGTGTGTGTTTTGCGGATCCACGGATCCGCGGATCCGCAAAACACGGAAACCTGCAATGTGCGTTCCGCATTTTGCGGACCGCACATCGCCGGCAGTCTCATAGAAAATAGGACATGTTCTATTTTTTTCGGGAACGTGATTGCGGACCCGGAAGTGCAAATGCGGAACGGAATTGCGGACGTGTGAATGGACCCTTAAAGTGATTGTTTGCACAAAAGAAATCCCCTGAAAATGAAATTATCATTAAATGAAGGTATCTGACAAGTACTCTAAGGTTTTTCACTTATCAGCCATTTGTGCCTATCGGGCCACTCTGTGTCCAGACAGTGAAGGAGTCATCTCACTTTTCCACTCTCCCAACATGAATGTCTAGCAACATTTCAAACCAATCAGTTGGTAAATTAGATCTACGCATAATTTTTTTATATGTCTCTGAAGCTGAGGAAACTATCAATAACCAAAAACCTCTGTGCAACTACAAATGTTTCAGCGCTAGAAATTATTTATAGAAAAAAGCTAACATTTCAGTCTTGAGAGATTTGAGTCACTTCAGTATATCCTAACATTTCCAGGCCACTGATATCGATGACCTATCATCAGGATTCGGGTTCGACACCCAACACCTCCGCCTATCAGCGGTTCCCTATAGCCTCTGGTTCTGGACCTAGCACTTAGAATGGAACAGATAGCATAGCTCCATTCAAAGTGTAGTGGTCATGCCAGGTTACTGCTGTTCAGCTCCCATCTACTTCAATGGGAAATGAGCTGCAGTAACCCAGCATGGCCAATACACTTTGAATGGAGTTGTTCAATCAGTTCTGACCAGATATTCGCGACCCATTCTGAGGATAGGTCATCAATATCAGTCGCCTTTAAACGCCTTCAAGGGGTTGTCCAGCCTTGCAGCTGAAAAACCCATTTGCCCGGACCTGTACCCTAGAACACAAAAAAGCAGACTCACCTGCCCTCGGTCCTGCAGCTGCTGTATTCCTGGCTGCTTCCTAGTACTGGTTCTGTCTTCATGTAATACCAGACAGACTTGATGGTTTTGAGATCAGGGCTTTGTGGGGGCCATTTCACTTCCAGGGCTCCTTGTCCTTTACACTGAAGATAGTGCTTAAAGGAAATGTGTCATCAGAAAATGATCTATTGTTTAAATCACGTTTTTTATCTTTAACATATTTTTTAAGAATTTTTGGTTATTTTTAATCTTCCATGTCACTACTGTATCTATAATTTAAGAAATAACATAAATTCCTGTAGTTCACGCACTGGACACTAAGTATAATAATAGGCGCCACTTCTTGGTCTGTGCTGATCACTTTACTGCAGTTATCTGCTTATCTATACATAGAGGTGATATCATTACAGGCAGGATTAGAATGACAGATAAGACAGGATCCACCATTCACAATAGGTGATTGTCAGAGCTCATCTATTCTTTCCTTGTACAATCACCTCTGCACAGGTCACACAGCATGAAGTCAACAAGGTTCCCTCCTGACCATTGTGTCTATGGCCCATGGAGCTGCCGTAAAGCAATTTTCTTAATGCTTTCTAAATGCTGTTCAGCAACTCAGGCAAGATGGCCGCCCCCATAATCATGTTCAGGAAATAGAATAATAAAATCTGCAATTACAAAATAAAAAGAGATTAGAAAAAAGGAGATGCATTACTCTCTGGATTTCAATGGCAGGAAAAATCTCTGGTGACACATTTCCTTTAATGGCACTTTCTGTATATTTGGGGCGGCTGTCCTGCTGCAGAATAAAGGTCAGTTTAAACTAATAACACTTCGATTTTTGATGACATTCGTACCGGGCAGCATTTTTCCACACCTGCACAGTACTGTATGTATCCTGTAAGTGATAAACACGTACTTCTTAATGAAACCAGAGTAAGCTATTAATATATTTAATTGAATAGCACTGTAATAATGACAGCAGTACAGTCTTACACTGCAGTGATGGGAACACTAAATATGCATCTGGTCATTAGAGACCATTAGTGTGAGCAGCAACAAGGGAATTCAGAGGAATGATCGGCACAACCAACCAAGTCCCACAGGAGCAGCGCGTGTCCATCTTTAAATGCCAGCTAAATATGCCTGTTACATCGCAGCCCTAATTACACATTAACAGCGCATTTCTGTAACACATCTATCTATCTATCTATCTATCTATCTATCTATCTATCTATCTATCTATCTATCATCTATATATGTCTATCTATCTATCTATGTATCTATCTATCCACGTATTATCTATCTATCTATCTATCTATCTCATATCTATCCATATATTATCTATCTATATATCTATCTATCTATCTATCTATCTATCTCATATATATCTGCATATCTCCAATGTATCTATATATCTCCTATCTATCTATCTATCTATCTATCTATCTATCTATCTCATATCTATCTATCTATCTATCTATCTATCTATCTCATATCTATCTATCCATCCATTGTTCTATCTTTATGTCTACGTTTTAAGCACAGAAGTAGTTTTCACCCACTGCCTTTTAGTAGTCAGGCACTTGACTATATTTTTCTTTACTGTGCTATCCATTTTTGGAAAAACACACTGATCAATGGGTTTTGTTGATAGATCCATATGCCCCATCCGAGAATCTCCTTTTACAAAGGTCCTATTCCAGTGCATTTTTTTCATAGTAGAATATCCTACTGATGGGAGTGAGATAAAAAAAGAAGCCATTTTTCAAGGATCCATTTTTTTTTATGGACATAAAATTGTCTATTGTGTTAATTAGACTAATCTCACGGTGTAGATCTTGACGGGGTGCGCCTTAAAAATGTTTCTCATGGCTGTAGCGTTATATAGACACGACTTGGTGACAGACATTGGAGTAAGTGATGAGGAGTATTCAACGTGCACTTTAGGATGTGGAGCTTTTGTATATAATTATCATGCCCATCCTCTTATTGCCTTGATTCAGTATTACTTAAAGTGGTATTCCGTTTACAACACATTACCCCCTATCCACAGGATAGGAGATAACTATCAGATTGGTTGGGGCCCTACCAGTGGAACTCCGACCAATCACAAGAACGAGAGAGCCCTGTGGAGTCCCCTTGAAATGGATGGAACAGCTGGTCGGAAAAGTGCGCTGCCACTCCATTCATTTCCGTGGGAGTGTCGGAGATAGCCAAGTAAAGCCTATCAGGCCAATTAGGCTTGGTGCCGAGGTCATGTGCTTCCTGTCAGATGGCTACTTAAACAGGCAACTGCCGGCCACTGTTGCCTGTGATTGGTCTTCTTAGCCTTAGTGTGTATTACCACTGTTTAGACCCCTGGTATTCTGACTTTTGGATTGTCCCTGACCTTGCTCCTGACTGTCGACTATTCCTCTGACATTATCTTCTGGCACTGACCCCGTCTGGTATTTGACTGTGTTTGTATCTTGTGTTGGTTCTGATGTATCTCTCTGGTTTAGACTCTGGCCTGATTTTGACTTAACTTTTGGATTCTGATCTGGTCCTGGTTTTGCCTGTCTGGTCTCTTTCTGATTGACTACCCCACTAGGTGTAGGTCCCTACACCTAGTCAAGTTAGGAACCATCACCAAGTTGGGGGCTGACATTAAGAACGGATGATCCAAGTATGTAGAGACAGCAGTGTGGGTACAGGGCTGCACTGTTGCCTACCCAACAGTTACCCCTGTTACTGACACAAGTCATGACTGCGGCAACCAATCATCCGAAATATGGTGCCAAAACAATAAATAAATGTGGGAATAAGTGAAATGTAATAGTTAATGTTGATCAAAGCTTGTTTAGACTGCTCTGTCCAAACCCAATATGTTCCTAAACTTCGTTCATAATATGGGCTCTGTACAGCATTACAATGTATGGGCTCCTCTGAGGCAATATTCTTATCGCCACCAGTAACGCAAGACTTGTTTAGTCTCGTGCCTGGGTCGCTACATTAATGTTTCAAAATCTGAATCCGAACTTGGGTTTGTGTCTTGCGCCACGGTCATTAACAAACCCGAGTTCGAATTCGGATTTTGAAATTAAAAGGGGTTCTCTGGGCTTTTAATATTGATGACCTCAGGATAAGTCATCAATATCAGATCAGCTGTAAGAAGGGAAGGTGCGTGCAGTGTGTGCGCATGTCGTCTCTTTCTGCTCGCTGCTGCTATGTCTATGGAGAACCCATTTAATATATGCACAGAAACTAACCGTAACGGGCCAAGCACAATACAAGTCTGCTCTTACTGGTGGTGATAAGAAGATTGCATCAGAGGAGCCCATACATTGTAATGCTGGACAGAGCCCATATTATGAACGAAGGTTAGGAACATATTGGGTTTGGACAGAGCAGTCCAAACAAGCTTTGATCAACATTAACTATTATATTTCACTTATTCCCACATTTATTTATGGTTTTGGCACCATATTTCGGATGATTGGTTGCCGCAGTCATGACTTATGTCAGTAACAGAGGAGCCCATACATTGTAATGCCGTAAGTAGAGCATATTATGAATGAAGTTTAGGAACAAATCGGGTTCGGACAGAGCAGTCCGAACCGGCTTCACTCAACACTAGTAATAATAGATCGGAAGAGGCTGTTGGGCTCAATAGGAAGAACAGTGCATGAACACTTGCCCTGCCGAGCCATATGATGAGGTGTATTTCATCCTTACTACTCCAGGTCACATTGGCTTGATTTTAATGTTCATATGACATGAAAGGCGTTCTCTATATGAAGGAGGAACACATCAGTGTAGAATGTAGTGGAAGATACAGCTGGGTGGTCGAAGATACAGAAATGTCTGTCTGATCCCCCTGAGCCAGAGGAATAGCAGGTAGCAGAGGTTTGCTTTCTATTCTCTATCAGTAGACTATCAGCGGCCGCACAGACAGGAAAGAGGCATGCTGGGAAATATACATCAAGCCTCTTTTACCTTCCTGTGATGCAGCTACGTTCCGACTTCAAAGTGTTAAACGCAGGTGAATGAAAGATTAGGGATAATTTATGCTTCGCCCCTCCCGGCGGCTGTATTCTGGGAAGAGTCTTCATGAAAGGGGGACCTCTCCAACGGATCAGTGTGCACATTACAGCAAAACCGCAACAAAGGAGCGACGTGTGCCGCATTGTGTTTATGCCTCCAGCTCACTGACACTGTTGCTTTTCAGAAATGAAAAGGCTGGGCAATAAATCCTAGATTGCTTTGAGGGAAAAAAAAAATGAAAAGAGCCAGCTTAACACTGTGCATCTGACTGAACTGCGGCCAATTAGTAACACGGGGAAGTTGGGCATGCACTAATTAGACACGGAAGACGATGGCCGGATTAAGTTAGCGTCCTTTCCTTTTGTGTCCTAATTGCTGGGCGCATCTGATTTAGCGCTGCTGGAATCTTCACTCTTTAAATATATAGATGAATTAGTCAGTGTGGTTATGTAGATGCTTTAAAAGATAAATCCAACGTTAATAAGGGAAGGTATCCTCCCTTTTCCATGCTTTATGGATTACTAATGTCGTTTTCTCACGCACACCCATGGAGTGATGGTGCCAGGGTGTTAGGCTACCTACGCTCACATATGCGGCACTGCGATCCGGCCGCCAGTTCCAGCAGAGAATGCCAGGAATCGGCCGGACACAGCGTCGCGCAGCAGTTTCTGTCCGTCCGATTCTCAGCATATTTGCTGGGTTGTGGCTGGCTCTCCGCCGGACCCCATTATTGTTAATGGAGCCATTGGGCTTTCTGGTTGTTTTCTGCTGGAAAAGCCTGCCGGAAAACATGCCGCAGATGTGAAAGTAGCCTTACTTATCAGGTTAACATTGGCAATCAGTGTGTTACTTAGTAGAAGTCGCTAAATAATAAATAAATCAAAATATAAGAGTGGAACATAAAGCATCCATCCAGATATGTCCTCCCTTACCTTTTCCAATAAGACTGGGTTCACATCATGTTTTTGTCTTATGCCAAAAATCCCTCGGAGGCATCTGTTTAAAGTAAACTTTTCTTTTTATACGTTAAATGTTATATGAAGCCAGCCAAAATGTGATACAATATTGCAAAATGTTAGCAAAACCATTGCCAGACTGCAATTCACATCACAGCCACTAGATGGCCAGACATACACACATATAGGGGGAGATTTATCAAAACCAATGTAGAGGAAAACTGGTTTAGTTGCCCATAGCAACTAATCAGATTCCAACTTTTATCTTTTAAGCTAGCACTCAACAAATTAAAGGTGGTTGCTATGGGCAACTAAGCCAGTTTTCCTTTACACCAGTTTTGAAAGATCTCCTCCATAGAGTTAGACATCTCATGCTTAAGTAAGTAGGGATGAGCGGAGCGAGCTTCAGATCCAAGAACCAACGTCGCTTCGCTGCAAACTTAGTTTTAATGCTGTATAGAGATCCATCTCCATACAGCATTACAATTTATGGGCTCTGGAGAGGCAAATTCGTTATCACTGAAGTCTCGCAGGACTTTAGTGAATGACTTTGGGATTTGATTTTTGAACTCGAAAACCATTTTAAAACTTGGTTCCGAAGTCGGCTTCGGTAAATAGGTACCAATCGGTACGGAAGCTGACTTCAGATTCCCGTTTTAAAATGGTTTTCAAGTTTATTAATCAAATACTGAAGTTATTCACCAAAATCTCGCAAGACTTCGGTGATAACTCATTTTGCCTTTCTGGAGTCCATACATCCATTAATGCTGTACGGAGATGGATCTCCATATAGTATTAAAACGAAGTTTGGAACAAAGTAACTTCAGATATAGGATCTGGATCTCGCTTCGCTCATCCCTAAGAGTAAGGCCAAGTCATGTTGTTCAGATCTAGGGTGTGTTGAGTCAAGAGGAAAGGTTTTATCCACAGGAAGTATACATTGAAGGTTCCCACTAATTAACAGCAAGCAGAGATCTGAAAAACCATCAGGAATTAATACAGAAACTATGAAAAAGACATTTTAGATTGTGTGTGTTTTTAATTGTGACTTAAATAACAATCAGAGAACATTAGTAATCAATGCAGAAATCCAGGCAATTCCCATGGGTTCCCTTATATTTTCTTGCAACTGTCCACCATAGAAGACAGCAGGCTCCGCACCAAAGATTAAACTAGGCCCCTCTTCATGATACCAGGTTTCTCCACCCAGGACAGAAGAGCTTGTTGTTTGTTTCCTCCTCTATGCCATTTTTATGACATTAGGGTTGATTCCTTATACCCTTGTTTGCTACCAATGCAGTTTCTATTTGGGTTTTTTATAGGTTCTTCCCAGTAACAACCAGGTGTGGGCACTATCTCTACATGGGCCCCATAATTAACGTATGACCTTCTTATATGGTATTTATACTCTTCCTTCTGATCGCTTGTTTTTGAAATCAGTAGGGGCCTTCAAAAGGTTGAATCCATATCAATCATTAAATGATGGCAAATCCTAGTGATAAAGTATGTCATTACTTCTTAAAGGGGTTCTCTCATGATTAATGTAAAGATGAAAATCAGACATCATAAAGTACATGGCAATCTCTTTCTAACAAAGCTAGAGTCAACCCTGCACCTCACATGGATCCAAAGATCTCCCCATTCATTCCTCCAATTACTCTGCTAGATTTATTTCCAACTGGCATGTCAGGAGGCATGCCCTTTCTCAGGAGTCTGTCCTTTCAAACAGAGTGTCTCCTTTCTGCTGCAGCTTTCTCTCTGTAACTGTCACAGCTTTTAACAGAAGATATGGCTAGTGGCAGTCGAAGGATGGAACTGACCATGTGCATCCGCCTCAGCGATGTTACCGAGGTGGACAGAGAAATAAGAAAAATAGCACACAACAGGTGGTGCTGTACAGAGACATATCACTGAATTACTCAATGGCTAGACAAAATTTTTTATTACATGCAATTACAAAAGTATTCAGGTCCAGGCGCTAATTTGATAAATGTAGACTAAACATTAAAGCCTATTAAAAAAAAAAATTGTGCCTTCAAAATTCACCATATACTGTAGGAAAATGCACTTTGTATTCTTAAAAAACTAACTGACTTCGAATGAATTAGAAGATTCATTAAAATCCAGTATAGCTGAATAGTTCCCTTTTGCTGTGTAGACAAAGCTATAAACAGCTAAATAAGTCCTATCACAAGGCAGCATAAGACGAAGGTTAGCAAATGAGGCAACAACTCTATTTTCCAGAGCACAATCAGTATAAGATCGTACAATGGGCAATTACCCTAACTGTGCGCCTGCGGCACCAACACAGTTGGATAATCAGTCCATTGCCCAAGGTTGAACACCTCCCACTACTTGATTAACCAATTTACATTATGCTACATTAGCTGTAGTAACCTGAATATCTTCTCAAAAAGTTGTTAAATGTTCGTAACCTAAATCAGCACATTCCAAAATCTATTGTCCTTTCTAGAAAAAAAAAAGTGATGTGCCCAAGATAGGAAGAACTCATAGAATTACTGAATTACTGCATGGAGGTTTCCTAATACTGTAGCCCGCTTCTTGAGGAATTCCTCACTGTACGTTGGGCACTGACTGGTGAATTTATTTGGAATTATATACCATCATTAACTATGCTAAGGGTTCTCCTACATGGGAAGATAAACATCCTGTAGTGAATGCGATCAATCATATAACAAGCTGATTGGTGCTCGTTTACTTTCATTTCAGGTTACAATTGTCATGAAGGTTTTGAGCAATCAATTGTTCATGTGATTGCTTCCCCCCTGCCCCATGCAGTTTCATTAGTGTTGACAGCACATCCCCCTCTTTACACAAGGGGATTCACTGCTGGCAAAGCATAATTTTTACACCCGCAGAAAAGATGAAATGCATGAACAAGTGTTTTTCATTTTTTGTTTGAACACTGACCAGTGATCGCGGACCTCCAAATGAATGATCATTCAGTTAACACCCCATGCAACAGGCCATGTCGTCCATATAACTGAAGTCCTCTTATCTTGGATGCATTATGACAGCACCCAGATCATTCGAAAACATAATTATAGGGAAGAGAGAACACTGAAAACCACCCACTGTACATTTAGATTCTAATACAAAAATCATCAATACATTGTTGAGAATTCTAGATCTAACTACAACAGCAAAAGGAAGAGGGGTCCACAACAAAAAAAGGAGTCCCCTCCTAGTAAAGGTTTTCGGTTCTACATCTCTTGTTTTAAGCATGGGGTCCAACGTGTTTCTTAAGACATCCTTACCTTGTAGAAAAGAAGAACATTGTAACTAAATCTTCAACAGGATAATCTAGAAGTTATCTCAAATTGACTAGAATAGGTTAAGTGGATTAGATGATCTAGAACAGGTTATTTTATAACAGGTATCATCACATACAACTTAAAAATCTAGACGATGAGTACGATCATCTACAGTACAAGTAGTGTTGATCATGAATATTCTAATAACTAATTTTTATCCCGAATATCGGCACTTCGAGAATTCACGAAATTCATAATCGCGAATATTCTATTTTTTTTCATCAGTACTACTGCCTCTTGCTGGTGGGAAGGCTGCAATATCTTTGTCAAAGCTTAGCAACATCCCTAGCAACCAATAGGAAAGTTGCCTACCCCTTTACTATATAGGAAACTCCCCAGCAGACATTTTCTGCTGTTTTTGCAGTTTTTAGAGAGACAGCAGTGTCATTGCTGTGCTCTGTGCTTTCCTGTCACATTACATTAGATAGTTAGTTAGTTAGTTAGTTTATATATATAATACAGATAGTTAGTGGGAGATAGTCAGTGTAGGTTAGATGTAGTGTAGCTGATAGGTTCCAGTACAGGGTGTTAGGTAGTGTGATAGGGATTACTGTGCTGTGATAGGGATTAGTGTCTCTGTTAGACACAGTGCTGTGATGTCACAACAATACTTAGTGCCCCAATCAGTAATATTTACTCAGACCTGATAAAATGTGAAGTTGCATGTATTGCACAAAAAAAAGTGCGCATCATTAGTGCCGATTTGCGCAATCGCGAAAATAATGACTGGAGATCGTGGATTCTAGAATTCGCGAATTTATTGTGAATATTATGCGAAATATCGCGAAAACAAATATTGCCTATGCCGCTCCTCACTAAGTACAAGTTGTCAATCTCAAAAGCGAACTGATGATCTAGAACAGTTTATAAGGTGTATATGTTCTTAAGGTAGCGTAGAAAGTATACAAGATTATCTATAACTAGTTTATCTAGAAGGTGGCTATCCTCATCCAGAATCTGTTCCTAAAAAAGGTGGCTATGATTTGAATTATTATAAGTAGAGATGAGCGAATTTATGAAAAGTTGGCTTCGGCTGATTTGTCGGATTTTACAAAAAAATTTGCTTTGTGACTAATTACTTTTTCACGAAGCGCATTTTTTGTAAGTAGTGGGTCCAATGACAGGGAGCTGTGATGGCGCCGCCCCTGTCATTGTACCCCTCAGATGCCGCGTTCGTACATGATCGTGGCATTTTAGTGTATAAACAGTGGGAAATTAACAAAAAAAATTTTAAATCAAACTTACCTCCTCCATTTGGTCACAACGGGCCGGCCGCCGCCATCTTGTGTAAAGATCTGGAGTTAAGTCGGCCCGAGATTGTGTCATCACGCCAGCCGGATGACGTCACCACGCACAGGATTTCGGCTTAGATCTTCAATCAAAATGGCGGCTGGTGGCTCGTCGCGAGCAAATGGAGGAGGTAAGTACGATTTTTTTTGTTTTTTACACTATTTCAGGTTAAACCGATTCGTGGGATTCAATTCGCTCATCTCTAATTATAACTTTTCTAGAAAGTAAATATAATGCTCTAGAAGCGGTCAAGCTACAAGATGAATATGATCCTTTAGAACAGGGGTGGACAACCTTTTCTGTTCGGGGGCCACATTGTCAGACTGAACCAATTCCAAGGGCCGAAAATAAAACTTAAAGGGGTATTACCAACTGAAATACTGTATTTTTGGCATATTAAACATACAGTATATACTATAAATGTCTAGTTACAGTTCTAGGACTCCAATCTAATAGGAGACTACATGAAAAATACATGTAAGAAGCCATAAGACATAGACTTACATATTTGTTACCAGACGTTTGGGGGCCGCACAGAATGGTATTGAGGGCCGCATGTGGCCTCCGGGCCGCAGGTTGTGCACCCCTGCTTTAGAACAATTCCTAGATTTAGAAGGTAAATATAATCATGTACAAAAATTTATAAGATGAATATGATCCTGTATAATCGTTTAATTCAGAAGATGGATATGATCATCTAAAACTTCTTAAAAAAGCACTCCAACAAAAAATTGTATTCTTGTACCTGTTGGGAAGGCACATGATGTAAACTGTGGTGAAAGTAATCTTCTTACCAGTGACTGTATTTGTGAGTTATCCCCTCCCTTCTGGTCCTCAGCTCTGACATGTGACCAGCACTCTGACTCTCCAAATAATACAGCATCTTATGTGTGGAAAGGAAGCCATTATCTCTATGTATTTCTATGGGAGCCTCAATGTCAGTTTCAAAGGAATGAATAGAGAAGTAACTGACTTCCTGTCCTTTGTCAGTTGGGGCAGGGTGTTATTCATATGACACAGAGGATCAGAAGGGAGGTTATAACTCAACAATATAGTCACTGGTAAGAAGATTACTTTGACTCCAATTTACATCATGTACCGTTCTAACAGGTTAGAGAATAAAAAAAATTGTAGAAGTCGTTCTTTAAAGGGAAAGTGTCATCAGAAAATGACATGCTGTTTAAATCACTTTTTTATGTTTAACATATTTTTAAATAATTTTTGATGATGTTATTTTTAATTTTCCATGTCACTTTTTATACTTAAACTAAAACCAATAATCCTGACGTTTTCGCACTGGCCACTATGTCTTATAATTGGCGCCACTTCTAGGTTTATACAGATCACTCTACTGCAGTTAACCCATTCTAATCCTGCCTGCAATTATATCATCTCTGGTATAGATAAGACAGGATCCACCATTCACAATAGGTCATTGTCAAATCTTATCTATTCTTTGCTTGTACATGTATAATGACCTCTGCACAGGTCACAGGGTATGTACGTCAATAGGCTCTCCTCCTGGCCATAGTGTCTATGGCCCATGGGGCTGCCATAAAGCAATTTTTTATGCTGTGTAAATGCTGTTAAAAACAGCTCAGGCAAGATGGCCGCCCTGAAAATCATGTTCCAGAAATAAAATTAAAAAATCTACAATCAGAAAATAAAAACAGATCAGAAAAAATGGAGATGTGTCACTATCTGGATTTAACCGGCAATATAACATTTTTGATGACACATTTCCTTTAATCTTGAAGGTTTTGGTTGAGATATTTATAAACCAGTTAAACAATTGGTTAATCTAAAAGGTTTACATGGTTATCTGGAATCAGACTGTGCCTGTCACTTCTTTGATTCAATTCATTTCTATAAATACTGTAAATTGCTTTAGCAAATAGATCACCACTGGCCTGTTGGCCTTTCAAACTATTAAACCATTTGCCATTATTTGCATATATTGGGGGAATTTACTTCCTTCCACTTGAGAAAACATTGTCATTTTTTTTTATTGAATAATTCATTGAAAGTAATTGCGGTATTTTATAACATATGTCAGAAATTGTGCTGATCAGTGGGTTCACTCTGACAGGAAATCAGATGACCACAGTGCAGTCAGCCGGGGGCTTAGCAATTCCACAATGTGACACTGTCACAGTGAGGACTAAATCGCGTTACTGTATTTCACAATCTAGAAAAATGACTCCCATGTAACAAGGTATAGGACAGTAAATTAATTAAGCAAGTCCATTATTTTTTATAAATTGACACCTTTATGATGAAACATTGTGCTTGTTTTGCTTTTATATGCTCCTTTGAGTTTAACACTTACCGTTATTTCCATCAGAACCCTGTAGAGTTGGACAATTTCATAGGGATCCTTGCAATACCACAGGTTCTCTGCTTTCTCCTTTTTGTTAGGTTTTCCATGATGATAAACTGATCATCATGGGAATTCCTGATGGGGCCCCAGTGCTTATTGATAGAATAGAATTTTGCAGCAACTGCTTTTCTCTATAGCGCTCCTACAGGAGAAATGAGGCATTACAACTTGCTCTGGGAAATCAATGAGCTGTCCATGTGATTCATTGAAAGGCTTGGTCCTCTAGAAAGAGAGACACTTTATGGATTTAATCTACCATAGTGTCTATTTAAATAGTTGGGTGGGAGAAGCTATAAACTAGCTGGCATTGTTAGAGATGGGGCAGAGAAAGTGCATTATGGGTTTGGTTGGATACAGCAACAAGAAGTGCTACATACAGGATGAAAACAACCAGAGGGATTTGTTCACATTGTGAAAATGGGTCAGCAGAGTCCAAAATGAAGAAAGAAAACATGGTGGAAGATGTGAGGTGACTACATGGGCATATCTTTTACAAACTATAGTAATCCTGGAAAACCTCTTTAAGTCACTACATTTTTACATTAAATGAAAAACTCTTGTCAAGTAAGGTGCAAAATTGTCTAAAACACATAGGGGTACATTTATTAAGACCGGCGTTTTAGATACTAGTCTTTATAAGGGCTTATGCTGGCGGTAGATCCGCCAAAGTTATGAAGAGGCGCCGGCTTCTTCATAACTTCAGAGGATCCACCGCCACTTCTAAATGTAAGCCAGCTTCTTAGCTGTCTTACATTTAGACCATTTTCTATGCCTAAAACAGGCATTGGAAATAGTAAATGAGAAGAGCCTGCCGGCTCGTTCACTTCCCCACCCACGCTCGGCCAACTTTTTTAGGCCTGGTGTGAATGGGGTAAAGTCGTAGATTGCGGAGCAAAGGACCGTTGTGCTGCAATCTGTGCCAGAAATATGCCTAATATTGGCGTATTTCTGGTTAATAAATGACCCCCGTAATGTGTCATGTTTTTTGGTGTCAATTAAGCCTGAATTATGGCTCATTTTAGTTTCATGAACCTCACCTAATATTTTAGTTTTTTTTTTAGATAACTACACCATACTAAGGCAAAATTATTCATATAAATTATTCCACACAGCAGACTGAGTCATTTCATATATCTCAAAATGTCAATGGACTTACATATCACGAATCAGGAGCAAAGATTAAACCTCCTAGGCCCAAATGAATATATATATATATATATATATATATATACACATGGGTGAATAAAGGAGAGATATTATTTTTTATATATGGAGTGCTGCTTCATTTTTCTGTTTTATATATATATATATATATATATATATATATACACATCACACTCCTAAGTGGGAGAATCTGTCCGCAGGACAACTATTAGTCATGTACTCCACAAATCTGACCTTTATAGAAGAGTGGCAGGATAAAAAAAAACGTTTTAGAAAGCAAGCCATAAGAAGTCCTGTTTGCAGTTTGCCACAAGCCATGTAGGGGACACACCAAATATGTTGAAGAAGATGCGCTGGTCAGATGTGACCAAAGTGGAACTTTTCGGCCTAAACGCTAAATGCTTTGTGTGCACATTGAACACACTATCCCCACCTTAAAACATGGTGGTGGCATGTCATGCTGTGGGGATGCATCAGGGAACATGGAAACTGGTCAGAGTTGATGGGAAGATGGATGAAGCTAAATACAGAGCAATCCTGGAGGAAAACATTTTAGAGGCTGCAAAAGCCTTGAGACACGGGTGGAGGTTCACCTTCCAGCAGGACAACAATCCTAAACATACAGCCGGAGCTAAAATGGAATGTTTTAGATCAAAGCATATTTATGTGTTAGAATGGCCCAATCAAAGTCCAGACCTAAATACCATTGAGAATCTGTGGCAAGACTTGAAATTTGCTGTTCACAGACGCTCTCCATCCAATCTGATTGAGCTTGAGCTAATTTGCAAAGAAGAATGGGCAAACATTTCAGCCTTTAAGTATGCAAAATTGGTAGAGACATACCCCAAAAGACTTGCAGCTGTAATTGGTGAAAGGTGGTCCTGTAAAGTATTGACTCCATTTTGAAAACCATTTATCATTTTATTTTCATACATACTGTACTTGCCACTTTGTGTTGGTCTATACATTTGAGTTTTTGGGTATAATGTGACAAAATATGGAAAAGTGCAAGGGGTACGAATACTTTTTCATGGCACTGTGTGTTTACATATATATAAAACAGAAAAATGAGGCAGCACTCCATATACAAAAAGATATGTCTCCTTTATTCACTCATGTGGGCAGTGCGACGTTTCGGCTCCAAACAACTGAGCCTTTCTCTGGCTTGAGAAAGGCTCAGTTGTTTGGAGCCGAAACGTCGCACTGCCCACATGGGTGAATAAAGGAGACATATCTTTTTATATATGGAGTGCTGCCTCATTTTTCTGTTTTATATTTGGGACTGGCTGGTCCCGGAGAGGCACTGCACCCGGCTTTGAGCATTTGATACGGTGCTGCCATTATATATATATATATATATATATATATATATGTATTTGTTGCCCACTGCAACTAATCACAGCACAGCTTTCAATTTTCAAGAGCACTAGAGAAATGAAATCTGTGCTGTGATTGGTTGCTAAGGACAATAAGGTCAGCTTTCTTTTAGACTGTTTTCTAAATCTCCTAATGTATGTCCCTGGGACACAAATATTATGTATTACCTGTATTGGTTGGGATCAATCAGAAGAGTTTATAGTGGATATAACATTTTACACTGCGATCGGATGAATACGTTTATCACAGTTTTAATAAGGACATATAGGACTTGCCAGTATTGCCTGGAAGGATGTGGGTGGTGGACTGGTATAACACCACCTGATGAGATAGGCCATGCCCCTTTCATATATCGCCATGCCACTTTTGCATATCTCCACACCCCTTTTCATGCATCTTTCCCACCCCTCGGTGCACTTTTGAATGCTGGGCTGTCTGGTGACACAACACGCCAGCACCACATACAGTTATAGTTAATGGAGGGCTGCTCTCTGGGAGAAATAAGGCCTCCATGCAGTGCCCAATAGGTTTTCCAGAACTTCCAGGAGTCTGGGAGGCCTCCCCTTTGCAAGTTGGCAAGTATTGATAAGGGGCAGTTATATATCTAACTGTACCTGTATAATGTGTGGCTTATATTACAAAATACTCTTCTAAAACTATTTAGATATTCTCGCAGAGCTTCTTGTAGACTTCACGTAAGGGAACAATTTAGAAATTTATATTGCATTTAACGGGGCTTTTTTTTTTTCTACAGACAAAATGTGTTTACTATTCTCCAGAACCTAGCTTGTCTACAAGCTCCTGGCTTGATCATAATTTTTTTCTGTAAGGTTGCCTTGTTAGCATTAAGCACATATATCCACCTTTTATCACATACCTGTTTGCTACTATTAGGTAGTCATTCTTATGCAGCCATGTCAAGACATTTTCACACACTGAAAACCCTAAAAATATTTTGTGCTAGCTAGGTTCTTAAATCCTGATGCCGTCATTCTTGTGATGTGCAAAGTAGATAGCTAAGGAGGCTCATTAAAGGTCTGAAGTTATATTTTAATGGCATTACATAAGGCTTCTTAAGATTAATAAAAGCCCCCTCTGTCGGTTGCCTTATTTTAAGGTGAACTGAGTTGCCATAAGTATAAAACTTCAGGAAAACCTTTTGGAAACAGTGAAAAAAATGTGTCTTTATTCACACATGTCACAGGACCGAAGCGTTGCTGCTGTGACATTATTATTATTATTATTATTATTATTATTTATTTTTAGAGCGCCATTCATTCCATAGCGCTGTACATATCATAAGCGGTGCACATACATAATACAGGCAATTGCCTTAAGCATGAACAAGACAAGTTACAGACTGGTACAGGAGGATAGAGGGCCCTGCCCGTGAGGGCTTACAATCTACATGGTATGGGGGATGGAGACAGTAGGCGAGGGTGAAGCTGGTCATGGCGTACCCAGACGTATCAACAGACAACCCTGGCATACCGACCTGACCAAAAATCTCAGACAAGCTTCCAGGGCTGCAGAGCGGCGATGGAAGAAATCCCATTCTAAAGATGAATTCACCGCATACAAGCAATCCCTCCTTATTTTCAAATCCTCACTTGCTGATGCAAAACAGGCCTACTTCTCATCTCTCATATCTTCCCTATCCCACAACCCAAAACAACTTTTTAACACCTTTAATTCTCTTCTCCGTCCACCAGCGCCCCCACCCTCTCCTCTCATCTCAGCTGAGGATTTCGCCACATTCTTCAAACAAAAGATAGTCAACATCAGAGAAAGCTTCAACACACAGTCTCCACAGACCCTCCACACAGCTGCTTCGTCCTCTTCACCCAAAACCAGCTTCTCCGCTATTACAGAAGAAAAACTCTCCACTCTACTCTCCAAATCCCATCTCACCACCTGTGCACTTGACCCAATCCCATCCCACCTCATCCCTAACCTCACCACAGTGTTTATCCCAGCCCTAACTCATCTCTTCAACCTATCACTAACTTCTGGTCTCTTCCCTCTGCTTTTAAACATGCTACAATTACACCCATCCTCAAAAAGCCATCACTTGACCCATCTTCTTTGTCCAGTTATCGCCCCATATCACTTCTTCCATATGCCTCAAAGCTACTTGAGCAACATGTCCATTCTGAACTGTCCTCTCACCTCTCCTCCTGCTCCCTCTTTGACCGGCTACAATCTGGCTTCCGACCCCACCACTCAACCGAGACTGCCCTCACCAAAGTCACCAATGACCTACTACTTGCCAAAACCAAAAAACATTACTCTGTCCTCCTTCTACTTGACTTGTCCTCTGCCTTTGACACTGTCGACCACTCCCTTCTGATACAAACTCTCTCATCTCTTGGCATCACTGACCTGGCCCTCTCTTGGATCACATCATACCTCACAGACCGGACATTTAGCGTCTCCCACTCTCACGCCACCTCCTCGCCTCACTCCCTCTCTGTTGGTGTCCCGCAAGGCTCCGTCCTAGGACCCCTGCTCTTCTCTATTTACACCTTCAGCCTCGGACAGCTTATAGAGTCCCATGGTTTCCAGTATCACTTTTATGCTGACGACACACAAATCTACCTCTCTGGTCCAGACATCACCACCTTACTATCCAGAATCCCACAATGCCTATCTCGCATATCCGCCTTCTTCTCCTCTCGCTTTCTAAAACTTAATATGGATAAAACAGAATTCATCATCTTTCCCCCATCTTGCTCACTCCCCCCAACAGACCTATCTATCACAATCAATGACTGCACACTCTCCCCGGCCAACCAAGTCCGCTGCCTTGGAGTGACCTTGGATTCTGCCCTCTCCTTCCGACCACACATCCAAGCCCTTTCCACCACCTGCCGTTTCCAACTCAAAAACATCTCCCGCATCCGCCCTTTCCTCAACTTTGAATCTGCAAAAATGCTTATACATTCCCTCATCATCTCCCGCCTAGACTACTGCAACATTCTCCTCTGTGGCCTTCCATCTAGCTCTCTCGCACCCTACAATCTATCCTCAACTCTGCTGCCCGACTAATCCATCTCTCGCCCGTTACTCCTCTGCATCTCCCTCTGCCAGTCCCTGCACTGGCTCCCCATTGCCCAGCGAATTCAGTTTAAAATACTAACCCACACATACAAGGCCGTCCACAATCGGTCCCCTCCCTACATCTCTGAGCTACTTCCCCGATACATCCCCACACGCAATCTTCGATCCTCACAGGACCTCCTTCTCTCCTCTCCTCTTATCACCTCTTCCCACACTCGCCTCCAGGATTTCTCCCGTGCATCCCCTATACTCTGGAACTCTCTACCCCAACATATCAGACTCTCACCTACAGTGGAATCCTTCAAAAGCAACCTGAAAACCCACCTCTTCAGACAAGCCTACGACTAGTGACACTGCTGCTTCTATACCGCCATGACCAGCTTCACCCTCGCCTACTGTCTCCATCCCCCATACCATATAGATTGTAAGCCCTCACGGGCAGGGCCCTCTATCCTTCTGTACCAGTCTGTAACTTGTCTCGTTCATGCTTAAGGCTATTGCCTTATTATGTATGTGCACCGCTTATGATATGTACAGCGCTATGGAATGAATGGCGCTCTAAAAATAAATAATAATATTAATAATAATAATTGCAGTGATGGCCTACAGGTGATCAGCTGCTATAAAGCATTGGAGGTGAGGGCAAGAAGCCTAGAGAACCCCATAAATCATTGTAGGAAGGCCTACAGATGGGCAGACGGTATAAAGCTTTGGAGGTGAGAGCCTGAAGCCTAGCGAAAACCCATAAATCATTGCAGTGATGGCCTACTGGTGATCAGATAGTATAAAGCATTGGAGGTGAGAGTCTGAAGCCTAGAGAACCCTATACAACATTGCAGTAATGGCCTACAGTGAGAAGACGGTATAAAGCATTGGAGGTGAGTGCCTAAAGCCTAGCGAACCCCATAAATCTTTGCAGTGATGGCTTACAGGTGAGCAGACGGTATAAAGCATTGGAGGTGAGGGCCTGAAGCCTAGCAAACCCATAAATCATTGCAGTGATGGCCTACAGGTGGGCAGACAGTATAAAGCATTGGAGGTGAGGGCCTGAAGCCTTGAGAACCCCATAAATCATTGCAGTGATGGCCTACAGGTGATCAGACGGTATAAAGCATTGGAGGTGAGGGTCTGAAGCCTAGAGAACCCCATAAATCATTGCAGTGATGGCCTACAGATGAGCAGATGGTATAAAGCATTGGAGGTGACGGCAAGAAGCCTAGAGAACCCTATAAATCATTGCAGTGATGGCCTACAGGTGATCAGACAGTATAAAGCATTGAAGGTGAGGGCCTGAAGCATAGAGAACCCCAAAAAATATTGGATTAATGGCCTACAGGTGAGCAGACGATATAAAGCATTGGAGGTGAGGGCCTGAAGCCTAGCAAACCTCATAAATCATTGCAGTGATGGCTTACAGGTGATCAGCTGCTATAAAGCATTGGAGGTGAGGGCAAGAAGCCTAGAGAACCCCATAAATCATTGTAGGATGGCCTACAGATGGGCAGACGGTATAAAGCTTTGGAGGTGAGAGCCTGAAGCCTAGAGAAACCGCATAAATCATTGCAGTGATGGCCTACTGGTGATCAGATAGTATAAAGCATTGGAGGTGAGGGTCTGAAGCCTAGAGAACCCTATACAACATTGCAGTAATGGCCTACAGTGAGCAGACGGTATAAAGCATTAGAGGTGAGTGCCTAAAGCCTAGCGAACCCCATAAATGTGTGAATACACATTTTTTTACCGTTTACAGAAGATGTGCCGTGGATTTTCTTATATATATATATATATATATATATATATATAATTATATGATTGCAAAATTCATCTCAGCTACCAGTGATGTATTGCTATGCAAATACAGTGTCCAACTTTACCTTTTCTTATGGCTCAAAATATCCAGACATGAGTGATGATAGATGACCAACAAATAAATGAAAGGTTCTCTTAGATAAACAAGAGGGCATTCTCTACGTGTAATGGGAAGAAAGTTTCACAATTTACCATTGTCATAGAAGAGGATTATTTACTGTAAGAACATTGACTGCTCTCTGACAGAGGAGGTTATGATGGTGAACTCACTAAAAGAGTTCAAGAGGCGTACGACTTTCTTGAATGTAAAATATTTCAGGTTAAGAGTACTAAATTTCTGGAGATGGGATGTTTATCCAGCAATTTATTTTGACTGCCATATTTTAAGTCTTGGAAGGAGTTTTAATATGGGGCAATTGCTATCTCCCTAAGGCTGGGAACACACCTAGGCATTTCTGAATCGCGCGTATGACGCGCGTTTTACGCGCGTTTTTGGATGCACGTTTTTGTAACTAAGAAACGCGCGTCATACACGCGATTCAGTGATTCTCCCCAAAGAAGCTCATGTACTTGTTTGGGCGTGGGGCGTTTTACAGCACGTTCAAACGCGCTGTAAAACGCCCAAATGTGAACCATGCCCATAGGGAAGCATGGCTTTTCACATGTTGTGCGTTTTACAGCGCGTTTGAACGCGCTGTAAAACGCTTAGGTGTGTACCTAGGGTTATAGGTTTTTGCTTTTGTTAGATCAACACTGTAGGACTATAGGTTGGACTTGATGGACCTATGTCAGATTTTGCTGCAAACAACCACTGTGACAAAATCTGCAACATTATTATTTAATGATACAGGTCCCCCTTTATGTATACATGTACAAATGTACATAGAAAATATGTAAACTTTGTTGTAAGTGCCACAGGGAGTCAAGGGGTAAGGGCTCTTTCACACTTGCGTTTGGAAGATCCGGCATAGAGTTCCGTCGTTGAAGCTCTATGCCAGAAGAATATTGATCCGGATTATCCCCATGCATTCTGAAAAGAGAGAAATCCATTCAGTATGCACCAGGATGTCTTCCGTTCAGTCACTGAACCTTTTGTGGATGGAGAAAATACCACAGCAAGCTGCAGTATTCTTTTCGTCCTGGCAGGCGGAGCAAAATGGATCCATCATGACCCCCAATGCAAGTCAATGGGGATCAGTTTTCTCTGGCACAATCTGCCACAATAGAAAACGGATCTGTCCTCCATTCAATAGAGTTCAAAATGAATCCGCTTTGGCAATGTTAAAAAATAGTTAAAGTTAATACAAGCGGATCCGTTCAAACGGATGCATACGGTTGTATTATCTGTAACTGAAGCGTTTCTTTCCGGCATAGAGCCCCGACGACAGAACTCTATACCGCATCTTCCAAAAGCAAGTGTAAAAGGGTCCTAAGGAGGTAGATCACAGTCTGACTGGTTTAATATCAGAAAACTGGTGCAGATTAGACCAGAAGCTGAGGTAGATTTCTGTTCTAGGAAATGGACAGCAGAAGACTTAACAAGAGCCATGTTCCTCATAATAAATTGGCTGGACCTTATGCCAGCAGGGTTTATATGAAGTCTGGCATTTGAAACTTTGGTCTTCAATAAATAATCGCCACCAAGTCTAATTCAAGGTACTTTGAGTCAACAACTGCCTTTTACCACAAGTATCACAATGGAACCCAACAGGAATTTGGAATCTTCTAAATTCATTGGAAAGTTGACAGATTTCACCGTAGAGTTAGCCATCTCATGTGTATCAAGGCTTTTGCTCGGACTGAAGATTTTCCCGTTAAAGTTGAGGGAGAAAAAATAATGCTCCAAAATGTCAACTATAGCATGCAACAATATCACGTAGCCACAACGTGCTCAATGGGGCACTGGGGCCTTGCACCACTGGGGTCCTGGGTTTAATATCTGCATGGAGTTAGTATGTTGTATTTGTGTGGATCATGTCCCACGCTCCAAACAACACATTAATAGGTTAAATTGAAATTTAGATTGTGAGCCCTAATGTGTGACAATCATACACTGTACAACACTGTGGAATATGGTGCTATGTAAATTAATAAAATAATGAAAATTTTGATGTGCGTTAATGGGGCTAGTGACTGATCTTTGCATTCACAGGATCAATGCACATGCGGATGTTGAACAGACGTCTCTTGTCTTTAAATCATCTCTTTTACATAAATATATTATTATATTTCAATAAAATCCCCCAGTTTATTTGCTTTTTACAGTTCCAAGATGGAAATGTTTCCATTTTTATGTTCGAAAACCACAAAGTGAAAGGTCCAATGCTGTGAGCATTTGGACTGTGGTGTAGTTGTTATACTCTGCACATAGGCTCTGGATTGATGCTCTGACTGATATTCTGTAACTTGGCAGGCTTCACCAGCAGACGCCTCGAAGAATTTAATTTGTCGCTTTCTTAATGGACCATAACCTTCCATGACAAGGTCATTTGCTGCATATTCATTTAGGACACAACAGTTGTCAGTATAAAGCAGTGCTGCCGAATGCAGAATAGAATGTGAACTTTATCAGCTAGGACTTAAAAATTCATTTCAAGCATTTTCACTGTGAAAATAAACATAAAGACGTTACGTATGTATCTATCAACGTCTACTCAACGCTAGTCTGGTGCAAAACAGCCAACAGCCGGGAGCAATTCTTGCACATATAAAGCTTATTAAGTAATTATACATGGTCTTGCTGTTGGCAGTACAATAAGACCAATAATTAGGGTAAGGGATATTCTTGCCTATTGCTACAACAGTAAGATGTTAATGAATAGGGAGATATAAAATATATATATAATATTGAGGCGCTGTTTTGTGGCAGTTTCACATAAGACTGTGGATACATAATATAGTATATTTTACATGTGAGATTTTGGGGCGTCTATCTTTTCTCCCTCAATTTCCAAAATGACAATTGTAGAATAAAAAGAATATGTATATTGTTCATGCAGTACTATATATTGGGTTTCCTGTAAAAAACAAAGAAACTATAAACTATAGGTCTATGCTCTTTCTCTGGAGTAAACAAAAGAAAAAACCCTGAAAATCTGCTTTTTCTGACATTCTTTCAAGTTTTCCAAAAAAGAGTCTGGATGTGGGTTGGAAGAGACAGGCCATGGGTCGGAGTTCCCCAGCCCGACTCATTTAACAACATGTGCATAGGAAAGCTCATCCACATTACCCCAGAAATCTCCTGTTCAGAGTAGATTTCAGTTCTGGCGCATAGACAGCAGAAGGCACAACTCTTATTTTCCACTTGCGGCCTGCTCTCCAGCAGGCTGCTCTGGATCATGCATAGCTGGATGTTACTGCAATGCCTGCTGGCCCCATTATTGTCAATGGCAAGAATGCCGCAATTTGGCCAGACAAAAACGTTGCGGTTTGGCTTTCCCAAAAGGTGGGGCTTATACTACTTTGCATTAAAGGCATGTATAAAAAATGCGGACAGCACACCGGTGACATCTGCTCACATCCACATCTGTGTGCAGCACATTATATAACGTATCCTATTCATGTCCACATTGTAGACAAGACAAGGAATTTTTTCAATAGGGTCCACAAAAAGTGTGGGATGAGCAAGGAATGCATCAGTATTTTTCAGATCCGCGATTTGCAGACCTCAAAACGGACATGGTCATATAAATAGGCCTTTAATATGTTGTCCTGGAAGTATTCTAACTAAGGACCCCAGTGTTGCCAGTCAACAGCACCAACTGGTGAGCCACTATGCTGCTCATGTATTATATCCATGCTTGCAACCCTCATTATTTTGAGTAGCTCAAGCCAAACACCAAAAATAATGACCACTAGGGTATTAAATAGTCACATCTCTATTGCTAATCATCGAAAAAAAAAAAATTATTCTTAAAATTGGCATGAAAATGGATCAAAAGGGAACACAGCACATTACTGAACAAGTCTCCACGTGTATAATAACATGTACATAATAACACAATATACCACAATAGGGTACATCTGGTTCAATACATAACCTTCTTTCAGGGGGCGTCCTGGAAGAAGCCCACGAGGCGAAACGTGCGTTGGGGAGGGGAGGCCCGGACATCGCCATTACCTTTGAACCAGCCCGCATTACTTGGTAAATATACCAGGGTCATGACTTGAATGGTTGTTGCTGCCTGGAGATACTGACATTAGATTCTTTGTTGCACAGTTATATCAGTGCTGCGGATATATTAATACCCTATAGTGCCTTGCACATGGTTGTTTACTATAGGATTCCTAAGAGAATTGTTTTTGATAAAACAGCACTTGCATTTTATTTGTCTATTTCTGGCCTACTTGGTTCAGTGTATACTGCAGCTGCTATTGGGTTCCCATTATTGGTTTTCCTATTTGCTGTGCTTTTTTCCATTAAATTGGTATACAGATTGTGGCAGGTAATGTATTAAACCAGATGTACCCTATTGTGGTATATTGCGTTATAATGTACATGTTATTATACACGTGGAGACTTGTTCAGTAATGTGCTGTGTTCCTTTTTGATCCATTTTCTTGCCAATTTTAAAAATAAAATTTGTATTTTTTTTGGGATGATTAACAATAAAGATGTGACTATTTAATACCCTAGTGGTCATTATTTTTGGTTTTAGTATTGTTTTGCCATGAGGGTAGCCATTTTGGTGTTTTTTTTAGTAGCTCAAGCCAGTAGATTATCCATACTAAATGTATTCTCTTTGTAGAAAGTTTGTTTTATTTCATGGTCATTTTTATCACCTTTGTACAGTATAAATAAAGATCGGAGTAAATTTGAATCACCATGGAAAAAAGAATTAATTCTTACTTTGTATTGTTATGTACAATTATATGGCTAACCTATAGTATATTAGTATAGTATAGATTGCAAATTAGGCTACTTTCACACTGGCGTTTTTGGATCCGCTTGTGAGATGCATTCAGGGCTCTCAGAAGCGGTCCAAAACGGATCAGTTTTGCCCCAATGCATTCTGAATGGATAAGGATCCGTTCAGAATGCATCAGTTTGGCTCCATTCAGTCTCCATTCCGCTCTGGAGGCTGCTTGCAGCGTTTTGGTGTCCGTCTGATGGAACTGAGCCAAACGGATCCGTCCTGACATACAATGTAAGTCAATGGGGACGGATCCGTTTTCAATGACACAATATGACACAACAGAAAACGGATCCGTCCCCCATTGACTTTTAATGGTGTTCAAGACGGATCCGTTTTGCCTATGTTCATGATAATACAAACGGATCCATTCTGAACAGATGCATGCGGTTGTATTATCAGTGCGGATCCGTCTGTACAGATACATGACGGATCTGCACAAGACGCCAGTGTGAAAGTAGCCTTAGTTTTACCTTTACGTGGTTGACTGGTGCTTTAGAATGTATTGGCTCGAGCTAAGATTATGTAGAATTGAACTGAGGGAAATCCCTTAGTGCATTGTGTGTCCCTAATCTTATTTTTACTGGTCAAGTTGTAAAAGAATGGAAATGAAAAAAAAAGTGGGGAATGTGGTATATTTCCTGCTGTGACAGTACTGACCCTAATATGACATACTCTATGTCTAAAGTCCCTTAATGGCTGCTGCCTGGTTAGATGAGAATTGCCTAATAAAAATTGGCCCACTGACTGATACAGCATGCATGGCTAATATGCTCTATTAATGCTAAGCACTCCAGTATTTCAAGTATTTTATTTATCTCCAGAAGAACATCCTTTGTCGTATATTAATGTCGGTGTTGTTACAGCCATTATGAATTCACAATGTACCAGACAAACACAAAAAAGCCGAATACAATACAAGTAAATCATTTCACACATAGCAAAACAGAGGCTAGCACATCTGCTGAAAAGGCATCTGCGGAGTAGAATGCTTACACGCTGGGAAATTCGGAAAAAAAAACAGTGTTGAGATGCAACCTAAAATAACCTGACATCTGGTAGAGATCATGGATGGAACCATGTACAAAGTCCATAAACCATTGGTGTTGCTACCTTTAACCAGGTTTTGTAGCTGGATGAAAATATACTAAAATCAACCAACCATGAGGACTATAACATAAAAAGGGTTACTCACCTCTAACCTCTAAGCCCAAGAATGAGGTTCCTAACAGTTTGAAGTTTTCACCAAACTTTCAAAAACAAAAGTGGGTGTTGTGCCTCACAGAGGGTTGAAAGATAAATGGCTTATTAAAGATATGACCAGGTAAAATGACTTTGTTGCAAAGTTCTAGTAATGCTTTGACCTCCATGGCAATGGTAAATCGCGAATAGTATTGATCGCGAATATTATAATCGTGAATTTATCTCAAATTTATCACGAATATTGGCACTTAGCGACATCTCTAGCAACCAATAGGAAAGTTATATTCTAATTCTAAATATTCTAATCGTGAATTTTTATCTCGAATATATCACATTGCCAATTTTCGCAATCAAGTAAATACTAACTGGAGATCTCGGATTTGCTAATTTATGGCGAATATTCGGCCAAAAATTCTCAAAATATCGCGTATTCGAATATTGCCTATGCGGCTCATCACTACTGGTAAAATAGAATTGATAGGGTCCCATAGAAAAATGAGATGGGCCTCTGTGACCTAACTGAAACAGTAGCATATAAAGTAATTGTTCTAGGTATGGATGGTAGCACTACATAGAATTGCTAGACAGAAGAAAACATCACCTTGTACAATGTTCCTGAGTGAGCATCCTCAACCTCCGAGTCCTATTGCAGCTGTTGTGGCTGCTACAGCTATAATGACTCCCATGCTCCATGGGGTGATTCGAGTACAATGGTGTCTGGAGCTCATAACAGATGGGAGGCCACATGCAATGGGCCTTAGAGCCAATTGTGTATTCCAAGCCAAGGCTGCCATCTGGAATGTATGGGCCTCATAGAGTCAAACGTTTAAGGCTCCTTGGACTTAATCACGTTTCTCCTATTCTCCATATTGTACATTTCATGGGGGGCGGGGGGGGGCATGAAAGGATAATATGATATTTACTAACGTTATATTTAGTAACCTCCTATTAACCCCTTCCTATCTGCCCCATGCAAATTAACAGGTTAGTGGCATGATCCCGGTATCAGAAACCTGTTAATTTATGTGCTGTGTTTGATAGCACTGCGACTGCCATCTGCAGGTTTAGTGCGTCATCATAACAACCCAATTCTGTATTTGTGACAGGGAACTAAAATATTCAGTTCCCTGTCACAAAACAACCCTGAATGTAGCTTTTATATTGAGCATTGTGTTCCAGAACGTAGAAGCACCTCTTCAGCTTTTGAATCGACGATGGAGTCAATTTACAGGAGACCCCTTCTTTAGACCTCTCTGGGCTTATGATATTAGTTACCACCTGCAGAGCCCTGATGGATGCTCTGTTCCAAAACTGCTGGATGGGAAACACTTTCTACCGTCAATCTATATACATCAATCTGTTTTTAGGGTATCACATGAATCGAATCAAAGTAGAACAGTCGGTGCTGCTCACAATTCACAGGCAGTTATCCAGTAGCATGTGCAGCAAACAACAGGTGCGGCTCAGTGCCAAAAGAAAGTCCAGATGATCCAATCAGAAATGATAATCACGGCACTTATCATAGAAAGTTAATTTAACTCTTTATTGCAGCATGTTAATGTAGGCCGACAAATGGGATGCCGACACATTGTGTCTGCCTATGGCGATTTCACGCCACTCTGATGCTTCCTCAAGGCCTGGAAGGATTTCACACAGCCGTGTGTCAGCATAGCAAATCCTATTCTACAACATTGTATCACATAATAATAAATATTTGCATATTATTTAAGTAAAAGTTTTTTAATAAAAATGATAAGGACAGAACGCCTGTTAGAACAGCATGTTAGAATTTATGTTACTGTTTAACCAGAGAGGAGCAAATTTCTTAAAATTCGATTTAGGTCATATTCAGCAAAAATTGACCATACAATTTAATTCGGGTCCGAATAAATTCGACCTGAATCAAGAGTGTGCTGATTGCCTGGAAAAGTCTTTCTCTCGCTATTTGGATTTTGTGGTACATACAATGTTCTGTCCTTCTAATTTTCTTATATAGGGAAGAACATACAGTATGTGACTAATAAACACTTAAAGTGTACCCATCATGTTTTCCTCAAAAAATCAATTTTAACATATGTTACTGCTGCAGCAGCATTATGCATAAAGCAATCTTTAGTTTCTTCACATAGCACTGTTTTCCTTGAGGTTTTCCCTTAGTTACGGCTGTTTTAACATTTACAATATGAGGACCTTCTCAAGATGGCTCCTCTGCCAGTTCTCTGAGGCCAAAACTGCTTTCCCTCACTTCACATACACACTTGCTGTAGCCAGCAGCTCCCTGCCAGCCAATCAGATTGGATTACTGAGAGCCACGCCTCCTCACTCTGAAACCTAATGCAGGCATGCAGTATGAAGGACCGCCCCTCCGTCTTCCTGTCTTCTTAGTCAGAGACAGACAAGCCATAGCAACTGTCTTTTAAGGGAGCAGTGGAAAGGTACAAGGGGACATTAATGAAAGCTGTCATTATAAGGTACCGTAATTACAGATCTTTTGACAATCATTGACAGACTAACTCAGGTATACATGCCTAGCTCTAATAAACTTGCAAATAAAATAAAATATGACAGTTACCCTTTAAGAGAACATTTATATTTATATTTAGTGAAGACAGGAAATGGTTGTCCCAGATTGATTAAGCATGTGAGGAAAGAACATGGAGGTAATATTAATTGATTAATGTTCTCTGGGTTACAGGCCATATTTTCACCAATAAATGGTCTGGATAGGTATTAAAGATTGTTACATTGTAAATGATCCTGGATTATTGGGATAACTAGATTACTAGACCCTTTGGGCATTAGTGACAGAAATGAAATGACCTTTCTCTGTTTTCATGATATATGTGAATTATTGATGAACTGTATTCAGTGTAACTATTTATGTGATACAATGTTGTAGTATGTGATTGGCTATGCTGACAGGCAGTTAGAGATATCAGCACAGCTATGTGGTATCCCATCAGGGCTTGAGGAGGCCTCAGAGTGAAGTGAAACGACCATCGGCCACCAGGATTTGTCTGCATCCCGCCTGTATGGCCCGCATGGATGTGCTGCAATAAGAATCAATTTCATTGGTAGTGCCGTGACTAGTACTTTCTGATCGGATTACTTTTAGGATATGGCTCACACATGGCGGATAAGCAGAAAATGGCCCGCGGTGTGCCCTTTAAACACGCAGCATGTTAATTTATGTTGCAGATTCCCACCATGGATTTAACCCTTGGGTAACATTTACATCAAATCTGCATCAAAATCCACGACAAATCCGAATGTGGAAAGTCTGAATGTGTGGTCGTACCCTAAGTTCTATTGTAAATCCTTGCACTGAGCTTATGTCCTGATGCTCTGAAGTCACAAACATGTCACATAGACTTAGGAATTTGGTAAAGTATTGTACTTAAAAAAAAATAAAAAATCTTCTGACCAGTTATATCTGAGTAACAAAACAGACCTGGCTCTACATGGTGAATCTAGTAAATTAGCCAATGACGATTCTGATTTTGCAATGACACAGGTAATGAGGCCCATGGGAGTAATTATCATGTCAAACAGAACCATGGATCATCTTCCTAAATTGACCTAAAAGGGTAGGGAAAAGTATGCTAATGAATGCAAATCTAAATTTTCAGTTTTTAACTGGAAGATAATTTATTCAATATTGACTTATTGTAAAACTAGTATATTGTCAATCATACAGTAGATACCTGCATTGTTTTGACAGCTTCTACATCGGGGACTTTTTGTAATCTTTCAATGAATCTGAGCTACTTTAGTGAAAATAAACATGTATTTTTAATGTAAGCCTCCATGCATGTTACATGATCCATTATGCTTCATTTTCCACTAGTACTCATAGTGCACATGGGCGAAATATTACAACTTCTGTAGCCGGGTGCATTGGTGTGCTTTGGTTTACAATAACATTAGCTAAGGAACAATGAACCCTACTATTCTACTAGGTAAAGTTTCATGTACTATCCCAAGCATGTATTTTTCTTAGGCTACTTTCACACTAGCATTTTTGCTGGATCCAGCAGGGTTCATCAAAAACGTTTCCGTTACTGATAATACAACCGTTCTGAACGGATCCGGTTGTATTATCTTTAACATAGCCAAGACGGATCAGTCATGAACTCCATTAAAAGTCAATTGGGACGGATCCGTTTTCTATTGTGTCAGATTGTGTCAGAGAAAACTGATCCGTCCCCATTGACTTGCATTGGGGGTCATGATGGATCCAGGAAGGAAAGCAAACTGCGGTTTGCTCTCCGGTATGAGAACGGAATGCATTTTGAAGTATTCCGTTCTGGTCAGTTACGTTTTGTCCCCATTGACAATGAATGGGGACTAAAAAGAAGTGTTTTTTTTTCTGGTATTGAGACCCTATGACGGATCTCAGTACCGGAAAATATTAACGCTAGTGTGAAAGTAGCCTTAGTCCAACAGAAAGTTTTATCTATGCTTTTATTTTTTTTTCTGTTTAATATAGCTTTTGGCATGGGTCCCAGTGATGTTCTGCTCAGTATGGGGCATTGTCATCAACCTTCACTATGTAGTTTAACATATTGACATTATTCATGGCCTTAAACTAAAAACATTCAGGAGAGAAAAAGTGAGAATTTTCTCAAAGAGCTTCCACTTGAATCATAAAAGGACTACACTGTGAATATGTATTAATCTTAAATACAGTAGAGAGGTGCAATCACAAATTGCTCATAATACACCACTTTTCCGAAGTCTGCATTACAGACATATTATGCATTCAGGAATGCGTTTTACATACAGCTCAATTTTCTGCATAAAAAATATAAACCTGCTTTACATCTGTTTATTCGGAGAGGATTATCAGTGCTGGTCTCCTGTTCACGATTCGGTGGCATTGGAAGGTTAATTACATCGTTTGCCAACTACTATAATGACATTACTCAGTGTGATTACATGATTGCATATGTGGGTATGATATCTACATAGAATGGATGACTAACGCCTCTCTATCTGGGAGGGACCCTTCATGGACCTACCTCTTATACCTACCTTACTAATAAAGAACCCACATTTGCTCTCAGACAGAACCTTAAAAAAGGTGCTCGGAACATGTTTTAGTCATTACTCCATCAGCACAGACCCATGGTAGGGTGGATACATAGATTCAGTTGGTTTATACTAACTACTGCTGTTTGGTAGGCACACTTTCATGCAGAAATTGCAGTCTATATATTCATGATAGATACTTCAATTATTGTATAAAAATATTAAAAGACATTAGACATAATTAATATTAATTAAAATAAAAAAACTAATTAATGTCAATTAATGTCATTAAGGTCAAAAGCTACCCCTAACAATTGGAGACAAGTTGCTTATTAGTTGGAACTTTTACCTTCCTATGGAATTGTAAATATTTTCTTGTGGACTTATCACTAATATATGGGATACACACACACTACGTGTGTATTCCCATAGACCTGTGACAGCTCCCCGATCAGATAGGCATAAGTATTAGATAGTACACAATAGAAATAGCAAAATTTACCCCCAAAAATAATAAGGAATTCCTTAGAAAAATAAAAAAATATAAAGCTTATACCAGAGTATAGTCCCAAAAATTTGTCTTATTAAAGGAGTTAGTCTATAGTTGTTGCCCGGGATATAGAATGAATCAATTAATAATATTCTTATATATTCAAAAAATTTTCATTATGGTTTGGACGGTATTCATCTAGATACCGCTTATACAGACTATTGATGACTATTGATGTTCAATAGGTATACATGATTATATAAATATAGTTCAGTTTTACTTATCTGCCTTCTATGTAGGTTACTCAGCAGTACATCACCACTACTCATGCGGCCTAGTGCTGTGGCGTCCCACGTGGTGTCCACGTGTCATTTGTGGGAGCCGTCCAGCCTGGATTGCCTCTGCTTGGCAGAGCGTGTCTTCGTGTCCCACGTGATCACTGGCGTCTTGCACTCTTTACTCCCTCCTCAGCCCCACCTCTCTTCAAGTGAATTTCGATCTCCAGTTCAGGTATAGGGCTTTTTAGACTTGATCTCACCTCCAGTTATTTTGAATGTATCAAATATCGATCAATCCCATGTATTAAGGCACTATAATAGCAATTCTGCCCATATATTCAAATAGATGGCATATGTTTAACGTGTATGGATTTTAGTAATTAAGGGAACTTTTTTAATTCAATGTTTTTAAGTGGTCATGTACTTTATTTATTTTTATTGCATGATTTTTATCAAATTAGTTTAACAAAGGGAACCCATCACAACAAACGTCTGGCAGAATGTTATAGAGCAGGAGGATAGCCAAACCTTTGTGACAGTGATTCGTACATAGATAACTGTTATTCACTGATAGGACTGCCCACATGACTATGAAGCAGAGAAAGAGCAGGGATTTTATATGTATAACATGCTGCATGTCCTAACTATTGATCACACAGGATATCGGCCTGGTGGCTCCTCTGCAGCAAATGCCAGATCTTTTTACAGGGGTTAAAGGGTGAAAACAAGGGGACTGGCAGGATAATGCCCTCAGGACTAACCCAGTCAAACAAGTTGGTTGGTGCAGTGGGTCCACACTCACTGCCCGTAACAGTTTTATTCTAGCTCCAGGTACTAAGCTTCCTATGGTGGTGGTGGCGGCATTAGGTAGCATTGAGATTTGGATCTCACTGGAGGAGATTAATCAGTGTATTTACTGCAGTTTTATAGCATAAATACCTTTAAAAATATAGCCTTTTAGGTGAACAGTATATTTTGTCCATAGGATGTGTGCATACTCTCTCCCTGGCTCTTAAAATCTTACTGCCAACATCTTCTGGACAAATGTCTCACCTGTACCTAGTACAAATTGTGCTAAACAGAGCCGACAGGTAGGTATGTCAGTAGGTAAATATTCACAGAAAATGACATAAGAATAATATGCACAAAAGCTAACAGTCCATTTTAGCACAATTTCTTTCTTCCTGTAGAAATCTGCAGTTCATATACTGCATACCATAAGGCATAAGGGACTGTACTGGTAAGGGACAAACATAAAGCTGCAGATCTGCTGAATTTGTATTTTTAGTGTAAATATGAACAACCTAAAATATAGTTAGTGTTTTTGTGTGTAGAGCACTTCTGCAAACCTATATGTCTACATGGTTACAAACAAACCCAGTGTGTAATCTGATCCTGTAGTCATTTGCTACTCTCTTTACTCTGTCTCTCCTAATTTTAATAAAAAATACATTTGCGAATAGTGATGGACGAACTTCGGCCAGGCCCCATTGACTTTAATGGCAGGTGAACCTGAAAAACCTTCAGGTCATATTTGCAGCCACCAAATACTTACTAGAAGTGCACAAATAGTCTCACAACATAGACAGTGACATACCAGAGGATGATCCTTGCCAAAAATTCCCACAAAAAATATGTATTTTAATCAGGGGCCATTTTTATGCGTCTTAAAGGGAAACTCTCAAAAATGTGCCCTGCTGGAGCCTAGAAAAATTATATCATAGGCCACGGGAGTACAGGCCCCAAAAATTAGGCATTCACCTGACAGAAAAGAACTTGTGATGATGTGGCTGGAGGTACATTAGGCGTTCACTGGTTAAAAATTTTACCGTAGGCCAGTACAGGCCCCAAAAATTAGGCGGCATTCACCTGACAGAAAAGAACTTGTGATGACGTGGCTTGAGGTACATGAGGCGGGCACCGGCTAAAAATTTTACTGTAGGCCACTGGAGTACAGGCCCCAGAAATTAGGTGGCTTTCACCTGACAGAAAAGAACTTGTAATGATGTGGCTGGAGGTACGTACAGTAGGCGGTCACTGGCTAAAAATCTTACTGTAGGCCAGTACAGGCTCCAAAATTAGGCATTTACCTGACAGAAAATGCCTTTTATGCCGTTGTATATACATAAGACAAGGACTATTCTTTGTTCTGGGTGGTGGTGGATATGTGTGGGCTGGCATCAGGAAATTCAATTACATGTGGTCTTCACAGGTGTTGAATTCCTCTGAGATCCATGCCTCATTCATTTTTAGAAATGTGAGGTAGTCCACACTGTCGTGAGTTAGGCGAGTGCACTTATTGACGAGGGGCAAGCCAAGAATTCCATGTCAATTTGTGCCAGCTCTGGCCACAGGTCAAGCCTGCACACCCAGTAGTCCAGAAGTTCCTTGCTTCTCAGAGCGTCCACATTGGCCGTTAACCCGATGTAGTCGGAAACCTGTCGGTCTAGGCGCTCCCTGAGGCTGGATCCGGAGGGCGGCTGTCAGTGGGTTGGCTGCAAGAATGATCTCACATCCGAAGTGACCAACACATCTTCAAACCTCCCTCTTCTTGCAGGCGCGGTAGGATTGGTACCTGCACCTATTTGGCTGTGGGTGGAAATTCCTCTGCCAGCGCCTGCAACTGCAGAATGCAGCATCTCTCGCAGCAAGACCTGGAAATGCTGCATTCTGCCAGCCCTCTGTGATGCTGGTAACATGTCCGGCATTTTGTGTTTGTACCAGGGGTCTAAGTACGTTGCCACCCAGTGCTGGTCCTTGCCCTTTATGCTTTTTATATGGGGGTCCTTTTTCAAACACTGGAGCATGAAGGCCCCAATTTTCATTAAATTGGAAGCGGTGGAGCGCCCTGGCTCCTGCCCACCACCCAGGAGAATGTCGTCCTCAGTCTCCTCCCCCCAGCCACGGACAACACCAGGGATCCATGAAAAGTCTAAAGTCCCCCTCAAAGCCTGCTCTTCTTGCTCCTCCTCCCCCAGCCACCATCCTCCTCTTGCAGTGAGCCAGACCGACAGGGGAATTATATGTGAGGTCACGGTGTGAGCAATTAGTAGTCCGAGGGAAAACACAGTTCTGGTTACTCACGGTTATGTCGTCCTCAGGACAGGTAAGAGCTACTTTTGGGAAGTGGGAAAGAAAAAAATACAACTAAAAAAAAACAAAAAAACGAATATTCGAAATAGCGAATTTATAGCGCTATATTCGAAATATTCACGAATTAGCGAAGTGCCGATATTCGCTAAAATTCGCTATTCGAATATTCGCGCTTAACACTAGCTACCACCTTTTCCTCATCCGATGCCAAGAATGGCTGCGCATCGGTAAGGTCTGGGAAGGATGGGAAAATAACTCCTCTTACTCGAGTGGAAGGGCTCTGGTGTTGGTGGTGTCTTTGAGGGTGCACACAGCAGAGAGTGAGGAGGGTGCAGATACAGATGATGAGGAGGGTGCAGAAGCGGAAAGCTGAGTGAGCCACTCAAGCAACTCTGGTGCATCCTTTGAAGTAATCGCACACACCTTCTCCAACTTCCCACTTAGGCTCCGGCCTGGTGCACCTGCTCAACCCCTACCACCCCTGCGGAACGGCCTGCCTCTTCCTCTGCCTGTCATTTTCAAAATGACCCTGTGCCAAATTCCCTAGAGAAAACCAGTATTTGTGGAAGCAGGTATATCGCAGGACTCAATTAGTATTTTGTGGAAGCAGGTATATCAAACCCCTTAATCAGTATTTTGTGGAAGCTGGTATATCGCAAGCGTCAATCAGTATTTGATGGAAGCAGGTCTATCAAACCCCTCAATCAATATTTGGTAGAAGCAGGTATATCAATCCCCTTAATCAGTATTTTGTGGAAGCAGGTATATCACACCCCTCAATTATTTTTTTTGCCACAACAGGTATATCACAACACCTAGTTCCTTTGGGGCAACAGGTTAGAGGTATATCGTAACCTTAAATCAGTATTTTGTGGAAGCAGGTATATCAATCTCCTTAATCAGTATTTTGTAAAAGCAGGTATATCACAGAACTCAATCAGTATTTGTTGGAAGCAGGTATATCAAACCCCATAATCAGTATTTTGTGAAAGCAGATGTGCCACAGGCCTCAATCAATATTTGGTGGAAGCAGGCATATCAATCCCCTTAATGAGTATTTTGTGGAAGCAGGTGTATCGCAGGCCTCAATCAATATTTGGTGGAAGCAAGTATTTCAATCCCCTTAATCAATATTTTGTGAAAGCAGGTATATCGGAGGATTCAGTCAGTATTTGGTGGAAGCAGGTATAGCAAACCCCTTAATCAGTATTTTGTTAAAGAAGATGTGTCACAGACCTCAATCAATATTTGGTGGAAGCAGGCATATCAATCCCCCTAATAAGTATTTTGTGGAAGCAGGTATATCGCAGGTCTCAATCAATATTTGGTGGAAGCCGGTATATCAAACCCCTTAATCAGTATTTTGTGGAAGCAGGTGTATCGCAGGCCTCAATCAATATTTAGTGGAAGCAATTATATCAATCCCCTTAATCAGTATTTTGTGGAAGCAGATGTATCGCAGGCCTCAATTAATATTTGGTGGAAGAAGGTATATCAATCCCCTTAATCATTATTTTGTGGAAGCTAGTATATTGCACGCCTCAATGAGTATTTGGTGGAAGCAGGTCTATCAATCCCATTAATCAGTATTTTGTGTGAGCAGGTGTATCACAGGCCTCAATCAGTATTTAGTAGAAGCAGATATATCACACACCTCAATTTTTTTTTTTTTTGCCACAACAGTTCAATCACACCACCCTGTTTATTTGGGGCAACAGGCTACAGGTATATCGCAGCCGTCAATCAGTATTTTGTGGAAGCAGGTGTATCACAGGCCTCAATCAATATTTGGTGGAAGCAGGTATATCAATCCCCTTAATCAGTATTTTGTGGAAGCAGTTGTATCGCAGGCCTCAATCAGTATTTTGTGGAAACAGGTGTATCGCAGGCCTCAGTCAATATTTGGTGAAAGCAGGTATATCAATCCCCTTAATCAGTATTTTGTGGAAGAGGGTGTATCGCAGGCCTCAATCAATATTTGGTGGAAGCAGGTATATCAATCTCCTTAATCAATATTTTGTGGAAGCTGGTGTATCAAAAGCCTCAATCCGTATTTGGTGGAAGCAGGTAAATCAAACCCCTTAATCAGTATTTTGTGGAAGCAGGTTTATCGCAAGCTTCAATCAATATTTGGTGGAAGCAGGTATATCAATCCCCTTAATCAGTATTTTGTGGAAGCAAGTGTATTGCAGGCATCAACCAGTATTTGATGGAAGCAGGTCTATCAAACCCCTTAATCAATATTTGGTGGAAGCAGGTATATCTGACCCATCATTTATTTTTATTGCCCCGTATCCTAAGGGAATTCAGTGATGTCATAGCCAGACCTTTATTTCTGATATTTACGGACTCTATACTGACAGGGAATGTTCCACAGGATTGGCGCATAGCAAATGTGGTGCCAATATTCAAAAAGGGTCCAAAAAAGGGCCTGGAAATTATAGGCCGGTAAGTTTAACATCTATTGTTGGTAAACTGTTTGAAGGGTTTCTAAGAGATGCTATTTTGGAGTATCTCAATGAAAATAAGCAAACAACGCCATATCAGCATGGCTTCATGAGGGATCGGTCATGCCAAACGAATTTAATCAGCTTCTATGAGGAGTTCTAGACTTGACAGCGGTGAATCAATGGATGTCATATATCTGGACTTCTCCAAAGCATTTGACACTGTACCTCATAAAAGGTTAGTATATGAAATGAGAATGCTCGGACTGGGAGAATATGTCTGTATGTGGGTAAGTAACTGGCTGAGTGACAGAAAACAGAGGGTGGTTATTAACGGTAGATACTCAGATTGGGTCACTGTCACTAGTGGGGTACCTCAGGGGTCAGTATTGGGCCCTATTCTCTTCAATATATTTATTAATGATCTTGTAGAAGGCCTGCACAGTAAAATATCTATTTTTGCAGATGACACTAAACTGTGTAAAGTAATTAACACTGAAGAGGACAGTTTTCTGCTACAGAGGGATCTGGATAGATTGGAGGCTTGTGCAGAGAAATGGCAGATGAGGTTTAACATTGACAAATGTAAAGTTATGCACATGGGAAGGAATAATGCAAGTCACCCGTACATATTAAATGGTAAAACACTCGGTAACACTGACATGGAAAAGCATCTAGGAATTTTAATAAACAGCAAATTAAGCCGCAAAAACCAGCGTCAGGCAGCTACTGGCAAGGCCAATAAGATAATGGGTTGCATCAAAAGGGGCATAGATGCCCGTGATGAGAACATAGTCCTACCATTTTACAAATCACTAGTCAGACCACACATGGAGTACTGTGTACAGTTCTGGCCTCCTGTGAACAAGGCAGACATAGCAGAGCTGGAGAGGGTTCAGAGGAGGGCAAGTAAAGTAATAACTGGAATGGGGCAACTACAGTACCCTGAAAGGTTATCAAAATTAGGGTTATTCACTTTAGAAAAAAGACGACTGAGGGGAGATCTAATAACCATCTATAAATATATCAGGGGTCAGTACAGAGATCTCTCCCATCATCTATTTATCCCCAGGACTGTGACTGTGACGAGGGGACATCCTCTGCATCTGGAGGAAAGAAGGTTTGTACACAAACATAGAAAAGGATTCTTCTTGTAAGAGCAGTGAAACTATGGAACTCTCTGCCTGAGGAGGTGGTGATGGTGACTACAATAAAGGAATTCAAGAGGGGCCTGGATGTATTTCTGGAGTGTAATAATATTACAGGCTACAGCTACTAGAGAGCGGTCGTTGATCCAGGTAGTTATTCTGATTGCCTGATTAGAGTCGGGAAGGACTTTTTTTCCCCTTAAGTGGGAAAAATTGGCTTCTGCCTCACAGGGGTTTTGTGCCTTCCTCTGGATCAACTTGTAGGAAACAGGCCGAACTGGATGGACAAATGTCTTTTTTCGGTCTTATATACTATGTTACTATGTAACAGTTATATCACACTACCCTGATTATTTGGGGCAACAGGTTACAGCCGTCAATCAGTATTTTGTGGAAGCAGGTGTATCGCAAGCCTCAATCAATAATTAGTGGAAGCAGGTATATCAATCCCCTTAATCGGTATTTTGTGGAAGCTGGTATATCGCAGGCTTCAATTAGTATTTGGTGGAAGAGGTCTATCAAACCCCTCAATCAATATTTGGTGGAAGCAGGTATATCAATCCCCTTAATCAGTATTTTGTGGAAGCAGGTGTATCGCAGGTGTCAATCAGTATTTGGTGGAAGCAGGTTTATCGATCCCCTTAATCAGTATTTTGTGGAAGTAGGTGTATCACACCCCTCAATTATTTTTTTTGCCACAACAGTTATATCACACCACCCTGTTTATTTGGGGCAACAGGTTACGGGTATATCACAGCCGTCAATCAGTATTTTGCAGAAGCAGGTATATCGCACCCCTTAATCTTTTTTTTGGGGGGGCAACAGGTATATCACACCCGTTGCAAATAGTTATTATCGCAGCAGAACCGCGCACATCTGCTGCACAATATAAATGCACTATATACTTTCCATGTTAGAATGTATATTATAGGTATATCACACCCCTCAATCTGTTTTTTTTTGGGGTGCAATAGGTATATCACACCAGTTGCAATTAGTTATTCCAATAGCGTTTGTCCCTCTGTATAGCTGCGGTATTGCAGCAGAACCACACACAACTGCTGCACAATACTAATGCATTATAACCTACCCCTCAGTATATCACACCTATCGATAGCACACCCATACCAGGCCTTGAAAGGACTTTTGTGGCCCTATTAGTTACCGCTTGGTGTCCCTAACAGTCTGTCCTTGCTCCACAAAGCAACCTCTTCCTACACAGGCAAAACACAGAATGTAAAATGGCTGCCAGATCGGGTTCTGTTATACAGTGGGGGTGTGTCTATGTGCTGAAACGTCTCCATTGGCTGTCCTGTCCCATCTGATGGATGTGTCATGGTTCAAAGTTCATCGCAATGCAAAAGAATATGGCACCGGCGGACATTGCCATATGTTCGCATGTTCGGCGAACAGCAAAGTTCGCCGCGAAACGACCACCGGGCGAACCGCAAGGCCATCACTATTTGTGAATGTTATTAATGACGAAGGGAGAGTTTAGGTTTAGTTCATTAAAGCCAAGAAATTACTCTAATTAAAATACAGGCGTTGTGATCTTCTAAATGACTTGAGAAAATTTAATATCCACACCCCAACTAATTATAATGTACGATGGACATGTAAGGGAGACTAAAATGCAAATCCAATGAAGATGGTGTCTAGACTTCATAATGCACAGTATTTAGCTGCATTTATTATATTCCATTTACTGTTGTGTAAGGACATGGGGTGAATACGAGGAAAATTGAAAATAAAAACTTAGAGGAAGCTTTCAACAAGCATAACCTATTATTTCTTATTGGTGAGTTCCTTGAAGCTAATCCGCATGACCTCATTTGAATACTGTACTTAACTGCTATGTTCTATATGAGAGCCATTAAAAGATGATTTTCAGCTATCATGCATTGTGTTCCTGCGCCACTGCTTAATTATATACCACCAAATAATGGGGGATGACAATAACGAGAATCTGAGTAAATGTTGAAAAATATCAGGAAACTAAATTGCTTGACACATTTGATATGCTTAAAGAAGACAGGCAACCATGTGCAAGGTGAGATACATAGATAGAGAGATAAATAGATAGATAGATCTATCTATAGATTGATAGTTCGATAGATTGATAGATCGATCGATCAGACTCTTCACTGATGGTACTGCATGATGGATAAGTATCTGTCTGTATTTATCAGCATTGAGGACACCATTAATCCTGACCATGTTGAGAACTGTACATGCAGTGATTGGCCAAGGAAACAGTGCATGAAAAACACATCATGCTTAATTTTCTTCTAAATCTGAAGCTGTCCAGCAGTGCCATCAGTTCAGAACGGGAAGAAACTAATGGGACCCAGGTATATCCATCTACTGTTCAGAGAAGTCTGGCCAGAAATAGTATTCATGGAAAAATTGTGACCAAAAAACTATACTTTTGACATGGAAACAAGGCCAAACAACTCAGCTATGCACAAAAACATGGGAACTTGGGTGCAGAAAATGCCCAATTCTTTCAAAGTATGAAATATATAGCTGTAACAGAAGGTAGTTTGTTCTCCGAAAGGGCTGGAGAGTGGTACAATAATGAATGTCTGCAGGCATGGTGGAAGTTCCTTGCAAGTTTGGGGCTGCATTTCATCAAGTAGAGGTGAGGATTTGGGCAGGATTATTGGTCTCCTAAATGCTAAGAAATACAGGCAGATATTTATCTATCATGCAATAACATTAAAAAGGCATCTGATTGGCTTCAAATTTATTCTGGAGCAGGACAATGGCCCCAAGGATAAGAACTATCTTCAGTGTAAAGAAGAACAAGTTGTTCTGAAAATCATGATATGGCCCCAAAAAAGAGCCCTGATCTCAACATAATCGAGTCTGTCTGGGATTACATGAAGAGACAGAAGGATTTAAACAAGCCTACATCTACAGATCTGTGGTTAATTCTCTAAGATGTTTGAAACAACCTGCCTCCAAACACTGTGTACAATTGTACCTAGAAGAATTGATGCTGTTTTGAAGGCATATTTTAAAAGCATTCTCACTTTGCAACATAATACCACACCTGCCTAAAGCTTTTGCACACTACCGTATCTATTTATCTAACTATCCATTAAGGATGAGCAAACCGATTCTACCAGATTGGAATTTGTTCCAAATTTCTCAAAAGGTTCAGATTCTTGTGAGTCCAATTTTTATTACTTTTTTTTGGGTGCATGAGGGCGAATTAGAGAGAGAGAGAGAGAGAATTAATTTGCTCATTTCTAGCGTGTATATTTATACATATCTTAATGCCTACGTTTTTGGTGGTAACCTCAAACTGTTTGATCGGTGCTTTTATATAATAATATTTTCCCCTAGTCCTAGCCTCAAACTTTTCAATCAGTGCTTTTTTTTTCAATCGGTAACCTCAAACTGTTCAATCTGTGCTTTCGTAATGCTTCTCCTTTCCAAAAGAAGAAATATAACAGAGTGTCTCATAGTAGGAGCCCAGCTCTTTCTGGGTAACTATCCTTTAACAGAGCCGAACAAAGAGAGACCTTGCTGGTCGTACTATTTTCCCTTATGCAGGATGACGATTATGCATGAGGGGCATTGTAAGCCAATCAATGGTCCTCCCAGTTTCTGGGAAAAATATGTGAAAAGAAACACATCTTATACCAACTGGCGTCAGGAAAGCTAATTTGAATATCTTTCCTAGAAACCCAGAGCGGCATTGCCTGGTCTATAATACTCTGCACATGTACAACTTATACTGGGCATTCTCCATAATTAGAGAGTACCCCCAGTTATATTGTCCAGAGAGCCTGAGTACGATCTCTCTCCCTCTCATTCTAGAGCCTTTCCAGAAAAAAAAAAGATATAATGGGATGGAGCTAAGATTTATATATTGTTATCTACCTGAATGTCTGTCTATAGAGTACATATTATCTAGCAAATCTACAAAATTCTGTATGTTGTATAAAACACTACAAGAACTCTTCTGTGCTGTATGTAGATAACTGATGTAAACATCTCATAAAGGAGGATGGAACCCAGTGACAATCTGAGAAAGCATTTGATATGCATCTAGGCCAAGTCGTCTGTGTCACATGATTGACATTATTTAAGAGAATTCCCTTTGTGCATTGAAGTGAGTTTCCTTGATGCTGCACACATCTTAGCTGGAATGTAAATGTCACAGACACGACTGTTCCTCAGCCCTGGTGCTGCTTATAATCAATAGACATTGCACACACACACAAAGCTTTTTCAGTGAGCATTATCCTAGCTTGAGCCCAAAGGAAAGTGCAAATACTTCTGAACATAAGAGCAAGGGCACGCTTGTCCAGTCTTACTATTGAACCACCCCAAAAATCTATAGAAAATCAGCCCACGGTTTCCTTTCTTCATCCTTTGACCTCTGATGTCAGTATTCGCGTTCTTAGACTGTTCTCCCCATCATGAAAGTGGCATCTGATATTTGAAAAAATTATGCTAACAGGAAGAAATATGACAGAAAAAAACAAGCGCTATTCACCTAATCAATCCCCCACTGTTCCAGTGCCAGCACTCTGGTGGTCCCTGGCAGCTGTCATTCTTTAGTTTCCTGCAGCAGTAATGTGCAGAGAAATACACAGATCTCATAGGGCCCATAGCAGAGCTTAGTATGGGGGCCCCTACACTACCAGTTTCCCAGTATGTGTGCGTCAGACACTCTCAGGTAATGTGCACCACCACAGGTTTCTGCCAAATATGACAATCTTTTTCATGAAGAAAAATTTATTTTGATTGAGATAATTGTTATAAAAAAAAGTCTCCCTTGCCTAAACCCACTTTATCTGACTTCTGTGTCGGATAACGTGCAAATGATACTTCAAAAATGTGGCACTAATCTATTCTATCTACTCAATCTATTTATGCCATAGGTTGCAAATTTTGTCCCGTGCCATGTATGCAGTAACATTTTTGACTTTTCCCTGCTCACTCCACTTTTCCAAAGAGGTAAGAAAAGGGGGCATGGTGTGGGTGGGCAGGCGGGTCTGGCTCATTAATCATTATTATGCCGTTTTTCGGCGTGAAAAATGGCTTAAAGGGCATCAGCAGATTTTTACTTATGAAACTGGTCAACTTATTGCATGTGCACCTGGCAGCTAAAAGCGTCTGTGTTGGTCCCATGTTCATATGTGCCCACATTGCTGAGAAAAATTCAGTTTTGTATATGCAATATTTATTTCATGCAATTATATAGCGCTACTATATTCCTCATCGCTTTACAAACAGTAGCAACCAACTGTCCCCAATAGGGCTCACAAGTTCCCTATCAGTATGTCTTTGGAGTGTGGGAGGAAACCAGAGTACCTGGAGGAAACCCACACAGAACATACAAACTCCATGCAGATGTTGTCCTTAGTCAGATTTAAACCTGGTACCCCAGCGCTGTTTGCTCCCCCGACATGCCTTTACTATTAGTAAATACTTGCATTCTCAATAAACCTAAAATTCTAGAGCTTGTTTTATAGAACTGTTCCTCTCCTATTCCTTCTTGAAATATATGAATAAATTGACAACTGGGAACTACTATTCCTTTTACTTTCTAGCTTTTTTGATCATAAAAGAAAAGCTGGAAAGTAGAATTTTCTGTGTCTAAAAAGAGATACTAAACACTAATACTATATATTTAATATAATGCCTGTGAAGAAAACAGTAATACCATTTTACAATTTAGTAGAATTTTAGACACAAAAAAAAATCTTACCTGTTAGGTTCCTAGGTTCTATAGTGTAGTGGTAAACTTGTTGCCTGCCATCTACAGGCTTGGGAGGCCAGTTCCCAATAGAGACCTGTAAAATCTTTAAGTTATGGCATAAACATGAAAATGTATGGAAAAGAAAAGCTGGAAAGTTGCATTTTTCTGCAAAAGTACTGTAACTATATATATATATATATATATATATAGTGGTGGTCATATATTTGGCCTTGTTCACCCATTCTTGGTGCATTCAGCAGTGTGCTGCTATTTCTTTGGTTTGCTGTACAGTTGTCCGTGTAGCTTGCACTTGCATTAAAAAGTTACCTCTAGGAGGTGCTGTTTCATTTTTTGGGTATGTACATATAGATGAGGAGTAGGCATCCTCTATGGAACTTAGCACTCCTGCTTACCCGCCCACCTGCGTGGTGCTTTTAATCAGTACCATCACAACATCATAGTGGAGCTGGACACTCCATGTTAGCGTAGGTCCCCGTCTGATTAGAAGCCACCTTGCCGCTTGGTAGACGGGCCCGACATATTTTTGATCAATTATATGCGCTGGGAGCTTCTACCCCATGTTATAGTAAGTGTGGTGGTCATGTATTTGACCCTGTTCGCACATTCACCTGTTCACCCATTCTTGGTGCATTCAGTAGTGTGCTGCTATTTCTTTTGTTTGCTGTAAAGCTGTCCGTGTAGCTTGCACCTGAATTAAAAAAATTAGCTCTAGGAGGTGTTGTTTCATTTTTTGGATATGTATATATATATATATATATATATATATATATATATATATATATAATATATATATATATATATATATATATATAATGGAGCTAACAGCATTACAATAAATGTCTTTCTCTAATACTGTACTTACTATTAAGTATCACAAAACAGTATTTGGTATTCCTGTAACCCGTACAATATAGCGAATAGATTATTGATGGTGATTGGTAAACTACATAAATATAAATGTGTTTTTCCTTTACTTAACCTATAATAAAGGTTGATACAAAATAATATTTTACCTATATGTATGGCAAAATGGCCCAGCCCTGGCTCCATGGCCAATGTAAATATGCATTGTCTCCTGGTCTTCAAGCGATTTCTGTTGAGACATATGTGCTAATCAAATGTATCATATTGGCAGCTATAAGAAGAAATAATACCTAATATAACTAATAAACAAAATCATCCAGACTATGGCTTTGCATTTTGTCATCCATAGATCAAAGAATCCTTAAATCATCTTCTTCAGTAAAACAACTGTGTATATGATTCAGAACTGTATGCAAAAGTGACTAATCTGATTTACTGCTGCAGAGATTGCACAGCAATATATTATCATACATCACTTCATCTTCTAGCTTTTTCACACTACCACATGGAAGTTAACCAAGCCTCAGCCATTACATATTCAATTTCCTGCCAGCTTTCCAGCATTTTAGTAGTACAATATTGTTAGTCTGATGCATTTTTAAAACCAGAATGCAGCTGCCCCTGCAACCAGAAGATATCTATTGGTTTGGCTGTTAAAACCCTGCTGATCAGCTGAGATCACTAGAAGCAAGATTGTGATGACCACACATTTTCCCTACAGTGGCCACTGCAGGTGAAATGTGGTATTACATGATACCAATACAATTGCATGAGCAACAATATAATAAATGGCTGTACATTAGTGGGAGCATTTCCTTCTAGTAGCTCCACACTAGGTAATTGACGGTCTTTAAATAGTTATATTTACTTTTGATGTATTGTATGGCATATTTAAAGGGATTGTCTATTTGGAACAACCCATCTATAGATATATGTATCATGAACATTTAGAAATTCTCATTTTTATTAGATTTGCAAGAGATGAACCAGTGCAGATCTAAAACATGGCAGATGAATTTGATCATCTCTACTCCATTTGTTAAGAATTAAAATGTCTCCTGTAGAGTAGCTTCTGTACAGATAATGTGCTATAATCTCAAAAGCTTTCAGATTCTACGTATTATATCTGTTAATCTGGTGGGAACCGTGTAAGCTGCCTTGAAGGATAAGTTCAGTAATATAAAAGATATTTTGGGCAAAATTATCATCAAGGTTTAGATTGTTTAGAAGATGATAGAACAATGCTCTACCTCCCAATCTGTCTGCAAAAATTAACAGCAAAGATATTTTGATTATATTCATATCGTAGAATTTTCACAACGACACATCCAAAATTGCCTATTAGGCATAAACAGAAAATAACATAAAATAAAAATGTAAATTGTAAATTATTGTAGTACATTACATTACGTTTTCTTTTTTGGTTGGCCACTGTTTATACTTCTGGTCCACCTTCTCCTGCATTCAGTAATGGATTATGATGCTCAGTAGCTTCCCAGTAGCTTCCCTACTTCCCCTTAGTGTCAGGGTAGCAACCTCATAGTGAATAGGTCCAGACATGTTTCCTTAATTTGACCCCAGTTCTAAATGTATAGAAATATATAGCCACTTCTCTCTAGACAATGCAGAAGGAAATTGTGGGGGCATTAGATACCATATGTATTATAGGGGCTATCTGTAAGAGAAAATTTTCTATACAGGGGAGGAGGGGGTTAACAAGATCTAATTGCAATGCATGCTGGGAGATGCAGGTGGTGATGAGCTGCTGACCACCCACACAAAGGGAAGAAAGTCCTCTAGATATGTGAGTTTTGTATTTGTGGGATAACCCCTTAAATTCCCTGAGAAGTTGATACCATCGGGTGATGGTAGGTTATAGCTGGTTTATGTACAACAGCAGGTTACCCTTTGGTTACCCTTGATAAAAATAAAAGGATTCTTTAAGTTTTGGGCGACTGTAATAAAGAATTGTAGGGCCCAATGAATCCAATATTTTTGCATAACTTAATTAACAGTAGCTTGGCACTTTTTACAGCTTTTCAACTCTGGAAAGTTAGTGTCTTTTGTTGAAGAAGGTTGATCAACATAATACAAGAACATTTTCAGACATAAGAATGTTATCCCTTATCTAATGTTTCTCGATATTGCTTCTCAATATTGCTAAGCCCAGTATGCCCAATTACAACAAATTACATGAAAGCACTCCGAGTGATCATACAATACACTGTGCTGCCCATTAAATGCACAGTGCAGGGGCAGTGCAAGGGACGCAGTGCAAAACGTATTAAAAATCTTAAAAAAATGTTCTTAAAGTCATCTTGGTATGTACAGTAATATAACTGCAAAGATTTCTGCCTGGCAAATTAGAATTTTTTGCCTGATCCCTTTGTTCTCTTGGGAGATATGATGCTACGAGAAGTGTCTGGGAGCGGTCTTCTCCCCTTCCCTGTTGAAAATACATACACTGACTGCACCTAAGTACCAGTGACTAGAAGTGGGGTTCTACCACGTCTGCTGTCCTCTAAGTCATAAGTAGTATGTATATGTGACAATGTCACTCCTACCTGTACTTTTAGAGGAAAGTCTGTGATGTTGATTTGTAGTGGTGAATACTTAGTAGTCACGATCCTCCAATCCGGTGGAAGCAGTCAGGCGTATAGTTTAAAAATGTGCCGCAGCCGGAAGTATGTTTCTTATTAAAAAAAGCTTGCACACCAAAATGGCCCGCCAATGAAATCTCGGTAGATTACCCCGGGAGCTGTAAGATAGTGCGACGTCCCCATCATACAGCCTGACTGCTTTCACCGGACTGGAGGATCGGGAAAACTATCAAGTATTAACCACTACACATCAACATCGCAGATTCTCCTCTATAAGTACAGATAGGTGTAAACGGTATCACATAAATCTACTACTTATAACTTAGAGGACAGCAGATGTGGTAGAACTCCCCTTCTAGTCATTTGTACTTAGGTGCAGTCAGAGAGTAAGCGCAGGAATTCTTCCTTTACTTCTTGAAGTTGTCATTGCGGCATTGACCTTACTTAAAAATGTTGTGAGTATGCTGCAAGGAAGAGCGCCATACACGCTCTGCCAAGCGGGACACGTATGTGAATGGGGGAGTTCGGAGCAGTATACAGCTACTGAAGTTGTATGGGCACCTTAAAAGTGCCTGTACTTGTAGACTTCGAATTTAGAGTCATTACATAACAAACACATATATTTTCCTAAGCAGTTTTTTAATTAAAGCAACCAATTTCAGAGTTCCTCACAGTGAAATATTCATAAGGGTTACAGTAAAGCTGATGGATCAGCCTACTAATGTCATGTCTACTAATGTGAATATAAAAAAAGCTATCTTTACTATAGAAGATCTCCATCTAAATTCATTTTTGAAAAACTAGAATTAAGATGAAAAAGCTGTGGGTTAGGTCTTGATAGCTTCTGTTCTACTTATATCTATAAAAATGTTCCCTTAAGGTGATGACCTGTGTTCAGTAATTTCAGATAAACTGGTTGATAGGGATCTTCTGCCTGAAAAACTAGTTGTAAAGGAGACAACTTTGTAGTACTATGTATATGAAATAGGGTAATGGCATGACTGTCAAATTCAATCCATTTTCGTTTTCTCTGAACTCGGCATAGTGCCAATTCGGCATGCCAATGGCAATCTATTTCCTGAGTATACTCTCCTTAAAGGGGTTGTCCCATTAAGACAATGTATCCCCTACCCAGGGGAGCACCCAGAAATTTGGCTTAAGGGGAACCCCAGAAGAATAAAGGTGGCACGCGTAGAACGCATCTCAACATTTTAGGCACATTATTTTTATAAACCCCTCCTACATATAATAGGCCACTCCCAACTAACACCATACAGCTGAAATGATATTGTTGAGGATGAAGGTAAGAGTCTCACCATCATCCTACATAGACTGACTGTACTTGATACTCAGGGCCCCAACATAAATCTAGCAAGAGCTGTTGTAGCTTTGTTTCCTTCTTCCTAGTCCTGAAGGAGCCGATATTTAAGGTGTGTGAATCTGTATCGGAGGAGAGAGGAGGGCCCTGGATGTACTGCCTTCTTTACATTATACAATAGACCACAGCAGGCTATAGCCAGGAAGCACCTCCCCTCTTCCACTTCCCCCTCGGATCCTGCTCACGGCCTGCCCTCCCCCAACCGCTCAACACCTGTCTGCAGCCTGCTGCCCCTCCTCAGCCATCCTTACCAGTCCAAAGCCCCCTGTCCCATTTGCAGCCACCACCATTCTTATTGCTGCCCGTCACAGCAGGACGGCTGGCGCTGCCGCGCTCTGAATCCCCCCCTGCAAATGGCAGGGGGAGGAGCCAGAATGTCTCCTCTCCTGGATGGAGTGGATGATCATGAGAACAGGGGCCCATGCTCCTTGTTTGAATAGAGCAGCAGTCCCACATGCACACTGCCACACCATTCAGCTCTATGGAGCTGCTGGAGATAGCCAAGCGCTACCTCCAGCAGTCCTATCAAGCTGAATAGAACAGCAGATATCCATGCCTGTCTGTCATTCCATTCAAACAGGGAGAACATGGGATTTTGCAGCAGTTTTTATGTGTATCTTGTCACGGAACACATGCCAAAATCTGTACTAAATTTAAACCATGTGAATATTCCTTTACAACTCTCCATGCAGAGACCAAGGTTAGTTGGGAATCTTACTGATAAAGTACCCTGGCAAAGGTATTGTGTGCCAAGTTACTCTCCTTGAGAATGAGAAGAGCTATTTTGCATACTTTCAGGAACCAGGCCAAGCTGATTTGGCACTATGCTGGGTGCAGGAAGAAGAAAACAGATTGACAGCAGCCATGCCATGCCATTACCCTGCTTGAAGCTGCATCATCTTTTTCTAAAAATAAGCTTACATACATCAGGGCATAAGGAAATATGAAAGCAATGTTTTATCTTTTCAGGACCTTTTCAAGTCCCCTTTTTGCGTTCTAATGAATTAGTAAAGATGGATTTTTTAAATGGCTATCAATAACTTTAAATTCATATTTGATATTGTTCCAGGAGTCCAGTAATCCCAAGCTCTGCTAATTTGGTTGTAAGAACTGTATTCTATGTACTACCAGTTGTCTACAGAATAACAATTTGATGAAACACATTTGGGCAGCCCCCACCAGAATTGTACCTGCAGAGGCAAGCATACTTACAACGCCCCTCCGTTCCAGCTCCTTATGTCCACCCCGCTTCATTCCACACTTGTCAACATCCAGAATGGATGTGGGTCAAGTGTGTCACACAACCAATGACTAGTCACAGTGGTGATGTGTCCCCCAAGTAGGTCTCAAGATTATTGGGCGACATGTCAGCAATGCAGCCGGTCATTGGCTGCAGCAGCACATGTGACCTTCGTCCAATTCAGAAGGGGCTGCCCAAAAGTGTTTTAACCACATCTTAACCGCCTAACGCAGGGATGCGTCCTGCAGGCAGCCGGGATGTTCCTCCTTGCGCACGCGTTCACAGGATCGCGTCAGGAGGAAGTTTTACTACAGCCTGCCAGCGCTGATTATGCACTGGCAGGCTGTAGATGTCAGAAAAAAGCCATCTAAATCGCATATCAGACGCTGTTTTGTAAACAGCGTCTGATATGCCTGCTGCCTGCTTCTCTGGTGGTCCCTTTTGCTTGGGACCACCAGAGGACACAGGCAGCTAAAGTAAGTGTACCAATAACCCCCCCCCGTCACTGATTAACCCCTGTTTAACCCCTGATCACCCCATGTCACCCCCTGTCACCCCCCCTGTCACTAATCACCCCCCTGTAAGGCTCATTCAGACTTCTGTATGTGTTTTGCGGATCTGCAAAACACGGACGCCAGCAATGTGCTTTCCGCATTTTGTGGATCCGCACATTGCCAGAACTATATAGAAAATGCCTTTTCTTGTCCGCAATTGCGGACAAGAATAGGACATGCTCTATCTTTTGCGGAGCCGAAACCCGGAAGTTCACGGCCGCAGCTCCGCAAATGCTGATGCGGAGAGCACATAGTGTGCTCTCCACATCACCGTCAGCCCCATTCACACTGAATGGGTCCGCATATATCCCGCAGAATTGCAGAAGAGATGCGGATCTTTTTGCGGACGTGTGAATGGGGCCTTACTTTGCAAGCACTCCTATGTCCTTTCCCCTCTTTTTTTTTTTTTGCACATTTTTTGGCAGAGATTTTTTTCATCCACATTGATTGATGCGAATGAGGAAATCTGAGGGGCATAGTGAGTCCGTGGGAGATTTTTTTTTTTGCCAGAAGTTATCAGAAACGTAAACTTTGTTATTATTTTTTTTCCTCAGAATGTGTCATTTTCCGCTAACTTGTGAAAAAAATGAAATCATACATGAACTCACCATGCCCCTCCTCAAATACTTTGGGGTGTCTTCTTTCTAAAATAGTGTCATTTGGGGGGTATTTATACTTTCCTGCATTCTAGCACCTGAAGAAACATGACAGGTGCTCAGAAAGTCAGAGCTGCTTCAAAATGCGGAAATTCACTTTTTTGCACCATAGTTTGTAAACGCTAACGCTAACTTTTACCCAAACCAATAAATATACACTTATTGCATTTTTTTTATCAAAGACATGTAGAACAATACATTTAGAGAAAAATTTATGTAGAAATGTAGTTTTAAAAAAAAAAATTACAACAGAAAGCGAAAAATGTCATTTTTTTGCAAAAATTTCGGTAATTTTTTATTAATATCAAAAAAGTTAAAATGTCAGCAACAATGAAATACCACCAAATGAAAGTTCTATTAGTGAAAGGAAAAGGAGGTAAAATTCATTTGGGTGGTAAGTTGCATGCCCGAGCAATAAACCGTGAAAGTAGTGTAGTGCAGAATTGTAAAAAGTGGCCTGGTCATTAAGGGTGTTTAAGCTAGGGGGGCTGAGGTGGTTAAAGTTAGAAAACTCCAGTAAGTACTTAACTGATCCTGTTTTCTGTGGTTAGATAAAAAGTATATCCAGGCATGATCAACAGCGCCATAGGTGCACATATGATAAGTGCAAATTGTGCACCTATGCGGGAATCTAGTAGGAAAGGGGGTTAATGATCCCTTAAAGTGAACCTGTCACTAGGTTTGGAGCACTAATATCACCAACATGTTGTTAAGCAGCTGGTGTTTAGCCTTTTAAACATACACATGTTAAAAATGGCAGTTTCAGCATTAGGTGGTAATATAATTAAGTTACCCAAGATGAGTATGGACACAGCCCAGCAGGATCATTGCAGATGAAACTGGTGATAGTCCTCTAAGTCGCTTGTGCAATGCTCATGCACCCAAGGCTGCCAAACTCATCTTTGTGCTTATCTCAGACAGTTATGGTGACATGGCCTCCATAATGCAAATCTGGTTGTCTAGTAGCCCTAAAACTAGTGACTGGTTCCCCTTAAAAGCACCTGTCTTTTGTCTATGTCAGGGATACCCAACCAGTGGCCCTCCAGCTATTGCAAAACGACAACTCCCAGCATGCCTGTACAGCCTACAGCTATCTGTCTACAGCAGGGCATTGTGGGAGTCATAGTTTTATAGTTAGTCATAGTTTGTGCTAGAAAGGCATACAGTAAAGGGGTGCACTGTGATGTGCTAATGGAGTCCAATGGGTCCTTATATTGTGCTTGCATGGGAGCCCTCTGCTTTCTGTGTCAGCTGCTTTATGAATAACAATTATTGTGTACGGATTGATGTAGATTTATCAACTAATTAAGGGGGTCATCTGGGATTAGAAAAACATGGCTGCCAACACCATACTTGTCCACATGTTATGTCTGGTATTGCACCTCGATTTACAATAAAAATGAATCTGACTGAGCAGCAATATCAGACACAACCGGTGGACATGTGTGGTGCTGCTTTATTTTTTTTTAAGAAAGCAGACACAGTTTTTTAAAATCCCTACATGCCCTCTAAATAGACAAGCATTTCCACAACCAGGTCTTGGTCACCATTTGATTGTCTTTGTTTTTCTTTTTTAGACCTCCTGCACGGGTCACCACTTTCCTTATTCAGCTTGGTTCACCAGACAAGCAGACAGTACTTCAAATGCTCAGGTATTTCACAAACTCTTTATAAGAAAGCAATGTATTTTTTCTGTTTCTTCATGTATTTGGGATAAATCACATGAAGAATATATATATTTAATCAGAAACAGTAAAGGTGCAGTTAAATGAGATGATTGTTTCCATTGTTTAGATTCTAATATGCAAATTACTTACTATTTTAGAAACATTTAAATTTTCTATACTAAGTGGTCATTGAATGGTTTGGAAGATATTTAAAGCTTTTATAGAGTTTATCCCTCCATATTGCCCCATAAACTAGTTGTACTGCTCAGGAAAGTACAGCAATATTTCATGCCTAAAATATGCAATATTTACTTTACCAGCTGCCTCCTGCTTTTTATATATTAGTGCAGGGAGAGTGAATTTAAGCAAAAATGATGTTTTTACTGATTTTTACTATGATATATGTCCACTAGCATTGTAGTAACGTTTCCAGTAAGTATATATTAGGAAATGTCTGGTTGTTTAGCATTTTTGCAATATTTTTATATAGTTCCATAATATACTTTTATAGCATTATTAAAGGTGGAGCTTTATCCTAAAGGGGTATTAGACAACACCATCTTATAAAGAATCCACAATAGGAATTATCTAATCGACCAAAGATCTTTTTTTTTATTTAAAGAGGCCAAGATTGAAATTTATTACTTATCCACAAGTAACTAAATAGTCTTTGTTAAAAAAAGAAATCCTAAAATTTTGCTGCTGTAGAGTCTGTGCAACTTCTGTACACAGCAAGCTGTGCTGATACTTCAGAAGTTTGAAAACACCATCCATATACATCTGACAAATTCAGGTTGGAAAATGACTGCATTGTGAATTTTCAAATCCGCATCATGTTCATTATGTTGCAGAAATGCTGTGAATTTGCACCCAGATTTCATTCCTTCAGTGTGTAGAAGTGAAATCCACAGTAGATCCACAGAAGAATCTGCAGTAAAATCCACGTGTAATATATGTAGTTTTTACTTTGGAATCAGTATGGATTCCATCACTTGTGGCCTTACTTTGAGAGGAAGGAGATGACCCAGAGTCTGTAGGAGAGGGATCACTGTGTAGTGAGAGAGAGAATATAATCTAAAGCAGAATCTTCAGGGGAAGGAGGTTGCACACAAAGGATGTGTAGAGAAAGAGAAGAGAAGCCATGTCAAATCTGCAGAAGAGTGATGAGAAGTCACACAGGCAGCATCAGGATATCAGTACATCTGTACAGGATAAAGGGGTAAAGCAGTCCAGGAATCAAGCTGTTCTGCTTCATGAGAGCTAGGGAAGGCAGCAGAATCCTGGACACACAGATCTCACATTAAGCATGTATTACTAGGAAAGACATATTAAACGATTGTAGCCTAAAACCTGGAGCAGGTTTTAAACAGAATATGAGAGGTCTAAAATCAATTAATAAATTGCAGACTAAAACATAGAACATTTTTTTTTACTGAAGGTAATCACTAACATATGTAAAAATTATTTTGTATCCATAGTTTTTATTTATTTACTTTCTGAATGGTCACTCAACATGATCTTTTTCTTATTTTTATTTTTTTTAACCATATTTAACATATTGAAATATAGACATTGGAGGATCATTGTGGAAAATTGTGCATGTGTATTATTAAAGAGAGAAGTAATCAGAATATTTGGATTTGTAATACATATAAGTAAATTTATGAAAGTGTTAAAATACTAATATCTATGCAGTGATATCGAAGGTATAGCAGAAAGGCAGCTGCGGATCTGTCTGACTGATCCCTGTAAAATACTGTAAACAGCGGGAGTCATAGGTTAATCTTTAAAGGATACATCTGCTCAGAAGCTTGTTTTTTGTAAACACTTGTAAACCTGGCTACATGGAGATGATTAAGACATGCAACAATCAAAGGCAAAAATTCCACTATGCCCGGAAATTGAGGCATAAATTAGATGCAGTAAACACCATATCATTTATATTACATGTGTAGAAAATCTAGGTCTTCAGTGTACGTGTGTATGATGCTTCATGTATAGTATGTTGGGTAATGTGTTTTGAGATTAAAGGATAAAATGTCAGCCTTTGATATGAATGGTATTTTATTTGATACTAGAAAATACATGTCAGTCTTTTACTCATAATCACATGGTTACATAAATCCATCAAATTCAACCTATTATCATGCCACGTTGATCCTCAGGATGGCAAGATCAAACCCCCTGACCTAGAAACCAAGGGTAAAAGATACCTCCAAGTATGCCAATGAGAATCTGTCCCAGGATCAATTATAATCTCCAGCATTCACAGATAATTAGTAATGCTACAGTATGTCTTTCCAGAAATGCTCCAAACCTGATATTATTTATTTAAAGGGATGTCCCAGAACTAGATTTTTTTTTAAAAGATACCCTCCTAAGTTCAGAAATCGTACAGAAACAGACATTTATACGGCTACATTCACACTTGCGGTAACAGGGTCCGGCAGGCTGTTCAGGTGGGGGAACCGCCTGCCAGATCCGTGCCAACGTTATCCCACTGTGCATCCGAAAGTCTGCTCTGACCCCATTCACTATAATGGGGGCATGCCGAAGGTCCGGCAGCAGCACGGCAAACAAGCCTGCCGTACCCTGCTACTGCAAGTGTGAAAGTAGCCTAAGCTTTCTAGCTATTGTCTTCTATTTTTTTCCCTATAGTATATCAGGGCTTCTTTCTGTATTCACTCTGTAAAACAGATATCCCGGCTGTGCTGCACAAGCGATCGCCATTTACTATTGGGAAATTTCAAAAGCACCTTACATCTGCTCCGCCCTAGCATACTGACTTGTATGCTGTACATGCTTGGCCCGAGCATGCGTGGGCTCACTGAAGAGGGAAAAATACAGCATCACTATAAAGAATGGTGTACAACCATGAAATGTTCATCCTGTGAAAGCTAGAACCACTGGAGGACATCTTCAGTAGCTACCAAGTAAAAACAACTAAATAGCAGGGGTTCATAGCAAAAAATGATTTTTCGAACATTTAACAAAGGGGACAGAGGGTCATGTTTTTGGTTCTAAATCAGTTTATACAATTATTCAGGATAGGAGAGAGAAGCTAGAGTCATAGCTTTCAGGCAAGCTATCAGATGGATTGTCTAGTGAAGGCATTCTGCAGCTTGCTATGTAGTGTATGTACATGGCAGCTGCAGAAGCCAAACAAAGCTAACTTTTTAATTAAACCTTATTCGATTTTTTAAATGACAAAAAACAATAAATTCTGTAAAAAATATTAATACAATTGTGTTCATAGCTTTAAAGTACTTAACTCTCACTTATCTCCCCTACGAATGCAATTGGTCCCCTGCTAATGAGTTTTTATGGTGCAATTTCCATATGTGTGCTGCAAAAAGATAAAAAACGTGATTTATTATGTAGCCATGCCTTTTTCTGTGAAAAATCAGTTAACAGTTAATAGGCCACAACAACCAGCCACTAGGAGGAGCTTAGTTTGTAGACTTATGAGTCAGTGTATAGACAGTGGATGCCTAGACATTGATGAGTGCAGATGCACAGAACCAGATCTAGAGAGAAAACCAGCCAGAGAAGCAAAAATGGAAAAATATATACAGTACTTGAAAGGCATTCCACTGTAGAAGTTGTGTGGAGAGAGGTGTCCACAAAGGACCTTAGAGTTTTCATTGCCAATTGTCTGGGAGAAAAAAGCCTCAAAGAGCCTGTATAGACTTAAGTCAGAATCCAGAGTATGGCAACGTGTAAAAAAGGTGTAGAGCTTAGTCTGACATTGGGGTCCTCCCTGTGGATTCATAGAGATACTGAGGGGTGCTGCACCCCTTTTTTTTGAAGAGACATCTTGGCTTGGTAACTACTCCTGAAGTTGTGTAACCTGTGAGAACTGTGAAAATTACACTTATGTAAGAACTGTCCATACATACTGAGATCTGTGACTAAGTGATTCTTCAGTAAAGAAGCATTCTGCTGTTAACTTGGCCTCATTATTTCCTGTATCGCCACACTGCACCAAAATCATCTGCAGCTGCCAACGGACCCTGCACCTCACAATTCATTACCATCAAGGACACCCTGAACCACCATCAGGCAGGAGAACCCTAATGCCAGGGAATGCCCCAAAGGGAAAAGATGTGCAATTCCTATCACTGCACAGCCCAGGAGAATGTCAGAGTGAGCAACCACCACAACCACTACTGCTGCTATCTTCTCCTCCCCCTCTCATGGGCTTGCTGCGCAAATCATTATTTTACTGAAAACATATCCTTTCAGTCTCATGGAAATATCATTATACTATCACGAGGCCTAGAAATCATTTTACCGTGGACCCTCATAATGTTTCAGCTCAGGCCAGTAATGGTTTCTTCTTCCATGGCAGAACCCAAAAATTGCAGCAAGGCTGTGTCCACAATGGCAAATGTCTTTGCTTGGTTTTGACAGATGCACTTTATCAGTCCCATTAAAGTCAATGGAGTTCATCAGTTCATCAACAGATTCAATTTTGACAAAAAAATGTAGAACCAGCAGAACAAAAAAGTCTCATATTTTATTAAAAGATCTGTCAACAAGAACATTACTTTCTTTTAGTTTTTGTTTTGCTACTGAATGCATTAACTGTAAAATTGGGTCCTGTATACAACATCACGGTCCATTCACACGTCCGCAATTCTGTTCCGCATTTTGCGGAACGGAATTTTGGACCCATTCATTGTTATAGGGACACACTATGTGCCGCCCGCACCTGCAATTGCAGATCCGCACTTCCGGGTCCACAATTGCATTCCCGAAAAAAATAGAACATATCCTATTCTTGTCTGCAATTGTGGACAAGAAAAGGCATTTTCTATGAGAGTGCCGGTGATGTGCGGTCCGCAAAATGCGGAATGCACATTGCCGGTGTCCATGTAGTGCGGATCCGTGAATCCGCAAAACACACACGGACATGTGAATGGACCCTCATGGAGCCAATATGGGTGCAGGTCCAGCTAAAAAATCAACAGGGTTCAACAACAACAACAAAAAGACAACCATTAAATTGAAGACCTACTGTTTGCAAAAACTTAACATTTATCTATGGTATGGAGTATACATTCAGAGCTTTACTTAGTGGAAGTCTGTGCCATCACATTACTCTCAAACAGCAGTGGCATATGTTACCCATAGCCAGTATAGATAATATGTCCCATATGAATCCTAGTGGGAATAATAATAAATTAATAATCTTACGTTGGACTTATGGGTATGGCCTTATTCAAATTCCAACTAAGACCAAAAAGAGACCAGCCAAGAGCAGCAGACATAAGACAGGTCAAACTCAGGGGTATGAGCTATTACTAGGCATCTCATAGGACAGTTGATTTATTTTTATTTTTTTAATTGAGTACTAATTAAATCTTGTCAATTTTTTTTTACTTTATTCAAAAATAGAAGTTGACTATTTTTCCACTGCGTGGGGTACACTTAATTATATAGAAGCACCCAGTCCACATCAAATGTGCAAATGACCAAATCTGCTGCTTGCTTTGTATGGATTTCAATGCAGTTATAAAGCTTACATTCTTTACAAGGAAAGTCACCAATTTTATCTAAATCTGATTTACTGCTAAACAAATGTTAGCGAAGCTCATTCCCTGCCACCCCCAGCCAGGAACATCTGGATGCAAGAGGATTTTCACTATATATGTGTGCAACATCTGCAACTAATCGATGTAACCCTGTGAAATCTCTCCTGCTGTCCTATTTTTCAGGCTGTGTTGGGGTCATTTGAGGAGGCCTAGAAGCCATGTAAGGGCTCCCTCTTGTGTTTCTTCTTTGGTACTGACAGCTAGATGAGCAGTTCTGGCTTTGCTGGATTGTTTTGTAGATACAGTAAAGAGGTAGTAGAGCCGGAGATGAAAGCAGTCCAAGAAAAGGTACTTTTAATATAATTCTAAGTTTTGCTGCTTGAGAAGTTGTATTACTTCTTTAAGTGGTTAATATTTGGTCATCCTATTTTTATAACTGGGGCCCCATAACTAAACATGCAATTCTATTTTTTTTTACAGATGGGCTTAGCATCCACTCCCCCCACCAGACGCGCGCACACACACACACATGCGCCGTTTCCATGATCTGTTGGCCTTTCCATACCCATTGTTTTAAAATAATGTAGTTGTTCTGGAGAAAGGAGTATTGGTCACCATCACCAATTCCTTCCTGAGCTGTAGTAACACACAGCACCTCCTAGAATAAGCCATAGTTTCCCCTAGGGTTGAGTCTAGAACTATCCTACCCACCTTGGCTAACTCCTGGGCTGACACTTGATTCCAGAATTGATTCCTTCCAAATCTGATAACACGTTCAGCCCACACTTCTTCAAAAGTAACCTGCACAGAGACCCTTTCTTACTAGAACTATTCCAGCTCCTGAACAACAAGGATTTCCTCTGTCAGCTCCCGTTTTTTCTCCAGTAACATACATTTCCTTGCTAGGTGATTCCATGATGACATCTCTCAACTAAGGTTACTCCAAAAGCATCTTCACAGAAGCCTTGCCACCATTTCCCAGGACTTCAGCCCACCAACACTTCCACAATTCCCACTCCAACTGAAGAGTACCACAACAGCAGGTTTTCCAATAACCTTCCACAAGCTAATCATATCTTCTTGGTCCCAAACCACTGTCCAGAGCTCTACATGGGAAGGGGGCTTCTAGAGGAGAAACATTTGCTAACCCACCCCAGTGCTAAAGTCCTCTAAAAAGCCCACTTTGCCTCCTTGCAAACAATGACAAACACATCACATCTACAAGAAAGAAAAACATCACAACACCAAAAATCTTATTCTTATTGCGTCACATAGTTCGTGAATGTGTCTCACACATTGCAGCCCTTTGTTGTCCCCCATGCCAAAACCTCACAGATGTTGAGGTAGAGCCTACCTCAACTGCATGATCAGTAAGTGATCCACAAATGGGGGTGTCCCCACATAAGATCCTTGTTGTGGTTGGGCTTAGTTACTTTGTCAGGAGTTGATCTCATCTGTTGCGCTGCTTATTATTTTGTTTGGTGTCAAAAAAAAAATATTATTTTACTCACTTATATAGCACCAACATATTCCACAGCACTTTACAGACATTATCATCACTTGCTGTACCCAGTGAGGCTTACAGTCTAAGTTCCCTATCAATATGTCTTTGGAATATGGAAGGAAACCTGAGTAACCAAAGGAATCCCACTCACAGGGAGTAGATACAAACTCTATGTTGTCCTGGGCTAGAGTCAAACCTAGAACCCTAGTGCTGCAAGGCTAACCACTGAACCACCGCATTGCCCTGAACCATCATGCTGTCAAACTTGAATATGAAATATGTTGTGCATGGTCATAGCCACCAGAGAGGCCAGCACTTTTTCCCATAGTGTGCAAGCATGGTCACCACTGATGAATAAGTGGCTTGTATTAACTTCCTCCAAATAATAAATACTATCTAAAGTTAGCAGTTTATCAATCACACCAGATGGTTTCCAGCTCCTGCTTCATACTCCAATGAAGGTCCAAATTGTTAAAAAAAAGCTATAGAGGCTGCAAGTTTTCTGGACCTTTATTTTTTCTCTGGAGCAGATAGCGCTACAAGTTTTATAGAGTTTTCTCTGGGGGACCCAGGATCTCCATATGATACTGTACTATATTTAATAGAAACCATGTAATGCTTAATCTCACCTGTAGAGATGCTGCAGGGAAATTGAACACTTGCTGACAAGTTGTAATTGGCTTTTGCTATGAGAAACTCCCATCTTCTTATCAGCAGAAAATTTTATGGTTACAATATATAATTTGAATCTTAAATCATCATTATATATGAATTGCCTCACTCATTCTATAAAAGTATTACTGAAATTTAAACATCAAGTGATTTTGGTCTCTTCAGAATTGGTTTAGGATACAATTTCTAAAACATGTTTTCTGGCTACAAAACTCATTTTCCTTTGGAACACATATCTGGTTCCACTACTTCAATGTACTTCTCTTTCTTTATCAAGACTAGAGCGCAAAGTATTAAAAATTTTGATTTGGCAGCTTTGCCGAAGTTTAACAAGAAATTTGATTAGTTATGAATTAATTAATCACAAATCGCTATAAATCAGATATACCCGGACCACTCTGCCTTAGGGTATGGACACACAGAGAGGCCATGCTGCGGAAGGGTTGTAAGCCATACTGAGGTGAAGAACCAATTAGCCTGCAGCTGCCTTTCATTTAATAATGAAGACTGTGCTGCATAGTCCTTCTTCATTATTAATGGCTATGTGGCACCTTTAATGCACCTTTAAACAGGGGCTGTACCCAAATCTCCTACTCCAGCGCTCCCTTCTGCCCTTTTTCTGCCATCTGCTTTTCCTCCTTTTCCACATCCTCTATTATAGATGAAAATATGTCATCACTGGAACATACAGCAACTTCTCCCCCTGCATATTGCTGACTTTTCTAGGACATGGAGACTTTGAAGGATAATTTGGAAGAAGTAAAGCCAGCAAAAGATGAGGATGGTCACCATTAGGACCTGGCCGCAGTAAGGGGTGAAGACTGCATGATATTGGTTGGCATGCTTCTATCTTATTGGTATTGAATTACATATCTTAGTTTAAGGCTGATGTAGGAATAAGTAAATATAGAAATAAGTAAATAAAACTGACACAGAATAAGTCTCCCTGCACTCTCCCTGCACTCTCCCTCTCCAATATTTTTCTATTAATCATTTTCAGCAACACTGTCCCTAGAGCATGAGCTCTTATCACGTCTCTCCCTATGTTCACTTCACAGGACAATGGTGGCGACCATGCAGGATGAAGGTTTTATAGGGCTGTGACATCAGAGCAGATGGCCATCTGCAGATTGGCTGGCTGCATGGCATTATGGGTGATCTAGCATTCCTGGTCTTGTCTCCTCTACACTTAGTTTTGCTTTGTAACACGTGCAGCCTCTATTTTAGGAAAACCTGATTCATTACCACGAAGCGGAAAAATATCGGATTTGTTGTGAATCTAAGTTTTCCTAAACTTCCGACCAAATTCTGCTTCAAATACTTTGCTTCGCTCAACACTAATCAAGACTGCAATCTCTTTTAATTCATGCTCTAGCTTCTGAAATCAGACTTTTTCATATGACTGCCAGGATTTCCTCTGTATATGTAGTATACGCATGGTATGTTTTTCCAGAGCTGGCACCCATTAGAGACATGATGTGCAGAATAAACTGTCTGCATGATGCCATCAGTTTTCCAGCACCATACATCTATCCTTTTTTGAAGTTTGAATTTCCATCTATAATTCATTGATACGTGCTACTTCTTACCTTATCCTTCATACCTCCTATGGCATGTCTTGGAGCATGCATTATTGCTTATTGGAATACAAACTCCGTTTTCTGGAGACTTTGAGAGACACAATAAGACACTTCTTTCCACTAGGATAACTATGTTCTACCTAAAAGAAAATGACATTTTAGTGTCACTTTCCAAGTGCAATTATCCTTGGTTTCCTGGATGAGTCAATGCATGACCTTAAACTTAGAGCAAGACAAGTCATACAAAAGCCAGATTACTTATATTTACCATTTATTAAATGATTTACTTGAAATTATATTATTATAGGACGTATACTCTTTCTTGTAAAAAATGGACTGGTTTCTGTCACATGCAATATAAAATACAGTATGCAGCTTCTGGGAAATTACAAATATGATCTGTTGCATTACATTTCTTCGAATTCTTAAATTAAAGGTTAATTATCTTTTTAGTTATTTTGACAATGAGTAAATAACACTGCCAGGGTCCCCGAGTGCTGTTATCCCACAGATTCCTCCAATAAAGGGACAATGGTTCTCACCATTTTCCCTTCCATGAAGAGGGGATCAGTAAATTTCTGAAATTTTAGACAGTGTTGCTTTGGAAAGTTATATGGGACTTTGCATGCAGACCTGGCTATAGCAATATCTGAGATTGGTGGGACTCTCAACAGATTACCATCCGTCAATGTTAGGGTCTGTCAGTGTCAGGCTGGCCCACCAGAGTACCAGAGGATGCTCTGATAGACCAAATCTATAGTAGACCTAAAAGTCTAAGTCTTTGGAGCTAGTCACTTGCTACTAGGGTCTATTTTAGAGTGGAGCAAATTTCCTAAAATGTGTTTTGGTCCAGAAATTGGCAAAGAAATTCCATTTGAACATGAATCAATTCTATATGAATTGAAAGTGCTTTAAATGCATGTAGTCCCTATCTCCCCAACTCTCTCTTTCAGAAATTTCTGCCCAAACAAATCTAAAGAAATTCCAATTCTGAGCTCAGAGCTGCTGTAGATTTATGACTTCATTTGTCCCAGAAAACTGGCGCAAATGAAGAGAAATTTGTTGCTGCTGCTGGCCACGCCGCCCCCTTTTCCACCCTTACCATGCCCCTTTTCTGAAAAAAACATGCTCTTTGTGAGTTTTTTTTTACTAGCATTTAAAAAGTCGCACACATGTATGACTTTTTAATGGCACATTGCTGACGCAAGGAGATGATAAATCTCCCCCAAAAGGTCAATTACAAATGTCTTATGTTCGTGGCAGAGGTATTTGAACACAGGTTGAATTTCTGGAACTTTAGATGATTATGTAGAGATTTACAGTAACTTGAAGCTCCTGAGCCCCAATGCAAAATCTTTACCATGTGCCATTTACAATACTGGTGTCTTCCTGTGTGGCAGGCACCATGACCTTGGTGCGACTGCTTTCTCTGCACACCCTTTATAGTTGTGAGCCTATATATATATATATATATATGTATATATAATGTATGTCTGTATTTTGCTGTCTCTTTTACCTTGCTATATTGAACACACAAAAAAATATTGCAAATATGAAGGTACCCAGCAGAGGGGGAACTTCCCAGAGACCAAAACATTTATAGAAGTATCAGAAGCTGGAAACTCCCATTAAAAAAAGATCCTACCACCTAAACATGGCATAGATTACTATCAGGGGTGCACCACCATGAGGCCAGGTGAGGCGATCGCCTTAGGCAACACCAGGTAGGGGAAAGAGGCTGAAAGCCGAAGGACCATCAGCTGAAGGGAAGAGGTTTGGTTAAGAAATTGGCATTGGGAAGGGGGTGCGCCGTTTCAGTTTTCGCCTCAGGCAGCAAAAGGGTTAGGTGCACCCCTGATTACTATTATATTAAACTTTCCTGATTCTTCTGATGGGATTACACCAAAGTATTTTTTAGATATAAAATGATAATTATATTGTAAAACAACATGTACGTGATGATAAGAACAGCACCGAGCTCGACATGTGTGTTCCTGACTCCTGATTGGATTATTAAGAATTGAATTGTCATGAGAGATATTACCGCTAGCTGTGTATGAACATCATAAACCTGATGCAATAAATGTGTTCAAAATGAAATATGCTGGAGGATTCTTCTATTATATGTCTTTCAGGATAAAATGAATAATTGCCAATGAGAAAAAAAAAATCTGTATTGGTATTGTCACCATTACATATATTAGTGCTACCATAATTGCTATATGGAGAACTTGGCAGTTGGAATCCCTTTGTAAGGGTAATGCCACTTGTGACAGAATTTTTCTGACAGAGATCCTGCAGCAAAACTATGTTACATGCGGCATTTACAGCAGATTGTACTTCAGATTCGCTGTGGATTTCACATCTATACAGTGAAGAGGCTGAAATCCATGGAGAAAATCTACAGCATGCTAATTCTTAATGCAGAATTTTTTTCTGCTACATGTGGAAGGCATTTTCAAATTCCCATCCACATGTATTGTCGAGTAATTTGTGGCTGATTTGCCATGCACAATCCGTATCACAAATCTGCAAAAAATTCGCCATCTGAATATAGCTGAAGGGCTCATGAACATAAAGTAGCAAGCCTTGTACCCCAATCCAATATGGCTCCTTAGGCTTATTTCACACATGTGGCACAGCAATGCGGTAGGCTATTTCTGGATCTGGATAGATAATGCCGTGTGCCTGCTGGACATCGTTGACTATAATGGGAACTGGCGGGGATTTAAGGGGTCCAACAGACCAACAGACATGCATCACTATCCACCTATGCTGGATCCATAGACTGCTGTGCCGCATGTCTGAAAGTAACCTTAGTATGGAGTGGTACAGCAATGCTCCATAAAAAAAAAAAAACTCCCAACAGGCTCCATATGTGTGGTGATATGTTATCCTTGTATGGAGAGATTTATCAGCAGTGTTGAAGGATGCATGAATGTGTGAGTCATCAAAAATATGTCGCAAATTGTGATAACATTTATCAAAGTGTTACAAGAGTTATAAAAAATTAATTGCTACTCATTGGGCATTTTATATAGTTCAAATAAGTTTTATTAAAGAAGCACAAAAATTGACATCATTGGACAGACATCAAAAACAAGTAATGCTGATGCAAAAAGAGGAAAACATGGTCTTAAAGGCCACAGGTACATCATACACAATGTAGACAGAGCTTGAAAAGACATTGCTAAGCAGTCTAGATATATGGCCCACTAGATAAGAAAGACCCGACAAACAGGACGAACATGACGAACACTCATTGGGCATTTTAGAAACTTTTCTCATCCTTATGGCAGCACATGGCTGTTGTATAAAATAACTAATAATTTGTGGCAAAAATGGTGCATGTCACCATTCAATAAAAGTGTTGTAACATACTAAAGTAGGAGCACTCCATGTAATTTCTTTTATTTTATTTTTTACTTTGCTTTAGAATTACGGCTTGAGTACAAAATCTTCTGCTATGTTTTCAGATTTCACTTTTAATGCTATTGTTACCAGTAATAGGAGTCTGCCTGTTGCTTCAAGTTTACCTAGTTTCTTGCTATGCAACCACCTTGTGTCTAAATCTGGGTTTGGTTATCTTATAGCCTTGCCTGGGTGATTAGGATGGAGTAGTGCTTGTAAAACTATTTACATCCAAGCCTTATTGCAGTCTGGTTGCTGGATATAAGTGTGTGCCATGTGTTTTTTCCTTCTAAACTCTTACGTTGATCTTTTTCTAGTTTTGTGGGATTTCTGTGGTATTTTATGGCATTTGTAGTTCAATAGAGTTAAATATGTTTTTTTGTTTGAAATTTATGTGTTGTGTTGTAAGTCCTTGGGGTTATCTGAATACCAAGAATCAGGACTGGTGACTGCTATAGGTGAAGTCCAGATCATCAGTCTTCCAAAGAACAGGTATCGATATAACAAGAACGCATTTTTTTTTTATATCGGCTAAATATGTGCATAGGTTTGGAGGATTATGAATCCCAACACATTTTAACCATTTTCAGGTGCTCACCCAAATGCCATGCTTTTCAGTGTATTTACACCATAAGACTAGGATAAAGCCATTGATAAACTTGGCTCCTATATCCAGTGATGTCATATGTACTATGGGAATATTTTTCTATGCACCATTCATCATAAATGCAATACCGTAGTAGTCCTTACACCAGTTGAGATATCTTTTGTAATTGCATTATTTCTGTATTCACCTGATTGAATAGTTTTGTATCTTTAAGCAACAGGGTGTCAATAAATAGTTTAGTAACTTTACAGATACTTTGCTATTACTGCACATTCATAATTCTGCTAGTATTGGTTGATTCAGGCCACAAATTAGTTGCCAACTGGGTTCCCAGAATGCACTGCTCCCCATTGTTATTGTAGTCAAGCAGAATTCTGAATTTGTATTTCTGTCTGAACAGCCAATAAAGCTTCATAAATATAAAAAGTGGCAAAAAGTTAAGTGAAGAAAAATAAACTCAACTATTTATGTGGAATTCGACTATGGAATATGTTAAAATCTCCTCTATGCGGGAGTTTTTGTTTTATGCAAGTCCTGAAACTGTTTATAATAATGATCTACTGACAGATGAGTCATGAGTGAAAGACTTTGAACATTACAGATCCCATTGTGTCCACATCACACAGTAAGAACCTAAAATCACAAAGGCTTTACCCCATCACAAATACATTGGGGAAACATTATTCACACTATTACTTTAAAGAAGCTGCATCAAGGGTGGAAAAAGTATTCCATTCTTGGAGAGCTCTGTTTCTTGACTGAGAGGCTGACTGATTTCACCTGCCCATATGCAAAGCTAAGTTATAGGACCTCTACCACCTTGTGGACTTAGGGGGCCTCTACCACTCACCCTTCCTGCCTAGCTATTTGCGCTCCTAGCACTGTTCAACTATGGGACCATACCTCTTAGGACAACTGAAATCCCCAGATGGCAGTTCAGGAATCCTGATGAAGATGCATGCATGTGGATTTCTCTATTTTGAAGTGAAGGAGTCATTGGCTTGGCTATCTGCATAACTTGACTTTCGTGGAAAATGCCATGCAAATCCTCCTCTTCTATATGTGTCTGCTATAAATTATCTCAGTTCCAGAGGTAGGTTGGAGGCCCCAACTAAATTTTCTGCTCAGGGGCCTCTTCCAACCTTATTCTAACCCTGCCAATTTGCCAAACATTTTGCAGTACTATAAGATCAGTTTCTTCTCCTGGTGGTACAGTTGAATACTTGCACTTTGGTCTTCTATTCACCAAGTTCAGATGAACTTAAGGCTTTCTAAGAGCCTTGGTTCTGGTGTCCTACTTAGACCTGGACCACTTGTCGTTCTTAAATAAACCACAAATTCTACACCATATGACGTTTTTAACTTTTTATGTGGACACTCATTTGTTTTTGGAGGCTTGATTTATTTGTTGATGATGAACTGTGATGCATAATTGGTTTATTAGACACTGGTTAGCATTCCAAGGCCAAATCTCCTCATACATGCCATGAGGACAATGGAGCAGAGTCTAGATGATTGGCTTTAGCACTACTGAGCCACAGCTACTGTCTCCTTTCATGCTGTAATCACTGTGCCTTGAAGTCATAAAAGTATGTCACATTTTTATGTGGTTTGAGGTGCATTGAAGCTCACTGTATAGGGTGTAAATGAGGAGGCTTATTATGTAGGAAATCTCCAAATGGAAGCAGTGAGTAGTTTATCATGCATTATCAGAAGCTATTTTGAAAAAAAGCTGAAAGGTTCATGAATGTGAACTCTGACTAAATGAGAGCTGCATTTTAACTCGTATTATCTGCAGAATGAGATTCTCGCCTCTGTTAAAAATTCTTCGACTTGGCATCTAACGTTGCTGTTTTATTTAGCACGCGGAGAGCTATTTCTTGTTTTCAATGGCTATGTGAGATCTGGGACTCTTTTTGTGACACCGGCTATTGTGTTTCACAGCTGTGTGGTGTCTGTGCGAAAGATATTCATATCATAACCTGCACTTCTTGGACATCATTATATATATATATATATATATATATATGATATAATATTTATGTGGCTACATAGCTGGGTCCTTTCATCAACAAAATAAATCATCATTTTTGCATTGCATTGGTGTGGAGACCAGGGGGATTTAAACTAGATGTTTCACACAAAAGGCTTTCTTCCATTAACCCCTTAAAGAGCATCTGTCAGCATGATCAACCCTATTAAACCAGGTGTACTATCTGTTAGGGTTAATCATGCTGAGTTGGATGATCCTTTACTGCAAATCGTAGGCCATGTTTTAGAATAATATTCACTTTATGCAATATGCTACTTAAGTGTTTGAAGCACCGAGGGGCGGGCCTAGACCCTAGAGCACCGCTTCCCTTTTATCCACCCTCCTTGCCTTGAGTGACAGATCCAGACATCCTCACTGTTTGCATCTCAGCACTGGTGAAATTGCACTTTCCCTGATGCTGAGCTCTGCATGCGCCGATTCAACATTCGCTGGCACATGCACAGTTCTGATCTATGCATGAGCTTATGAATACGCTGGGATTACACTACCAGGAAGAAGACAGCGAGGAAGCTTGGTCCTGTCACTCAAGGAAAGGGGGGGCAGTACTAAAGGCAGTAGTAAAGAGTGCTCTCAGAACCTACCCCTATCCCCAGGCTCTGAAGATCTAGTTAGCATATTGGATAAAGTATGTATTTCTGTAAAACTGGGGCACAGATTTGTGTGATCATCCCCTAACAGGCAATATGCCTGGTTTAACAGGGTTGGTTAATATGAAGACAGATTATCGTTAAGGATGCAGTCAGGGGCGTAGCTAACGGCTCATGGGCCCTGGTGCCAGAGTTCAGCTTGGGCCCCCCTTCCTTCAGTGCTTTGTGTATCTTCTTATGCGGCACAACGGTCTTTGTGCCCGCTCAGGCTCCTGGGCCCGGTAGCGACTGCTACCTCTGCACCTCCTATAGCTACGCCCATGGATGCATTGTATTTTGTCCTTCATGATATAAAGTAGAATTTATTTTTGTTTTTTAACTTTTTCCAGTGCCACTATGGGACTTCCTCTCATCATTTCACTAATACAGTGCAATACTTATGTAGAGCGCTGTACCATTGCTCATCAGTGTTTTACAAGTGTAGCTTTTACTGCATTATCACTCTACATTATCACTGCAGTATCACTCTGTCTTATCTGTTGATATCTGCTGTGATCTTGATTTTATTTGACATCTAGATGTGTTCAGCTAAAGATTTGGACATGTTTTGCTTGAGGACTGGACAAGCTGAAGTCTGGCCATTGATTGTCCAGTTCTGGGCATTTCTAACTGTGTAATGGGAATAACATGTTGGTTTCTACTCTTGTGAACTTTTGATTTGAAGATAATTTAAGTTTTGGTTAGTGTTCTAATGCATCAATCAATGAAAATATTCTCTTGAAATTTGTAGGTATATTGTCTTTGCCTGTATGAAGGATGTAGAAATATGGATGAAGTGCCCAGTAACCATTGTACGAAAGCAGCAAACATATTCAGAATACTAATAATAGATTAAAATGTTGTGCCTGACCTATGTTTTGTGGTCTTTTTTCCATCCTCCTGCTTTTTGAAAATGCACATTTTTGCTATGCATGCTCACAGAGAGGATAAGCTCCTTCTGATGTGTTGCTACTGCAGCTGCATCCCCCTGCTTCCTCCTTCCTACTATTTACTGCATTACTCTAGATGGATCCTCTGGTGGCTCGGGAGGTTGCTGATCCCACAGACAGGGAAAACAGGACAACAGGCTGCAGGAAAATGAGCAAGATGCCACTTTCCTCTAAAATATCTCATATAATTTAATGTATTCCTGCGTTCTATTCAAAGCAGATATAACAATATGTGCCCTTTAAGTTTCAATTGGCAACAATAATGCAATGGTTGCCTTTTTTTTGCTTGAAATATATAAACCTAAAGCCACACTATTGCAAACCTTGCAGTAAATTGAAAGTTTGCTGAACAACTCATCTTCTTAACCCTTCTTAACCCCTTGAATTCAGGGGCGTAACGATCGCGGTCGCAGAGGGTGCGACTGCGACCAGGCCCGGCGGGGAGAGGGGGCCTGCTGCCCTCACATGTAACGCAGCCCGGCATTTTCACTGTACTTAATGCCGGGTCCCGTGAGAGCGCTCATCTCACCAGCATAATATGCACTTCTCCAGTCCTAGGCCTCCAGCATCAGGCCCCGACGCTGCCACACAAAAAGTCCAACATTAAGCAGGTGGGTGGAGCCTAACTTAGGTTAGTCAGGCGCCGCCCACCTGCTTAATTTGTGACTAGTTTTAGTGTGGCAGTGACGGGACCTTATGCTGGAGGCCTAAAGACTGGACAAGTGCATATCATGCAGGTGAGATGACGAGCGCTCTGACGGGGCCTGGCATTAAGTACAGTGAAAATGCTGGGCCACGTTACATGAAGACTGTGGGCAGTAGGGGACACTACAAGGGGCTGTGGGAGGCACTACTGGGGACATTACTGGGGCCCATGGGGGACACTACTGGGGACATTACTGGGGCAGTGGGGGACACTACTAAGGGCTGTGGTGGCACTTCTGGTGGCAATGGGGGGCATTACTGGGGCCATTACTGTGCAGGGCACTAGTGTGGTGCACTACAGGGGGCTGTGGGGTTAACTAATAGGGGCTGTGGGGGGCACTATTGGGGCAGTGGGGGACACTACTGGGGACATTATTGGGGGCAGTGGTGAACACTACTAGGGGCTGTGGGGGGCACTACTGGGGACATTACTGAGGGCAGTGGGGGACACTACTGGGGGGCAGTGAGAGAAATTACTGGGGGCATTACTGGACGATCAGAGACCAGGGGTGTGACAATTGCCTACACACAGAGGGTGCGACCAGGCACAGCATGGGGAAGGGGCCCTGATCCAAAGTTTGTCATCGGGCCCATGGTACTCTAGTTACTCCACTGCTGAATTCATTGCAAAGTGAGGTGTTCCAGGGTACCGAAAGTAACCGACAATTTGGCAAATCCTACATTTGTAATAACGGCATGAACTGCAGTTCAATGGCCAACTAGAGAGAGGAGACAGGCAAAATACATAGGAAATAATGGAATGGAAAATCTGCCGCAAAAATTGTGGTCTAGATTGAGCATGGTCTTTATTTTTTTTATGCACTTATATAGCGCTGATATATTCTGCAGCGCTTTACAGACATTAGTATCATGGTGTCCCCAATAGGGCTCTCAATCTTCTCAAAAAGAGGTCTCCATGCGTCTAGGTAGGTGTGTGATTGGGCATTTACAATCCAGACAAGTCATCTAAAGGTGACTGATGCCAAATAACAAATACAGTATAATACCTATATTAAATATTCGATGGAAAAAAAAATTATGCAATACTGAACACAAAAGTCAAACGTTTAAGAGAATACTGTCACTATAAGTGCCAATGCTTGGATTAAATATTCTAAATGGGAATATATATGATTTTTGGAAGTCTACTCGAATGCCATATCTAAACATCTACACCCATGCTCTGAATCCGAGCAAAAAGGCAACAATGAAAATGTAAAGAATTAGTTTGTATTCAATATAATTACTAAGCTTATCACGTCACATAAAGAAATCCTTGTTCTAAAATAGAATTAAAAGATTGTGTGACAGTCTGCAGCAGACAGTGCATTGATAGTCTGTGCATGAAGGATAAGAGCATTCACTGCCTGCTAATCTATTCCCAGATGGAGGTGGATACAGACGAGAAACGGCATCGCACACGCTCCAAAGGTGTTCGAGGTACGTTCCGTGCTTCACTAAATCACTCAGGGCCTCCACTCTGAAATGACCTTCATCCTGCAGAATCTCTCTTCGCAATTCATTCTGACCCTTACTTTTTGCATAACCTTTTGGGTAATTTTCTATAGCAGAGGGGTGCTTATGATAGATGATAAATTTTTATATATTTTCCATTCTCTCTACAGTTCCTGTGGAACCAGCCATACAAGAGCTGTTCAGGTTAGTGCTCGGAGTGTAAAATGTATCCCATTAGCAATTTAGAAAATTCAGGCCTTTTAATGGGCATAATGCACTTTCAAGTTCATCGGTGCCTTGCTCATGCCCTGCTGCATTGATTAAATTAATTCTCTCGAGGCTTGCTAATAAAATAGATTTGGCATCGCCTCCTTTCTTTTTTAACTCTGGTTATTTGATTTGTGTCTTTCTGTCTTTTTTGTCCTCCATCTCTCTAATTTACCTTTCCTAAAGTAGTGCAGGGTTAGGTATTCCTCTAATTAACCTGTCTGGTCTGTATCTAATGCAAGGATAGTCATCCCTGTAAATCATTCTGTCTGCATCTAGCACAGGCACATCCATCTCTCACAGTCACCTGTCTACATCTAGTCCAGGCATATCCATTCTGTTACTTCACCTACAGTATGTCTATAGTTAAAGATTATTTTCCATCTAAGCTGCACACATGGACTAAAGTTTAGTCATCCATGCATCCATGCGGTACAGACATAGTTCTCAGTGACTTGTCTACTGCTACTTTATGAGCTCAGTTACTTTCTGTATCTAGTGGAAGATTAGGTCTCTAGTGGGTTTAGCAGTTGGTCTTTTTGTTATTCAGGTGTCCACAGGTACTATAGAAATAGGTTTCTGCTTCACTCCTTTAGCTTGACCAATTGTAGACATCCCTCTAAGGCTTTGGCAAGAAAAATTGATTTTCAGAATTTAGTTTTGCTGTATTCCACATGGAGTAAATTATGGGAAAACTCTTTAGAAAAGAAACTCTTTGGAAAATCCAAAAAAGATTATTTTCTGATTCAACAGAAGAAACCACAGGCTATAACAAAATGTCATAAAATTATGTATGCCCATTCCACTCAGCTGGTGCCTGGGTTTTAATGAATCTCTTTTGAACAGAAGGCACATGTAGGTACCTGATACCTCCAAGATTTGGAAACTTCCTTCCAGTGGAAAACAGCATTTGTGAATCCTTGGAGTAATGATATTGGAATTAGAAAATTCACATGGTAGTTCTTCATTTGCTTACGTGTTTCTAGTGATCTACAGCTATGTAAGTGATTCAGAAGCCAAAAGGAAGATGTGCATTGAACTTGGGTTCACAAAGAAACAAGAAAAAATTGTTTGTTCTGGAGACAAGTAACATTTCTGTTACTACTGATGTCTAAAACTTTCCAACACTCTATTATGATCATTAGACCTCCTAGAAGTGAGGTATATCTTGGAGAAGTCTTCATAAATCTTGTTGGCTCCATGGTAAAATCATGCCTTTTAAGTGAAATATATAGAGAAAATTTCATAAAAACTTACCAGAACAACGGTGGTGTGGTCTTAAATTAAAGTTGATGCTTATTATATATGGACCTTTATCCAAGTTTCTTCAATTTTTTGCTCTAGATCTAACACAAGCTGTAAACTATATATTCAGGCTTAGTGAGGAAAACTTGATTTTGTCTATTTTGTAGTACAGGAAAAAGGGGCTCTCCTCTATGTCTACTGAAGTTTTAGCACTGCATTGCCTCTGGACTTGGCCTTGTAAAACTTATTTTTAGTGATGTGTGTATGCAAGCAGGTACAAGACTTCAAGAATTGTAAGTTTAACAAGAGTCCTGCCAATTCATCTTTATCTATGACTGCAGTTGGAATTTTAGACCCAAGCCTCATCTGAAAGTACACAATTTACAAGATCTTTCCAAAGAATACACTACCATATGCTGTAATATGGCTACTATGATGAGAAGTGTATGCATTTATTTTAGCCAGGCTAGTGTACTGTGTATAAATTGTAAATTCACTAACGTTTTGCTTGGGCCCCAACATCTATGTGTCATGTGAGAAGATTTTCCATTCATTTACCATAGACTGAACTCACTTGTCCACATAAAGATTTAAGTTTTTTTTTTAGGAGTTACATATTTATGACTTATCCTCAGGATGGGTCATCAACATCAGATTAGTGGAGGTCCAACTTCTTGGCCTGTAGCCTCTACCCTTGCCTGTGAGGTCATGTCTATCATTTACATAGTTTATTCTGAAGCCGAGTGGCATTCAAGTGAATTTAACTGAGCTTCAATACCAAGCACAGCGGATATACAATGGATGGTCTTGTACTTGGTATAGTATGAAACAGCTGATCTGTAAGAATTGGACCTTCACTGATCTTATATTGATGGCCTATCCTGAGAGTGGGTCATCAATTTTTAACACCTGGAAACTCTTTAGATCTGTTGACTCCACCTGTTTGCCTTGTGATATATGTTGCAATAAACCACATGTTGATGCATCAAATAAAAGGATATCCATACTCATCTGTTGCATTTGTTGCAGACATAGTAAACTCATAATCTCAGTTTCTGTTAAGCATTGGCTACCAGCATGCCCTGCTATACTCTTGAACATTGCTTAAGTGTGGTCTAGTCTTTTGTCCAAACATGGCACCGACCATTTTTATCCCTTGTTCCTTTTCTACAGCTGTCCTACTCCTGGTTGCGATGGGAGTGGCCATGTTAGTGGTAAATATGCAAGACATAGAAGGTAACTATAAAAAATATACTGGTAAAGTTTCAGACTCTGTAATTGTTTTCATAGTGGCATTGGTAACTTTTTACATGAGGTTTATGGGCAGTGCATGGTATATGTTTGCCAGAAAGTTGAGTATTGTGGTAAATCTTTCACTGCAATATTCAGTATGGCTGTGACCATTATTTTATTGATCAAGTCATGGAAGAATTCCATTTCTGCTTCCAAACTGAAGGCAAATGCTAATACAAAGTAATGGAACATAACAATATTGTTCTACTGAGTTCCTATGTAGTGCTGATAGTGGACGGTTGATGCTTTTTATATTGTTGACTTATTTATTATTTAAGTGATCTGAAGTAGAAGGAAATAGCATCTAATTCAGCTTTAGGCATAATCTTAAAAAAGTACGACCATAGCAATGTACTCTACATAAGAACTAGGTGTCCACTCACAAAACTACTGGGCCTATGTCTCCTGGGGCCAAAGGATTAGGCCTATGAACCTTTTTCACTCTGTTGGAGATTTCCATATTTTAAAATTTCCAACATTATGCACTCAGGTCGTAAGAATTTTAATTCCTTGGCATCTATGGGTGTAACTGTACATCCATTTTACCTGTGCCTTCCCACAAGTGAAGGACACAGGCACAGAAATTGTCTCCATGCCATCTGCGACTGGTACAGACTATACTATACAGCTAAGCTCTCACTGCATTGGCCAGGATTGGAGTTACCTCCGGTATTGGACATTTAACTGATTCATGACCAATAACGCCAGCTACATTTAGTTTCATAGGGAGGGGACATCCCACCATATGCAGTTGCAACTGGGCTACCATGGCAGCTGAAGGCCTAACAAAGAGCCCCAACCTGCCACAGCACATTAATATATTGTCTGTTTGTTATTGACAGTAAATAATGCTGAGCATACCAAAGTTGATAATTACATTGTGTCCAATGGGACTAAATAATAAATTAAATACATTTTAATAAAATGTATACAAAGAAAGTACGTCCATAAAAAGTGCTTTAATTGTGTAAAACTGTGAAAAAAAGGACATATTGTATCACCAGAATTGTAACAACCCATTCGATAATGTTAGAGTAACTAAACTTTTTTAATAATTTTAATATGTTGTCCCTAATCCCCTTAAAGAAAATTCTAATATACTTTATTTATTAATTTTCTATTTTTACTATACTTTTACTTCTCTAAAGCGCACCATTCAGTGTGCGCTTAAAACTCAGTTCTCCCTACACCGCTGACAACTCAGCGGTGTACAGAGTACTCATTTTATGAATGGGGCGGCAGCAGCACAGGGAGTACAGGCAGGAGCGCACATTGCTGCTCCTGCCTGTGCTCCCCAGGCAATTACTAACTCCTGGCATAGCACATGGGTACCCTGTACCCATGTATTATGCCAGGATTAGCTGAGTGGAGAGAGTTCCTGGTTCTGCCTGCTCCACTAAGCTAAGAGAAATGCATGTCAGCTCTTGCTATGCCAGGAGTTAGTAATTGTCCGGCGAGCACGGGCAGGAGCAGCAATGTGCTGCTACCGCCCCATTCATAAAATGAGTACACCGTACTCTGTATGCCGCTGAGCGGTGTAGGGAGAACTGAGCTTTAAGCGCACACTGAATGGTGCGCTTTTGGGATGTAAAAGTATAGTAAAAATAAAAAATTTGCCCTATGAAACAAATCTACAATTTTCAAACTTATGCCTTGATCTAAATACTTCTGTGATTGCATATAATTAAAAATTTAGTATAGCTACTGAGTTATTCAATAAAATGTATCTGTATAGCGCCAACTGCTGTTTGTTCTTTTCCTTATTTCTATATCTACCTTGCTGAGGTGGATGCACATGCTCAGTTACATTGTTCATCTGCCAACAGACCTACTTACTGCTACAAACTGTAACGGTTACAGGGAGACAGTTGTAGTAGAGCAAATAAAGCAATGAATGGGGAGATATCTGGATCCATGTGAGGTACAGGATTTGTAATATAGGATGTCTATTTTTACATTAATCATGGGATAACCCCTTTAACCTCTTTTGTACAGTGGATGCCCACCATTTGAACATGGCGCTCAAGCAAAATACTCGCTGTGTTTCTGCTGTTTTAAACAGCAGACACCTAGGGCTAATGTCTGGAATCAGCGAAAATGTCGATCACAGACATTTAACCCCTCAGATGGCATAGTTAATTGTAAACACTGCATCAAAGAGGCTTTTCCCCATAAGTGCTGCACTCCCAGGGCTCAAACAACTTCCCCATGTCTAAATCAGGAAAGCCGTTCATTCATTGTGGTAGCCTTGAACCATAGAAGGGTTCAGAGGCTACCACAGCAATGGTTTCTATGGAGCTCTGCCTGTGGTGTGGTAATTTATTGCAGTCTATGTTAGCAGTGATCAGTCAATCGCTTATGTCCCCTAGGGCACCTTTCACACTTGCGTTTAGAAGTTCCGTCGTCAGGGCTTTATGCCGGAAAGAAACGCTTAAGTTACAGTTAATACAACCGCATGCATCCGTTTGAACGGATCCGCTTGTATTAACTTTAACTATTTTTTAACATTGCCAAGACGGATCCGTCATGAACTCCATTGAAAGTCAATGGAGGACGGATCCGTTTTCGATTGTGGCACATTGTGCCAGAGAAAACTGACCCATCCCTATTGACTTGCATTGGGGGTCATGACGAATCCATTTTGCTCTGCATCCCAGGACGGAAAGAATACCGCAGCATGCTGCGGTATTTTCTCCGTCCAAAAAAGGTTCAGTGACTGAACTGAAGACATCCATTCCTGATGCATCCTGAACGTATTTCTCTCCATTCAGAATGCATGGGAATAATCCGGATCAGTATTCATCTGGAATAGAGCCCCGACGACGGAACTCTATGCCGGATCCTGAAAACGCTAGTGTAAAAGAGCCCTAAGGGTAATAAAATAAAGTAAAAAAAGGTTTTTTTTACAAAAATATTTAAAAAATATAAAAATTCTAATCACCCCCTTTTCCCCATATAAAATATAAAAATAAATAAACAAAAAAATTTACCCCTTCAGGACCCTGCCATTTTTCACCTTAGGGACCGGGCCATTTTTTGAAAATCTGATATGTGTCACTTTTTGTGGTGATAACTTTAAAATGCTTTTACTTATCCGTTAGCCATTCTGAGATTGTTTTCTCGTCACATATTGTACTTCATGACAGTGTTAAATTTGAGTCAAAATATTTAATGTTTATTTATTTAAAAAAAATGCCAAATTTACCAAAAACTTAGCAATTTTCAAAATGTCAATTTCGCTGCTTTTAAAACAGATAGTGATACCTCCTAAAATAGTTATTACTTTTCATTTCCCATATGTCTACTTTATGTTTGGATCATTTTGTAAATTACATTTTCTTTTTTTGGCACGTTATAAGGCTTAGAAGTATAGAAGCAAATCTTGAAATGTTTCTGAAAATTTCCAAAACCCACTTTTTAAGGACCAGTTCAGGTCTGAAGTCACTTTGTGGGGCTTACATAATAGAAACCACCCGTAAATGGCCCCATTTTAGAAACTACAGGTATTCTTAACTGATTTTATAACCCTCTAGGTGTTCCAAAAGAATTAAAGGAAAATGTAGATGAAATTTCAGAATTTCACTTTTTTTGCAGATTTTTCATTTTAGTCATTTTTTTTCCAGTAACAAAGCAAGGGTTAACAGCGAAATAAAACTCAATATTTATTGCCCTGATTCTGTAGTTTACAGAAACACCCCATATGCGGTTGTAAACTGATCTACAGGCACACGGCAGGGCGCAGAAGTAATGGACTGCCATATGGTTTTTGGAAGGCAGATTTCACTTAGATAATTTTAAGTTGCCATGTAACATTTAAAGAACCCCAGATGCACCCCTAGAGTAGAAACTCTAAAAAAAAAGACCCCATTTTGGAAACTACGGGATAAATTGGCAGTTTTGTTGGTACTATTTTAGGGTACTTATGATTTTTGGTTGCACTTTTTGTGAGGCAAGGTAACAAAAAATTGCTGTTTTGGCACCGTTTTTATTTTTTGTGATTTACAAAGTTAGATCATGTGGTATTTTTATAAAGCAGGTCGTTACGGACGTGGCAATACATAATATGTATACTTTTTTTATTTATTAAGTTTAGCACAATAACAGCAAAAAAAATCATGTTTTACTGTCTCCATATTCTGAACCATGTTTTTTTTTATTTTTTGGGCGCTTGTCCTAGGTAGGGTCTCATTTTTTTGCGGGTTGAGATGACTGTTTGATTGCCACTATTTTGGGGTGTATATGACTTTTTGATTGCTTGCTATTACACTTTTTGTAATGTAAGGTGACAAAAAATAGCTTTCTGTGTTTATCTGAGGGGGTTAGGTCATGTGGTATTTTTTTGAGCAGGTTTTTTTGTACGCGGCGATACCTAATGTTTATTTTTTACATTTAACACAATAACAGCATTTTTGAAACAAAAAGAAAAAATTTTTTTTAGTGTCTCCATAGTCTGAGAGCCATAGTTTTTTGGGTGATTATATTAGGTAGGGGCTAATTTTTTGCAGGATGAGGTGACGATTAGATTGGTACTATTTTGGGGGGCATATGCCTTTTTGATTGCTTGGTGTTGCACTTTTAGTGATGTAAGGTGACAAAAAAATTTTTATTATTTTTACAGTGTTCAGGTGAGCGGTTAGGTCATGTTATATTTTTATTGAGCCGGTCAATACAGACGTGGTAATACCTAATATGTCTACTTTTCTTTTTTTCACAATTTTTTTTACTTTATTTTGGGAAAAGGATGCTTTTCTTTTTACTTGAAACTTTCAATTTTTGAAAAAACTTTATTTTTTAACTTATTTTTTTACTTTATTTTCGGTCCCACTCTGATTCCCTTTACAATGCATTACAATACTTTTGTATTGTAATGCATTGGCTGTAAGTGTATTACATACTGTAATACACTTACAGTCTGCTTCCAGGGAGATCCAGGGGGCTGGGTCTCACAGGCTGTCACGGAAGGCAGCCACAATGCCTAAGTAAGGCATCAGTCTGCCTTCCCTTCGATTGGGTCCCCGTCAAAGCAGCACGGGGACCCGATGGCCACCCCGCACCCGGCAGGATCCCACACGTCCCGCGGTCAGTGTGAGGGTTAATGCATACAGAAGGGGTCCGGCTATCAGTGACTGCCGGACCCCTGCCGCTGATTGCCGCTGACAGGGTTTTATGCTTTCCTCTGGATCAACTTGTAGGAAAACAGGCTGAACTGGATGGACAGATGTCTTTATTTAGCCTTACAAACTATGAGGGTCATTTATTATCAGATATATGCCAGTTTTATCTCCAATCCCACCTCATTTGGATTTTTTTTACAGCTTCCCATTTCATTGTATGTAATACTAAATGGTGCTACTAGAAAATACCCCTTGTCCCACAAGAAATAAAAATAAAAGCACTCATATGGCCATGTGAATGGAAAAATAAAAAAGTTATGGCTTTGGGAAGGCAAAGAGTAAACAATGAAAACTCAAAAACTGAAAATGTCAAGATCGTGAAGGGGTGATTGATTTTGTACCCCAAAATGGTTCTATTAAAAAAATATATGATTTGTCCACATATGACTACATCGATGAAAAAGAAAAAAGTTATGACTCTTGGAATAGATAAACATATAGACTTTTTCATGAAGTATGCCATCTAGTGTGATCAGGCAGACCATTATATAGAATGAGCTGTTTACGCCAATAGTACTGTATATCATTTTCTCTCTTCCATGTATTCTTAAGTGTGGTTTTTCATTTAATCTACTAGCACTAGCTTTATATTTTGTATCTCCATATTGTCCTGACTTACTTTGTCAACAAACGTTTGTATTCTGCATAAAGTAGATTTAAATGAATGAAAGAATGAGGTGTTCTTATGTAAATTATTTATAGAACATTCTAACAAATTCACATCTTCCTTCATTTATTCTTTTAAGAGGCTTCATCTTTGTACTGTAGAAGATAATTGAGTAAAGAAGTTAGGTACTACTCTGGAATAATCCGTATAGTCACATGAAGATATTGCTTGATGTGCTTTTGCAATATTATTCTGAATATGAATGACCAATCCCATATTTCCCTATGGAGCTTGGTTTGGCAGTCATACAGCATCATATTATTTTAATTCTTTTTGCCAGTTCTTCTTTATCAGATGGTATCAAGTTACAGAAGAAGTGGGAAATAGGAGGAGAAGCTCATAGAAATTGTACAAAATATTATACCATATGCTAGAATCTATGCGGACACATGGGAAGTCATAGGTCTTAGGAAATGTCTTTACTCTTATCCAATTGTGATCGATCATTGGCTCTAGTTATACAGTATTGTTCATGGAAAACAATGAACACTCCATCATAAGTGCTTAAAAAAATTAGGGCTGCCAATTATAACATTTCCAAGGGCAGAATAATGGATAAAAAATCCACCAACTATACTAGATCCTTCCAAACATGTGGCTACTCTTGAAAATATTGATGTTCTTAAATAAAAGTATTTAAATGGGTTGGCTTATCACAATAATAGATAGCCTATTGCTTGGACATGCCATGAATGTCAGATAGGTGCAGGTCCCACCTCTGTCTTCCGTGGCTGCTGCCCTTACTCACTTCCTGCTTCTCATACATAACGTAATTTGACTCTTGATATGGTGAAGAGCAGGATAGGACAGCTTGCTTGTGTCTTCTGTCCTGCTCCTATTTGATAATTTAAGAGTGACAGTGCTGCCCTGCTCTACTATAAAGTGTGTCTTTTTTATTACTTCATAGGCAGCTCACAGAATCCTCAAGGTCATGTATGCATCTACCACATGAACATGCCTTTCTTTCCAGGAGTGCTGTACTGTGAGCTTTTTGTGAAGGAAAAAGCAAAACGATCATATTGCAAGTTTAGGGAGACTTGGAGAGACTGTGGTTCAATGCCTTATGTGGCCCGACAGCTCTCCTGCAGCCGGCAGTCAAATGGCAGACTGAATGCTTGTCTACCAATCATGAAGTAAAAAGGAGGGGGGAGGAGCAAATTGCTCAGAGCTAGGAATTCTGCAATAAAAACACTTACAAATGCTGCAAATGAGAAAACACTGTTTTTGAAGATACATATATCCTGGTCTTTGTGATATGTGAATAATGTAACGGATCATCTATGCATCTCTCCACATATGGTATGGATCAGTTAACTTATGACCTATAATCATCGCAATGTGTAAGACTTATGACGACCTGTATTTTTCATTGGTATCATTTTGGAGTAAATGGCGCTTTTTGGTTACTTGTTATTACGTTTTTTTGGCGGCAACTAAGAATAAATTAGCAATTCTGCCATTTTTCTTTTTTTTTTACGACGTTCACCGTAGGGGATAATTTACATGATATTTATGTAGTCTGGGTCTTTATGGATGCGGCAATACCAAAAATATGAGGAAGATTATTTTTTGCAATTTTTTTTATTGAAAAGCATATTTTCAATGGAAAAAAAGTACAATTTTTTTATGGGATTTTTCTTTTTTACTTTTTTTACCACTTATAACAGACAACATTCTGACTGATTTTAAAATGCAATGCATTGTCCCTATAGTGCATTGCATTTTAATGTCAGTACTATTCAGGCGCAGCCTGCTGGAAATTACTCAAGGCTGGTCTGGGGCCTAAACGAGACCCCAGCCAATCTTCACACACATCAGCACCCGGCAATCACATTTGCAGGGTGCCGATGGGAGACAGAGGGAGTCCGCTCCCTCTGTAAGTACTTTACATGCAGAGTGCTGGTTGCAGAGTGCTGTTGCATTTCTGTGTATGTATATTTTGCCATGGCTACATGCACCTGCATACAGGGACGTGCTGACTGACCCCATTTTTTTCCTGTGTAGCATATACTGGAGGTGTGGCATCCTCCATTCAGTCGTGCACACCTGACTAGTTTGTCTGCCCTAGAGGCTGGTTTTAATCAGAGTAAGAATAAAACCGAATTTGCACTCATAGTACCTACTAGTAGCCATTTGGCTCCAGGGGGAGTACATTGTGGGCTCAGCGTGCATTTTGGTACCTGAATCCCTGGATTTAATGGAGGCTGTTATGGCCCCAAAAATGGCTTAATAAGCAGGCTGGATCCAGCATGCATGCTGGGCCTGCACTCCCTGAATTTTATGGGGCTGCCATGGCCCATAACAGGTAGGATTTAGCGTTAGGACCACTCATAGAGGCGGCCCGCATAATTTTCTCAGTACATAGTGTCCGTAAAAAATTATATGTCCTATTCTAATCCGAAAATTGTGGTCTGTTGTGCAATGCAATTTTATTCTTCTATCCGTTTTTTGCGGATCCGCAAAAAACAGACGACAAATGGAAAGAAATCTTGGAAAATAGGATCCGCAAAAAATGGTCCTATTTTCGGATTATAGAAAAAAACAGACGTGTGAATGGACCCTAAGGGTTTTATCAGTGATTGTGAATGTTTTTGAAAGATCATGACATAATGCAATTGTATTCACTATATGAAAGTTAGGAATCGTGCCCGCCGCCCTCTTGCTGTTTCCTGTGTGCGTGGTTGCCACTCCACTTACCATGTCATCCAAAATCCACTTACCATGTCATCCAGACTCCTAAAATCTTCCCCAGCCAATGACTGAGGGTCCCTGGGTATTTAAGGCATCATCTTCAGTAGGGGGGCGCCTGAGCTTTAGGTTCCATGTTGACCAGCAAAGGTGTTTCATAGTTCAGTACTATTGTGATTTACCCGCTCTACTACCTGTATTCCTGACCTGCTTTAGCTGCGTGCCTTACTAACTTTGTGCCCATGCGCTTTCAAGTTCAAGTTCATCTAAGTTCTTGTTTAGAGAGTCACTGCACTTTCACACAATTTCATTTAATAGAGAATGGTGTAAATAGCAAATTTCTAAATCACTTCATTTAAAATATATGCCTACATTCACGTAAAAAAAGCTGTAAAGTCTTGGCCATTAGGGGTCTAACTTCCCCCTAATTTTATCAGGCAAGATCCGTCCCTAGTCACAGAGACAGAGAAGGAAGCAGAGAGGAAGTGGGGGTGTGTCACAGGTAGCTGAGATCCTGAGCCTGATAAAAGAACTACTTCTACACTGCTTTTTAATTTATAGGAGTCTACTGCCTTCCTGTAAGTGTGATTTGTCCCTCATCATTTGTTCTGTGAGCTCCGCAGGTGAGAACAAACATAGCAGGAAGTAAGGGAAAGGATTTCACAGCAGTACAGTGCTGGCAGATTCCACAAAAGGTAGGATCTTCAGCTGCAGGAGTGATGATGTCATCACGATGGCCGAGCACGGTGATGTCATCACTGGTGATGTTACCAAGCCTGGCCAGTGCACTAACTTGGTGACACCGCCACAAGTTAGATTTTGCGCAGTTTCTTCAATCAAGATGGCCATGGCCTCTCTGCAAGCAAATGGATTAGGTGAATATGTATTTTTTTTTTTGTTTTACCACTATTACAGGAAAAATCAGATTTTTTCTGAAATTTGGATGAAAGTCAATTAGTTTGATTTCAGTTCGCTCAACACTAATGACAATATGTGCTAGTTGAGCTCTGTCTAAAATATTCTAGTGGACCTTGCTCACCATACCTAAGGTGGTGTTAACACTAAATGCAATCCTGTTATCAGAAAGAGGATTAAAGCTAGACTAGATCTTCCTCTAGGGGTTTCTGGGTATAGATGAAAGAATATATGGGATGTCTATGGAATTAGTAAACACGCCTATTGTGCTTGTGCTGTGGAAGAATGAGATAAGATATAGTGAATTTCTATGCCGCCTTTCCAGAATCAGAAATTGGGTTGCAGCGCACTTGTACAATCACTTCCAAGCAGTAGCTCATGAAATGAATGGAGCAATTACATTGTACAAAAGCACAAAAATTAGAAATCTACCTTCTGCTGCACTCTGTGTAGAAAAGCGAATGGGCAAAATATAGTTAAAAGAATTCTACTCACAGTTTAGCTGCAAAATAACTTTATGAGGGCAAACTTTATTGTCAGGCAAGGAGACTGAAGCAATGCCAGGAGCATAGTCATAACGAGCACTACCCCCACTGCTAGTGACCTTTCGTCTGGATACGCTCTCATTATCTGATACCCATTATCCGAGCAAAATGTTTTAAACTATGGTGTCACGATTTATTTTGGGTTCTGACATAATGTCTTGGTGGTGTTAATAATCTGAAATGTTTCTTTAATGTTGGTAAGAAGAAATGTAGAAAAAAAATAGTAAACATACACTAGGGTCAGCAGAACTCTATGTTGAAACAATTGAATGCTAAGAAATAATTCATAAATACGAAGTGTAGCATTAGCAATTAAGATAATATTTGGGGCTAAATATGGCATATGTTCTTGTAGCCTCTAGTATGAGTTCAAACTATGCATCATTTTATTACTTTGGTTTACCTCACATCTTGAAGTTTTTAAGTACAAAAACGTGTGCTTATCTTTAAATTCAAACACAGAGATCTTAGAAGGGTATTCCCATCTAAGACATTGAGGGCAGATCAGTAGGATATGCCATCAATGCCAGATAGGTGCTGGTACCACCTCTGGACCTGCTCCTATACCCGGAAAATGCCTCCTGCAGTAAAGGAGAGCGCACTGTGCAGGTGCCTCCACCCTCCATTCACTGCTGTGGAAGTTTGGAAAATAGCCAAGCTCTGGCCCAGCTACTTCCAGCAGCCTCATAGCAGTGAATGAAGAGGTGGCCATGCACCCAAAATAGCTGAATGCACCCATTCTCATTTATGAACTCTCATAGAAGTGAAAGGAGAGCATGACACACATGCATGGTGTGCACTCCTTTAGGGGGCCGGTTCTGGAGATAGGAATGGGTTCCAAAGATGGGACCTACATATGACATTTTTGGCATATCCTAACAATAAGTCATCAATGTCCAATCAATAAGGTTTTTACCACTGTGACTCCCTCTGATTGCTAGAACAACAAAATGGCAGTTAGGTCATTAAAGTGCAATGCACCTTCTGCTGCTGTCGACTCGGTCCAGGAGGTTGTATGATTTGTCATTAAAGAGGAATTTCCACTAAAATGTTATTCTCTGGCCCTTTAGAAAGGTACGTGATGTAAATTGTAGTGAAGAAAATCTTACTAGTGGCTGTAGTTGTGAATTATCTACTCGCATAGGAATTAACAGAGAAACTGATATCCTGTCCACATACTGTATAAGAAGCTGTGTCCCATTAAAGATCCTTAAACCTGAGCTATCAGCTGGGTCAGAGACATAAATTCATAGACAGCTGTTTTGGAGTTAGCCCTCCTTGTCAGTAGGGCTGGGTGTTGTTTTGCTAGGTTACATGCCTCTTGGCTCTTTAATGGGTCAGACATTGACTTAAAAGATGGCTATCTCTAGTCGCCACTAGAGAACCAGTTTTCTTCCTTAAGGAGGAGAGCTCATTTGCATCCCTTCTCCCAGGAAGTGGGATTCCTTACAACATGTGGATCTCTGCAAGGAGAACCAGTACCCTAGGCAATAACTTTCAACTTTAAATACATTTGAACCATGATCTTTCTGTATGATGAGTAGAAGATAAGCAATCAGACAAAACAGCCTCTGTCCGCATGGAAACCCTATTAAACCAGACATACAGGCTGGTGGGTCAGGCTGAGCAAAACTATGTATTTCTTTTGTTTGTATCTTAAACAGCTGCTGAGAAATGTCTACTTTTATTATTATGGAAATCAGGCAGTTGGAGCACCGAAGGGGGGGCAACTCTTGGAGCAATGCTACAGCTACACCCCTTGGTACTAGACGAGATGGCCCTTTTGTCTTATGTTGCTGTGCCACATCTCGTATGATTCCTTGTAAATATAATTGTAAATCATTGGTGACAGTGTGTTCAAGTAAATCATGCCTTCCACTAGGAAAACGGGATTTTGCCAATGCTCTATTGCTTATATTTGTCTGCTGACGCTCATTGGTAGCAGTGGAGTCTCTATAGAAGGGAGCGATTGATGTGCAGAGACAAGAGAATACTTACCTTGCAATCGTCCCTGCAGCTGCACTCCTCCACTGTGTGCGAAGCTGCCGGCACCTCCACTTCTGGGTGGACTGACATGCCCAAGTAAGTATTCTTTTGCCCCTGCGCAGAAATCGCTCCCTTCTGCAGAGGCTCCAGTGCCACCCCAATGAGTGCCAAAAAGAAAATACTGTATAAGCGATAGCAAAATCATGCTATCTTAATTGAATGTATGATTTGCTTGAACACACTGCCACCAATGATTTACAATTATGTTTACAAGGAATCATATTGGTGGCACAGCAGCATGAGAAGACAAGGCTATCTTGTCTAGACCTGTCAATGAGGGCTAGACATAAAATAATTTGCACAAAAATAAATAATAAAAAATCAGTAACCGTTTACGATACAAAATAAATATATTTTTTACTCAGCATCATCGACCCTACCAGGCAATATGTCTGGTTAAGGGTACTTTCACACTTGCGTTGTGAGGATCCGGCAGGCAGTTCCGTCGACAGAACTGCCTGCCAGCTCTGGAAATCCGTGTGCAAATGGAAGGCATTTGTAGACAGATCCGGATGCGGATCCGTGTAACAATTGTATTGAAACACCTGATCCATCTCTCTGGTGTCATCCGGAAAAACGGAAGCAGTATTTATTTATTTTTTTCATTTTTAAAGGTCCGGAAAACTGGATCCATTTTTCCAGAACACTTGGTGCCAGATCCGGCATTAATGCATTTCAATGGAAAATAACTCCGGCAAGTGTTCCGGAACTTTGGACGGAGAATATACCGCAGCATGCTGCGGTATTTTCTCCGGCCAGATACCATAAGAGTGACTGAACTGAAGACATCCTGATACATACTGAACGGATTTCTCTCCATTCAGAATGCATTAGGATAAAACTGATCAGTTTTTTTCCGGTATTGAGCCCCAAGGACGGAACTCAATACCAGAAAACTTTAACGCAAGTGTGAAAGTACCCTTCATATGGTTGATCATGCTGACAGGGGCTCTTTAATTATAAGATTTCATGGCTAGTCATTAAAAATAACATTTTCAATTTTCCAGACATTTTGAATCTTATAAACTTCAATAGGTTGTTTCAGGTAGAACACAGCAGGAAAAAAAAAGATTTTAGCCATGTCACTTGTAGCTTGAAAAGACAAGCTGTTTTTCTAAGCTTAGAGGAATGGTTTTAGGTGCACTTGTCATTAGAAATCAGCTTGCCAGATGACTAATTGGGCAATTTATCCATGTGCTTCAAAATAAGCCATTTGAATCCATGTGTGTATCTGAATTGCAGACAGCCATCTTAGCTGCTGGGTTCTTTTTAAATACTTAAAATTTTGGAGCAAAATCATCCCGCAAAATAAGAAACCTTTAATGGTTTGATGGATTTACAATAGGAATTAAAATGTTCATAAATTGTGATGGTGTTTTTTTAGGGAACTCATCTGATTATAAAGTGAGGTTAATCAGTACATCTCATGCCTGTGGCTGGGGACTGAAACTTTGGAACTACCGTATTTTTCGCCCTATAAGACGCACCGGCCTATAAGACGCACCTGGGTTTTTGAGGAGAAAAATAAGAAAAAAATATTTTTTAACCAAAAGGTGTGCTTTTGAAGTAATGGTGGTCTGTGCATGACAGTATTATGGGGGGGATCTGTGGATGGCACTGTTATGTGGGGGAGATGTGGATGGCACTGTTAAGGGGGGATCTGTGGATGACACTGTGATGGGGGGATCTGTGGATAGCACTGTGATGGGGGGATCTGTGGATAGCACTGTGATGGGGGCACTTATGAATGACACTGTAATGGATTGGATCTGTGGATGACACATATATAGCATTGTATGCTATATGTGTCATCCACAGATCACCCCAATTACAGTGTCATCCAAAGATGCCCCCTTTTCTAAAACATCTGGCCCATAGTGACTGCTAACAGCGTGACTGCTTTCATAACATTTATAATCTTTAATCATGTCCCCTTATTCCCTATAAGCCCAGTACAGTAGCGCTCTGCTAACCTGCTATACCGATCCTCTAGCAGGCAGAGCGGTGCGGCGGCAGGCTGCTGTGTAACGTCCTCACTGACGTCATCTGCCTGCTCCTCCTGCTTCATTCATAAAGTGAAAGGAGCAGGCAGATGACGTCAGTGAGGACGTTACACAGCACCGCTCTGCCTGCTAGAGGATCGGTATAGCAGGTTAGCAGAGAGCTACTGTATTGGGCTTATAGGGAATAAGGGGACATGATTAAAGATTATAAATGTTATGAAAGCAGTCACGCTGTGAGCGGCGGGCCGCCAGCCGCGTGTTGCCAGGCTCCGCCCCCTCCTCCTTCCATGCTGATACATCGCAGGCTGTGTGATGTATCGGCTTTAACTATAGGAAAATGGTAGCATTCGCCATATAAGACGCACTGCCATTTTCCCCCCACTTTTCGGGGGGGAAAAGTGCGTCTTATATGGCGAAAAATACGGTATATAGAATTTGTTTAGTGGATGCTCACTTTAATATGACTGCAGTGCTATCAGAGAAAGTCAAGGTTGAGAAAAGCATGACACTCAGAAAGAACTAAAGTAGAAGCAAAGATGAAAGCCAAATTTGAAGTGCATCTATTCTTCTGCTACCAACCATCCTCTAATCTGTCGATGGTGATAAAAAAAAAACTAATATGCTCATCTGAGATGCCAAAATGTATCAGAAGTGATATCTGCTATCAGAGTCATTCCATATCAAGAGACGATATTCTAGACAGAAAGCAAAATAGCATTTTCAGGGACTGTATGAGACTTAATTATATCAATGATGGTCATACCTCAACTGAGGTTTCCATGAGTACCCACTTTAGTAAGTAAATTATATTCCACCTGGGCCTTGATTGGGACCTAGTCTACCACTGAAGATGATGCTCTCAACTAAGGTCTTCATAAAGTCCTTGTACACTAGTGAAGGTCATATCAAACATTATCTTTACTAGGGCCTCCTATAAAAGTGGTCATACTTTTCTGTGATGGAACCATTCTCTAGTATTAATGATCATACCCCAAATTGTTGACATCCTTTTACTCTAGTGAAAGTCATGCCAAAACAGGGCCTTCACAAGGACCTCCTATAAAATGGTCATATTTTAAAGGGGCCTGTGATGAGACCATTCTTCATTGTTAATAATCATACCTCCAGTTGTTGACATCATGGGGATCTACTGGTTAAGGACACAATCTTGATAGCTGAAGCCCTTATATTATCAGTCCCTTAATTCTAAGTGTGCAGCTATTTGTTCCCTAAGAAACTCTACTAGTGTTTTGCAATGTTATCTTTCTACTAGAACTTTTGGTAGTTGAATTCACCAATTTAGAAATATGATACAGTGGTCTGCTCACTGATAACATGCCTATGTCAATATGCCTATATGAGCAGTGTGGAGCTGGTGGTTAAAATAGGCATATGACTCCATAAGATCCTGTAGATCTGGAACAACAGACCAAAATACACTGAGATTCATGCGTTGGAATGAATAGTAGACTCTACATTAACATTTTCCATGTCTGGAGGGTTAGTGCATTATTGAGATGAAGCTAAGGGAAGTCAATGGCAGGCTTGGTGCAAGCACAGCAGTAAGACAGCAGGAGTAACTAAAGAATGTTATAAGTCTAGTACTCAATATTCCCATTAAATCCACTTTATTTGGCATTTACATCAATTCCATAGATAGAGCTTCTACCTATGAATTTCAAGGTGCTCTACATATTAGTCATACTGTTTGAGACACGTAAGAAGAAGCTATATCTGCATATTAGTGAGTATCTAAAGAAGTATATTTTATTGGAATATTTAGTGTCAGACTTATTTAGTTGCGCAGTGGCAAAAGTTCCCGTCATTAATAAGTTGAACAATTTCTTGAGCTGGTCCAGGGTTTTTCTACACCATGTGTACCATTTTTTGTAATTTGTACAATATAAGTTGCAACACATTTAGTTGCATTAAGCTTTGCAGAACATTGCAATGGCATTGTCAATTAATAATCCACTGGATAAACAAATAAGTTATGTTGGATGTGTAACATTCATTTAATTAATGAACACAATGTTTCTGGGGCTTCTCAGGACTGGAGTTATGTGAGATCATCCGTACGGACTTTTTGTCAGCATTCCAATTGAAGAAAACTACAGGCAGCATAGATGACATTTAACTGTAGGTAGACTTTGAGTTTATTTTCCCTTGTAGAAATAAGCAAATTTCCTGAGATTCTTTTTGGGTCTAATTCTTCTGAACCAGCCAAGAAATTCAAGTTGGGTACAAATCTATTCTACCCAAATCAAAAGTGCTGTAAATGCCTGGAAAATCTCTCTCTCAATCGAAAATTTTCCCGAATTGAATCTCAAGCACATCAGATTGTAATGAATCAGAATTTTTTTGAAACATTCAGGTAGAATTTTTATTCTAAAAAATAGACTTGCTCATCTCTAATCTCTTGATTACAGCATACTACATAAATACTACATAAATATACATTTTACATCCTTTTAAAGGGATTTACACGCAAAATTTAAAAATTGTCAAATATTAGAATAATTAGTAAAGTCTAGTAGTTATGTTTACTTTCAGTGATACTGACATTGTCCTGTTTTGTTCTGGTGGCCATCTTTAGAAAATGTGACAACAAGAAGCGCAGCCACCTGCTAACTAAGCATCATTCTGTTAGTAGGGTTAATCCATTTTACCATCCATTTTAAGAAGTGACTTAACCATTGACAATTAATATGGCAGCACTTCCATTTGAACAGAAAAATGTCTATATCTCTGTAAAATAATTAAAATTATATATATATATATATATATATATATATATATATATAGTTCCCAGTATATTTTAAGACTCATCTTTTCATTTACATTTTTTTTTTACTGTGTCCCATAATGCTCCTGGTTTCTGATGGCAGTTTTTATGTTGTTTTGCTATTGTTTTCCATATACGTAGGGGACAGTCTGTTGGCAAGGCATCAGCATGCACACCGACATGAGCTAACTAGAGAATGGAATGGATTCATATACATGCCTAGTGCCATAGAATGGAAAGTTTTATGATCCTGATGATGAATCAGAAAGGATTGGTATGTGAATAAATGCTTATCCTTTCTACGTGTGACATAAATCCACGACAAGTTATGTAGTAGTTGCCCATCATTTACAGACTCTAATAATGTTTTACACATCAACACATCATAGATTTATTAATATATCATATAATTGACTATGTCATATAGAAGTTGGGGGGAACTTCTTACAACACAGTTGTTTCCCAGATTAGTAAACCTCTTGCTGAATTTGTTTCTTATCAGTGTTTTTTACTAGATTTTTTAATAGTGTATGCCTTAGTAGATACATATGAAAGCAGGATACTGAATCACCTTAAATGGAATGTGTCATCAGAAAATCACGTTTTTATGTTAAACATATATTTGATGTTATTTTTAATTTTCCATATCAATATCAATAATTAAACAAAAGCCATAAAATCATGTAAAATCCTGATTCTTCTTGGTCTTTACAGATCATTTTACTGCAGTTACCTGCTTATCTGTCATTCCAATTCTGCCTGTAATGATATCACCTCTGTGCATAGATAACGCAGGATCCACCATTCACAATGAGTCAGTTAGAGCTGAAAACTCTCCTACAGAAGCCAATAGGGTCCCCTTCTGTCCATTGTGTTGAAGTCAGCATTGCAGAAAAGGAAAATAGTGCTTTTAATCCAAAAGTCATAGTCCAGTAACGAACAACCCTGGTACATGCAACGTTTCGGCTACTTCTTAGCCTTCCTCAAGCATGTATGCAACAGATTAAACTCAGCTTATATACCCTAGTAATGTCACTACATATGGTTATATAAGTTAAATAAAATGCCATGTGACAAAATCTGCAACTTTAATACGGGACTTGTATGAGTAAATAAGTATCCCCCTACATACAGTATATACAGTTGAAAGCAGAAGTTTACATACACTATATAAAAAGACACATATACATGTTTTTCTCAATATCAGACTTGAAATCAGAATAAACCTCTCCGGTTTTTTGGTCAATTAGGATTACCATAATTAATATTATTATTTAAATGCACACCTGAAACACACTGCTTCTTTGTGTAGCATCATGGGAAAGTCTAAAGAAATCAGCCAAGATATCAGGAAGAGAATTGTGGACTTGCACAAGTCTGGGTCAACCTTGGGTGCAATTTCAAGATACCTGAAGGTGCCTCGTTCATCTGTACAAACAATTATACGCAAGTACAAACAAGATGGGAATGTCCAGCCATCATACCGCTCAGGAAGGTAACGGGTTCTGTGTCCCAGAGATGAACGTGCTTTGGTCCGACATATGCATATCATCCGAAGAACAAAAGCAAAAGACCCTGTGAAGATGATGGCGGAAGCAAATGCACACAGGAACAAAAACCTACATTTTCGGAGACATGTCCTGTGGTCTGACAATACTAAAAATGAACTTTTTGGCCATAATGACCATCGTTTGGAGGAAAAAGAAAGAAGCTTAGAAGCCTAGGAACACCATCCCAACTGTGAAACACGTGGGATGGCAGCATCATGTTGTGGGGTTGTTTTGCTGCAGGAGGGACTGGTGCACTTCACAAAATAGATGGCATCATTCATGAGGACAGAAGATTATGTGGAAATACTGAAGCAACATCTCAAGACATCAGCCAGGAAGTTAAAGCTTGGGCAGAAATGGGTCTTCCAAATGGACAATGACCTAAGAAATACTACCAAACTGGTTACAAAGTGGCTCAAGGATAACAAAGTCAATGTTTTGGAGTGGCCACCACAAAGCCCTGATCTCAATCCTATTGAAAATTTATGGGCAAAGCTAAAAAGGCAGGTGCGAGCAAGGCGACCAGCAAACCTGGCTCAATCACACCAGTTTTGTCAGGAGAAATGGGCCCAAATTCTGACCAACTATTATGAAAAGCTTGTGGAAGGATAGCCAAAGCGTTTGAACCAAGTCATACAGTTTAAGGGCAATGGTACCAAATATTAATGAAATGTATGTCAACTTTTGACTTTGCAGAAAGTAATAAAAATGCCTTAAAACATTCTCTATCTTATAATTCTGGCATTTGTCAAATAATAATAATTCTGGTAATCCTAACTGACCAAAAACAGGAAAAGTTTATTCTGATCTCATGTCAGATATTGAGAAAAACATGCATATGTGTCTTTTTATATACTGTAGTATATGTAAACTTCTGGTTTCAACTGTAGATATATATTAAATATTCTGGTGTATTTCAGCTTCTCCCTCTATTCTAGCTAGGCTTACTGCAGCTCTGTACCTAATGGTCCCAGTATGTAAACTTCTTGACTGGTCATAAGCACCACTGGCCTCATTCGGTGTCCCGAATCACTACTGGGTCATATGCTGCTTAGGGGCATGTCACTGGTGAGGCCAGTAATTGCCTGGAGTGGCCCACGTAACTCAGTCTAGAAGTTTACATGCTTGGGGCCATCTGCACTGGATTGGAGCAAGAAGTAGCAGAATGGGTACCTTTGTTTTTGGTTTTCTGTGCAGTGTTTTCCTGGCCATAGCTGAGATTAGGTTGAAGCTAGAATCCCAAGAAGTCCTTCAACAGTTGTCACCCAAAATACTGCTGTTTGGCTTGGAGATTTGGGTTGGCTTGATGTATTTGAGTACAAAAGGATCAGGGATTATCATTCAACATGCCTGATCCTTCCTTCTTTTAACATCATCTAAAAGGAAACAGTCGGCAGATCCTCATACATAAGATAAGGTCCTACATTAGCCAACTTTTTTTTTTTTAGCCTGCATCCTTAAAGAACAATGCTTTCAGTTGCACTTTTTATCAAAGGAGGGGGGGCTGCTTACCAGTTTTACCACCCAAACTCAGCACCTATTTATAACACATGGATACGCGGGATTCTCCATAAATAGAGACACCATTTGTAACTGCTCTCTGCTTTGACTAATTGATAGTTGGATGCCCGTCTATTAGGTATATGAAAATTGGTTTTCTGACAACCTCTTTAGCCATATTTGAATGATAAAAGAGTAGTTAATTCAGTCAGTCAGTGACTCTTACAATATAAAGAAAATTAAACGGTTGCAAAAGTAAACTAAAAAAATAAAGGAACTTTCTCCAAGGAAGTGAGCTCAACATGGTAATGTAATTCCAATGCTGGTGCCGTGAACATAGTGAATATAATGATTGATAAAGCTTATGTCCATGGCAACAACTTTTTCTTTAACACATGTAAAATTCTGTATCTTTGTAATATATCTTATTTAGTGTTGGTCGGGCACCAAAGTGCTCAGGTGCTCGAGTAAAACACCTCTACCGAGCACCCGAGCACAGTGGAATTCAATGGGAGAACCTGAACATTAAGCCAGGCACCCCCTGCTCTGAAGAGAGGAGGGTGTCTGGTTCACAGGAAAAGGTCAGAAATTGATGGAAATACAACTGAAATGGTTCAGGAGAAGCATGAGGAGGATGTCTGGAAGCATCTTGGACTCCCATGTCGCTGCTGGGAACGATGTTGTCAAAGTAGTACGCCACTTTTACAGACTGACAATAATACGCACAAAACCGAAGATTAAATTGATTTTAGAGGAAAAATTGTTATGACACATTCTTTCCTGTATATTTACTTGTATAAAAAGTGTAAGTGCTACAAAAAATTACAAGGAAGAGGCACTCCGATACAACCTGTATATCACATAAAAGAGGGCCTCATTCACATTGTGGTAAAATTGTTCAGGTAGTGGGACTCCTACACTCATAAAGCCTATGCACTAAATGAAAGGGCTTCCAAAAATTACAAGGAATTACAATACGTCCATTATTACGCATGAAGGAGTGCATCATACACACCCTTAAAATTATGATTGATGGCCTGCTGGTGACCCTCTAAAACGTTATGGGTGAGGCCCTGCTGCAGAGCTCACCATCTAAAACATTATGGGCGAGGGCCTGCTACAGAGCTGACCCATTAAAACATTAGGTGCAAGTGCCTGTTGCTGATCTGACCATCTAAAACATTAGGGGTTAGGGCCTGCTGCTGAGCTGACCATATAAAACATTAGGGGTGAGGGCCTGCTGCTGAGCTGTCCATTTAAAACATTATGGGCGAGGGCCTGCTGCAGAGCTGACCCTCTAAAACATTAGGGGCGAGGGCCTGCTGCTGATCTGACCATCTAAAACATTATGGGCGAGGGCCTGCTGAGCTGACCATCTAAAACAATATGGGTGAGTGCCTGCTGCTGATCTGACCATCTAAAACATTAGGGGTGAGGGCCTGCTTATGAGCTGACCATCTAAAACATTAGGGGTGAGGGCCTGCTGCTGAGCTGACCATCCAAAACATTATGGGCAAGTACCTGCTGCTGATCTGACCATCTAAAACATTAGTGGTGAGGGCCTGATGCTGAGCTAACCATCTAAAACATTAGGGGTGAGGGCCTGCTGCTGAGCTGACCATCTAAAACATTATGGGCGAGTACCTGCTGCTGATCTGAACATCTAAAACATTAGTGGTGAGGGCCTGCTGCTGAGCTAACCATCTAAAACATTATGGGTGAGGACCTGCTGCCAAGCTGACCATCTAAAACATGAGAGGTGAAGGCCTTCTGCTGAGCTGACCATCTAAAACATTATGGACGAGGGCCTGTTGCCGAGCTGACCATCTAAAACATTAGGGGTGAGGGCCTACTACCGAGCAGACCATCTAAAAAATTCGGGGTGAGGGTCTGCTGCTGAACTGACCATCTAAAACATTTAAAACATTATGGGCGAGAGCCTGCTGCAGAGCTGACCATCTAAAAAATTAGGGGTGATGGCCTGCTGCTGATCTGACCATCTAAAACATTAGGGGTGAGGGCCTGCTGCTGAGCTGACAATCTAAAACATTAGGGGTGAGGGCCTGCTGCCGAGCTGACCGTCTAAAACATTATGGGCGAGTGCCTTCTGCAGAGCTGGCCATCTAAAAAATTTGGGATGATGGCCTGCTGCCGAGCTGCCCATCTAAAACATTAGGGGTGAGGGCTTGCTGCTGAGCTGACCATCTAAAACATTATGGGCGAGGGCCTGCTGCAGAGCTGACCCTCTAAAACATTAGGGGCGAGGGCCTGCTGCTGATCTGACCATCTAAAACATTATGGGCGAGGGCCTGCTGAGCTGACCATCTAAAACAATATGGGTGAGTGCCTGCTGCTGATCTGACCATCTAAAACATTAGGGGTGAGGGCCTGCTTATGAGCTGACCATCTAAAACATTAGGGGTGAGGGCCTGCTGCTGAGCTGACCATCCAAAACATTATGGGCAAGTACCTGCTGCTGATCTGACCATCTAAAACATTAGTGGTGAGGGCCTGATGCTGAGCTAACCATCTAAAACATTAGGGGTGAGGGCCTGCTGCTGAGCTGACCATCTAAAACATTATGGGCGAGTACCTGCTGCTGATCTGAACATCTAAAACATTAGTGGTGAGGGCCTGCTGCTGAGCTAACCATCTAAAACATTATGGGCGAGGACCTGCTGCCAAGCTGACCATCTAAAACATGAGAGGTGAAGGCCTTCTGCTGAGCTGACCATCTAAAACATTATGGACGAGGGCCTGTTGCCGAGCTGACCATCTAAAACATTAGGGTGAGGGCCTACTACCGAGCAGACCATCTAAAAAATTCGGGGTGAGGGTCTGCTGCTGAACTGACCATCTAAAACATTTAAAACATTATGGGCGAGAGCCTGCTGCAGAGCTGACCATCTAAAAAATTAGGGGTGATGGCCTGCTGCTGATCTGACCATCTAAAACATTAGGGGTGAGGGCCTGCTGCTGAGCTGACAATCTAAAACATTAGGGGTGAGGGCCTGCTGCCGAGCTGACCGTCTAAAACATTATGGGCGAGTGCCTTCTGCAGAGCTGGCCATCTAAAAAATTTGGGGTGATGGCCTGCTGCCGAGCTGCCCATCTAAAACATTAGGGGTGAGGGCTTGCTGCTGAGCTGACCATCTAAAACATTATGGGCGAGAGCCTCCTGCAGAGCTGACCATCTAAAAAATTAGGGGTGATGGTCTGCTGCTGATCTGACCATCTAAAACATTAGGGGTGAGGGCCTGCTGATGAGCTGACAATCTAAAACATTATGGGCGAGAGCCTGCTGCAGAGCTGACCATCTAAAAAATTAGGGGTGATGGCCTGCTGCTGATCTGACCATCTTAAACATTGGGGGCGAGGGCCTGCTGCTAATCTGATCATCTAAAACATGTATTTAGGATGCGCACTCGTTATACAAGAGGTATAGCGCAAGTAATGTCGCTGTCACCACGGGCTAATTAAAAATTGCACTGAATTAATGTCACTGATATTTAGGATGCACAAACGTTATATAAGAGGTATAGCGCCAGTAATGTCGCTGTCACCACCGGCTAATAAAAAATTACACTGAATAAATGTCACTGATATTTAGGATGCACAAACGTTATACAGGAGGTATAGCACGATTAATGTCACTGTTACCACCGGCTAATAAAAAATTAAACTGAATGTAGTACCGGTAATGTCGTTGCCAACAGCAACAGTAAAATTAGACTGAATGTCACTGATATTTCGAATACGCAAACGTTATACAAGAGATGTAGCGCAGGTAATGTAACTGTCAGCAGCGGACACCGTCTACAGAAAAAGTGCACTGGATGTCACAGATATGTTTAGGCTGCGCACGTTATACAGGAGATGTAGCGCAGATAATGTCGCTGTCTGCAGCGGCCAAACATATACAAGCTATTTAGCACAGGTTGCGCTAAAAATATATATTGCTGCCAGATACAACTATAGTTCTTAAAAGGACTTTTGGGTCTCTAACAAGTTTTGGCAATTAAGCTCAGGTTGCGCTAAAAAAATATATATTGCTGCCACACACAATAGTCCTTAAAAGGACTTTTGGGACTATAACAAGTATAAAAACTAAAATATTCAAATTGTACTTCCTACACTGTCTCTCCTTTCTACTCTCTCAGCCAATCACTGTAATGCCAGCAGCCAACATGGCTACAGCATGACAGTGAATGTCTGTACTTACCTGTACGTTTATTGTCTGCATCGCACTCGCAATATTCGGCCAAACACCGCGATGTGCCGAGCATCGCGATGCTCGAGCTGAACTAGTGTTCCGCCGAGCATGCTCGCCCAACACTAATCTCATTACCATTGTCGCCTTTGTGAAGCACATCTGTCAATAAGCTGATACTGATATATGTATATATACAGTATATGGAGATTAGTGTTGAGCGAAGTTTACTAAAATTTGATTCAGCTGCTTCTCTGAATTTTACAAAGAAATTTGCTTCGTGACAAAATTACTTTGTGGGCAAATTGATTTGTTACCACTAAGCACAAGGAAAGTTGGCTTCACAGCGAATCAAATTTTTCCAAAAATTCGAATCGAAGTCCACTTTTGATCCTTCGATTAGCAGGCATACTGGCTAGGGGATGGTCACTCTGTTTTTGCACCCTGGTCCCTCTTTAGCTGTGCGGCTGGCGCTGTGTAACCACCACCTCTTCCTCCGAAGTGCACACATCATTCGCATGACCTTGATTCCATGTGGGGTCTAGGACCTCATCATCCTCCCACGAACTAACAGCCGGATTAACTATATTAATTGCCTGTCACGGATGTAGTGCAGGTGTACCCCACACAAAAAATGGGTATATGTCACCCACCGAACTAACAGACAGATTAACTATTATATTTTTGTGACAGGGGTACAAAGATTGAGCATTGCACCCACAAAAATCATTATAGGTCACCCACAGAATTAACAGCCAGATTAATTATTATATTTCTGTGTCATGGGTGCAAAGCTGGTGCATTGCACCCACAAAAAAATCACAATAGGTCACCCACAGAATAAATAGCCAGATGAGATTCCTAACACTCTCCCTCACTTCAGCTGCCTGCTTTCTGTCCCTGCACTACTCAGAGCTGATGGGCGGTGCTACATGTGATCCCACTTGTATCACATGATGTACCAGCCAATCACAGCCATGCCATTACTAGGCATGGCTGTGATGGTTTCTAAGTGCCCACAACTTAAAAGCTTGTAAAAGCCATGCAGCCTTTTAATAAGCTTTATTAAATGCCCGAACACAGAACTATGAGCCGAACTTTTGCTGCAAAGTTCGGGTCCGGTTACGCTCAACACTATTCAGCCCTTGGTTCTTGGTCCCACATACAGGCTCCTCAGTGCAGCCGTTGCCATGGGAAACACCTTGGCCTTGAATCCAGTCTTCCTTCTCAAGCCGAGTCACACTCTGCTGAAGACTTTTCCTCAGATTCTCCAAACCCACAATTTGGAACACTTTGTCCGCTCCATAGCTGCTAAAACAACGGAAAGTATGAATTCTGCCCAGTATGAATTCCACCTCCAGTGTCTCACATTTCAAGAGCTCCCACTGTACAGAGCCATAGTCCAAAGGTCAGAGACACAGTGGTATCTGTCTCTGGCCCCCGTCTTCAGAAAGTCCAGAACGTCGGGCATGACCCGAGACACTTGTTGGCGGGAATCTAGAATGACCCCCAGCGGGATTCCCCCAATCACCAACTCGCAGGATCTCTCACATGTTTTGTCAGATCTCCTGATCAAACAATCCTCCATTGCACAGTCCTCCAGCTGGCAACACATCCAGCAATACTTTGTTTCACCTGATGGGCTCCACCAAGCCGCAGCAACATCCAGGATTTCATAGTGACCCAAAAAGATTTTTTCCTCCACAGGTCAGTCTCTTTCACTTGGGGTTTCAGCCCTTTAAATCACCGCAAGATTTCCTTGCAACACAGCAAAAGTGTCCAGATTTGAAACAGCAGCTTTATCCAGACATTGGGCTTCCAACCCTTTCGACCCTTTAAATTTCTCCAATACAGCCTTCAGCAGCCTTCTTTTGTCATACCATTGCCCCTAGCGACACTTTTCCTTTTAACTTTTTGCTGCCCCTAGCAACAACATTGTGCCCTTTTAGCATGGACACATGCCCTTAGCTACCTGCTGTTGCCCTTTTTGCATGGACACTGCGTGCATCCTCCACCAATTGTAAGGGATCTCTCTCTTACAGGGGGTCGCAATCACCGACTTCTCTGACAACGGCGTTCAAGTCCAAAAAGCACCATCACACACATAAACATCGAAAATAACCACCTACCAATCTGGGCTCTAACTAATACACATGTTGTCTCTACCTCATCTTTAAAGCGCCATTCACACATGGGATTAGATCCGGCTTCCTCAGCCATATATGGCCCAGCAGCCTCCAGGCTGTGATAACACTAGCACCCTTGGGGAGAGATGGTCCAGAAGTCCTCTCGACCCTGACCGTTCGACCGTATTTCTGTAGGTGTCGCTAGGCCCCCAAAACTTCAGGCATTACAAAGCCTTGTGGCCCCTCAGCCCTCCTGGTTATTTTATCCCTCCTTGATTACAGCAGCAGGCCTCATCTGCAATCCACTCCAGCAAAAGACAATACATGTAGTGGAAGGGTATGGACTGGCAGATCCCACTACCAAACCTATCCCCAGTCCACATGAAATCCAGCCCAGAACAACATGTAGACAAAACTGTCTCAGCAAACTACCCTTTGCTGTAACTACTGCAGCTTTCTGTTCTGTATTTCAGTTATCTCACCCAGCTGAGGTATCTGGGTGGGATATACATGCCTCCCAACACTTACACTGTTCACATCACCACAATATATATATATATATATATATATATATATATATATATATATATATATATATACAGAGAGAGAGAGAAAGAAAGGGAGAGATTATATATATATATATATATATATATATATATACATATATATATATATATATATATAAATGAAAAACTAAAATTGTCCATAACATCGTACATGGACAATTCTTCCAATTCATTGCTCCAATCGTTCTGCTAGATTTATTTCACCCTAGCAGTTCAGGGTGGGTGTCTTTTCTCAGTGGGTGTGTTCTTTATAGGGGGCATGTCCTTTTTTGCTTCAGCTCTCCCCCTGTAGCTGTCACAGCGTCTAACAGTAGATACAGCTGGTGGAAGCTGAACTGAGCATGTGTGACTACCTCAGAGAAATAAGCAAATGAACAAGCAGGTGGCGCAATATGGATGGATTTTTTTTGAATAACTTATTGGCTATACTACAGTTAGAATTGTATACAATTAGAAAAGTATTCAGATCTAGGTGCCGGTTTGAGAAATATAGAATATTTTTCATGAGAAAACCCCTTTAAGATCCATCAACATTACCTGTCCAGGATTATTCCTACACTCTAGAATGCCTGTTATATGTAGTCAACCTATTTATAGACCTTCCTCCCCGACATGCCATTACACTTACATCTGACTTCAGAAGTGACAAAATTGCTCATATCCATAAATAATTTGGGTATAAATTGGGTGTTCTATGTCAGAGAGGAGTCAGAAGAGCACAGGCTGCACGTCAGCTTTTAGGTCAGCCATGCTTACGTAGGTGTAATGCAGTCCAATAATGCCAGGATATTCCTTTATACTGGGGAATCTTCTTCCCTGTTGTGTGAAATATCAGTCACTTATCAGACCCTTCAGCTGACATGCACAGGAGCGTAGCTCAGCAGCAGCAAAAGAGTTAAAGTCGAATATATATGAAATATGCAAATAAGGGATTTCACATCCTTCATTAGAAAATTATTGAATTTTATCTGGATGTTGTGCCGCTCTCGTCTCCCTCTCTGTCTCTCTCTTTTTTTTTTTTCATTTCATATACCTTTTCACCCACCAGTTTGATTGCCATGGCTGCAGCCGTGGGTGAATAATTGCCTGTCTTCACAGGAGCATGTTCTGGAGCTAAAGTCGAGTGCTTTCTTCCTGATGTATGCCTCATTTGGATTCAGCCGACAGCCTTGGGGCTGTATTATTCATGCCTTGACAGATAGCACTCACTAAAAGCATTGGAACAAGGCCAGGTACTGGCAGGAAGATAGTAAAGCGTTGCAACTTGCAACCGAGAAGACTATGTATTATATAAAGAAAAAAAAACGAGAGAGAGAAATCCTTCTATTTCCTTTCTGCAGGTTTCACCGTGATGGGAGAGTCATTTGCATCAAAATAAAATTCTTCTAAAAATAAATGCATTCTCTTCTTGGTCCATGCTTGGAAATAGAACACAATTTTCCACACTTAATTGCAAAGCTGATTTTAATTAGTGTGGCACTGCATGTGAAAAATGAAGATTCACTTGGATGCGTGTAACACATTGCAGTGTCTCCCGAATGTTCTAATTAATGTATGGCTCCTCTACAAGAGGGTGCACTGTGGGATATTCATAAAATATTCTGTACACACTGTCAGTCTCTGTATCTCAGTTCACAGCTCCTTGGAATAGAAATCTTTTTCTTGCTATTTGCTCTTCTTCATTTCCTTATGTTTAGCCCTTTTTTCTACTATTTTAGAAAGCTTTAATCTGCCTATGTTGAACAAAGGTATGTTCTCCAGCAATGGGTCACCTCATTGGCTTTGCACCTCAGCTAGATTTTTACTTCCAGTTCTGGGCTAGTAACCTCCATGGTTGCCAACCTGAATTTTAGTTTTTTCTGGACAACTTATTCCAAAATCACAGACAGACAGAATTTTTTACGGACAGTTTGGAAAACCATAACTAATGATAAAGATAATTTATAAGTAATTCATGTCTATAGCTTAATATACAAATAAAAACTCATTACCAGCATTTACTGTGGACTGTAAAATGATAATAATTACCACCAAAAAAATCTAGTTAAGTACCTCCAGCCTCCAAAAAATCACAGACTCTATTTTTGTTTTTTTCACGGACACAGGAAAAAAAGTCACCTATTTTTATGGACTGTCCAGAAATTTCTGGACAGTTGGAAACCCTGGTAACCACTACAAGACCTCTTGTAATGATGACTCTCCATAAACACACATGCTTGACCAAGCAAGCATGTTTATTCCATTGAGAGAAGGAGAATGAGCCATTGCCATGATTCCTCTGGGTTTGTCTACTGTGACATCAATGGGTTGTGCACGGTGGAATCCAACATATCCACTCTGTTTTCCTCAAACATTGGAGGAAGATTGGACTTCTTTTGTGCACATTATATCCACAGAGGATCACAGGGAAATTCTCTGACTTTTATCTATGTTTATTACTTACTTCTATTTAGTACTCACTTATATAGCGCTGACATATCCCGTAGCACTTTACAGACATTATCACTATGCACTGTCCCCAATGGAGCTTACAATTTAAGTTCCTAATGGGGGAACATACAAACGCCATGCAGATGTAGTCCTTGATGGGATTCAAACTTAGGACCCCAGCGCTGCACGGCACCAGTGCTAACCATTGAACCTCTGTAGGATCTTATGTGCGTACATTTTTTTACAGGTGATTCATACAAAATTTGTAGTAGAATGTACTTCCAGAGTCACTTAATGTATATTATTTCTGTATATATAATCCAAAATGGTGGCCAGGTAAATATCCACTACAATTGCTTCATGTTCATTTTCGTAACTAGGCTTTGTTTGACCTGGGCAACAATTCTAAATCAATATACCCCGACCAAGGCAGAGGGGTTTGTCTGTATCCATCAGCACCATCTTTAGTGTGGAATTGAGGACATACATTATTATTTTCACAAAAGAAAGCAAAAAAACTTCCTCAAGGCGGGGAGCGGCATAGACTTTTACAGAAAGAAGCCGCCTGGATTATTTATTCTAATGCGGTTGGCCTGCTAGGTCTGAATGATAAAAACGATCTCAGTGTTTTTATAGTGAATCATTAAGTTTCCTTCCTTTAGTATAACAGGTTCAGTAATTTTGTATACAATTTATATGGCAACACTAGCAGTGGTGTATAAATAGAGATGTAACTATGTCGTGACATAGGCCTGAGGAATTGTATCTGTGCAAAACGCCAATTTCCTTACTTGTGTCAGTGTGCTGCATCTGGTGCCTGTATATGCCTTTTTAACAAGATAAAGTTTGGATTTTAGAATCTGGTGAGGGCTGCTGTTCAATATTTGACATTTTGAATACATTATTATTTTATTTCCCATATTTCACAATCTCATGAACTGGGTTGGTCTTACATTGGATGGTGCTCTGAGCTGTGCCTTCTGTTGGCACCTCTAGATACAGTCATGTGAAAAAATTAGGACACCCTTTGAAAGCATGTGGTTTTTTGTAACATTTTTAATAAATGGTTATTTCATCTCCGTTTCAACAATACAGAGAGATTAAAGTAATCCAACTAAACAAAGAAAACTGAAGAAAAGTCTTTTCAAGATCTTCTGTAAATGTCATTCTACAAAAATGCCTATTCTAACTGAGGAAAAAGATAGGACACCCTTGCCCCTAATAGCGAGTGTTACCTCCTTTGGCTGAAATAACTGCAGTGAGACGGTTCTTGTAGCCATCTACCAGTCTTCGACATCGGTCTGAGGAAATTTTACCCCACTCCTCAATGCAGAACTTTTTCAGCTGTGAGATGTTTGAGGGGTTTCTTGCACGTACAGCCCTTTTCAAGTCACCCCACAGCATCTCAATGGGATTCAAATCTGGACTTTGACTTGGCCATTCCAGGACTCTCCATTTCTTCTTTTTCAGCCAATCTTTGGTTGATTTACTAGTATGTTTTGGGTCATTGTCATGTTGCATGGTCCAGTTCCGCTTCAGCTTTAATTTTCTAACTGATGGTCTCACATGTTCTTCAAGCACCTTCTGATACACAGTAGAATTCATCGTGGATTCTATGATGGTGAGCTGACCAGGTCCTGCTGCAGCAAAGCAGCCCCAAACCATGACACTTCCACCTCCATGCTTCACAGTTGGTATGAGGTTCTTTTCTTGGAATGCTGTGTTTGGTTTACGCCAAACATGTCCTCTGCTGTTGTGTCCAAATAATTCAATTTTGGACTCATCTGTCCAAAGAACATTATTCCAGAAGTCCTGGTCTTTGTCAACTTTATCTCTGGCAAATGTCAGTCTGGCCTCGATGTTTCTCTTGGAAAGCAAAGGTTTCCTCCTTGCACACCTCCCATGCAAGTTAAACTTGTACAGTCTCTTTCTGATTGTAGAGGCATGTACTTCTACATCAACAGTAGCCAGAGCCTGCTGTAGTTCTCGAGATGACACTTTAGGGTTTTTGGAGACCTCTTTTAGCATCTTGCGGTCTGCTCTTGGGGTGAACTTGCTGGGGCGACCAGTCCTGGGCATGTTGGCAGTTGTTTTGAAAGCCCTCCACTTGTAGACTATCTTCCGGACAGTGGAATGGCTGATTTCAAAATCTTTTGAGATCTTTTTAAATCCCTTCCCAGACTCATAGGCTGCTACAATCTTTTTCTGAAGTCCTCTGACAGCTCTTTTGCTCTCACCATGGTGCTCACTCTCACTTCAACAGTCAGGAGCACACCAAACTAAATGTCTGAGGTTTAAATAGGGCAAGCCTCATTCAACATGCAGAGTAACGATCTACTAATTATGTGCACCTGGTGTGATATACCTGTGTGAGATCTGAGCCAATTTAAGAGGGAATACATGTGAGGGTGTCCTATCTTTTTCCTCAGTTAGAATAGGCATTTTTGTAGAATGACATTTACAGAAGATCTTGAAAAGACTTTTCTTCAGTTTTCTTTGTTTAGTTGGATTACTTTAATCTCTCTGTATTGTTGAAACGGAGATGAAATAACCATTTATTAAAAATGTTACAAAAAACCACATGCTTTCAAAGGGTGTCCTAATTTTTTCACATGACTGTACATATGTACTGCCATACCATATACAAATGATCACATCCTTCAGTAAGCATCATACTGTATGATACCCAAATAACATTACCATATTTCGGCCAAATAATAGATGTCTAAATGACAATGCTATAAAGTGCCTCCACCCCCAATAAACTGAAAAGAAAACATTGCCTAGGTAGCAATGTGGCCCAATGCCTACATGAATGCCACACTCAGTGTACAACTATTACCAACATACAGCGACCAAATACTGTATCAGCTCTGTGAATAAAATAATCCAGTAACAGTGCTTTAAAAATTGGCAAACTATTAATATGAAGTCATCTGGTGGTCGGAAGCCAGGCCATTAGTGGCATCCCCTTTTCAATATGTTTTAGGAGTTTGACAGAAGGACCCAGAGGAAACCTAAGTGACCACCAATGCTTTAAAGCAACAGTACATGGTGGAAGCATTGGGCCACCATGCTGCTCATGTTGTGTACCCAGTTATGCTGTATAGAAATCGAGGTGAAAGAGAGTGATGTCTACAGAGAAACTAATGGACCCTTCAAATATCAGTCGTTGATGGACAGTATATGGGCATTTAATTATATCATAGGGTACATTCATTGTAGATGTATTTCCAGACTAGGCTGACATTTTGATCTGCCCTTTCTAAGAAAATGGAATACCTGCTAATGTACAAGTAACGAGATGCCGAGTTGCTGATTATACATTTTGAGTGCCAGAGGTTTTTACAAGATTACACAACAACATAGATGTACTTTCTTGTTCTTCATCATCTTGGACCTTGAGTGTGGGTGATTTAGGATGAGTGAATGTATGGCACATGGGTCTGTTGGTTCATCTGTAGATAGCTACTTATAATTCATCGATTTGCCCAAAATGCTATATCATAACCATCAATTTGCAGTGAAATCGAGATGTTCAGCAGGAGAAGAGATTGAGCTGGCATCATACATTTTAAGGATGATTAATTGGAAAAGAAGAATTCAAACAGTGCCAAGTTAGAATTTGCATTTTGTGCCCTTGGCTGATTCTTGCACACTGCCCTCTACTACTGCACACATGAATGCAAAGATAGCACAGAGGACTTTTTTGTTTTCCTTTTTTTACTTTTTTCGCATCTCTATATTATTTTTATTTCGTAATACAGATATAGACAGTGAAATCTGACGCTCTGCTAGATGGGTCATGCCCTCTACATAGATGAATATTCATGCCTAAAACTTGTTTTTTACAACTTTTTGCTAATACAAATGATGTAAATTAAACAGAAAAAGCTGACATTTTGAGGTTATTCCCCTGTCCATTATTTTAATCTTACAAGTTGTAAAGCATCTCCCCATTATTAAAGGCGTTATCCCCCAAAAAAAATTCAACTTCCACCCCATCAAGCCAAGGAGCACCTGTGAAAGGAACTGTGCTTACCTGCTTGTTGCCACTCGGTTCAGCTTAAGCAAGTCTCAGGCTGTCACTTCTGGCCTCTGCATGTAAACTAAATGGGGTCATGTGCGCCTCTGTAGCCAATGATTGGCCTCAACAGTGATGTGTCCTTAACGGGTACATGACCCAGTAGCACACTTAACCCGTCCGTGTACGTCAGCATAATGTGTATTGTGTATATTGTTGGTATTTGCATCAGTGGCACAAGTGTCTAGATTTTACTTTATTTCATTTTACTGTATATGTGTACAATTTTAATTAGCAAATACTTCTGATTGACCAGCTTTTCATCAGTGGTAGTTTTATTATAAGGTGTGATGTGCTTTAATAATGTGCTTTAGTGCCACTGTTCAAAAGTGTGCTCCATAAGTTAATTACAGCACCCTATGGCTTGATCATCCAAGAGACACCACAAATTCAAACATATTACTGCAGCGCTCACCTCCACCCTTTAACTATAGAAGCACGGATGAGAGACCTGAACCAGGTCCTTGCGGTGTGTTCATAGAAGAAAATCCAATCCAGCTTTCTATTAAACCGATTTCTTTATTGATTTCTTGCATACGTAAAATCCATGGACAATGTCAAAGTACACACAACAAGATGACGCGTTTCGGGCTTACAGAATCATGCCCTTCATCAGACATGATTCTGTAAGCCCGAAACGCGTCACCTTGTGTGTACTTTGACATTGTCCATGGATTTTACGTATGCAAGAAATCAATAAAGAAATCGGTTTTATGGAAAGCTGGATTGGATTTTCTTCCAAGAGACACCACATGGTTGCAACTGCAACTCCTTAAGGCCGTAACCATGTGGAACCGTTCGCCTGCAGAAGCACTATATTATGAGCATTTTATAGAAGCTTTCTTTGATGTGGTTAAGGATTCCATTTAATTTAAACAAATTCAACTTTCTAAGCTTATGCTGAAAGGGAATGTGTCATTAGAAAATGACCTATTGTTTAAACCCCAATTTTAAGTTTAACATATTTTTAAACAGAATTTTTGGTGATGTTATGCTTAATTTTCAATGTCAATATCTATTTAAACAAAAAACATAAACTCCAACAGTTTTCGCACTGGCAACTAATCCAAATTATAGATTCCACTTCTTGGTCTGTACAGATCACTTTACTGCAGTTACCTGCTTATCCGTCATTCTGATCCACCATACATAACAGGTGATTGGCAAAGCTTATTTATTCTTTCCTTGTTCAATGATCTCTGCACATCTCACAGAGCTGCCTACCTAGAAGACTCCCCCATAGAAGTCAATAAAGTGCCCTCCTGACCATTGTGTCTATGGCACATGGGGCTGCCATAATGCACTTTTATGAATGTATTCTAAATGTTGTTAAGAACAGCTCAGGCAAAATGGCTGCCCTTATAATCATGTTCAGGAAATAGAATAAAATAATTTTCAATCAGAAAATAAAAACAGATTAGGATATTTGTCTCTATACGGTTTTAATTGGAGGAAATATATTTTTGTGACACAATTCCCTTAAACTCAGCATCTAATCCAAAGCTTAAATGCAACATAAAGCAAGGTGGAGTTATCGAGCAGAGCTTAAAAAAAAAAAAATCTATATAGCTATAAGAGGAGACAAATATAAGTAGAAGGTAAAAAGGAGACAGGGATAGTTTACCAACTTACTCGAATCTGGTTAAAGTGTTATATCATTGGGTGTGGAACCACTGTGCAAACCAGTGGATTTTACTCAGATATAAATCTAGGAGCATTATCCTGGCAGTTCCCTGGTTTTCACCCTTTAACCCTGTGACGGACCTCCAGTATTTAGGAAGAGTATGTCCGCCTCTGCATTCTTCCTTACTCAGGAGATATTGCAAACCAATGATGTGTAGCTCCCAGTGTCCCTAGTCACTGGTAAAGACTCAGTGTAGGTGAAACAAAAATCAAGAACTCACTTTATTGAATACCAACTCAGTATATATACAGTTCAAGAAGTCTAAAAACATAACTCAATCAACCATAAACCGCATGCAAACAGACATCCACTCCCCAGTGTCTTAATGAAACAATAGGGAGAGATGAGACACATGTGATGGGATTATCTCCTGAGTGCATCATGGGGTGATCTACTCCTCTACCCCTAGAGTCAGCTATCTTAATCCCATCACTAACAAAATAAAACAAAGGGACTAATAAACTAACACATTCATTGGGAGTCTCAGTGCAGAGTTAACCTTTTTGTGTTGCGGGATTCACACCCTGCACCTTTAATGGGCAATAGGAAAGATGTGGCCTAAAATTCCACACATAAATCAGGGTTAATAGTTCCTTGTAACCCCAAGAGGTCTGAAGGGGTCTCCATAGCTCTGGGTCCATAGTTCGTAGGAAGGAGGCTATCCCTTAGTCTTCTCCAGCAGCCTGAGTGACGGTTCAGTACGTCACAAACCTCTTTACAGGGATCTGGACTTCACTGCAGAGAGTGTACCAGGCCAATACCTCCTAGAGTAGTCTCCATGTGGTTGGCTGGTAACCCATCAGGGTCAAGAGACACCAGTGCATGGCACCTAAGGGACAGGCAAAACCACAGACAGTAACAGGCCAAGGTCAGGGCAGACAGAGTACGTGCACATTTGTGAAACAGTCCAAAGGTCGGTACAGGCAGCAAAGGGCCATTACAGTAATCAGGCAGAGGTGAAGTCGGGCAGCAGAAAATCAGAGTCAGGAATCAGGCAGATGTCAGTACACAGGCAGACAAATAGAACAGCAGACTTTAGCAGGTACTAGAAAGCTAGATAAACCTATTCATCAGATGGGGAAGGGGCCATAAGTACTCCAGAGTTGCCAGCCACTGGCTGGTGAATATTTTGGTATCTGTACTGGCCTTTTAAGAGATGGGGAGTATTTGCATCTTACGGAGAGAGTCTTGAAGAGGCCTAGCTGGCAAACATAAGTCATGGCCTGCAGTGTAGGACAAAACATAGGACTCTGAAGGCTAGTGAGTTAAGCGTTGCTTGTACCCCCCATTCAAGTGGGATGACGGGTACATATAACATAAGGACTCCAAATTCTCATGAAACAAATTCAATACCATATCAAGAAATACTAGCAAACCCCCTTGACAGGTTGCAATTCACATAACAAACATTGGTTGGCCACACACAGAATGATAAATCATAGAAATCTGTGTCTTAGGATTTATTTAGCCAATGATAAAAGTAAGGAAAGACACAATTGCATACATCTTAAGCAGATAACTGGTCCTGGAAATTGTAGTGCATTGAATAAGGTGAATTTTTTTTTCTCTTTGGGAACATATTTGCTGATGAATAAATAAAGTTAAATGTTAAAACGGGTTATCTCATCATGACAATCACTTTACAAACATCCTGTTGCAGTATTGGGAATGTTATGCTTGAAACCCAATTCCATTAGCCAAAGCAGAGAGCTACCAGCAAAGGGCAGCTCTCACTTGAGAGGCCCTCTACAAACCGGATTCCAAAAAAGTTGGGACACTAAACAAATTGTGAATAAAAACTGAATGCAATGATGTGGAGATGGCAAATGTCAATATTTTATTTGTAATAGAACATAGATGACAGATCAAACGTTTAATCCGAGTAAATGTATCATTTTAAAGGAAAAATATGTTGATTCAAAATTTCATGGTGTCAACAAATCCCAAAAAAGTTGGGACAAGTAGCAATAAGAGGCTGGAAAAAGTAAATTTGAGCATAACGAAGAGCTGGAAGACCAATTAACACTAATTAGGTCAATTGGCAACATGATTGGGTATAAAAAGAGCTTCTCAGAGTGGCAGTGTCTCTCAGAAGCCAAGATGGGTAGAGGATCACCAATTCCCACAATGTTGCGCAGAAAGATAGTGGAGCAATATCAGAAAGGTGTTGCCCAGCGAAAAATTGCAAAGACTTTGCATCTATCATCATCAACTGTGCATAACATCATCCGAAGATTCAGAGAATCTGGAACAATCTCTGTGCGTAAGGGTCAAGGCCGTAAAACCATACTGGATGCCCGTGATCTTCGGGCTCTTAAACGACACTGCACCACAAACAGGAATGCTACTGTAAAGAAAATCACAGAATGGGCTCAGGAATACTTCCAGAAACCATTGTCAGTGAACACAATCCACCGTGCCATCCGCCATTGCCAGCTGAAACTCTACAGTGCAAAGAAGAAGCCATTTCTAAGCAAGATCCACAAGCTCAGGCATTTTCACTGGGCCAGGGATCATTTAAAATGGAGTGTGGCAAAATGGAAGACTGTTCTGTGGTCAGATGAGTCACGATTCGAAGTTCTTTTTGGAAATCTGGGACGCCATGTCATCCGGACCAAAGAGGACAAGCACAACCCAAGTTGTTATCAACGCTCAGTTCAGAAGCCTTCATCTCTGATGGTATGGGGTTGTAGGAGTGCGTGTGGCATGGGCAGCTTGCATGTCTGGAAAGGCACCATCAATGCAGAAAAATATATATTAAGGTTCTAGAACAACATATTCTCCCATCCAGACGTCATCTCTTTCAGGGAAGACCCTGCATTTTTCAACAAGATAATGCCAGACCACATTCTGCATCAATCACAACATCAAGGCTGCGTAGGAGAAGGATCTGGGTACTGAAATGGCCAGTCTGCAGTCCAGATCTTTCACCTATAGAGAACATTTGGCGCATCATAAAGAGGAAGGTGCAACAAAGAAGGCCCAAGACGATTGAACAGTTAGAGGCCTGTATTAGACAAGAATGGGAGAGCATTCCTATTTCTAAACTTGAGAAACTGCTCTCCTCGGTCCCCAGACGTCTGTTGAATGTTGTAAAAAGAAGGGGAGATGCCACACAGTGGTGAAAATGGCCTTGGGATTTGTTGACACCATGAAATTCTGAATCAACATATTTTTCCCTTAAAATGGTACATTTTCTCAGTTTAATCTTTTGTTCCGTGATTTATGTTCTATTCTGAATAAAATATTAGAAGTTGGCACCTCCACATCATTGCATTCAGTTTTTATTCACGATTTGTAAAGTGTCCCAACTTTTCTGGAATCCGGTTTGTATGTAATACTGTAATAGTAGCCACTGTAGGGGAATAATTAGGCTGTCCACAGCTTTCATACCTGTAGTGGTCATTTCATTACTCTGCTGGCTTCAACGTGAAAAAGGGGTGTCTTGATGAAACAAGCCCTTTAAGCATCACAGACTGTATAGTTTTATTTCAGACCTCATAGCCATAAGGTAGTTTATTTATGATCCTCAGAGCTCTAGGTCAGCAGCAGATCTTAGCAGAATAGTGTATTGTATCCAAATGAATAATAAGATGTGCTCAGGTGAGAGGCTGCTGAAGACGGCAGGTGGTCCATCAAGCATCTGTACCTAGGATGATAAATAATATGTTGGTTAATAGTTACAGCCCTCTGTGTGCTTCTGTACTCTCCAATTCAGAGTACGTACAGTATCTGTCTATGTACCTTCCTAACTGCATGTATAATGCCCTTGGTGACTTGCTAGGTTAATGTATCAGACGAAAAATGCACACTTCCATTTAGTGATTGAAGCCTTAATTATCCACCAATCTGCTTCCCTGACGGTCCTATTTCCTGTCGTTCCTTGTCTAACCTTTATTGTTAATGTATGTGAATACCTCCTTTCTATAAAATGAATCCCGTCTCACTAAAAGCAGGTAAACTGTGGCTGCCGTCATTTCAAATTAATCTGAAATTGTTTTAGCTTTTATGGCTTTTGCTAATATTTTAAAAGCTGTGGTCTTCAAACCTTTAAACACCCTGTTGGCGAGAGCTCCAGGCGTATAGCGATGTTAGCCATTAGGTGATAATGCCCATTCAGGATTTGTAATGTTCTGGAAACTCAGGCATCATTTGGTGGACTGGACCTACAACTAACTTATTGACATATTTTGGTGTTTTTGTGCACTTTTTATGTCAACAGAAAAAAAAATTGTCGTTTTCACACTAACTACTAAACCATCACAATGAGCTAACACTTTTTATCACTCTTCAGCTGGTGCTGTGTAAACTGGGTACATGGGACACGTTTTTATTATCATCATAGGGTAGAAATGAAAGATAACAACTCTATTAATGAGCTGGAATCAGAAGGCACAGACAACAGATGAAAGTTCAATTGCCCACTCTTCACAAAATGACTAATGCACTTCACAGAGCATGCCCACAAAGCAGCCTTACAGATCCCACAGATGTAACAAGAGCCATCAATACAGATGTCAAATTTACATGGTGTGCTAAACAAATAGGGCAGCATGCTGTGAGACATTGCAGAGTAATGCACCCCCCGTAAAGATGCTATTTGGTACATCTGTATGTCTAGATGTCTGCTGTAAAGCAAGATCTTAAAGGGGTTATCCACCTTTTTCTTAAATATGATCTATCTTTTGTATAGGTTATCAGCATATGATCGGCGGGGGTCTGACACCAAGGACTCCATGCTGATCAGCTGTTTGAGAAGGCAGCGGCACTTACAGTAGTGCCACTGCTTTCTCACTGCTTCCTGAAGGCCCGTGACATCACGACTACAGTATGTCGCACCCCCACCAATCAGATGCTGGTTAGTGATGACCTATCCAAAGGATAGATCATTAATAAAAAGGAGGGCAACCCCTTTAAACAAGATGTCCACCCTCATAATCCTATACGGAAAGTAGACTACATAAAAAATATGTAAATATAAAAATAAAAAAAAGTAATACATTCCCTGGGTTAGGTGTGGATTTTGTTGTACATTTTGTAGCATCTTTCACCCTATTGTGTGAAATCCGTTGTGAATCCATGACATTTCTGCAACAGAACGACCATGCTGTGGATCTGAAAGATAGATAGCTAGATAGATAGATAGAATTGCACCAGATGCAATTGAGAAACGTGCTTGAGAAAGGTGCCATTGGGTGCACCGAAACGTCGCTTTTTACCCGGCAAATAAAGTAGCAATCTTTTTTCACCGATAAGGAAGTGCTGTGGAATTTCTTTGGTTAGATAGATAGATAGAAAAAAGAAAATGGCAGGCAGCACAGCAGTAAAGGAATAAGATGGAGTGCCAGCAGCTACAGAGGCAATCCACCAACCCGACAATGTAGATCAAAAATAATCCACGGCACTTCCAAAAAAAAAGGTGCGTTTATTCACCAAATAACAGCGACGTTTCGGTCCACTCTGTCACTGCTTGAGAAAGGTTCCATAGAGTGGAAACGTCACTGTTATTTGGTGAATAAACACACCTTTATTTTTTGGAAGTGCCGTGGACTTCATTTTTTATCTACATTGTCGGGTAGATAGATAGAAATATTTACCCAACCAAAAATACACTTAAGCTTGCCTAGCTTAAAGGGGTATTCCAGTGCAAAGAAAAGCCTATGCCCTGGAATTAACATGGTAAAGAAAAAATGCCCCCTGCTATCCACTTCCTGTGTCTCAGCACAGCAGAAAATGTTTTGGATCAGGCTTGGACTGACCAACAGGGGAACAAGTGAATCCTTCCCATGGGCCCTTAAGCAAGAGAGGACCCCCAGTCCCCTACCCCTTGCATATGTGGCACCTGATGCACTAGATTGACTGCACTACATACCAATATTCAGCTTTCAGAATCTCTGCCAGCCTATGCCTCAATATAAAAAACTAGGTAGATTATTATTATAGATGCATGAGGTGGTGAAGAAGACGTCTAAGCACAGAGAGAAGCACGTCAGTTAGTATTTTTTTTCCCCATGGACTTGCCTTTTAAAATTCAATGCATGGACCCCTATATTCGATCATCTTGAGCATTTTGCCGCTGCCTGCCGCTATCTGAGCAGGTAGTATTTTCATTTTGCTGTACATTGGGCCCCCAAAATTAATTCTACTGTTGGGCCCTAGGCACCCCAGTCTGATGCTGTTTGGGATCGCCACTGGCTGAGGCGATTCTTCACTACAGACAGTGATTGGCTGAGTGGTATTCACAGACATTTCCTGCTGTGTCAATATGTCAACAGGAAGTAGAGAGTAGCGGGGTCCCCTGGTATCATTGGAATGGCAGCAGTGGGGAATTGGCAAGCTAAGGGTAAATTTTTTTCTACCATGTGCAGTCCAGGTAAAAGTTTTTTTTCGTCTGTTGTCGTGTTCTTCCTATAGAGTTATATGTCGATACTAGGAAAAAAAATCTACTACTTTTGGACTGCTTTTCTCAAAATGTAAATTGTTCATACCTCCAGCCATGAAACTAACAACCATAATGCCTAAAATTAGCCAGGGGATCCGTTTATGAGCTTAACCAATATATATCCATCACCCCGAAAGTAATCAGATTGGCACCACAGAAGCAGAGATGATCACTATAACTGCTGAACAACTGTCAGACTGGTAGAAGGATTTCCCCTTCTGTACTAATGCAGTTTTAGCAGAATCTTCAGGTACAAACGATCATTAAAAATTCTTTCTGCATTTCTGCATAAAAAAATAAAATAACACAACTTAATTCATTTTGCACATTCGATACCAGAGTGATTAGCATCATGTATTTACTACCCTGGGGCGAGCTAAGTGGTATTCCCTCATCTATACGTGAGACAAATTGCAACTATGTATTTCTAAGATGGATTCCTACAATTCCTCTTCATGGCAAGGGAGCATGAAATCTGTTAAAGGGGGGGGGGGTTATATAAAAATAATGTTTATTAAAAGGGGAAGCACGTTGACAGTCTAAAGAGGCTAATGGATGAAGAGACTGAGTGTTGCTCTTCCTCAGACAGTAAGCATTTTCAGGGATCATTAAATCTGGAATCATCATTGCCTGCGTGGTAGCATTTTAATAATTATTTGACACACAGAAGTCAGAAATTTGTGTATTTCACTTAATGATAAAATTGCGTTTTAGTGATGTGATTATCTCCTACACTGGAGTCACTGGATACATGTATACTTCTTAGGCTACTGCTGATTTCTTCGCTTTCACCAGGGCTTCTTCCAGCTTCATTAATTATGCCAATGAATTGCATTAGCCAGTAATTGATTAGCCTTTGACTGGGGATATTATTTGGGGCAAGAAGATGGTTAATCAGTGCACAGTGCTCACTCAGAAAAAGGCAGAGCCGGGAAGTCTGCGTTGAGGAGCCTGTCCTTGGTTGAACTTTGCAGTCTACGCTATACATTTTTAAAGCAACGTCTCTTATAGAGTACATGAAATCCCTGCTGCAGATGCCATGCATTTATGTTTCATGTCTGGGATATTGAGGGAGGGAAAGGAAGGTATCTATTTCCTGTTTTAGCATCTCGCTTGAGTAGACTGTTGCATATAAAGACTGGAGAATATTTTTCAGCCTTTGATAAAATCAATGAGATATGAAACCCGTCAAAGTAAATAACCTCGAGGTCTTTTACGAGGGTAGTAATAATGCAATCCAAGTGAAGCTGTAGGTTAGTGTAGGCTGTGCCAGTGGTTAGATTTTTTTATTTCTTCTTTTGTTAATGTTGCTGTCATTTATCAGCTATTATTTGATACGAAATGAATTTATGCTGTTGCAATAGAGTAAAAGTAGATAAGAAAACAGAGTTTTTGCATTTAACAATCTAAAGTCAATGTGACTAGAAAAGAGTAGGAAATATAAACTAAAATTACATAAGTAAAAAACTAAATAGAATTTTAGATAAAAATAAAATACATTCAAAATTTACATTTTATATATACGGTATATACAAAATGATATGAATGTAAAATAGGAAATCCGGACGTAGTTCATACAGAGCATTCTGAGTTGTCCCTAAGTTACTCCTGTGTTGTCTTCGCTGAGTGCATAGGCTCATTGTCTTGATGATGAACATTTGACCCAGGCTGATTTCCAGAGCACTCTGGATCAGATTTCTATTAAGAATATCACTATAATTTTCTCCATTCAGCTTTTCTTCAACCCTGACCAGTCTCCCTCTTCCAGCCACTGAAAAGCACGCCCACAGCATGATGTTGGAACCATCATGCTTCACTGTAGGAATGATAGACAATTGGGCAGGTGATGAGCAGTGCCTGGTTACCTGCAGAGAATACATTTATAATTCAGACCAAAAAGTCCAGTCTTGGTTTCATCAGACCAGAGAATCTTTTTTCCTCATTTTTTTTTGTTTTTGTTGTATTTTATTTATTTTTTCAAACTCCAGGTGGGCTTTCATTCTTTTTCTGAGGATTCTTTCTAGACACTATGCCATAAAGCCCAAGTGCTGCAGTTATGTTTGACCTTCTGGAAGATTCTTCCATCTGTACACAAGATAATTAGAGCTCAGCCAGAGTGACCATTGGGATCTTGGTCAACAATCTTACAAACAACCTTCGCCCACCATTACTTAGTTTGGTGGAACGGCCATCTCTAGGAAGAGTCCTGGTTGTTCCAAATGTCTACCATTGATTTGGAGGCCACTGTGCTCTTGGGAACTTTCAGTTCAGCAGACATTTTATATACCCTTTTCCAGATCTGTGCCTCATCACAATCCTGTCTCTTAGCTCTACAGGCAGTTCTTTCCTCCTCATGGCTTGGATTTTGCTCTTATTTGCATTTTCAGCTGTGAGATCTTATTTATACAAGGTGTGTCTTTCCATATCATGTCCAATTAATTGAAGTTACCACATGAGGATTCCAATCTAGGTCTAGAAACATTAGCCCCCAGGGCTAAATGTCAAGGGTCATAGCAAAGTCTCTGAAATTTTGTTTATTGAACATTTTAGTTTTCCTTTTTTATAAATTAGCAAAAATTTCTAAAGTTCTGTTTTCACCTTCTCATTATGGAGTATTGGGTGAAGCTTGATGGGGATAATTTTTTAATTTCTTTTTCATGTAATTTTTAAAATTTAATTTTAGCAAGCTGCAAGACGTTCCTGAATGCAATGTATACCGTTGCATGAAGTTGGCATCTCTGCTTTTGTTTTGTGTTTTTTTTTTTATCGATTATATTTTTCTTCTTCTGACAGAGACAGATGTAGAATGTGGAAATATATGTATGAATGCAAATGTAAACGCTTATGTTCGGATGTGTCTACCATTAACTTTCATTAAAACAAAATGTATACCATTAGGGTAAACAATAGCGCATTATACGCTATGAAAAAACTTAAAACTTTAAGACGCATAAACAAACGACAAAACAGCACATACAGCCATACATTGTGAATCTATAGGATACAGGAGGATATTTTAGGTTTGAATCATTTTATCATATAAAAACTTTTTGTGTAGCATACAAAAAAGAGATGTGCAAATCTTTCCTTATGTATGCATGCACGGGTGTGTGCCTGTGTTTAAATTTATGTGTCTGCATAGATCTTTGTGTGTGTATGTGCACATGTATTAATCTGCGTATGTACTGTATGAATCTTGTGTGTGTATAAATGTGAGTGTATGTGATCATATATGAATCTGTGTATGTATTAATCTAGTGTGAGTGCATGTGTATATGAATGTGTGTATATGGGTATGTTTCTAGGAATATTATATTCCTTTATGTAGATAATCTTCTACACTCTATTTGAGTATCACCCCACAGTGCATTACACATATAATATAGTACACTATTCTAGTACACGTGCATGTAAACTGCCGCACTACAACATTCAAAGAAACTAGGATGCTGTCCATACAGATGATGCTTGATACATCTGTATGCGCGTTTCAATGTGTATGCATAATGTATGTGTGGTTATGACTGTTATGTAAGCAGGTAAGGTGTATGCTTTTCTTATGGAAATAAGTTATAGTGCTATATAGCACAGATTCAACATTAACACCATACTCACTGCCAAATAAAAATCACGCTGTGCATAAATGGAAAAGAAAGACTAAACCTGGGCTAGACAAATACAGTAGCTGCATGACCCAGACGTAAGATGAAGGATCCATGTCAAACATGTTGGACCAGAAGTAACTATTTCTGACAAATACGTGTGGGTAGATCTCCTTGTCTACAGTGCGCCCTAGGCGAAAATATCCAGAACTGAGTTTTGCTTGAATTGTGTGTAATGTGAATTTTTTTCAGAAATATTTGTAAATTACATTCTGCAGCGTAAAAAAAAAATCTATCTTTATGATAGAATATAAAGGTTTGGATTATCAGATGTTATATGGACAGTGCTATAATATTCTACTGTTATTACAATATAAAACTACAGGGCAAAAACTAATGATTGTGTTCTGTATTGCAGTGTTTACGGCTGTCCTTTGGCCAAGAAAAGGAAAACTCAAGAAAACAAGCCTTTAGAACCTTCACCAAAAAGAAAACCTTACTCCTCAAAAACTGACAACTCCTCGGTAGACGAGTGCTATGAAACAGACGGCACAGAGGAAATGGATGAGAAGGAAGAGGAAGAAGAATATTCAGATGACAATGAAGATCAGGAGGATGAAGAAGATGAGGAATTAGATAGGGATGATGATGATGAAATTGAAGAAGACGAAGAGGAAGAAGAAGACGAAGGAGAGGAAATAGAAGAGGATGATGAAGAAGAGGATGAAGAGGAAGACGATGAAGATGATCAAGGTAATAGCTTTGCTTTTGGGGTATTATTTAGTGATGTCAATGTTCTATAAGTCCTTGTCCATACTGACCAATTAACCAATCAACCAGTTACTACAGATGTGTCCAGCCTTAACTTTTCTTGAATTTGGATAAGGACTCCAATTTTTCATGGTGCAAATTCAACACAACATTGTGATATGCTAGTAATCCCTTGACAGACAGCAAATTCCTTGACAAATGGCACTTCACAACACAACCACTGGGTGGCTGCAGACAGACAGGTATAAGATGGATATCTCCTGGCAGAATATCATATTTTACTTAAAAAGCTGGACATCTTGGGTTATGTTGAGCCAATATCAAAGGTAAGGGAGGACACATCTATACATATGGTGCATACAACATAAGGGGTGCAAACACGCACAGTTCATTCAGCATTGTCTCTGCTCAGATTCATATCCAAGATTATTTGTACTGTAAAATATATATTGAACAAAATGAAACATCAATTAAGTGAAAACAAAGTTATATACCATAACTGTCACTGTTAGATTTTTGGCCAGATAATTGCAAACGAGCATTCCCATGAACTCGATCATCGGGCAATCCAAATCTTTTGACATGTTAAAAAAATTATTTATTACCGCTTGCAGGCGGCAGATCGTGGTGTCTAATAGAAATCTACTGCCAGCAAACCACTAGGCAGCATGAGGACGAGCGATGACATAACGATGCTGCAGAGTAGATCGCTGCATGTAAAAGCAGCAGTCTCCTCCGCTAGCAAGCAGGTGATTGCCAGGAGGGAACGCTTCCCTCCCGACAATTGTCTGCCAATTGACTCCTAAGTTCCTTCTAGAGGTAGAAGTTTTTAATTTTAGTATACAGGAACATTTCTATACAGACATGCAAAGGAATTTTGTTTACCTAAAAACTACATTGGGGCAAATTTACAGTGAAAAGTGTGCCAGAATTATGTGGGCCACATTGGTTGTTAAGAGGCATGGCATGGTGGTTGCTTATAATATGCCACATTACGGCAAACATTTGTCTCAGAAATTGGTCTAATATAAGCCACCCAAGGGATGGTATAAAACAGCATTTGTCGCATCTAGCCTTACTCTAAGAAGGGTAATTTATTATTAGGATAATATTTGAAGTCCATTTTGCTTGCGTCTGCACTGATGTACGTTACCCAAAATTTATCAAATATCTTTAAACCTTACACTTCAGTCTAAATATACTGCTCCACTTTCTTTACACCACCCCCAACTAGAGTGACATTGCAGCTTTTTTTGTGACTTTTTACAAATAGCACAGTAAAAAAATATGAGTGAAACTAACCACGCAAACTTTTCCACCCACTTTTATAAACTGGAGTGAGGTGAAAATGCAATTTCAAATTTTTGTGCTGCAACCCAAGAAACTCAAAAAATTTTGAAGCCAGAATTCTGCAGTGCAGAGCTTAGTAAATTCTCTCTGTGTTCCTATAGACATGTATTAGGATGAAACAAAATTGAATGCCTCTTAAAGGCTTCCGCTTTGCATTCTGTCCTAAAATTCTGTTATATTCTGTTATACCCCTGTTATTGCTGCCTAATATCCTCCAATTATGCTGTTGCAGTGTATGGGAGACATCATAGCAGCGAGTCTCCACCCTCTAAAGTGGGGAAAAGAGACAATTAGAGATACAGACTGCAGAGGGGAAAGCTGGTGATGGATACAGAATATACATTAAGTCATATATTGGCCAGATACAATATTATTCTGAAAAGTTACCTGAAGGCCAGGTAAACTTGGAAGTATATGCTGCTATCCACAGTCTTATACAGGGTTCTTAATCCAGTTGCAGACTGTACTTATCCACTTGCGCATCAAAGGAACCATCAAAATGGGGCAAAATAGTCTTATTAATGGTATATATCACCAATATATCAGGTATAGATGGTCAGAAGATCCTGAGAGCCCGTCATTCAGATCAGCTCAAGAAATCTTTACTCGGGGTAATACCACAACTTCAAAGCAGCCGAGAACTAATTGCCCAGTATAAAGATTTCATACCACAGTGAATGAAATAGATGTCACATTGCTTCAGTTCTTGAGTTTGGGATGAAGTGCCAGGAAGGGAGGAAAGAGCCCTCAAGGTAATAGCAAGTGTTTTATATGTAGGAAATACAGGCACTCGAATATGGAAACTGCAAAGGATAAATTTAATAGACACAATAATAGCAATTCATCAATATAAAACAATTATCAGATATAAAAATTATTCTATCATTCAGTATAAAACAACAAAAATGCCGCCAATCAATGCCTCAAATCAATCTTCCATCATCACAAAAAGTGCCGCGAATCAGTTTTCCATCATCACATGTACGTATTACCACAAATCTCAATACATCCATACACTAAGACTCAATTGATACAAAATCATTCACTCTAAAAAATGATAATGATAATAATATTCATTCGTTTAGGTCACTCGGATGTGTAGTGACTATATATCACAAATGGCATCAATGTTGCAGATTCGTCAACAAAGGCTGTTGTCTTTCAGTTGATAATCAGTAATTTGTTGTTGTTGAGAAAAATAGAAAAAATGTAAAAAATATAAAAAGATATAAAAAGTATCTTCAATGGGCATTTAATTCTTGGTGGTAGATGTATGGTATGTTGTACCCACTCTATTTATGGTATTGCAAAGTATGCAGGTGCTTTGTATGCAGGGTATGCAAAGTATTGATTTTGTATCAATTGAGTCTTAGTGTATGGATGTATTGAGATTTGTGGTAATACGTACATGTGATGATTGAAAACTGATTCGCGGCACTTTTTGTGATGATGGAAGATTGATTTGAGGCATTGATTGGCGGCATTTTTGTTGTTTTATACTGAATGATAGAATAATTTTTATATCTGATAATTGTTTTATATTGATGAATTGCTATTATTGTGTCTATTAAATTTATCCTTTGCAGTTTCCATATTCGAGTGCCTGTATTTTCTACATATACTATATATTTTCCAGGTTCCATTTTGGGGGAACCTTATACAGAGCACCGGGGTCTGTTTTCCTTCAGAAGAGAGCCACCTAGTATCATATTTTAATAGCAAGTGTTTTATTTAAGTTTCTACACTGGCACAAGATTTGTCTTAATCCCTTATAGTCAAAGATTCATTTCTTTATTACTGCATCTACTAAGGGCTCATGCACACGAACGTATTTTCTTTCCATGTCCATTCCGTTTTTTTGCTGACCATATGTAGAACCATTCATTTCAATGGGTCTGCAAAAAAAAACAAAACTGAAGTTACTCCGTGTGCATTCCGTTTCCGTATGTCCACATGTCCGTTCCGCAAAAAAAATAGAACATGTCCGATTATTGTCTGCATTACAGACAAGGATAGTACTGTTCTATTAGGGGCCAGGTCTTCTGTTCTGCAAAATACCGAATGTACACGGACGTCATCTGTATTTTTCGTGGATCCATGTTTTGCGGACCGCAAAATACATACGGTCATGTGCATGAGCCCTAATACTGGCAAGTAATAATTAAATGACATTATGACAGGTTGAACAAAGATATTACTGGACCATCATGTTTTTTTATTTTTTATTTCTATCAATTACAGTTGAACTATCCTCATCTATCTATTTGCTAAATTTCTCTTACTCTAAATGTAATTATATAGCATCTGTATGTATTCTGTCTCGGTCTCTCTCTCTCTATAAATACATACATACATTAATACATACATATATATATACATACATACATACATAGAAAGAGAGAGATAAACAGAGAGAACAAGTAAAAGATACATGATACACCTGATTCGATTTGTTGAAGAATTTAATGTGGATCACTTCTATGCTAACTCATTCAATAGTATAGATGGAGAGGCCTGAGCTTGGCATACGTAGTTTTTTTTATTCAGTATTTTCATGTAAAAATTTTTTAGCTGTTGCCGCGACTCATAGAAAAGCCTGTAAGTAGTAATGAGTGAATTTCGGGAAATTCTATTCGGGACAGATTCAACCAAATTGGCCGTTTTATTTGATTCAGACCAGATTCGATTCCACCAAAATCTAAAGTGCTTCATTGCCCTGATAAGCTGTGGATAACATTCATTCTCTCAGGACTCACAGGCTTTCTCTGTGTGGGAGCTAATAAAGCAGGACTCACATACATGGGAGTCAGGACAAAGGATTACTCTATGTGTAGGAAGGAAAAACAGGACTTACAGGATTTCTCTATGCGTGGGCAGGAAAAGCAGGACTCACAGGCTTTCTGTAAGTGTGGGTAGGAAAAGCTGGACTTACAGGCTTTCTCTATGTGTGGGCATGGGTGACAGGACTTACAGGCTTCCTCTTTGTGTGGGCAGGAATAGCAGGACTCACAGGCTTTCTGTAAGTGTGGGTAGGGAAAGTAGAACTCACAGACTTTCTGTAAGTGTGGGTAGGGAAAGCTGGACTTACAGGCTTTCTCTATGTGTGGCATGGGAGACAGGACTAACAGGCTTTCTCTAAATGTGGACATGGGAGACAGGACTTACAGGCTTTCTTTATGCATGTGCATGGGAGACAGGACTAACAGGCTCTCTCTATGCATGTGCATGGGAGACAAAACTAACAGGCTTTCTCTATGCATGTGCATGGGAGACAAAACTAACAGGCTCTCTCTATGCATGTGCACGGGAGACAGGACTTACTGGCTTTCTCTATGCGTGTGCATGGGAGACAGGACTTACAGGCTTTCTCTATGCGTGTGCATGGGAGACCGGGCTTACAGGCTTTCTCTATGTGTGAGCATGGGAGAGAGGACTTACAGGCTTTCTTTATGTGTGGGCAGAAAAATCAGGACTCACTGACTTTCTCTATGTGTAGGCATTAGAATGAAGACTCACATGCTTTATTTGTACGTGTGTGTGTGTGTGTGTTTGTGTGTGTAGGTGTGTGTGCAGGAAAAGCAGGACTCACAGGCTTTCTCTATGCATGGGCAGAGAAAGCAGGACTCACTGGCTTTCTCTATGTGTAGGCATTAAAATGAAGACTCACAAGCTTTGTGTGTGTGTGTGTGTGTGTGTGTGTGCAGGAAAAGCAGGACTCACAGGCTTTCTCTATGTGTGTGCATGGGAGAGAGGACTAACAGGCTTTCTCTATGTGTGGGCAGAAAAAGCAGGGCTCACTGACTTTCTCTATGTGTAGGCATTAGAATGAAGACTCACATGCTTTATTTGTGTGTGTGTTTGTGTGTGTGCAGGAAAAGCAGGACTCACAGGCTTTCTCTATGCATGGGCAGAGAAAGCAGGACTCACAGGCTTTCTTTATATGTGGGCAGGGAAAGCAGGACTCTGGGAGTCCAGGCATAATTTAAAAAATGTTTCAGTGAAAATAGTAAATCAAAGCATATAAAACAATATACCACCAAGTTTAGCATCTATTCTGTACTGAACTCATGGGGACATATAAGACATGATAGATCTACATTAATGGGAATCTCGATGTCTTTGAAGAAAGACATAAGATTACAAGTAAATTGCACTAGATAGGATTAATTGGCAACTTCCAAATGATGATTTGCCACTCCTTTCTCTGGATCCACGCTGCAGGATGTCAAGTTAAAATTATGTGTTTATCAACCTTACTATAGATCACACACCTAAACGTTCATACTGAGCAGTAGTTCTTGAGGGTGCTGCTTCTCCTTCCAGAGACCACCTGTAGGCATACTTCATTTGTATGCAGAATAGTAGAAAAAATGATTTGTCACCAAACTATTGTTCATTACTTGTATCATAAAAGTCGCCAAGTTCTGGGAAGTAGAGCTTATACTGTAGAAAATGCATTAATATTAGGCACACATCGCTCAGAGCTACATTGTATCTATGAAAGTATTGCATGGATAACACTGGACCCATTTCCACTGCATGAGCTATAATACAGCCTTGACCCTGACTCATTTTGCATATGGCTGCTAGGCACGAGCCTATTGTGTCTTACAGAAGATCCAGTCTTGCGTAGGGCTTTATAGCATAAATAAAAATCATATACCCCTACTGAAGCTGGGTTAGTCCACCACACCCTACAGGTATCTTCACTGTTTTACCTTTCATTGGATAGGAAGGAGACATGAACCTCAAAATGCTTTTTCTTCGATCATTTGGTAGTTCTGCTGTGCCTGTGAAAAAGCAAAACTTAATGTAGGTTCACGGTATCCATTATGAAAGTGACCTGCCCTTTACCCTACATGGATTCCATCATAACCATAGGAGCTGGAAGTTAAACACATAAAGTTTAAATTGAACGCCTAAAAGCGCATTATACTTTTAACGCAAGTTTGTTTTCCTTCTTATAGTCACAGTTTGAACGCTGCACAAATTCTGTGACACCCACGCGTTTCACACTGCTTAGCTTACTAATGTGCAGCACATGATACCATTTGTATATGCATATTCCTCGGACTGTTCTCAGCAAGGCAACTGTACTTAGAAATGAAAGCTAAGATAATGTTCTTATTCCACATTCATGGTGTTCCTTACTTCCAGTACATAAAAAAGATGAAAGCATAACCCAAAAAATACCCCCTTTGCCCATTAGTTGCTGTTTTAATATGTCAGTAAGCTTAGCCAGTGGGAGTCAGATAAGAGAAGCTTTTATATAACCAGACCTGTGAATGCACTCTAATTCTCTGCCAGACTTGCTGATTAAAATCAGTGCTTTAACATCAGCAGCATCAGCTCCCAGGGGCACGCAAGGCGACATGCCTGAGCTTGGGGCAAGAATAGAGAGGAAATCAAGTGGCTTATATCACAAAAGTCTGGCCAGGGAATCATAGAGAGAGACGTGAACACAAATATAATGTCTACTGAGGTGTATCGTGCAGCATATTATATTCTTCATATAAGGAGGGACTTCACTATCAGATTGGATATAAGGACTTCCTTCTGAGCCTTTATCAGAACACTTCTAAACGCCTTTAAAGGGGTGAGATAACAGATGCTGATTTATGCATTAATCTTGATAATGCAGAATGATGAATATTGCATATCAGCATTCAGCAGTAGGGTATTTTAAGTGTGAAAATCCATAGGAGAGAGGTCATTCTAGAACTTGGAACAAATAGCTGTATGGAACTGGTTTAAAAAGAAATGCTACATTGCCCTCTAGTGACAAGAGTGTGCTATAACATATCAGCAGAAATAGAGACTCAGATTATGGAGGGATCATTTGATATATAAGTAACCTATGTTCTTTCTAAACTGAGAAATTTACAAGACCTACTCAATGTATGAATCTATCATATAAGACAAATTTTACATCTTGTTCAGAAAATCTGCTCTTCTATGCATTTCACAAATGAAAAATCAGAAACCAATTCAAGGGGAGGAGAAAAATTCCTTACGAAATGTTATAGAGATATTTATTTTCTTCCTTGTGCTGAGATCTAATGCTCCTTTTGATAAATAAACAAACAAAAAAAAACATGAAACCTGATTTCCTGAGCACAAGTAACAAGTAAATGGGAGACAAAGCTGAAATTGCAATGCACCACCACTACATTATATAAACGGTGTGCAGGTAAAAATGTAAGAGTTAGACGACCACCAATCTGAAGACCAATCCTAAAGATAGGTCATCCAATATCATGAAACAGGAATACCCCTTTAATCATTGAATTCAAGTGATTCATTCAGTCAGATGTATAAAATTCAGTCATAATCATAGTTGGTGTTTTTATGCCACCCCCACCAGTTTCCGAACAGGGCCATGGAGAGGGCGGTTACGGGTGGTTCTATCGGCCCTGGAACATTCATTATCATTAACACCAGAAAATGGTGTAGATGATTGAAATGTACGCCAGCTACCAGCTGGCATAGATTTCAGTGTAACATGTTGACTGCCATAACAGGATGGCCTATCCTCAGGATAGGTCATCAATATCATGAAACAGGAATACCTCTTTAGTCATTGAATTCCACTTTAATCATTGAATTCAAGAATACACCAGCTACCAGCTGGCATAGATTTCATTGTGAAAAATGGGCTGCCATTTAAGGCATTTATTTTATCATGAGGTCTATGACTTGTCATAAATTCCTATACATGCTTCTTTGGGTGGTGCAGGCCCTATCATGACCAGCTTAGCACACTTCAGTCTTGACCATAGTGCATTAAAGTCCCCAGGGGAGGTAAGATTTTGACTGCATTTGCTTGACTGAAGCTATTAGGTATGATTACTGTAAACTGCCTCAGTAGAAGTGTTAGAACAGCTTTGTAAGTGGCAAACAATTGAAGCTGCATTGCAGCGAGCCCTCGTGGGAGCCAGTGTAGAGCATGGGAGTGGTAGTTGTCTGAAGTAATGTTGTAGCTGTGTCACAGTGTCCTACCTCAGGCCGTCACTCCCTGGGGTTTAATGCAGTCCTTTTACTAAGTGTAACTTGAATTTGAGAATACAAACGGTTTCAGCAGGTTTTAGTGCAAATTCCTTTTCGCACCAGCAGAGGAGTTATAGTAGCAGGCTGACTTGCTGATAATTTCTGTACTTAGTTAACATTGGCCTAATAGTGGCTTGATGAGGATGAGGGTGTCCTTGGCCCATTTTCCCTCTCTGTATTTGCAGGGAGTGGGTGCTCTATGAGTTGTTTCCACAATCCTGGTTGGAGAGGGGCCACAGACATCCCCTTTCCACCTCACTCTCCTCTAGACTGACTAGACTAGCTCAGCTTCACCCTTGGCAGAACATCAATCTGGCCCACTTCTACCAAAGAGGTAAGGGGGGATGGAATGGAAAGTTCTATTCCTATGCAGAACATGGCCAGGAACACTCCATCCACTGGAGAACCAGGTGTACTACATGTCATACATAAAAATTACATCTGTATTGTGAGAAATAGAATAAATCAGTACAAAATAGCAATGTTTCTATCTGGGGTATTCTACATCCACCCCCCCCCCCCCCACCCCCTCTAATCAAGCTTGGTGTACATTGGGGAATCAACCAATTTGTAAGAATCCCAGCAACCGCAATGGTATTTTAAAGTAGATAGAGTTCTTCTTTATTGAATAATCGTATTCTAATAACGCGTTTCGGCACACTGCCTTTATCAGTAGGTACATAATAATGAACTTAAACAACTTTATATAGGGTGTATCTCATTCCAATCAAAGTGACGTCATCCACCCTTTAAGGGGTGGAGACAAGCCCAGCACCAATAAACAAATCGGTTTTGATTTCAGAAAAGGTAAACAAAACAGGTATTATCTTTCTAACTCAGGATCAACGTGTCGATTGTGTCTAGAAAGGAAACAGAAAAAAAAACAAAGCACATAAGTAACATAAGTAACCGCATGGGACAGGAGCATTACTGGATGTTCCAATCTACAACTTTGTAACCTCGTAATCACGGTTTAAACCTTTTGGATGTAGTGTATTAAGAGTGTGTATCCAGTATGCCTCCCTACGGAGTAGGAGTTTTTTTTATGTCACCTCCTCTTCTTGGTCTAGTAACCTGCTCCAGGACCTGAAACCTCCGCTGCGACACTGAATGTTTATGTTTGTCAAAATGATATGGTAATGGTAGCAGTAAATATTTGGTTCGTATAGTCGACTTGTGTTTGCAAATCCTATCCTTCACTGTCTGCATAGTTTCTCCCACATATGCCAGGCCGCATGGACATTTTGTTAAATAGATCACATTTTTTGAATCACCTGTGAAAAAAACATCTATTTTAAAGGGTTAGCCTGTATGGGGATGGTGGAATTTTAAACCCTTAATAATGTGCGAACATTGAAGACAGTGGAGGCACGGGAATGTGCCTTTTTTCACTGCCTTCAATGTGCTCTGTCTCAATGTCACTTTTTTGCTTCCAAAAAAAAAAAAAGCAATACCTAAATCCCAGTTTCAGAGAATTAGACGGATCGTTTCTGACCCCTTAACACAAGACTTAAGACTACATGAGATGTCAGAGAGATTCACAGAGAGAGGGTATCCCAGGCCCCTTTTGGACAAAGCTAGATTAGGTTCTCCATCTCAGGATATGAGAGGGACCAAACAGTCAAGAGTCACTTTTATACATAAATTCCACCCGTATAATGTGCATATTGACAACATAGTCAGAAAACACTGGCATATCCTGACTAAGGCCTATCCGAGTGTGGAAGAATTCAAAAATCCACCATTAATCTGTAACAAGAAAAATTCTAGTCTTAGGGATAAACTGGTGTGTGCGGATTTTGGAAGCAAAAAAGTGACATTGAGACAGAGCAAATTGAAGACCGTGAAAAAGGCACATTCCCTTACCTCCACTGTCTTCAATGTTCGCACATTATTAAGAGTCAATATTCCACCATCCCCATACAGGCCAAATTCTTTAAAATGGATGGTTTTTCACATGTGATTCAAAAAATGTGATCTATTTAATAAAATGTCCGTGCGGCCTGGCATATGTGGGAGAAACTATGCAGACAGTGAGGGATAAGATTTGCAAACACAAGTCGACTATACGAACCAAAATTTAGTGCTACCATTACCGTATCATTTTGACAAACATAAACATTCAGTGTCGCAGCGGAGGTTTCAGGTCCTGGAGCAGGTTACTAGACCAAGAAGAGGAGGTGACATACAAAAACACCTACTCCGTAGGGAGGCATACTGGATACACACTCTTAATACACTACATCCAAAAGGTTTAAACCGTGATTACGAAGTTACAAAGTTGTAGATTGGAACATCCAGTAATGCTCCTGTCCCATGCGGTTACTTATGTTACTTATGTGCTTTGTTTTTTTTTCTGTTTCCTTTCTAGACACAATCGATACATTGATCCTGAGTTAGAAAGATAATACCTGTTTTGTTTACCTTTTCTGAAATCAAAACCGATTTGTTTATTGGTGCTGGGCTTGTTTCCACCCCTTAAAGGGTGGATGACGTCACTTTGATTGGAATGAGATACACCCTATATAAGTTCATTATTATGTACCTACTGATAAAGGCAGTGTGCCGAAACGCGTTATTAGAATAAGATTATTCAATAAAGAAGAACTCTGTCTACTTTCAAATACCATTGCGGTTGCTGGGATTCTTACATATTGGCTGAAAGTGGAGCTTCGCTCCATCCCACAGCAACGCTCCTCTGAACGAGTGCTGGCTGTTTTGGTTTCACATTGGGGAATCAAGACGGCATCTACACCAGTATATGGCCCAATACCTGTGGTCAGAACTAAGCTGTGTAGCTACATCTTCAGGCAGTTGTTCCAAATTTTAGTCAAGGTCTGACTGATCCTGAGAATGCGGGTCTAATTCCCCATCTTGATGGAGCTGCAGGCTGAACATGTGTCCTGGCATTTCATTCATTCTCTATGAAACCCAAAAAATAGCCAAGCACTTTACTCGGTTATCTTCCCCATTCCCATAGATAATGAATAGAGTGGCATAGTTGATAAGTTGAAAACTTGGTACAACCCCTTTAATGACAAAACACTTGTTGACTCTTAGAAGAGAAACAAAACTTGTATAGAGGTGGAGGGGTGCAACATTATTTGCCACTTACAATGCTGTACTAACACCTGTCCTCGAGCAGTTTTATTATATGCAATAGTTTTGGACATGCAAATATAATCAATATCTTACCTCCATGAGGTCCTTGACTTCATGGTAATTATGAACAGAATATACGGACTAAGGCATAAGGAGTCCCCAGTATTTAATACCTGAGGTTTCTTGTACAAATCATTAAAATTGAGAACGTCAGTTGGATGACTAGCAAAATGTGTTCAAAAGTACAAGAAGTCCAGATGCTCTGACTTATTGCTACTGATATACAATGGCCTGGATGAATGAGAGCCTTCACAGACAAACATAGAAGCATGGTAACATAGTTTGCAAGGCTGAGAAGACATCTGTCCATCCAGTTTAGCCTATTATTCTGCAAGTTGATCCAGAGGAAGGCAAAAAAAAAAAAACTGTGAGGTAGAAGCCAATTTTCCTCATTTTAGGAGAAAAAAAATCTTTCCCAACTCCAGTCAGGCAATTAGAATAACTACGTAGAGGATGTCCCCTTGTCACAGTCACAGTCAAGGGGATAAATAGATGATGGGAGAGATCTCTGTACTGATCTCAATATCTGACATGAAATGAGAATAAACTTTTCCTGCTTTTTGTCAGTTAGGATTACCATAATTATTATTATTTGCCAAATGCCAGAATAATGAGAGAGAGAGAATGTATTAAGGTATCTTTATTGATGTCAATGTCAAAAGTCTACATACACTAAGATTACTATGCCTTTAAACAATTCTGGACTGCCCATATGATGATGTCATGTGTTTGGAAGCTTCTGTTAGGTTTGTTGGCAATATCAGAGTTAATTAGAGACACAACTGTGGATGTATTTAAAGGCACACCTGAAACACACTGCTTCTTTATGTAGCATCATGGGAAAGTCTAAAGAAATCAGCCAAGATATCAGGAAGAGAACTGTGGACTTGCACAAGTCTGGCTCAACCTTGGGTGCAATTTCAAGATACCTGAAGGTGCCTCGTTCATCTGTACAAACAATTATATGCAAGTACAAACAAGATGGGAATGTTCAGCCATCATACCGCTCAGGAAGGAAACGGGTTCTGTGTCCCAGAGATGAACGTGCTTTGGTCCGACACATGCATATCAACCCAAGAACAAAAAAAAAGGACCTTGTGAAGATGATGGCGGAAGCTGGTAAGATTGTGTCAATATCCCCAGTGAAACGAGTACTGTATCAACATGGGCTGAAAGGCCACTCTGCCAGGAAGAAGCCATTACTCCAAAAGAAACATAAGAAAGCCAGATTAATGTTTGCAAATGCACACAGGAACAAAAACCTACATTTCTGGAGACATGTCCTGTGGTCTGACGAAACTAAAATTTTACTTTTTGGCCATAATGACGTTACGTTTCGTTACATTTGGAGGAAAAAGATGAAAAAAGATCGCAGCACTCCGAAGTCTTCTAATATTCAAGGTTTATTCCACCACGTGAGATGCGACGTTTCGACCCGGTGGGGGTCTTTATCAAGCATAAAATACATCCAGAGTGCAACACATATATATACACATATACCAATAACCCCATTAGTCAAATGACACACCCCCTAAGGGGGTACCCACCCCTGTCAGGTGATCCCCCGAGTGAACACAAAGGGACAAGTCTTCTGAATTATATGAAAAAATGCTTCAGATATATGTTGTGCAAAAAGTCCATCCTTAGCTTCAAAGATTCATATGCATTAAAGAATAATAATCTTAACAACGGTCAGGAACATACCCAATGCGAATGAAGTAGCATGTGCTGTGACGTCACCGGCTGAGGCGTCCAGGCGGTCCTTAGTAACGGCAGACGCGGGAAGTCCAGTGCCGTACGTTGATATGTGAAATTGGGAACTGCGCATGTTCAGATGACGTAATGGTCATGTGATCTAGTCACATGACCGCAACTGATAGTCATGGCAACGGCCGACGCAGAGGTTGAACGCTGGTGGCGAGCATTCATGCGTGTAACAGGAAACTCTGTTTGGAGTGGTGACGTCCTGATCGCATGATCGCCACTAATATAAACAGTAATGTTGATATATTCCATCAATGTCAGGTTCCTATAACTGTCCGCCGTGGTAGACCAGTCCCTAAATAATCTCTCAACAAATATGGCAAAGGTAGAAGCATTAACCGGTGGTCCCATGTGGTATCAATACTGATTGATCACAGAGGCATTTCAAGACCATAATAAGGCATCCAAACTCATCATCATAAACCGATATGTCTGAATGTCCCCAGAAGGAACTTTACCCGTGGGATCACAGGATCTGAACACAGGTCAGGATAATCCATCTCAGGAAACCATTTATCCAGTGTGGAGATGGTGGGGACCCTTATCCAAACCCCAGGTATGGAACAGCACCATGTTGAGCGGTGCCTATTAACGACTCACAATTCAGCCAACAGTCATACTCTTAAAAGCCAAAACAGGCGGTAAAGTGTAATACCTGCCTGTCAGTATGGCTCTAGTTATCATACATAGGGGGTACATAGGTGTATATGGTTGTTCCCCGACAACAATTTGGAGGAAAAAGGGAGAAGCTCGGAAGCCTAAGAACACCATCCCAACTGTAAAACACGGGGGTGGCAGCGTCATGTTTTGGTGCAGGAGGGACTGGTACACTTAACAAAATAGATGCCATCATGGGGAAAGAAGATTATGTGGAAATACTGAAGCAACATCTCAAGACATCATCCAGGAAGTTAAAGCTTGGGGGAAATGGGTCTTCCAAATGGACAATGGCCTGAAGCATACTGCGAAACTGGTTACAAAGAAGCTTAAAGGATAACTGTCACATTTAGACCCGAATTTCAGTTTTCATATATGTAGTTACTAATATGATAATATTCCTGAATCAATAACTATTAGACTTACTTGCCCCTTATTTAATAAGATCCAGCCCTTAGCAACCAGTCTGCATAAATCTGCAATATCACTATTCTGTTAAGATGGCCGCCCTCAGCCCTGAGGCTAATCCATAGGACACCTGCAGTGAAGTTAGTGAAGACCAGCACTGTATAGGGGGGTCTTGCAGTGAAGTTCCCAGGTCTGGCTGAAGCCTGTAGTCCTCCTACAAGCTCTCCTCTTATCAGATAAGGCTGTCATTTATACACTGAGCAGCCGGCATATGTACATTCTCCAGAACTGCTAAGGGAGTGTCTGCCAAGCACAGGCATGTGGAGAAGTTCACACACACAGCCCAGCACTGTTATCTCCTGTCAGGAAGAACCTGGCTTTTTATACATTCCCTTACAATGCTGACTCACTATCAGTTCCCAGTGCACGCAGCGTGCTCCGTCCTCTATCTGGTAGACGGAAGGAGCATAGCAAACTGATTTTATCTCAGGTAACAATAGCCAATACTGGGGACTTTTAGGTGGCTTTTAGGGGTTATTTATTAAACAATCAGAAATTAAAACAGGGCCAACAAGGTGATATTAACCACCAAAATCCAATAGTGAAAAAAATAATAATTTGACAGTTATACTTTAAGAACAAAGTCAATATTTTGGAGCGGCCATCACAAAGCCCTGATGTCAATCCTATTGAAAATTTAAGAGCAGACCTGAACAGGCAGGTGCGAACAAGGCGACCAACGAACATGACTGAGTTACACCAATTTTGTCAGGAGGAATGGGCCCAAACTCCGACCAACTATTGTGAGAAGCTTGTGGAAGGATATCCAAAACGTTTGACCCAAGTCATACAATTTAAGGGCAATGGTACCAAATATTAATGAAATGTATGTCAACTTTTGACTATGCAGAAAGTAATAAAAATGCCTTAAAACATTATCTCTCTCTCTCTCTCTCTCTCTCTCACTGTTCTGGCATCTGGCAAATAATAATAATTATGGTAATCCTATTTGACCAAAAACAGGAAAGGTTTATTTTGATTTCATGGCAGATATTGAGAAAAACATGCATATATGTCTTTTTATATAGTGTATGTAAACTTCTGGTTACAACTGTAGATAGATATGGATTTTCATGTGTAAGTTGTTTTTTTTTTTTTTTTTTTCTGACAGTTTGTTCCAACACGTACCTGTCTAACAGCACAGGTTAGTCTGGACATAAGTAAATTCATGTATATTTGTTTAGTACAGAAGAACCTCAGAGACAGCCCCAAATCTCAATCAAGACACACAATGGAGAAAGAACGAGGCACAGACACCAGGAACCTTATAATGATTCATTATAACCATCGCTATATTGAATAGAACTAACCTGATTACTTATCATGAACTGCAGAATGACAAAAAGGCAGTCATTTATCAGTAGCTGGAGGCCAGTAGAACTGCAAAAATTGAACAATTTACATATTTTTCAACACAGACTTTGTGCTGATTTATGTGGCTGTCCTCAGTGGGAAAAATGAGCCATATTTACAGTTTTACAACATTATTTTGTCCTCTGTCTCTACTGAGATATGAAGTATTAAAAAGCATTGCAACAGTTGTCAGATTATGAAATTTGTTTTACAATTTTTCCACTTTTAACTGCGTCCTACACCTGAGGTATCATAGTAGGCTGAGGGCCCCTGTGTTATCTATATGGGCCCTTGGTCTCCAACAGCCAGTCAGCAAACAGTGAAGTGCCACCCTGTTGGCACTCTTTTAAAATTCTCCCATTTTTACGTTTTTATGATGGCGATCCTGCAGCTGCACAAACTGTACATATCTGTGTACATAATGTCATATCATTAAAGTGGACCTGTCTTCAGACTTGTCAGCAAGTAATTGTAACCCCTTAAAATATCAATTCTGAGGATTTTTTTAACTCTATTATATGCAATTCCTCTGCCATTCTTCCTGGAAAATTGGAAATGTATAAAAAAATGACAATTGTGAGTTACAACTCCCCTTGTCAATAAGTTGAGTCCCTAGACAGTCTAATATTATCAGCACTGATTGGTCAGTATTAGATTCTAGACAGTACATATCTCATTGACAAAGCTCCTCATGGGGAATACAAAAAACTTACAAAAAAGACATGTTAAGGGAGTGCTCTGATCTTTTTAACAAATTCTGGTTTATTATTTATAATTTCACTCTTTGTGAGTCGTCCTAACTGATAAGAAATTGGCCACCAATTCAGTAGCAAATGGGTTTGTCATCTGCAGGAGCTTTGTGCCCCATTACTGTCCCAGAACCTGAGGATCTACTCGGCTAACCCCTTCAGAGAGAGAGATAGATAGATAGATAGATAGATAGATAGATAGATAGATAGACCAATAGATAGATAGACCAATAGATGATAGATATGGGATAGATCGATAGATAGATAGATAGATAGATAGACAGACCAATAGATGATAGATAGATATGGGATAGATAGATAGATAGATAGATAGATAGATAGATAGATAGACAGACCAATAGATGATAGATAGATATGGGATAGATAGATAGATTGATAGATAGATAGATAGATAGATAGATAGATAGATAGATAGATACTGGACTATATGATTAAGATAATCATAGATAAATAGATAGATGTGTACAATCTGAATAGGGTGTTGGACCCGGTTTATTCCTCAAGCAACGTTTCAGCCCAGGACAATGAGGCCTTTGTCAAGGATGGGCTGAAACGTTGCTGTGGAATAAACCGGGTCCAACACCCTATGCACCATTGAAGTGCTGCCTGATCTTTTATTACTTGGATATTACCGTAGACCCCTTGCTTAGGGTCCCAGAGTGATTGCACCATACATATTTAATGAATGTGCTGCTGTTTTTTCTCAGATAGATAGAAAGATAGATAGATAGATAGATAGATAGATAGATAATATATGTAATAATGTCATAATATATAGATAGCTAGATAAACAAATAGATACAAACCCAGTTCTAAAAAAAAAAGGTTGGCTCACTGTATAAACTGTAAATACATGTAAATAAAAACAGAAGGCAATGATTTCCAAATCTCAAAGACCCATAATTTATTCACAATATATCATAGGAAACTATTCAAATGTTAAAAGTGAGACATTTTACCATTTCATGACAAAACTAACTCATTTAGAACTTGATGGCAGCAACACATCTCAAAAAAGTTGTTACAGGCCCATGTCTACCATTATGTAGCATCCTCTTGTGTAAATGTCTGGGAAGTGAGGAGACCAATTGCTGGAGTCCCATTCTTGTCTTTTGAAGGATTCTAGCTGCTCAACAGTCCTGGGTCTTCTTTGCCGGATTTTTCATTTCATTTCATAGTGCATCAGATGTTTTCTATTGGTGAAAGGTCTGGACTGCAGGCCAGTGCACATGGATTTCTGATGATACAGTATATGTACTGTAGTTGGTAGATATTCAAAGTCTACAATTTTACAGAAAAACATTTTTCTGAAATTGTTCCTCAATCTTTAGATACAGGATTTCTCTGATTGGTGTTATTTGATTCTGAGAGGCCCTGATTCTCTAACATTTTATTTTTTTATACCCAGTTATGTCACTTAGGCTACTTTCACAGTAGTGTTTTTTGCAGATCCTTATTGTGACTGCAAAAACGCTTCCGTTACAATAATACAACCGCATGCATCCGTCATGAACGGGACCGGTTGTATTATGTCTTATATAGCCATGACAGATCCGTCATGAACATCATTGAAAGTCAATGAGGGACGGATCCGTTTTCTATTGTGTCAGAGTAAACAAATCCGTCCCCATTGACTTACATTGTGTGTCAGGACGGATCCGTCTTGCTCCGCACCACATTGCGGACAGAAAAACGCTGTTTGTAAGCGTTTGGTCCACTATTGAGATCTTATGACGGACCTCAATAGTGGAATTGAAAACACTAGTGGGAAAGTAGTCTTAGTTTTATTATTACCATTTACTTTTCCAGCCTTTATTTGCCTCATCCCAACATTTTTTGAGCTGCGTGGCTGCCATCAAGTTCTATATCAGTAAATTTTACTCATAAAATGGTAAATGTCTCACGATCTCACTATTAATATCTTATGTATGTTCTATGTTCTACTGTAAATAATACATGGGTGCATGACATTTGCAAATATTGCATTCAGAGGCTGATTGGCCATAACAAAATAACAGAAGGTCTTTTATTCACCCATGTGATCGCCGATCATATCAGTGAATAAAGGACCTTTTGTTATTTTATCATATATTGTAGTGTTCTGCCTTTTTGCGCCTTAAGGTACTTTCATACTTGTGGCAGAGTGATCCAGCAAGCAGTTCTGTCGCATTGCAATAACGGATCTGTCTCTCCGCTTGTCATGCGGAGAGACGGATCCATTATATATTCTTTTCGCATGCTGTGGTATTATCTCCGTCCTGAAATGTCAAAAAGACTGAACTGAAGACAACCTGATGCATTATGAATGGATTTCTCTCCATTGAAAATGCATGGGGATAAAACTGATCAGTTCTTTTCCGGTATAGAGCCCCTATGACGGAACTCTATGCCGCAAAAAGAAAAACGCCAGTGTGAAAGTACCCATATCTAATGGGATATAGTGAAGCTTTATCTGATGCTACAATTTTGTGTAATAGATGATGGGAGAGATCTCTGTACAGATAGATAGATAGATAGATAGATAGATAGATAGATAGATAGATAGATGATTTGTCTTCATTACTATAAATTGCCATAGTGCTTTTCCTGGCATTTCTGAACAGCCTCATCTTAATAAATAAAGGAGTATTACTAGTGCTGCACATGAAAAAGCCCGCTAGCAGTAGAATCAGCGCCCTTGATGATGGTGTCTGCCTTATTTCCATGGTATAATTTTATTTTAATAAAATAAACTCATAATTATACACCGCTGATAAATGGGTGCCTTGAATTTCCATTTGAATAGTGGGGTGGGGTCTGGTGGGGACTGAGGGGGTAAGAAAGAGCTGCCACAAGATGGAAGAGATACTAATCATTTAGTAATGATACGTGGAAGTTGTTTGGAAGAATCCAACTCTTAAGTAACTAACTGGCCTTTATACCACGTCATCTCCTTCACATATGGAAAGTAAAAGTGATTTTTATTTTTTCATTTTGAAGCCCCCAAGGGTGAAAAAAAGAAGCTAAGAATTTCTTGTGATTATATCAGGCACAGGAACACCACAAGAAATCTTTGATACACAGAGATGGGACATCAGTGTATTATTATTATATTTATTTTACAATACAGCACCAATATATTCCACAGTGCTTTTATAGACATTTTCACTCACTATCCCCAGTGGTGCTCACAATTAACGATGAGCGAAGTTATGATTTTTTTTTTATGGTAGCTTCACCAAATTTAACAAAGAAATTCGATTCATGACGAAGAACATTCCATTGTATGTAACGGGTGCAATGATGGGGAACAGTGATCACAGTCATTGAATATTTCAGGTGCTGCGTTCATTACTGATCGCGGTACAACGCAAGATACATTTTTGATATTTCAGCTGTTTTCAGGGAGAGGTGCACCTGCAATACAGAACTCCTAACCTTACTGTATACTGGGAGCCACTGGGAGACATTACGAGTAGAGATGAGGGATTCGAAGTTGACAAAGTGGAATTCAGGAAAAATTTGATTCACACCAAATCCAATTTTTCTCATTCTCGTGGTAACGAAACACATTTTTTCCTAAAATGGCTGTTGCACGTGATAGGACATGGAGCAAGGAACTCTGGGAACGAGGGATCACCCACAATGCCATGCATGCAGCCAATCAGCAGCTAGGCAGTCCTGGAAGGTCACAGCCCTATAAATAGCCTCAGCCATCTTGGATTCAGCCATTTTCCAGTGTGCTTAGTGCAGGAAGAGACATCAGCAGGTGCTAGGGACAGTGGTAGAAAAGACTTTAAAACTTTTATTTTGCTGTAAAGAAGTTCAGGGAAAGTATAGGGAAGAATCATTCCACAGTATTGAAGCAGAACAGGGTCCAGTAGGGGAGTTTACAGCCTGAGTAATACGAACAATCCTATTACGTCTTGCTGCACTGACTGCGGATCCATATTGCCATTATACAGCTCTGTAATTCCTTGCAAACCGTTCTTGTTATTGGGGTGCAAGTGCTGTCTGATATAGCCATTAACAGTGTTTATTATAAGGAAATATTTATACTTCTTATTTGCCCTTGTGCGGTGCAGTTATATGTTCTAAAGCATTTTCTGGCTTGTATTACTGGGAAAAAAGGGCTTATTAGCCATTGTGTGGTGAAGTGAGAAAATTACAGCCCATTACTGCGTGTATTAGTGGCAAAAATATATATTATTTGCCGTTCAGCAGTGCAGTTATTTGTTCTAAAGACCTTTTTGGCGTGTATTAGTGGCACAAATAAAAGTATTTGCTGTTGTGTGGCGAAGTGATAAAATTGCAGCCCTTTTTGGCATGTATTAGTGGCAAAGAAATATATATATATTTGCCATTCAGTGGTGCAGTTATATGTCCTAAAGCCCTTCTTGGTGTGTATTAGTGGCAGAAAAATATATATTTTCCGTTCAGCGGTGCAGTTATATGTTTTAAAGCCTTTTGTGGCGTGTATTAGTGCAAAAAAATATATATTTTTTTCCATTCAGTGGTGCAGTTATATGTTCTAAAGCCCTTTTTGCATGTATTAGTGGCAAAAATATATATATTTGCCATTCAGCGGTGCAGTCATATGTTCTAAAGCCCTTCTTGGCGTGTATTAGTTGCAGAAAAATATATATTTTCCGTTCAGCGGTGCAGTTATATGTTCTAAAGCCTTTTGTGGCTTGAATAAGTGGAAAATAATAAGGGCCAATTTGTCGTTCAGCGGTGTAGTTATGTTCTACAGCCTTTTGTGGTGTGTATTAGTGGCAAAAAAATATATATTATTTTCTGTTCAGCGGTGCAGTTATATGTTCTAAAACCCTTTTTGGCGTGTATTAGTGGCAGACAAAATATTTGCCATTCAGCGGTGCAGTTATATGTTCTAAAGCCCTTTTTGGCGTGTATTAGTGGAAAAAAAGGGCTTATTAGGCGTTGTTTGGTGAAGTGAGAAAATGACAGACTTTTTTGGGGTGTTTTCATTTCCATTTTATTTATCTATTTGATCTAACAGTATGTCAGACAGAGAAGTGCCAGGCCCTGCACAGGGGAGTGGCAGAGGCCTAAATGTTTCTGGCGCAGGCACAGCTCGCAGCAGAGTAAGGGGGCGTGGCAGCAGTAGTCGCAGCGAGAGGCCTGAGCTCATGGTGTCATCTAGCGGTCGTGTCTTGGCCAGCAACCCAGCGGTTCTTGAATGGTTGACTCGGTCATCCACTTCGTCCCAAGTGACATCAGACACCCCAAGCCAAGAGTCAGTGGGTTTGTCAGACACAACCCTTAGTTGACATGGCCCGGGAGCAGGCCCTGTGCCCTCACCTGTCCTCAACCTCCTACTGTCCTTTTCTGTTCCTTCAGCCAGAGAAGTATTATATGCTGTGGGCTCAGCTCCACTATACAGCGAGAACGAGCTACTAGAGGACAGTCAGCTGTTACTGGCCAGCCATTATGTGGAGGAGATATCCGTCGCTTCCTCCAGTAGGCGGGCAAGTAGTGATGAGGAGAGTGGCATGGTTGCTGGTGTTGCGAGCGGTCAGGCTCCTGACTCAGAGACCATTAAGGAGGACAACGTGACGTGCAGAGAGTACTCGATGATGATGATGTAGCTGATTGCACTTGGGAGCCGGGTGAATTAGAGGTTTTATCATCATCGGGACAAGAGGGTGGCAGCTGGCCCGTGAGACAGTCACTGGCGTGGCCGGGAGTCAGCAGGGTGGCAGCAGCGGGAGGTCGGGAGCCAAACGTGCCCGGGGTAGACCACCTGCTTTGCAGGTGCCTACCTGTGCAGAAAGTAGTGGTGCAGGGGTTCACGGAAGCAGCGGCGGTAGCAGTCAGTGCGGAGTGTTGCAGGTAAAATCACCTACTTAGCAGTGTGGCAGTTTTTTGTTAGGCCGCCGGAGGAGGTGAACATGGCCATTTGTAGAATCTGTGGGCAGAAGGTGAAGCGTGGCCAGGGTGTCAATATTGGCACCACGGCCCTGCATCAACATATGCAGCGTCACCATAAAGTGGCCTGGGAGAACCGTGGCTCCGATGTGGTGGATCAGCCTGCCACAGCAACCACTGCATTACCCAGTGGCATGCACCCAATTTCAGGCAGTCAAGGCTGCACCACCTCAGCCGAAGGGAGCTGTCTGTTCTTCCCATCATCTGCTGGTCCTGAAGCTCCTGCTGCTCCTCCTACTCTTCGTCAGTCATTCCATCAGCAATCGATCACCGAAGCAATTGCCAAGAGACAAAAGTATGCGTGCACTCATCCAATGGCGCAGAAGCTAAATGTGCTCCTCGCCAAGTTGCTGGTGCTTCAGTCCCTCCCTTTCCAAGTGGTGGACTCTGTACTTACAGAGAACTGATGACTTGTGCAGAGCTGAGGTGGAGAGTCCTAAGCCGTCATTTCTTTGCCAAAAAGGCAGCACCAGTCCTGCAAATATATGTAGAAGGTGGGCCAGTCCTTGAGCCCGCCGGTGCCTGCCAAAGTGCACGGCAGTGCCGACATATGGATCTGTAACTACGGTCAGTGATAATACCTTCCCTTTACGGCCCACTGGGTGAATGTGGTTCCTGCACAGCCACACCAGCAACTTAGCCAGATGACGCCGCTTCCGCCTCCACGTTCTCAGGCGGTTGGTCCTGAGACAATGTCCGCCTCTGCCTCCTCACCCTCCACCGTGTCCTCAGCCTCCACTGCATAGACAATACACAGTGCCCCTGCAGCATACCACATGTGCAGGGCATAGCAGTGTCACACTGTTCTGCACCTCGTTTGCCTGGGGAGGAACTGCTCCGTGTCCTTCATCAAGAAATCGAATCCAGGCTTTCTCTGCGACAACTCAAAATCAGAACCATGGTGACCAACAATGAGAAGAACATGGTGTTGGCGCTGCGTCAAGGAGGGCTGAGCCATGTGCCCTGCATGGCGCACGCGTTCAATCCGGTTGTCAAGCGGTTCTTGAAGTCTTCCACCCATCTGCAAGACATCCTAAAAATGGCCAGGAAACTTTGCATGCACTTCAGCCATTCGTACACCGCAAAGCACACCCTCCTTCAGCTGCAGCGGCAGAACGGCATCTCCCAACATAGGCTGATATGCGACGTTTCCACCCATTGGAATTCCACCCTCCATACGTTGGACTGACTTTACGAACAGAGAAAGGCCATCAACGATTTCTTGATGATCCAAGCGAACAGGAGTACTTCGCTATGTAACTTAAATGTCAGCCAGTGACACCAGCCGTTTACTCAGGCCCTTTGAGGAGGCCACGTTATTTGTCAGTCGCCAGAACTACGGGATGAACAACGTCATTCCACTGCTTCATGTCCTGAAACAGATGCTGGTAAACCTGGCTGGTCAGGGGACTGGAGACTTGGCACCTAGATCTCAGCCACATGAGCCCTGTGGGGGCTAAACTGGAGAAGGAGGAGGACATTAGAGCACAAGCAATGTGTAGCGAAATGGGTGATTTTTATACACAGGTGACAGTAGAGGAGGAGCAGGAGCAGCCAGAGGAGCTACAGGGTAATGAGGAAGATGAGGCAGAGGACCCAGAAACACCATGGCAGTATGCAGTGAAGATGGATGCAGGGAGTCCCTCCGAGTCACTTGCACAAATGGCCCAATGCATGCTTACAGCCGAATGGTCACCATTCAGCAGAGGGTTAACTTCTGGCTTTCCATCTTGTTGGACCCTCGCTACCGGTCCAAAATGGGTGCCTTTTTTACACCTTCTGAAAGGGAGGACAAACTGAACTACAATAGAGACATCCTATGTAGTCAGTTGGCCACTGCCTATCTGCGCCATTGTCAATCCTCTCGCAGGTCTGACCTCTGATCTCACATTCCTCTGCCATGGCTGCTGAGGCAGGGTGGGGGGTAGGAGCAGTTCCAGCTCCATCAGCAGCAACTTGAGCAGCTGTTTTCATCTGCCTAGTGAATAAACTACTTACCAGCAGCAGCAGATAGACCCGGAGCAGGACCTGAACCAGCAGGTGGTGGCATACTTGGACAGCACTCTGCCACCCCACATGGAAGATCACCTGGACTACTGGGCAGCCAAACTGGATTTGTGGCCGCAACCAGCAGAGTTTGCCCTGGAAAAGCTGTCCTGCCCGGCCAGTAGTGTGGCTTTAGAGCAGGTTTTTAGTGTGGCGGGGCCATAGTTACCTCAAGAAGAACTCATCTGTCCACCCGAAATGTGGAGAGACTGACCTTTGTCAAGATTAATCAGGCGTGTATCAGCCAGGATTTCCACCCCTTAATGCCTGATGCATCAGACTAGATCATCCATGGTGCCACATCAACACTTTGACAAAAGAGACCGGTTTCTTCTAGCTACCGGCCTCAGCTATTATTCTGATGCTGCCACCCACCTGATGCCACACATCTGATGCCAAGTGCTCCTTCTTTCACCCACCATCTTCAGCTGGTACTGGTATTGCCACCCACCTCCCCACTCTGTCACCGGGTAACTCTGTGGCCTCCTGACGCTCCTGCAACCCCCATACTATGCAACCTTGCCACTCTGTCATCTCCTGATGCTGCTGCCACCTCCACACTATGTAACCTTGCCACTCTGTGGTCTCATGATGCTGCTGCCACCTCCCCACTCTCTCACAGGGTCATTCTGTGGTCTCCTGATGCTGCTGCCACCTCCACACTTTTTTTTATCTTGCCACTCTGTGGTCTCCTTATGCTACTGCTACCTCAACACTATGTAACCTTGCCTCTCTGTTGCATCCTGATGCTGCTGCTACCACCTCCACACTGTAAATGTGCCACCCTGTGGCCTCCTCCTGATGCTGCTGCCACCTCCACACTCTGTCATTGTGCCACTCTTTGGTCTCCTCATGCTGCTGCTGCTTTCACCCCCACACTGTCATTGTGCCACCCTGTGACCTCCTCCTGATGCTGCTGCCACCACCTCAACGCTCTGTAATTGGGCTACTCTGTGGCCTCCTGATGCTCCTGCCACCTCCACACTGTCATTGTGCCACCCTGTGGCCTCCTCCTGATGCTGCTGCCACCTTCAGACTCATTGGGCCACTCTGTGGTCTCCTCATGCTGCTGATGCTGCTGCTGCCACCTCCACACTGTCATTGTGCCACCCTTTGGCCTCCTCCTGATGCTGCTACTGCCACCACCTCCACACTTTAATTGTGCCACTCAGTGGCCTCCTGATGCTGCCGCCACTCCACACTGTCATTTTGCCGCCCTGGGGCCTCCTCCTGATGCTGCTGCCGCCACCCCCACACTCTGTTCTTCTGCCACTCTGTGGCCTCCTGATGCTGCTGCTGCCACCTCCACACTGTTATTTTGCCACTCTGTCTCCTCCTTCTGATGCTGCTGCCACCTCCATATGCTGTCATTGGCCACTCTGTGGTCTCCTCATGCTGTTTCCACCTCACCACTATGCCAAAAGGCCACTCTGTGAACTTCTTATGCTGTTCCCACCCTCCCCACTTCATGACTGGGCTACTATTTTGCCTTTCGGCCTGGTTGACATCATCATTTTTTTGACCCTTCTTCTGATCTGTCAGAAGGAAGGAAAAATGAGACGCACAACGGATCCTGCCTATGTAATAGCTGTAAAGCCTGCATGACATAGTCCCTATTTTGCTTCAGAATTGTCTTATAATTTGTTAGCCAAAAGCAGGAGTGGGTGCAAAACACAGAAGACATGCAAATATTCCATTCACATGACATCTGTTTTGGATCCACTCCTGTTTTTTTTTTTTACTTTAGCAATACTGATGGATTACTGACCAAATGCTGACCGAGTAAAGGCGGATGCTCCACAGACAGGATCCATATTTTGGGGGTTATTGTTCTGACAGATCAGAGGAAGGACAAAATAATCAGTGACGTCAACACAACGTCGGTGGGGGGGGGGGCGCTCTACTTGTATAAGCATTTCATAGAACAGGTTCTGTAGACATCTATGTGGAATCGGCTCCTGACGGTGTAAAAGGAGTGCGCTTCTTCTTGACGCTAACATTAACCTGTAGGGATGAGTTCACACTTGAGTTATTTGGTCAGTTTTGGCCCATTAACTGCCCAAAGAAGTGAAGTGTGCAGTGATTCTAAGAGCGACGCCTGTCATCTGCATGGCATACTGACTCACAGTATTGTTTCACTACCACAACAGACTCCCTATGTGTGTTACTGCAAGGCACAGTGTTCTACACCCCTATAAAGGCTCTCTGAAGCCAGGAAATAGCTGTTTTTTAACACGATTCACCACGAATAAATTCGTATCGAACTGAATTTTTATGAAAAATTCAGCGAACCGGACGAATATTTGAGAAATTCGCTTATCTCTAATTACGAGTCTCGGGTCAATATATAGGAGGGCTCTGCAGACACTGTAGAGATGGACTCCAGTAAACACTTCTTGCTCCTCTGCTTATCTGGTGTTGTCCTGTTACTGCTCAGCAGCACTGATAAATGGCCCCTTCACTTCTGAAGTTCAGGACTTTAGAAACTTTAAATTGCTTTGGACTAGAAGAATTCTCTGTGGTGTTTCCCTCCGTGAATCTGCAGACAGTGCACTGCCACATTTACCCTACAGAAACCACAAGTGCTCTTTCTTGCTCATTGAAAAACAAGAGCAGGCATGTAAAATCTTCGAACCCCTCCACCCTGACCCTATTCCTTGTAGCTGCAGATAAAGGGAATGTCTCAAGAGTCATGACCAACTGTTCAAGTCAAGTTTTTATGTAAAACATAAGTTTAAATAATTTGTGGTTATTATTCATTTTCATGTTACTATTTAAAAAAAAATCTTAAAATCCTACAGTTTTCACTTCTAAGCAGTCATCTCATTATCGTCAATAACAGGATTTCAAAGACATACTGAGAGAACACAGAAAAATAGATTAGATAGATAGTGAGATAGATAGATAGATAGATAGATAGATAGTTAGATACTAGATAGATAGATAGATAGATAGATAGATAGATAGATAGATAGATAGATAGATAGAAGATACGTGGATAGATAGATAGATAGATAGATAGATAGTAGACAAGAACCACCATTCACAGTAAGTGATGGTCACAGCTTATCTAGTCTCAGTCCCCACACAATAATCTCTGCACAGGTGACAGAGCATGCCTAGAAAACTCTCCCATAGAAGTCAATGACCATTTCCTGCCTATTGTGCCTCTGATCCATGTGGCTGCTGCAAAGAATATCTGTAAATGCTGTTAATAGCAGCCTAGGCAAAATGTCTGTTTCCATAATAATGAAGAGCAAATCAAATAAAAAATCAAATAAAAAAATCTGAACATGTAACTTGATTAGTAAAAAGGAGGAATATGTCATAACACTATCATCTGGTTTAAATCAGAAAAGAAAATATAGGTAACACATTTCCTTTAGCCCCTTCCAAACATTTGCCTTACATTTGGCAGAAACTGGACATTTAAATTTATCACTCAGTCGACACCATAGCCAGAGTGTGACTGCTTTGTTCCATAGAAGACTCCTGCAGGCAACTGTCTGTTATCGTAGACAACTCCGATCATGGGCATTGAACCTCTCAGATGACATGATCATTTGCAACCATCACATCTGAAAGGTCATTAAGAGGGGGAAGGCCCAGACAACAACCGAACACCACTGCTGCGACAAGATTGTGGGAGCTATTCATGCCAGAATTCCAGCTTCAAAAAGTTGCAAAAGAAGAGCTTTTCTGACATTTTTTGGGTGATGGCACAAAAATTTGGGGGAAATGTATCATGAAGGGAATATTTTGAAGTCATTTTTGCTTGAGTCTGCGTTGGCATACCTTATATACACCCACATTTTAAAACTTGATTGAGTGGTGTAAACAATGCTAAAATTCACAAATATTTTTACACGCAAGTTTAAAAAGTCACAAATGCCCTGAATCCATGAAGACATGATAAAAATTTTTTAAAAATGGGCGTGATTACCTGCATTAGGCTACTGTCACAGTAGCGTTTCTATTTTCCGGTATTGAGATCCTTCATAGGGTCTCAATACCAGAAAAAAAATATTCTGTTTTGTCCCCATTTATTGTCAATGGGGACAAAACATAACTGAGCAGAACGGAGGGTTCCAAAATACATTCCGTTCCGTTCTGATACCGGAGAGCAAACCACAGCATGCTGCGGTTTGCTTTCCGTCCTGGGATGCAGAGCAAGACACAATAGAAAAACTGATCCGTCCCCATTGACTTTCAATGGAGTTCATGACGGATCCATCTTGGGTATGTTAAAGGTAATACAGTAACGCATGCAGATGGTTGTATTATCAGTATCGGATGCGTTTCTGCTGAACCCTGCCGGATCCAGCAAAAATGCTAGTGTGAAAGTAGCTTTAATTAGTTTCACCCGGATTTATCACTGAGACTTTTTTAATATCACAAAAAAGCTGAAAGTTAAAACATTTTTTTTTAAATATTTTTTCAAAATCCTTCCATTTCCCCATAATAAAAATAAACAATAAAAAAGAAAGATCATATGCACCATTACATCCCAAAAAGCCCAAACTATTAAAATCTAAATGTATTTATCCTGTACTGTGAACTCTGTAAAAAAAAAAAAAAAAGAAATAATCAATATGACTAAAACTATATCAAAATGACTAAAAACTACAGATTGGCCTGCAAAAAATAAGCCCTTGTGCAGCTTCATAGATGTAAATATAAAAAAGTTATAGCGATAAAAAGAAAAAAAACTTGTTTCTAAGTATTAAAACTATACAAATGTGGTATCGCTGTAACCATACTGACCCAGAGAATGAAGAGCACAGGTCAGGTAATGCCGTCAAAATGAAACCCATAAAACTATGTTGGGATTAAATTTTTAATTAATTCAATTATGCCCCATTTGAATTTTTTTTCCAGCTTCCCACTACATCGTATGTAATAGCTAATTATGCAATTAGAAGGTACAACTTGTCCTACAAAAAACAAGCCCTCAAATGGCTATGTGAACAGAAAAATAAAAAAAGTTAGGCCCCTTTCACACGGGCGGGTTTTCTGTGTGGGTGCAATGCGTGAGGTGAATGCATTGCACCCGCACTAAACCCAGACCCATTCATTTCAATGGGGCTATGCACATAAGCGGTGATTTTCACGCATCACTTCTGCGTTGCGTGAAAATCACAGCAAGCTCTATATTATGGGTTTTTCACGCAACGCAGGCACCATAGAAGTGAATGGGGCTGCGGGAAAATCGCAAACATCCGCACACAAGTGCGGATGTGGTGTGATTTTCGCACATGGTTGCTAGGAGATGGGGACCCAATCTTTATTATTTTACCTTATATGGTTATAAAGGAAAATAATACCATTCTTTAATAAAGAATGCTAAGTAAAAGGACAATTGAGGGTTACAAAAAAAAAAAAATTAACTCACCTCTGCTAATTGTTCGTGTAGGTGCCGGTCTCCTGTTCTCTCTTCAGCTGTGGGTAAAGGACCTGTGGTGATGTCACTGAGCTAATCACATTGTCCATCACATTATCCATCACCATGGTGATGGACCATGTGATGAGCTCAGTGACATCACCACAGGTCCTTTACCCACAGCTGAAGAGAGAACAGGAGACCAACACCTACGCGAACAATTGGAGGAGGTGAGTTAATTTTTTTTTATTTTTGACCCTCAATTGTCCTTTTATTTAGAATTCTGTATTAAAGAATGCAGAAACGAAGAGATATCCAGCTCCAAACATAGTAGAAAAATCTGTATCTTTATTTTGCGGTGATAAAATCTTCAACACAGGATGCTTAGGTCAGCGCATTTCCGACCATCATATAATCAGGGTCCTTCCTCATTATGCCATTATGTCATGAGGAAGGACCCTGATTATATGATGGTCTGAAATGCGTTGACTTAAGCATCCTGTGTTGAAGATTTTATCACCGTAAAATAAAGATACAGATTGTTCTACTATCTTTGGAGCTGGATATCTCTTCATTTCTGCTACAGATTATCGCCCTCAGGTGCAATTTCTGTGCTTAGATAGTGGCTAAGCAGGTGAGAGCTGCCTTCTACTTGTACTGGGACTGTTTTTGTATTAAAGAATGCTATTATTTTCCCTTATAACCAAAAATAATAAAATCAACAGAACACCTAACCCAAACCCGAACTTCAGTGATGAAGTCCGGGTTCAGGTCTGTGTATCAAACATGACGATTTTTCTCACGCACGTGCAAAACACACCAAAATAGTTTGCGCTTGCGCGGAAAAATCGCCCGTGTGAAAGAGGCCTTAGAGATTTGAGAAGGCAGAGAGTGAAAAAATGAAAATGCAAAAATGAAAAATCACCCTGGGCTGAAAGAGTTAATACAAGACATAAATATATATATATATATATATATATATATATATATATATATATTGCCATTTTCAATATTTTTTTTTTTTTGGAATCTATAGTATCAGTGAATTAGAATTTCACATACATTGATCTCTAACTGACTTAAGCTACACGCATTTATGACTAGCAGATGTTCACAGACACCTTCCCGAAATAAACAGCAGAAAATGATTCCACAAGAGCGCAGGAACAGGTGCAGAGGAGATATTTCCAACTGCAGTATTGCAATTTTTTTTCTTGGAGACAAAACTAGTTGGCATGAGCTGTTGAAGAGGCTGTGCTCATGTCTGCAAGGGAATGATAGCATGTAGAGTCATAGGAAAACCACATCCATAACACAGATGCTGCTTTTAGCCCTGCTTATAGAAATCTGTGATTTCATAAACCTATTGGCTGGGATTATAGACCGCCTGTTGTCAGTAGTCTACATAGATTCCAGTGTCATAATGAACATATTGGGGAGATTTATCATTTCCCTACTTCAGTTTTCTGGCAGAAAAAAAAATCACAAATCCTGTGTTTGCGACTTTCAACTCTTACAAAAAACTACACCAAATATATATATATATATATATATATATATATATATATATATACACATACAGTGGATATAAAAAGTTTACACACCCCTGTTAAAATGTCCAGTTTCTGTGCTTTAAAAAAATGAGACAAAGATAAATCATTTCAGAACTTTTTCAACCTTTAATGTGACCTATAAACTGTACAATCAATTAAAAAACAAACTAAAATCTTTTAGGTGGAGAGAAGAAAACAGTCAGCATACACGTCAGTCAGCATGCACTGTAAGTGCCTCTTACAGTGCCTCTGATTAACCCTAAATAAAGTTCAGCTTCTTTAGTAGGTATTTCCTGAAAGCAAAAACCATGGTCCACAGAGAGCTTCCATAGCATCAGAGAGAGCTCATTGTTAAAAGCTATCCATCAGGAGAAGGGTACAAAAGAATTTCCAAGGAATTAGATATACCATGGAACATAGTGAAGACCGTCATCATCAAGTGGAGAAAATATGGCACAACAGTGACATTACCAAGAACTGGACGTCCATCCAAAATTGATGAAAAGACGAGAATAAAACTGATCTGGGAGGCGACCAAGAGGCCTACAGCAACATTAAATGAGCTGCAGGAATATCTGGCAAGTACTGGCTGTGTGGTACATGTGACAACAATCTCCCATATTCTTTATATGTCTGGGCTATGGGGTAGAGTGGCAAGACGAAAGCCTTTTCTTACGAAGAAAAACATGCAAGCAAGGCTACATTTTGCAAAAACACATCTAAAGTCTCCCAAAAGCATGTGGGAAAAGGTGTTAAGGTCTGATGAAACCAAGGTTGAACTTTTTGGCCATAATTCTAAAAGATATAATTGGCGCAAAAACAACACTGCACATCACCAAAAGAACACCATCCCCACAGTGAAGCATGGTGGTGGCAACATCATGGTGCAGGGCTGTTTTCCCTCAGCTGGAACTGGGGCCTTAGTTAAGATAGAGGGAATTATGAACAGTTACAAATACCTGTCAATATTGGCAGAAAACCTTCAGGCTTCTGCTAGAAAGCTGAACATGAAGAGGAACTTCATCTTTCAGTATGACAATGACCCAAAGCATACATCCAAATCAATAAAGGAATGGCTTCAGAAGAAGATTAAAGTTTTGGATAGTGATGAGCGGGAGGTGCCATATTCGACTTCGACGAAATTCGCAGATATTCGCTAGAATATTCGTCTCATATTCGTCGAAATCGAATATTCGTCATTATTCTAGTTATCGCAATTAATATGTGATTTAAATAATCGCGTATTGCGATTTTAACTTAAGGCAACTTTCCTATTGGTTTGATATCTAGAATTAGCGAAGATGACAAATATGACGAATGTATTCGTCATATTCCTCAAAACAAAGATAACAAAATATTATCCATCTTCGTTTTAGCTCCATATTTGTCAACTTCGCTAATTCTAGCAATCAAATAGGAAAGTTGACTAGAGACAGCTAAGCTTTTAATTCACTATGCGATAATATTACTTTGTTTTGTTTTTAAATAAATAGAATAATTATAATACTTGATAATTATTATAATTATTTAATTTATTTAAAAAAAAAGCAAAGTAATATAATCGAATAGCAAATTAAACAGCTGTCTCTATAGTCAACTTTCCTATTTGATTAGAATTAGCAAAGTTGATGAATATGGAGCTAAAACGAAGATGGAAACTATTTTGCTATCTTCGTTTTGAGGAATATGACGAATACATATTCGTCATCTTCGCTAATTCTACCAAGCCAACCATAGTAAACCAGGTCTAAGTTGAAATCGCCATGTGATTACTTCAAGTTATACTAATCGCATTGCGATTTAAACTTAGAGCTGTGTTTTTAATGGGTCAGCTTGCTAGAATTAACGAAGTTAACGAATATGGAATATAGCAGTGCTAAGTTGAAATCGCAATGCGATTAATATAACTTGAAGTAATCGCATTGCGATTTCAACTTAGCACTGCTATATTCCATATTCGTTAACTTAGTTAATTCTAGCAAGCTGACCCATTAGAAACCCAGCTCTAAGTTGAAATCGCAATGCAATTACTTCAAGTTATATTAATCGCATTGCGATTTCAACTTAATTCTCACATCCGACAGTACATTCTAGTAAGGAGGCGTTCCCATGGTGATGGGGACGCTCCATAAGCACGAAAGTCGGCAGAAGCGGCAACGGGCACTGACTGGAGCAGCCAGGAAGCCAGGAATCCTCAGGACAGGTAAGAATTACTTCTGGGAAGTGGGAAAGAAAAAAATATAACAATAAAAAAAAAAACTAATATTCAAAATAGCGAATTTATAGCACTATATTCGAAATATTTGCGAATTAGCGAAGTGCCAATATTCGCAAAAAAAATTTGCTATTCGAATATTCGCGCTCAACACTAGTTTTGGAATGGCCCAGCCAGAGCCCAGACCTGAATCAGATTGAAAATCTCTGGGGTAATCCGAAGAGGGCTGTGCACAGGAGATGCCCTCGCAATCTGACAGATTTGGAGTGTTTTTGCAAAAAAGAGTGGGCAAATCTTGCCAAGTCAAAATGTGCCATGCTGATAGACTGATCCCCAAAAAGACTGAGTGCTATAATAAAATCAAAAGGTACTTCAACAAAGTATTAGTTTAAGGGTGTGCACACTTATGCAACCATATTATTTTATTTTAATATTTTTTCTTCCCTCTATCTAAAAGATTTCAGTTTGTTTTTCAATTGAGTTGTAAAGTTTATAGGTCACATTATTTATCTTTGTCTCATTTTTTTTACAGCACAGAAACCTGACATTTTAACAGGGGTGTGTAGCCTTTTTATATCCAATATACATAAATATATATATATATATATATATATATATATTTATATATATAAACACCCGTATAAACACACACTACACAGTCACATAATAATCAAATATACCTTTATTGAACAATAAAAAAATCCATCATGAACATGATCTACATACACATACAAAATGTTTGTCGGCATAAACAGAATGGAAAATACCATGCACACGACCGTTGTTTGTTTCCATGTCCGTTCCGTTTTTTTTTCACGGATAGGATGCTTCCCCATTCATTTCAATGGGTCTGTCAAAAAATGCGGATGGTCAACCATTTTTGTTCCGCATCCGTGGTCCGTGTTTACATTCCGTCAAAAAAATTGAGCATGTCCTATTTTTTTCACTTTGCGTACAAGGATAGGCATTATTACAATGGTTCTGCCCAAAAAACGGATCCGCCCAAAAAAATGGTCCGTCATCTATTTCTTTTTGAAGGACGCAAAATTTGCGGACAGAACGGACACAGAAAGAAACAACGGTCATGTGCATGAGGCCTAAGAGACATACAAAGGTTTGATCAGTGCATAGATATGTAAAAAGGGAGAGAGGGTTGGAGGGTATACCAAAAGTTGAATGCAATAATGAATAAGGTTTAAACTAAGAAGCGCTAAAGTGCATAAGTGTCAATGAGCATGTAAAACCCTATCAATAGGCTACCCATTCCCAGCCCCAAACATCACAAATGAAGCATATTACAGACCAATGTGACCACCCGACGATCGTTTCACCTTTTGGCTTCCCATACGCCCTTGAGGAAGCATAACAGACCCCATAATAGTCTTTGGGGTTCTTGGCTTCGTTCACATCACCGTTATGTGCCAAATCCGTCCTTTCCGTTCTTCTGCTCCTAAACAGAGCAGGAGAACGGAAAGGCTAAACGGTGATGTGGACGAAGCCTTAGCCAGATAAACCCCTTTGAATTACAATTTACACCAATATTTAACATGATGGCCTTAAAGGGTTCACATAGTGGGCACTAAGAGAATCCATTGTGTACAGCAATCTACACCAGAAGTAAGGGGCTCTAGGTCAAGGGGCAAAGCAATGGTCTGTAGGCCTCATGCAGCCAACAGAGCCATTGTTTGCAATCAGCTGTGTTTCTGACCGCAGCTCAGTATAGCACTGGATTAAAGCTCTAAAAGAAAAAAAATCTATAAATATCTTCAGAGGTCTTTTAATGACCACTTTGGGAGATATATCATGTGATAAACAAAAATCACAGAAAACGAAGAGAGATAAAAACAACCTGCATGATATGATAAGCAAATATGTCTCTGGCTACATTTATAAATAAAAATCACAGAAAGAAAAGATAATATTGCACTCATAAAGTAGATACAAGCATTATATATAAACTAAGCCCTCACTCTGATATAATAAGGTTTGAGACGCTTAGCCAATATATTTTGATCAAAACACATCTGTGCCCACCTACCAGGCGTCAAGGTGGTCTCCGGTCATGTGGCCAAAAAAGGTTGTACACCCCTGATCTAGGTGATGCTGAGCTTTTGCTAGACAAGGCCCTCCAACAACCTAATTATTTCTGGTTTGTTTTTTTACAAAAATAAATCCATAAAAGAAATAAAACCATTAATATTACAGACACATATTTTTTATTAACTGAACCGCATGTGATTTCAAGGAATAAAACACGACCACGATCAATAGCACAGAAATGTTTCCTTGCTTTTATGTTGTATTGCATTATTGAACATGTATCACTCTCATACAGCGGGGGGATGTGATACTGTCATAACGGATGAGTCTTATCAATGAGGCCATGTACATGTCACATGTACCTACCTTTATGCTCATTAAGACGGTCGTAAGTGTTTTGTGGTCCGCAAATTGCAGATCTGCAAAATGTGAATACCAGCTGTGCGCGTTCCCGCATTTTGCAGAATGCACAGGGCTAAGGCTATACAGATATACCTATTCTTGTCCACAATTGTGGACAAGGATATGACATGCTCTATATTATTTGTGGCACATGGAACAGAATTATGGATGCAGATAGCACACAGTGCTAAATAAATGGGTCTGCACCCGTTCTGCTAATGCAGCCGCGTACATATGACCATCTGAATAAGCCCTTACTAATATCCATATCTGACAGACTGACGCCCAACATTTATTAAAAATAGATATCGATAGGAGATAGATACATACATATGAGAGAGATGATGATGATAGATAGATAGATAGATAGATAGATAGATAGATATGAGAGCGATGATGATAGATAGATAGATAGATAGATAGATAGATAGATAGATAGATAGATAGATAGATAGATAGATAGATATTTTTGTGACATGTGACTATTTTCATCCCCGTTATATAGTAAATAGTAGACCGTTTTCATCCATACAGACACAATAGGACAAAGTTATTGGATTTTCTTTTGTGATTCACAAAGCAATTTGTGTAAATGTGAGTCTTCCACCCAGGCGATGATACAGTCGGGTGTCTGCCATTCAGCTATTATCTGTACTGTAAGGCTGTGTTTCCATGAGAACCATGAAGCGGTGTACTCAGGATGGGGGCAGCGGCAGCTGCTGAACTTTCTGACAACACTTTGGAGACAATAATGAGTCTTTACAATGTAATATAGAGGTGCAGTAGCTCTACTAAGGAAGTCGGGGTCGTGAGTGTTATTCCTGCAGGCTAAACAATGCATTCACTACAGTAGCAGGCCTCCGCTGAGTGCTGCAGACAGGGAACTAGAAATACAGTATATTCATATGCACTGACAATCACAGTCACTGTAAGTATATGTACCAGAGTTATTCAACAGTCTCTCATGGGGGGAATACAGGATGGACCTTGTGACCACCAGCTCAGTTCCCCTTGCAAGTACGGCACCCTCTGCACTTTGATTGACAGGGCCAGGCAGTGAAATTGTAATCATGCCTATCCCTACTAATCAAAGTGGAGAGGGTGCGGCAGCTGCATTGAGAACAGAGCCTCTAGGTGCAATGGTAACGCCCCCGTTGCTACTAGAGGCTCATTTACATATATTAAAACATAATTTTTCTCAGCAATGCGGACACATATGAACATGGGACCAACACAGATAACTTTAGCTGCCAAGCGCACATGTATCAGGTCAGCCAGTGTCATAGGTACAAATCTGCTGACAGATGCCCTCTAAAGGTCTACTACTGTACATCTCTGTATCCAAATGCAACTATTTAAAACACAGGCTACAAATATCAGACTTTTTATTATGAAACCTAATGGTCTATTGAAATCTGAGCAGATATTCCACAAAATCTTTATACCGAATGTAATCACGGCATTTATCAAGCTGTCTTTTACGTCATGAAGGCTTAAATTAACCAAAAATGTCACTCAGCCCTTCTAGCTATTTTTCTCTTTTCACTTTTTAGACCATCACTCAATGGATTGCCACAGCTCTCGAATAATGCACGACACGGAAAAGGATGATAATAACAATGATGAATACGATAATTATGATGAACTGGTAGCCAAGTCTTTGTTGAATCTTGGCAAAATAGCCGAGGATGCTGCGTACAGAGCCAGGACAGAATCTGAAATGAACAGCAATACATCTAACAGCTTGGAAGACGACAGTGACAAGAACGAGAACGTGGGACGGAAAACGGAGCTCAGTTTAGACTTGGACAGTGATGTTGTTAGGGAAACAGTGGATTCCCTCAAACTGTTGGCACAAGGACATGGCGTTGTACTTTCTGATAACCTCAATGATAGGAATTACATTGACAATTCCTCCCAGGAAGATACGAGGAATATGAACTATTTGACGTTAGGCAAGCCGATGAATAATGGACATGCCGAGAAAATGCTGGAGGAGAGCGATGAGGAGGTGTGCTTGAGCAGTTTGGAATGCTTACGTAACCAATGTTTTGACCTTGCACGAAAACTTAGTGAAACTAATTCGGATCGAAGTCAGCAACAATGTACGGGTATGAAAATGCCTAGGCTGGATGAAGACTATTGTGATCGAATACCAGACAGGAATTATTCGGACATGATGAACTTAATGAGACTTGAAGAACAGTTGAGCCCCAGATCAAGAACTTTTTCTAGCTGTGCAAAAGAGGATGAGTGCATTGACAGAGATGATGATACTACCTCCATCACCTCAGACAGGTCAGAAGAAGTCTTTGATATGACAAAAGGTAATCTGACACTGCTAGAAAAAGCCATAGCCCTCGAGAGTGAGAGAGCAAAAGCAATGAGGGACAAGATGGCCATGGAAGCTGAAAGGAGAGATATCATGAGAGCTTGTGATGAACATACCATGAGACACCTCTCAGGGGAGGAAAGAAGGCCAAAGTCCACTGATGGCCATGTCAAAAAGCCATGTTATACAAAAGGTAATACATATGCATGCTTATTTCTACCTATGTCGCTAAGTATTACATGAATGTCTTTTTGTGACTATATTGTAGCTGAAGATCCTAGCCCAACTGTAGGCTTTATGGTTCAAATGAATAGTTGTAAAATATGGGTACAAAATGTATTCATATCATACTTGTGTCCCACCAATCTAAAGATGATCATTAATTCGATGTTTTATTCTTTCATAAATTTTGACCTAAAAAAAGTATATTGACATCAAAAACATCATTCCATTTACAACATTCTCCAGCCTTCTCAGATACTTGTACATAGAGGACAGTATTGCAGTAGTGTTTTTTGTTGAAAACTCTACTTAGCTCATCAGTGTAAAAGTGTTTCATGGTTTGAAATCTGTGACTTTTCTATGCCAAAAAGCTGACATAGAACGTTAGTACATGACTCTGTATACGTTTCTGGTTTTGACTTAAAAATACTGATGCAAAATACTGGCAAAAATAATGCAACGTGAAAAGTTGTCTTAGGCTATGTTCACATCTCACCTGCTAAAGGTAATCCGGTAGTCTGTTCTGGCAGAGGAATAGACTATTGGAGTTGCTGTATCCAGCATAGCCAGGTACCACCAGATCCCCATTGACTATAATATAACATATGTGGCAAAAGAGGGAGAGACGCTTATAGGGTAGTAGTTTCTTATTGAATTGGTTTAGAAAGAGGTAATGATTATGCTTACCTTTTTGTGTTGTGCAAGCATAGGCACAACAATAGTATAGGCGTATGTTTAAATCATGGTCGGTGCTGACGGTATCGTTTGCTCCTCACTTTTGGAGTTGCCAGTCCTCCTGGGGGAGTGATGAAAGACAATAGAGGGGTGTTGAGTATTGGTGGTCCACCGTTTGATACCTCCTGGCGCAATAACATGACCTCAAGTGGTTGGAGATAATTATTTTTATTAACATATACGTGACATATATGTAAATAAAAAGAATTATCTCCAACCACTTGAGGTCCTGTTATTGCATCAGGAGGTATCTAAAACGGTGGACCACCAATTTTCCATACTCCTCCATTGACTATAATGGGATCTGACAGGGATCTGTCAGCTTTCAAACATAAATGCTGGCTTTTGGATGGACAAATATTACAGTGGTATTTGTCCAGACCAAAGCCGGCGTTTATGCTGGAAAGCAATCGGATCCCATCACAGTCAAAGGGGATCCAGCAGTGTGAGGCTGTATCCAGCTATGCCGGATACGGTAACTCCGGTGGTTTGATCCTCTGCAGGAACAGCCTGCCAGATTATCTTTAGCGGAGATATGAACCTACCCTAAGGTACATGGAGCCTGTATGGCAGCACACAGAGTTTCAATGGCTCTATGTTAGAACTGAAGCAACAACTTTTGGTGTCTCTATATGTCACCATTATTGGTTCTTCTCCCCTAGAAGCAATGCTTACCATTTGATGGAGCATGCCACGCTTTGCATGCTGTGGTATATGTCCACACAAAAGCTGGAATTTATGCCGGAAAGCTGTTGAATCCCATTATAGTCAATGGGAATCCAGCGGTGTGTGGTGGTATCAAGTTATGCCGAATACAGTAACTCCACTGGTCTGCTCCTCTACAGGAACAGCCTACCAGATTACCTTTAGCGGAGATGTGAATGAACCCTAAGTTACTGGAGCCTGTACAGCAGCACACAGAGTTTCAATGGCTCTATGTTACAGAGCTGAAGCCAGTCCTTTTGGTGTCTCCATATGGCACCATTATTGGTTATTTTCCCCTATAATCCATGCTTTCCATTTTATGGAGCATGCCACAATTTACAAAAGCAACACAAATAAACTCCAGATACAGAATTATATACTATATGTTATGGACCCATAGACCTCTATAGGTGCATTTTATCACTTTGGACAACTGAAGGTTTGTACAGATCTGTAATACAGCCAAGCGCACAAGTAATGAAAACATTCAAATTGAGACTTTTGAGCTGTAGAAATGATCAGACTATTGATTCCGTCTATAATTGCTCTCAAACCTGATATTGATTCAGTAGTAACACAGATCTTACGTTACCTGGACCTCAGTGTCATTCATAACTTGACAAGCTCCCTCATCTTAATACATTTTAGAATGTTTTTTTGCCACAATTAAGAGGTTCATTATGAACACATTTAATCAGGCTGGCTAATGATGGGTGACTGATGAATAATCAGCTTTTTATGATATTTATTGCTAGGAGTTAATAATGAGCTTTGATGTAGTGTGCATCTTCAGAGGAATGAATATGCTCTTCAAGTGTCTTGGTGTGTATGTGAGGCACGTGAATTCAGTGTCTCTAAATCACTCGCAACAATATGCAATTAATTCCACTTAGATTAATTGATGATCCCATTAGCCCCTTTGAAGGAGATATTTTCGGTCTGGAAGAACAAGTGATATAGTCAGCAATTTAATTATACAGAAAGTTTATTTTTTTTTCTTCTGCAGAGCCCAAGAAGATACTTGAGCTCTGCTTCCAGGTCTTGATTTTGTAATCACATATTCTACAATAATGCTGGAAACCTGTGGACTCTGTAGGGAAATTATATCCAAACTAACTTGAACAACCAATCAGGTTGCACCTTTCATTTTTCAGTCCCTTTGGAAAATGAAATCAGCGACTTGATTGGTTTCTACTTTTCCTTTGCACAATATGTTTAATGTGTTGGAAGCTCCCAGAAAAAGAAGAGACCTCTGGACTCCCAGAAAAATTGGCAAATCTCCTGGGATGCACACGGAGGCCAGCTTTCTTTCTGAAAGCAGCTCTCCAAGTACTTTAATAGTATGTGTGGTCAGCAATGTTGCTTCAGCATTGTTGTTTTCCCCGCTACTCCACCACCAGAAGTTGATATATATGGATATATCTCCCCTTTTAAGTTTTAAATAAGAGATTAGGTTTACAAAATTTTGCAGCATGGTATATTCCGAAGACCAGGTTTCTTATGGTACTGAATGAAATCTTATGAAATGTAATTCACACTTTGCATCTGAATGCTGCACATTTTGTTGGCTTCTTGTGTTGTTGCATAATATCTTAAAAGGGTTGTCTCACTTCAGAAAATATAATGTAGTATAATATAATGTAGAGGGAGTTAATACAAGGTACTTACTAATGTACTGTCATTGTCCATATTGCCTCCTTTCCTGTCTTGATTTATTTTTCAATCATATTATACATTGCTCATTTCCATGGTTACAACCACTCTGTAATCAGTGGTGGTCATGCTTGCACACTATAGGAAAAAGCACTAGCTTATGTGTGCAAGCATGGTCCCAGCCACCAGAGAGGCTGATGCTTTTTCCTATATTGTGCAAGCATGACCACCACTGATGGATTACAGGGTGGTCGTAACCATGAAAACGAGCAGCATATTATGTGATAGAAAAAAGAATCCAGCCAACAAAGGAAGTAATATGAATAATAATAATTTATTAGTAAGTGGCTTGAATTAACTTCCTCTACATGATAAATACTACTTGCTGAAGTGAGTAAAGTAAATCTTGTGCATTTTTTATTACAGAAAAATCTGCTTTTGAAACTTTACTCCATGCTAGCCTATGTTGAAAAACCCGGCAACTTAGACATGGTATAAATGTCCGCATATATTTTTTCTGCTGCAGACATTTTATAATGTGATTTCCTATAATGCAGGATTAACACAGGGTTAAAAAAAACTCAGTTTTCTTTGAGTCTGTGTTGCTGTAATTTGCAGCAAATTTACCAAATGTTACACAATGTTTGAGAACATCGGGGAACATGCTTAAGTCTAACACTTCTGTCTTGAGGTGTCTCTACTCTTTGTATGCCACCCCTTTACTGGAGTAAGATTGCGACAAGTTTTATGACATTACAAAAAGTTACAATTGATAAATCTGACTTTTCAAAAAAGTTTGCATATGGGCTGAGCTTTTTTGTACAATCATAACTGTGAAGAAACAGCTATGTTTGGGTTTCCCTAAAGTTTTTTTTATCTACATTATTCCCTGTTTCAGCTGCACAGCTAAATGCATTTCACTAAGAAGCAGAGAATGAAACTGTGTGAAAGACTCTTTAAATCAGCTCAACAGGCTAATCATTCCCCCTTTCTCCCTTTTCAAAACTAGAAACACAAAATATTTCTACATTTTTGCAAAAAAAAATATCAAAAAAGCCTTAACTACTTTCTGAAGACAGAATTCAGCAATACTAGGCTTGATAAATTCTCCCGTCAGTTGCAACATTCTTGTAATTTCTCTGACAAAAAAAAAGAAAAGCAACATAAAACGAAGCAACAATTGTACTAAATGCTCTTTGTTCTAGAAACTCATCTGGTCTTGATTTGAGATGAGCAAATTATTCCGAATCTCCATTTTTTAAACACCAAATCGAACTCGAATCTTTTCTGGTTCGATTCGGATGAATCTTGTAAAACGGCGCCCAGCACATAAACAATCAATAGTGTTCTGTCACCACCAGGAAAGAGGTAATTGGAGTCAGTTGCGGCCAAGTAATAACCGCAGTTTGCGGTGGCAAAAAAGTCTCATTCAGGAGCCCATAATGTGGCCATATTTTAGCACCCATGTTACCACTCAATTTTGTTAAAAAAAAACAATGAGGTACAATGATAATTGCAAATGGCAAATATCATAGTTTTATAGCATAATTGCATTGAAAAGACTGGTGTTCAGGACACATATCTTATTCACAATGACCCACCACCAGCACCACTTTTTCTCATATGTGCAAATTTGTGAGTGTCTGAAAAGAGCCGGTGGGTGCTCTGAAATCTAACAATGTGCATATCTACAAATGAGTTCTGCTACTTATCTGCCCAGACAAGTGGTTCAAAAATGTAGCTCTGCCCCAAGTACAGTAAGAGCTGGAATATTAGTTATATGTTCCACAGAGCTTATATAACATTTACTGGTAATAGTAAAAATAGGAATCACGATAAACTACACAAACAAATCCAACCGCAAAAATAATCAAGGATGCATATTTTTTTAAATTCTGGTCAAAAGTCCCTTATTTTAAACGGGATGTGTCAACTGTATTTCTTTTAACTAATTAAAACTAAATCTGGAACTTTCTTTTTTCTATTTTTTATTGCATTTCCAGTGCAGGATTTTGGGGGCAGCCATCTTACCTGAGCATTCAGAGATGGACTTTACAGCATCCACCTGGAACATAAACACAATAAAGTGATGCTCATTGACTTTTATTTGAGCATTGTATTCCGAGCATTCACTGTGACCGGTGCAGAGGTCATTTTGAAAGGAGGGGGAGCATACAAGCTGCGTCCATTACCACTGCCAATGATGTGCCCTGTGTTATCTGTATACAGAGGTGTTATCTGTCATTGTACTCCTGCCTGTAATGATAATGAGATAAGAATTCATCTCCACAAAACAGGAGGTATTAAAGTATTATTAGAATTGGTGACCAGGGTGAAAATTGCAGGATTTTAGGATTTTTTATGGGGAATTAAAAATAGCATCACTAGAATAAAAAAAAAATATGTTTAACATTAAAATTTTATTTAAACAATAGGTTATTTTCCGACGACATATTCCTTTTAAAGGGGTACATTTATAGACAATGGCAACAGTTTTTAGTGTCCTGTAAAACTTACTATATTTAATAACAAGGCAAATGAATGTCCCTCTACTTTTGGAGCTCACAATAAAAGTCTATGTAAATGTATTTTCTTTTATTTTGACAGGTGATTCGAGGTGAGACGAGCTCAGATACAGATAATTGATCACTGGGGAGAATTGTCGGGGCACTGCGCTCTTCATTTTAACAAGGCAGATGATGGGCTGGGAATTAGAATGGAAAAACAATTGTTCTTCCCTGATTTTATCTGTTCTTACTCAGTGTCCGGCCATGTCCAGCATAGGCTGGAAGAAGGAATATTCAATGCTAATAACCTAACTTTGGTTGGGGAAACCGATAAACACTACTTATAGACCATTCAGCATCAGAAAGAGCTACTTTTTTATATGGCAGCTGAAGTTGCAAAGTATTAGTGCTTTATGGCACTGCTGAGTCCTGTGAGCTGCTGCACAGAGATAAGCAAATCAGTTCTTCAAATTTTTCAAACAAATTTTCAAATTTTTCTAACGAATCCGAGTTTTGTCTTAATAGATATGATGAGGGAGAGAGATAAACTGATAAAGGTGTAGCTAGTGTTATTTTTAGAGAAGTTTTAAAATTTTGATTCAACAGCTTCACCAAAGTTCGACAAGAAATTCGATTTGTTACAAATTAATTTATCAGGAATCGCTATTTCAGACAGAACGGATGTCAATTCAATGACATCCATCCTCCATTGAAGTGTAGGTTTTGCTCAGTGTGCTGCTATCCATTCTCTAGCTAAATGTCTTGTGAAACAAAGGGAATCTTAGTGTGCTGATGATTAATAGGCTTGCAGCCTTAATGCAGTTTTTCAAAAATCAAGTTTACCGGAATACCCCTTTAAATGTACATTATTAGACTTTTTTATAGTACTTGATGCCTTACTCTGTATTCTTTTGGTTAACCAGAAAGGGGAGGAATGTTTAGGTAGGTGATATACAGAACTTCCTTGAGCAATAGATCTTTGTAGGTTTCTTCTCTTCGATGAACACTAATGATTTATGGATAGCTCGATAGTAATGGTTGAGGTGCTAAAACATCATTAGCCTGTAATGTAGAGTGTTTACAGAGACTCTGATGTCTTTATTAGCAGACGTAATGATGAAGGCAATGTCCCGTAATAGACCTACAGTATATGTGGATGGATAATAATGGAAGGCAGGGACAGTGACTGCACATTAATTATCTATTGATGGTTGGGTGGTGAAAATCATTTCAGATGCAAGTCATGATGTGTCTTAGGTGAGGATCAATAGCAATTTCTTTCTTAAATGCAATTCACCTCTTCTCTTCCTTGCTGTGAGAAAAGAACTGAGTATAATTCAATAATGCAGAGAAATCATCAGTAAAAGAGATGCTGTCTGTATTATGTTCTATGATATGTCCTTTTTGATTGTTATATTTCCTCAATATATGAAATTTTGCTGATACAATTTTGCTGAATGCATCAAAGGGGTTAACCAATGAAAAGTATGGCTGTTGGGACCCTCAGCAGTCCTGAAAACAAGTGCCCCTGGTCCCCTCTTCAAATGAAGTGGTAGTGCACGTGTCAGTCCATTAACTTCTGTGGGGCTGATGAACAAAGTGCTCAAACTGTGGATAGGTGATATATAGCAAATAAATTTTGGGGGTAACCCTTATGCCTAAAATCATACAACCCCAATTACAAAAAAGTTGGCATAGCGACGTGTAAAATGTAATTAAAAAATGCAATGATTTGTAAATCTCGTAGAGCCATATTTTATTCACAATAGATCATAGAACACATATTAGATGGTGGAAGGGCGACATTTTACCATTTCATGAAAAGCAATTAACTCATTTAAAACTTGATGGCAGCAACATATCTCAGAAAAGTTGGGACAAGGACAACAAAAGGCTGACAAAGTAAGAGGTACTAACAAAGAACAGTTGGACTAGCAATTTGCAAGTCATATCACTGGTGAACCTCTGCCCATCTTTGCTTCTGAGAGACTCTCTAACATGCTCTTTTTATACCCAATCTGCAAAATCCTATGTCTATAAATTGTGGAACAATTTCAGAAAAATGTTCCTCAACATAAAATTGCAAAGACTTTGAATATCCCACAATCTACAGTTTATAATATCAAAAAAATCTGGCGAAATCTATTTGCATAAAGGACAAGGTCAATGGTCAATATTGGATGCTCGTGATCTATGAGTCCTCAGGTGGCACTGCATTAACAACAGGCATGATTCTGTACTGGAAATCACTGAATGGGCTCAGAATCACATTCAGAAATAATTGTCTGTGAACACAGTTCGTTGTGCAACCCACAAATACAAGTTAAGGCTATATCAGGCAAAGAAGATGATATATTTCAACATGATCTTCTCTAGGCCAAAGCTTATTTAAGATGGACTTAGGCAAAATAGAAAATTGTTCTGTGGTCAGATTAATCAAAATTTTTTCCAACCATGGAAGCTGTGTTCTGCTGACGCAAGAGGAGAGGAACCATCCAGCTTGTTATGGACGCACAGTTCAAAAGCCTGCATCTATGTTGGTGTGGGCTTGCATTTGGGCCTATGGCGGGGCAGCTTACACATTTAGAAAGGCACTATCAATGTTGAACAGTAGACAGATGTTTTAGAAGAACATATCAGTCCATCTAGACAATTTATCTTTTAGGGAAAACCTTGCATGTTTTAGCAAAACAATGCTGAAGAACCACACACTGCATACATCACAACAGCATAGCTTCACAAAAGAAGTGAAGAAGTGATGAGCTGGTGTGCTGGCAGTCCAGATCTTTCACCAACAGAAAACATTTGTCAGGTCATGAAATAAAAAATCTGGCAAAGAAGACCCAGGACTATTTAGCAGCTAAAATCCTACATCAGACAAGAAAGAGACAACTTTCCTCTCCCAAAACTCCAACAATTGGTCTCCTTACTTCCCCAGACTTTACAGACTGTTGTTAAAAGAAGAGGAAACTACATAATAGTAGACATGGTCCTTTCCCAACTTTTTTGAGATACGTTGTCATCAAGTTCTAAATTAGTTAATTCTTTTCATGAAATGGTAAAACATCTCACTTTCAAAATGTTCTATGATCTATTGTGAATAAAATATGATCCTATGAGAATATAAAATCATTGCATTCTGTTTTTATTTACATTTTATACATAAACCAAATATTTTTTTCATGAAAATAATTTAAACATTTTTAATTTTTTTTTATCTTTTCAAATTAAATGACCTATAAAAAATAACCAAAAGAAATTAAAAAATGAAAACATTTTATATGAATTATTTTACTAAAATTTGATCACGTGCTACCAATTACCAAATCATGCCCAGCAAGTGAAATGCATCTCACTGTGCATTATCATTACCAGGGCTCATCAGATACATGTCACAAAACCACGATTGCAATTTACATTCAATAAAGATTATAAACCTTTCCAATAACATTTCCTAAAAACTCTGAGATCTAAATTGTATATTTAGGTTATATTAAATCATATTCAATCTTTTTAGTGTGGTCGATAAAAGAATTCTATGAATTCACTATTCTCCATAACATTTTACAGCCATCTCAAAGGGATACATTAGCTTTTCTGCAGACTAAAACGCATTGTTGGGCTAAGACATTTAGAAAGGTTCTCCATGGATCTATCGAGTAAAGTAAGCCAGCCTTATTTCAGTGAAAGGGGATGTGATGTATATCCCAAGTCTTCCAATTCTTCTGATGTCTTTTAAAGGGGCCTTTAGGCAAAGTTCCTTGTTGCACCCTAGGTCTCTCTGAATAATAAATTCACACTCCCTGTTGAAACAAATTTCTATTCATAATTAGAGATGAGTGAATCAATTCAGCATGGATCGAATTCACTACAAATTTCCCAAATCCAAAACTTTTGGGATTCATCCTACACTAATCGTTCAAAATGGTGGCCACAACATTCAGAGGTCAGAAGACAGAGATAACATCATCTCCCACCAAAAAGGGTTCATTTTCAAACTGTTTTTAATTTAAAAAGAAAATCGGACAGTGCAGTGTTTGTTACCACCGGCTACCCACCGTTTACCCACAGCTATATATGCCATCGTCACTTTGACTTTAGTGATCACAGTAAGTAGAGAAAGCGCTGTCGGCACTGCTGCACATCAAACCACTCTAAACAACTTGGAATTCAGCTGGAGATTCGTTCCTGCGTATCAGCAATGTGGTGCGGTGGTTCTATGCTGTATAAGAAGTATATGGAAATCTTCATAGAAAAAATGCAGAGAAGCGGCACTCACCCGTTTCTTAAAAGAAAGTCCACTGGACTTTCTTTCAAGAAACGGGTGAGTGCCGCTTCTCTGCATTTTTTCTATGTGGATTTCCATTGACTTTAGTGATGGTCTTAACGTTAAAATTCTTGAAAGGGGTTGGATGGAGTCCTAGGACACAGGACATATACAACTTATTAGGGACATTGGGGCCCTTTCGATTCCGGCCAAAGTTATAGAATCAAATCTGACAATCAACTTGACCAAATCTGAGCCAAATGTCTATTTATAATAATGGATAAGGACCTCAGCTTTTTAATGTCTACTTACAGGAAGTGCTGTACATGTGTATATAAGTAGTGAATAAAGACTATAGGACCATCTTAAACTGCATTAACTACTATCCACTCTTGGCCCAGAGAAGCAGGTGGCTTTCCCCACAGGACCACCTATAGGCATATGACTTTTGTGTCTAATGGGAAATATGACCATACATTTGCAGATTCATATCCCCTGACATCTTAGTATTCTGCAGTAAGCTAAGGCTTAGGCTACTAGGGTCATGATTTCTGTCCTTGGTTTTACATGTGAGTGCAGATAAACCTGTTGTATTATCTGCTAGTCAGCATGATACCACTTTCAGGGTGATATCAAACACAGCGTTTTCCATTAAGTTTTTTCCTTGCCCCAAAATGCTGCCGTTGCATTAAAGTCTACAGTAAAACACAGTGCAAACAGTGGTGGAGGTGTGGATTCGCAGGAAAGGGGTGTGGTCTGTGCTTCAGAATTTCTATCATAAACTAAGCCTGCAAATAGGTGGTGTAACCTGTGACTAGACAGTCTATAGGGGCATCTGATTTGTCACCCATCATTAGCCACTCTGCAAAATGGAACAGTTAGACTCTTTTAAGTCTCTTTTTACGATTGTAGTAGTAAATGTGGACCATTGTGTTTTGGTTTGTGAAGTTTTAGTTTATGGCATTATGGTATGTTTTTTGCGGGGTGTCTGCTGTTTTTGTTTCTGTTTTTTTTTTATGGCAGCATGATCTGGGAATGTAATTTTTTCTACTATTTCACATAGAACTCTCTATAGGACTGGACTGGATAAAAGCCATAAAAAGCATATTATAAATGTAATAAATAAATAACACCACCAATATCACTTGCAAAAACACAATGAAAAGCACTTGAACTTCATAAAACAAAATGCTGAAAAAGTGTGCCACACAAGAAACCCTACTTGGTCCTTAGGGCCTATATCCCCATTCAGACACACCTTTCTGGTATATTTGCATGAGCAACCAGGTCCTTCACCTTCAGTTACATGGGCAGAGCTGCTGAGGTCATCTACCACTTTAAAATGAGGCATAATTAAAATCCTAAGAATAGAATGATAACGTCATATCTGCTTTATGTGTATGCATTTCATATATTGAATATACCAAACACTTTTGAAGACATTGCTGTAGCAAAAGATGTGTGTTAATCATCACTCATCATTTACGGGTGGTGAAAGTGACTTCTGCAGACTGAGTGTATAAATCCTGGAAGCCCCTGAACAGGTATTTATTATAGCACTTAGCTCCATCTTTTTGTTTCTCCCTTTCCAGTCATTGGAGATTACCCATATATCATAATACCGCACTGACATCCTTCATCGTTATAACATTGCCTTGTTGTCACCCTCTACATTTTCTAGTAGCAGAACTAATTAAAGTAGATTATTTGTATTAAAAGAAGAAACTTGTCTTTTTGCCAACAAGGAATGTAAGGCAATCCCCTCGTGTGTAATGTCTATAAGTAGCGATGAAATTAGTCCTCTGAGCCTGGGATTATACTGATGAATTTTGTTGGTTGAGTTACTTTCAACTAATGTTCATCATTTCGAAAGGGTAATTTCACCTTGCAGATTTACCTGGCAATGGTGCCATTTACAAATGCTAATTGTTGATAAGGCCTTCATTAAAGGAACCATGATCCCAAAAATAAAGCTTGATAATGTGTTGTAGTACCTGACACATCTCTACTGGCCTATTTTTATTCTGGACACTTTGCTGGTTGTATCCCCAAAGCACTCATATTTTTCACTTTCAATACTCCATGTCCCCAGGGTATATACTTTTGCAACTATTATTCCACTCAGCAAGACAAACTGGATGCCTAGGCTCTATGGTGACTTTTGGTTGCCTTGAGTTAGGACGTGACTCTCATGTCAATATGTCTCATCTTAATAGTATTGCAGCTCAGCTCTTTTGAAGTGAATGGGACTGGTCTGCAATACCACAAACAACCAATGGACAGGGTTGGTGCTATTATTTGGGGGGAAAAGGAGCCCTGTTTTTTAACCCAATAAAATTCTTTAAAGCTTCCATTTGATGACATCTAAGAAATGTGTAGTTTCTTAATTAACATAGTTTGTAAGGCTGAAAAAAAAGACATCCATCCATAACCTTGATAGACTTTTGATCATGGCATACACTACAGAGTCAACCAAATGTTATCTTCTTGTCTTCTTTCTTATCTTAGATGAAGTATTGTGGTGTGGATGCACATTATATACAGCTAAATATGCAACTCCAAAATTTGTGCATAATAAATACTATGTTAGCAACCACTGAATAAAAAATGTACTATATTTTAATTGGAGGGACTATCATATCTTTTACATGGTTAAAACAAGGTGCTGAATCTCCTTAAGGCCTCATGCATATGGCCGTTGCCCAGCCATGCCCGTATTGCGGCCCACAAACATTCACGAGTGGGTCCTCAATCCGGGAGATACAGTGTGGTGCAGAACGGAGGCACAGATCGGAAGCCGATGCAAGCACTACGGAATGCTCCCATGGGTTTTCTGTCTGTGTCTCACATTTCGGCCATGCTAACCCTGCCTTCTGAGGTGCTGGCTGTGCCCCAGCTGCGTTGGCGACTTTTTCCTCCTCCTGTGTTTTTGCCTTTGCTTCCACTGAGGCCCCGGTGTCAGGTGGGAATGCCATCAGCAGCGCGTCTACCAACGTGCAGAATATATTTCCCAGTCAGGTATGCAGTGCACGGGTAGTTTGAAAGCAAAAAGGGGTACAGATCCCCCAGCCAGCAATATCAACACCGCCGAATTTATAGAATATATTTCACAATCAGGTATGCAATGCAGGGGTAGTTTGAAAGAAAAAAGGGGTACAGATCACCCAGCCAGCAATATTAACACAGCGGAATTTATTGAATATATTTCCCAATCAGGTATGCAGTGCATGGGTAGTTTGAAAGAAAAAAGGGGTACAGATCACCCCGCAATCTAAACGGCGCCGAATTTACAGAATATATTTCCCTGTCAGGTATGCAGTGCAGCGGTAGTTTGAAAGAAAAAAGGGGTACAGATCACCTAGAAATCTAAACGCCGCCAAATTTACAGCATATATTTCCCAGTCTGGTATGCAGTGCAGCAGGAACATACCCTCCAAGCCACTTGTGAATGACAGCCTGATAACTGTGGAAATGTCCCCCCAGAATCAGATTGATTTACTGAATTGATTTTCCTGTCAGATACACAGCACAGGCTGCAGGAGTACTTGACCGCCAAAAAGTAAATTTGTCCCCCCAGAATCTAACAGATGGATTTACTGAATTGATTTCCCTGTCAGATATGCAGTGCCGGTATCATAAAGAGAAAAAATTGCTTTAGGTCACACAAATATGTGAAAGACAAATTTAATAGAATTATTTTCACTGTTAGGTATGCAGTGCAGCAGGAACACACCCTTCAAGCCACTTGTGAATGACAGCCTGATAACCGTGGAAATGTCCACCCCAGAATATAACAGATTGATTTACTGAATTGATTTCCCTGTCAGATACACAGCGCAGGTCGCAGGGGTACTTGACCGCCAAAAAAGTAAATTTCCCCCCCCCCCAGAATCTAACAGATGGATTTACTGAATTGATTTCACTGTCAGGTATGCAGTGTAGGCCGCAGGGGTACTTGACTGCCAAAAAAAGTGAATTTGTCCCCCCAGAATCTAACAGATGGATTTACTGAATTGATTTTACTGTCAAATATGCAGCACAGGGGTACTTTACAGAAAAAAATATGTGAATATTTCACCCCCTGGGGCCCTGAACTCAAAGATGGATTACCTATATTATTTTTCCTTCCCCTGGCACATATGCAGTGCAGGTGCACTTAAAAAATGGGTACATGTCGCCCACTGAACTATAAGAACAGGATTAAATTATTGTCCCTGGCACATATGCCGCCACATATGTCCACCGGCGCCCGCCTAATTAACAGAGGGATTAAAACTTATTTTTCTGTGTCAATGGGCTCAGGGCAGGGTACAAAAATGTTGCATTGCACCCACTAAAAACAATAGCTGTAGATCGCAGACTTAACACCAAGCTCTGATATCAGATTCTTTCCTAATCTCTCCCTCACAGCAGCAGCATCCTATCTCTACACTAGTAAGAGCTGACGTGACGTGCGGCACTACGTGACTCCAGCTTATATAGAGGCTGGGTCACATGCTGCACTGGCGAATCACAGCCATGCCATTAGTAGGCATGGCTGTGATTGCTTCTAAGGGCACACATCTTAAATGCTTGTTGATTTGCTGCCCTGCAGCCTTTCAACAAGCTTTATTAAATGGCAGAACACCAAACTCGAACTTTTACGGAAAAGTTCAGGTTCGGGTTCGGGTACAAAAAACCCTAAAGTCCGGTGCGAACCCTAACTTTATAGTTCGGGTTCGCTCAACACTATTTTCAATAAAGACTTTAACTTTAGTTTTGCAGTTGCAGAATCAATGTAAAGCTGTCCATAGCCTTTAAAAATACTCATCACTTACTCCTTCACTGTTTCTAGCTCTGCAGCTCTGATCCTCACTTCCGATTTCTGTTTACAGGCATAACTGTATATAGCACATGATCACAACAGCCAAACACTCTTTTCTATGATCTCATGTCATATACAAGGGGGTGTCAATTCTCAGCCCATAGTAATTTGGTCATCCAGCTGTTAGAGTTCTCCCTTAGGAGAAATTACTTTCTTTTTGGGGGGAAGTTCTTCCACCAGCTCAGGGGGGCGGCGATGGGGAGTCCTTGTGCCCCATCGTACGCTAACCTCCTCCTGGGCTGATGGGAGGACACTATGGTCTTTGGAGACTCCTCCCCAATGGAAACTGATCGCATCCAGCTGTGGGCACGCTACATCGACGACGTGTTCGTCATCTGGAGAGGTGATGTAGCGTCGTTCACAGCTTGGGCGAACCGCCTGAACGACAAAAGAATAGGTTTATGGTTTACCTCAGAGAGTCATTCTACTAATTTACCATTCCTGGATATCAGGATTACTAAAATGGTATATTAGATACATCAATCTTTAGGAAACCAAGCTCTACTAACTCCCTGCTGAGATGGGAGAGCCATCACCCTTTCGCCCTAAAGAAGGGGATCCCTCGTGGTCAATATTTGAGACTTCGGCGTAATTGTTCACGACAAAGTGACTTTAAAGATCAAGCCGCTGACCTGAGGGATCGTTTTCTTGAACAGGGTTACCCGCTAAATACTCTTAAACCCGCCTACCAGGCAGCTTTAGCCAGGGATTGCCATACCCTCCTGGTACCAGAAATACGGACAGAGACGGGTACGTGTACGTGTACCCAGGAACAAAGAGGAGGCATTATTCGGTTGATTAGCACCTTCAATGGGGCGTCCGGCGCAGTGAAGGAAATAATCTCTCGGCACTGGCACATTCTTAAAATGGATGCCGACATCTCAAGGGTAATTTCAACAAACCCAAATATTACTTATAGAAGGGGAAGGAGTATACGGGACAGGCTTGTAAAGAGTCATTTTGTGGCCCCGACGACCACTGGCACTTGGCTGGATGTAGAGTTTCCGGGTGATCATCACTGTGGCCACTGCACGTACTGTAAATTTATGGTGCGTAGCAAAACATTCAAGAGCTCTAACACCGGAAAAGTGTACACTATTCGCAATTTTATCAATTGCAAATCTGTAGGAGTTATCTACAAAATTACCTGCCAATGTGGCACTGAGTATGTGGGTAAAACCACTAGAGAACTCAGAAGACGAATTGGCGAGCATATCGGAGATGTGCTTAACTCACGTGACACTCCGATTGCTCGTCATGTTAAAGCAGAACATGCAGGTCGGGTTGAATGCCTTTCGTTTTCAGGTATGGAATTGATTAAACCTACGATCAGGAGGGGTGATTGGGATCAGAAACTAATAAAGGCGGAGAGTAGATGGATTTATTATCTGAGGACTGTGTATCCAGGTGGTTTGAACGAACAGCAAAATGTTGGGTGTTTCATTTAGACCCTTTTAGGCCTTTTCCAATCAGCCAGGAAATAAATTTTCTTTAAATATGAATTTTTTCATCATAGGCGCTGTTGGTTAGGGGTTCAGGCAGAACAACATAGTAATTTCCTATTGAGCCTTGGGGTCTGGTCACACCCAGCGTTTTAGATTACGGTTATAATCCGACATAGTTGGTGTAAATGAGACTAGCCCGTGCGTATTGACATGAGTCATTTTTTGTATAAAAGAATGACATATCCCCTATGTATCATTTGGGTCCGCCGGTACTTTTAAATTCATGACCGGGTCACTTTTGGACACCAATTGTATGATCGACCCATCGTTGTAGTGGGCATTAATTGGATGACCGACCCATTGATCTAGTGGTTCGGTCCAGGTACATGCGATTGTGCGTTTTTCTTATGTATTAAAAATTCGATTCGGCCTTATGTTAAGCTTGAGGTGATTAGCTATTATACCCGTGCTACAGTTCCAGACAGCGCGGAACTGTTTGTAGTGGAAGGATTGTAGCTGGGTTGCCTAGACGACCTGGGACGCTTCTGCTATATTGAGCTACGTGCGGCCGTTTTTACCTTGGTGGCCTCCCTCTTCCGGCTGACGTCTGGATACGCTGGCTGGCTTGCGTTCCAGCGCGAGTGACCGGCGGCAGGCGGAAGGGGAGGGGCCATGCTTCAGGCCGGGATACAGGTGGCTATTTAAACTGGGCGAGGTGGGACTTCCTCCTCTCCCAGCATCTGGAGCAGTGTGACCGCGATTCTGCGGCGTCTGGTTACGGGAGTGAGAGGGACATTTTCCTCCTCCCAGTGTGTGGACCACTGTCCTACAGGCACTTTACCGCTGATACTCATGTCATATACCACTGAGGCCAGTGATTGCCTGCAGTGGTCACATGCCATACACAGCTACACTGCTACAGCCAAAACCAGAGGTGAGGACTGGAGCTGCGGTGCTGGAAACAGTGGGAAACTAAGTGGAAAGTGGTCTTTTATTATTTTATCACTTTTGGGAACATTGGGGAGGGCTCTTATAACTAAGACAGTGCCCTCAATTTCCTACTGATATGGACTGGTTGTATACTAAATAAGAAGTTTGGCTGGCCAAGTTTATTTCCTGGAGAACCAGTCCAGCATTCATTTATTCATAATAATTGAACTTATTTGAGCCAGAAATCAGAAAATGTGAATTATTTAAACTTGCTCAATGCTATCAATTGTTTAAGATAACAGAATTGACTGATGCCTGTCCTCTTTATGTAGCTGGATGACGACTTTCACCCTTGCTGAAGATTTTTAGAATACTACATTTACCACAAGTCCTCAAGTTGAGGGATATATTTAGCATATGATATTTCAAGCTAATGGTTATATCCACCTTTGAAAAATATTTTTTTCATTGCTTTAGCGCATCCAAAAGAAATATAAAATTTGCATTTTAAGTTATTCTAGAGTTTTGTGTCTATAGATCAGGGGTGCACAACCTGCGGCCCGGGGGCCACATGCGGCCCTCGATACCATTCTGTGCAGCCCCCAAACATCTGGTAAAAGACATGTAGGTCTATGTTTTATTGCTTCTTACATGTATCTTTCATGTATTCTCCTATTAGATGGGAGTCCTAGAGCTGTAACTAGACATTTATGGTATATACTGTATGTTCAATATGCCAAAAATACAGTATTTCAGTTGGTAATACCCCTTTAAGTTTTATTTTCGGCCCTTGGAATTGGTTCAGGCTGACAATGTGGCCCCCAACCAGAAAAGGTTGTGCACCCCTGCTATAGATTCTATGTAGACATATGTGTCTCCATGGTTCCAAACAAACCATGAAAATGTTGGTCCAACAGTCATGCTACCTTCTCTCCTGGAAGTCCCCTACTTTATGAGGCAAGTTTTACACTAGCATTAAATGTCTGGATCTGGAGTTGCGGGACGCTACCTGACAATGGAAGCTTCTGGCAATGCTGGAATCCAGAGAGATCCAGATCTAAAATCGCTGACGGATCTAAAATCCCTAGTGTGAAACTAATCTATCCACTGAATGTAATTTAGCAAGATGAATGGGACAGAATAAAGTATGCCTGCAATATCAGACTACACAGAGGTTTTGTTTGTTGTTTGCCACATCAGACTACACAGGGGTTTTGTTTGTAGTCTGTAACCATGGAGACACATTGTGCTGCATAGTAAATATGTAAAGACAAAGGTAGAGTATTTTTCTCAAGATTATTTGCAAACCTGTTTAATTTTTAAATTTTTCCTGCGTGGGAACAATGAGAACGTTTTTAAAGGAGAACAACTTTTAACAATTGATATGTTTAGACAATGCAAAGTGTTTCAAATAGGCACATAGCAGCCCTGCATTTTTAGCAGGCATTCATAAATAATAACTGCAATGGTTCGAACTAGTGTTGAGCGAATCAAAATGAAAAAAAAATTTTACTTTGGACTTCGATCTGAATTTAAGGAAATTTTAATTTGCCATGAAGCTTAATTTCCTCATGCTTTATGGTAACGAATCAATTTTTCCTGAAATGGCGGTAAAAAAAAAGCATACTCACCCCATCCATTTGCTTGCGGAGAGGCCATTTAGATTGAAGAAACCGCGTAATGATGAAACTAGTGATGACATCAACACGTGAAATTTTGCGTGGTTTCTTCAATAAACATGGCCTCTCTGCGAGCAAATGGATGAAGTGCGTATTTTTTTTTTTTTACCACTGATTAACCCCTGAAAGACCTTAATGTTAATGTCAGGTGCGGCAATCAGCAATGAATGCGACATCTGAGGGGTTCAATTACAACAATCGAATGCATTTTGTGACAAAGTAATTCATAACAAATCAAATTTCTTTGTGAAATTTGGCAAAGCAGACAATTTGAATTTTTGATAACATCGCTCATCTCTAATTCATCTAGTATCTGAAAATTTTATTGCATTAATTTCATTTAATATTTTACTGCATTATGTCGATACTGAATCCTGACTTGGCAGACCTGGAATCCAATTTTTTATTTTTAGCCCGAGGAGCGTGCTTTTGTCACCCAAGCAACAAAATTGTGCAGCAAAAGGTTGCGGTCGCAGGCCCTCTCCATAAGATAAGGGCCCTCCATAAACCTTTCCCGGTCCCTCCAGGCCAAAAGGCATCTACAAGGGACCGAGACAAAAAGGCAACCCCCAGCCGAAGCCGGGAGTATGCCAATCTTTGCTCCGGCCTCCACCTAGACTGCCACCTCAGGTGTTGGCACAGAATTCAACAATATTGGGTCTTGCATGGGGTTGAGGAACTAGATGGCCACACACACACACACCCCTAGACCTCAGTGGGGTGACCCATAAGAGTGCTGCAACCCTGAAAATCCTTGTGACAAACAAACATGGAAAGTGAACACACGACGGACAGAAAAAATAAATAAGTGAATGTGTGCTGAAGGTCAGCCCAGACATCCAGCCATAATTATAAAAATTGTGTGCAAATGTGCCGTCACTCAGTGAGATCCCACCCCCAATGAGTTCAGGCACCGCAGGGAAAACGCTCCTGGGGCACTTTTGCACTTCGGGCTTTCAATCACATCTCAGTCCCTGGCTTCAATCCAGCGATCCTTTGGTCACCTGGCATAGTGCATTAATGGACCAAGCCGTACACCCTAGGGACGACCGTGTGGTTCTCTGCTCTCATCCTGGTGGTCCAGACTAAACCACCAGGATAAGAACAGATACTAAACTTGATCTTAGACAAAAGGCCAAGAAGGGAATCCAATACTGTAAGATTCTTATATTTTCATTTCCTTGGTGCCTTCTCTCAGCCAACCAAGCAATTTGACACCATCCTATTGTAAAATCCACATGACATGAGGCGCTGGTTGAAGAAAAGGAGTAAATTCAAATTGAAAATTTAACCCAATCACTTTGATACATTAGAAAATATGTTTATCCTAACAGGTCGATAAGAGGACGGTGTACAAAAGAAAACTGTTTTAATGAGCCTTGCCTCAGTGCAGGTGGCCTTTTGCTTTTATGCAATAAGTACATAAAACCTGTACATGTTCTGTGTTAAAACAGAACACTTTGAAAGAAACTGTGAAATTTAACACTTTTTTTTTAACCTGCAAGAGTGATAAGACAAGGATACTGAACCAGCAGGGAGGCCAGTGCATTGTAATGAGCCACTTCCCACTCGCAGCTGAATTGCTGCTCTCTGTTTGAGATGAATACAAATTGTTCTGGCTTCTCACTGGTCAATTATTTTCTTTGAAGTAAAAGGGAGGGGTTATTGATCATAATAAGGTCCTCCAAATGAATGGATGGGGCTGATTTTGAGTGCACTTTAAATGGGGGTCTTTGAAAATTATCACAATGATGTTTGCAAAGTAAGTCTCATAAAAGAAGATCCAAAAACACACACACACACACACACAGAAAAAAAAGGAAACAAAATATATAAAACAAAATTACTCCTAAAAAGATATCTGGAAAGATAAAATGGCGTTTGTCTGGCCTATTTGCCAATTATATAGCATTAGACGGGTTAGTAATTTAGTAGTAATTTAGTACATACAATACTGCTTTGCTGCAAGAGCTGCTTGTTTAAAGTGATAATAGCCATGTCTTGTGAATGCAGTAAGCTGGTGGCTATACACTGTAGATATCATTCTGATAGCTATCTCTCACAATCCCCCTTCCGTATATTATTGTACTCTTGGCTCTGCCGAGCTTGCATGTGTCCTAAATAAGGGGAGTAAGAGCTGCCAGGTACTTCTCGCAGTGATATCCCCTAAGATCAAAGGGATTGATTCCCCTGACATTTGCCACCACACCCCCATACACATTAAATGTTTGACTGGTCCCACCAAAATGAGAAGGTTCAGCAAACATTAATCTAGTTTGAATAGTCACTTTAAGCCACAAGCAATAGGGAACAAGCAGTTAGGACCAGGCTCTGATTGGCCACAGGGGTACAGATGACCCCCCTAAGCAAAGTGGGGCCCTAGTCACCCACCTCCTGCACAAGTGGCACATGGCATAGTATAGTTACTGTACTAGATATAGATAGACATCATACAGCACCTCAACCAGCCTGTGTTCATATAAGATACTGGGTAAATATTTTAAGAAACTCCACAGTTTATTATTATGGACCCGATCTGGTGGCTGAGATGACTTCTAGGTACAGAGGCCGCCAGCTACAGCTAGTATCTTCTTTTCCCAGGGACTCACCTTCTCAAATTCACTGTGGGGATCCCCATAATCAATCACCTTGTAGCATCTTGCTGCTGCCTGCTGTTGTGTGAACAGGTAATATTTGAATGTATCTGTACGGTGGCCCCTGAAAATAAATGTTACTGGTGGGCCCTAGGCACCCCAGTCCGTTAGGACAATGCACTAAACTTCATATAGTATTCTCTATTTAAAGCAAGCTGTAACTCATGTCCAATTGTAAGACTGAGTGATGTAGATGGACTTAGAAATCCTTACATATAACAATCGTGTAGGCACAGCACCTTGATATCCACCATTAAATATCGTGCACATGAATCATATAGTGTCTGTAATACAGCATGAAATGGGCATTCCGCTGTGTAATAGAGGGTATGTGATGCTGCAATATGTGCCCATGTGGGCATCATATTGCAGCCTATTTGAGGTTTGAAGGTTGCCATACACAATAAGGTAAAGTTGATCAAAATGGCCAATTTCAATCAAAACGTTTTGCGGATAGTGGTTTGTGGTCTGCAAAATGAACATGGTTGTTTCAATAGCCCCTAATGGTCATTCTGGGTGTTACCAGTTAGGGGTGGGTCCATGCACAGTCAGACACTGGCAGCACTGATTGGGGAGTGTCAGACTGTGCAGGGACACACTCCCAACACTCAGATGGAACTTTATTACAGAGAAATGGCATAATTGAGAGTCATAGGAGCAGGGCCGGCGCGTCCTATAAGCGGACTAGGCCGCCGCGTAGAGCGCCCCTTGGCAAGGGGCGCTGCTAGGAGCGCCGGCCCTGCCTCATGCTGCAGCCGCCCGAGCGCTCTGTATAGAGCCTCAGGCGGCTGCAGCACTGCCCGGGCTGGTGCGTCCATGAGGGCGCACCGCCCGGGCACAGCAAGAGGAAAGGAGCTGACAGGAGGGAAGCGCTCAGCGCTCCCTCCTGTCAGTCCATGCATGCGGCCGAGCTCTTTATGGCCGCGGGTACAGGAGCATGTGTCTCCTGTACCTGGCCGGACTGACATGAAGTGCGCACACAGTGTGCACTTCCTGTCAATCCGTCAGGAGTACAGGAATCTAAAGCTCCTGTACCCGTGGACCATAAAGCGCTCGGCCACGCTACATTACAGGTGGGGAGAGAGGGGGAGAAGAATGACAAGAGGGGGGAGAAGAATGACAAGAGGGGGAGAAGAATGACAAGAGGGGGAGAAGCATGACAAGAGGGGGGGAGAAGAATGACAAGAGGGGGGGAGAAGAATGACAAGAGGGGGGGAGAAGAATGACAAGAGGGGAGGAAGCATGACAAGAGGGGAGGAAGCATGACAAGAGGGGGGGAGAAGAATGACAAGAGGGGAGGAAGAATGACAGGGGGGGGGGGAATGACAAAGGAGGAGGGGTGAAGATTGACGGGGGGGGGGGAGAATGATAAGGGGGGGGGGGGCGGCAAACTTTTCTTTTGCCTAGGGCGGCAAAAATCCTTGCACCGGCCCTGCATAGGAGTAGATGATCCATAAATGTTACTACATGGGGAATGCAAAAAAAAAAAAAGTTAAAGGCTATTTACTCCTTTGGTGGCAATTTTTTATTAATTCATTGTACTTATTTTGCGCAAAAAAAATCATTTCTTTCAATTGGTCTTTATTAGAAATATGCAGTCCTTTTTTTCTGTACATAGCTGAGATGCTGTAGTAGCAGCCTGTGGATTTTCTATCTTTTCCGTCACCCGGGGAGCTGACAGGCTCTTTATCTCTGCTCTCTGACATTCTAAACACTCATTATAGCTCAATCCTTATCTTACTGATAAGAATGTGGCTTAAATAAGTGTTTATGACCTCTTAGTAGTTTAGGGATAAGGGCTATTAGATGGCCTGCACAAAGTGAAATTACCAGTCTTACAGCTAGAAAAACAGTTAACCCTTTGTGACAGAATGGCTTAATATTTTTAATAATGGCCAATTGAAAATATGATTTTTAACCAAAAATGAGTAAAATGAAATCATAACCAAAAATGCATCCAAAGTCGTACATAGCCTTTAAAGCCAGAATTTTATAATGTTATTGGATGGTTGTGTAAAGGGTAAAAGTGGATTTAGAGCCATGTAAAATAAATATCCAACCTGCATTGTGATTAAACAAATATGCTCATTTTACTGTCCGATTCAGTATTATTACCCACTTCACAATTTACCATGATATTAAGTGCCACCCACCAAACTCATTACCATCCTAGAACACCATAGTGTTAGGTGGCTAATCTCTCAGGTAGTGCAGGAGTCTCCTCGTACATCCTGCAAATTACCCCTTGATGAACTTTAACAGTATGTGGCATTGGGATACTGGCTCATCAAATTCAGCCCCAGTGTCCAAACACACATTGAGGGGATGATGCTGCAAATGAGCTGTGGTCTTCAAAAAGGGATGCTAATGCAAGGAAACATTTGGGGAGTGTGTGTCACATTCTCTTACCTGCTAGAAGACTTATAACTTATAAAAGTTGGCAAGTAGGATTACAGTATTACTGTAGGTGGTGCATGTGCTGTGTTATTCCTACAGTGTCTGCTATGAATTTTTTTCGTGACTATGCTTTTTTTCCCCCTTCTATAGATCCCTCACGGACTGAGAAGAAAGAGAGCAAATGTCCAACCCCTGGCTGTGATGGCACAGGTCATGTGACTGGCTTATATCCCCACCATCGGAGTTTATCAGGTTGCCCACACAAAGACAGGGTACCTCCAGAAAGTAAGTAGGTGTTATATGCATTTAATGATGAGATAACTATGTGTATTTTAAATTGTGGATTTGTGGATTTGTCAAATTACACTGACCTAAAATAAAAAAATAAAAAAAATGAAAAGGATATTTTTTAAAAAGTGTAGACATTTGCACTGTGAATGAAGACATCTGTTTTCTGGTGTCAGATAACATTGCTATATGGTTTATAATGAATCTGTCAGGGAGCCCAATCTATCTTAGAATTTCCTTTTGTAGTGTCATAGTTATGAGTAGTGTTGAGCGAATCGAAAGCCAAGCGAATTTCAGGAAAAATTTTATTCGCTGCGAAGGCAAATTTCCTTGCACAAATTTCCTTGTTACAAATCTATTTTTCCTGAAATGGCAGTAAAAAAAAAATACATACTTCACTTGCTCGCGGAGAGGCCGTCGTGGCCATCTTGATTGAAGATACCGCAAGAGATCTTGCATGGAGTAATATGTAATGTTCCCAAGTCAGCATGCTGGCCGGGCATGGTGACGTCGTCAGTGATAACATCACCAAACCTGGTCAGCATGATGACGTGTCGACATCATCACATCATCACGCAAGATTTCGTGTGGTGTCTTCAATCAACATGGCCGCAACCGCCTCTCTGGGAGCAAATTTTTAAGGTGATTTAACCTGATTAACCCCTGAAAGGCCTCAATTGTAGCATCCAATGCTGGGATCAGCAATTAACGTGGCATCTGAGGGGTTCAATGAGGAGGATAGGGGCCGCACGATCTCCTTTCCCCCTCATTGTGCCCGTTACATACAAAGGAATGCGCTTTGTGATGAAGTAATTCGTCACAAATCGAATTTCTTTGTGAAATTCGGTGAATCAAACTTTTTTATAACTTCACTCACCACTGAGTATATAATTTTCCTAATGTTTCCTCTAATACATGTTGTTACCTTGTCTTTCTGCGAGTGCAGAAGACCTAAGGTTTCTAGGTATAAACAAAAGTTCAGCAGGTTGGCCTTTAGGTCCCTGAGTTTCAGAACGCAAGAGCAAACCAGAAATATTACACATTAACCTTGCCATTTTACAAGGAGGAATGATAATGTGTTTGGAACCTGTACAGAAATGAATGACAATCCTAGAAAAGAACAAGGCCTATCTAGCCTGTCTGGGGTTAAGCTCCTAAGCAGATTCTATATATAAGTGATTTTATGGTATGTATAGACAATAACCATAAACCTGACTCCCTTGATCTAATCATCAGTTTTCAAAAGCCCATTTAACGACCAACAACTCAAATTTCTATGACATAGTTCAAATCTTCAGCAAAAAATTTCCAGGAGAAGAAGACACCTGGGTGTAAGTTATGGTCCACAGGAAAAGTACAGCACCTACTTCCACATGAGAGGCATCTACCTCAACAATAATCTGTAGATAAACATGATGGATGTCTCATGATAGGATCAGAAAATAATAACGCATTGACGATTGAACATTCCTTGAGGACTTCTGGAGACAAATCTTCTAGATAGACCCCTTTCTTAGTTAAGAAAATAAAGATGCATAAGGAGGCCTCTGAACTCTGCCCCAATGGCAAAATCAGAAGGTTTGATTTAATTGCCCTTTTTAGTGGTAAGATAAGTGGCTCCCGGAGGAGTCTGGCAGTAGTTTACTTCCCTCTCCCCATTCACCACATATGTATGTTTAGCCAAGTCGAGAATGCTTATACATTATATGGAAGGATTGGAAGAAATAGCTGTTGGCAGAACGAGTGCTTAACCATCAGCTGGCAGTTTTAGGGCTGAAACAGGAGACACTACGGAGGAAAAAGATCTTATGAATCTCCTATAGCAATTGACAAATCCCAAAAATGTCTACATAATCTTGAGATTATTAAGAAGTGCCCAAATTCTGGATGGCCTGGCCTGCAGTTAAAACTTCTAGAGAAAATTATGTAACCCAAAAGGTGACACTCTCTACCTCTAACTCACTCTCTTTAATCTTAGGTTATGTTCACATCTGTGTTCTAAAATCCGACAGACTGCACCATCGAAGGCACAGCCTGCCTGAGTTTATTGTATCCAATATAGCCGGATAATGCAGTGAACTGCTGGATGCCCATTGACTACGATGGAATCTGACGGGTTTCTGGACACTTTAAGGCATAAATGCTGGCGTCCAGCATCCGCAACTTTTTGCAAGCTATAAGCCAGCATTATCCCAGAAAGTGGTTCTATATCTGTTCCCAGATATGGCACATGGTTGAAACATCACTGCTGCATCCAGTCTTTGGCTGCAGAGGCCACATGACCTGCGTCACAACACCAGATGGTGACGCAGGGAGACCCGATACCTGCAGTGCCGAAGGGGGGGGGGGGGGATGGAGTCGGAACTTAGTGGTGGGGATTAGTTAAATATGATTCCCACTGCGGATCTGGGCACGCTAGGAGGTCTACATAACAGATCCACCAGCAGTGAACAACCCCTTTAATTATTAACCCTAACACCAGACATTGACCCAAACAGCACCACTGACACTCACAGTCCCTAAAGATATCCTTAATCTGTAATACTGACCCTGGCCCATAATAACAGGAGTAAAATAGGACCTTGAGATAAGAAGACCAAACTAAGCCATCCTGAATAGAGATGATGAAAGTTCTTAAAAATTCGATTGGGCTGCTTCGCCGAATTTTACAGAAAAGTTGGCCAAAGAATTACTTTATCACAAAGCACATATTTTGTAAGTAGCGGGTGCAATTACGGGGAATGGTGATTGGACCTCCCCCTGTCAGATACCTCATTCATCACTGATCACGGCATCTGAAATCAATATTAAAGCATTTTAAGGGTTGCTGTAAAAAAAAAAAAAATATTGCACTTACTTCATCCATTGTAGCGTGAAAAGGTCGCCGCGGCCATCTTGCTTGAAGATCCAGTGCGAAATGTCGTGAGACTTTGGGTAATAACGTCATAAATTAATTTCTACTATAAAAAATTTTTTCCTGAACTAAACGAACCCGAGTTTTTTTTACAGTACAAATTAATTAATGAAGTTGTTTCCCTGAAGTCTCATGATACTTCACAAAGCAATAACTTTGGCTCATCAGAGCGAATACATTCTAATACTGTATGAAGCTCCTGCTCCGTACAGTATTGAAACAAAGTTTTATGCGTTAACTTCGATTCACTCAAAACTAATCCTGACCAGCACTAGAACCAGTCTCTTCCAGGGATAATGGAAACAAAGCACAAGAACAATGAACTGGAATTAGAACAAACCACTGGAATCAAATACAGCTGCACTAGGGACTCAACTACACTGCAGGAAGAGACTGGAGGCAATAGAAAATCACACATATACCATATGTTATCATTAGCATAATCTGAAAGAAACTAGGAAATTATAAAATAAATCTAACCCATCAAGTCCTGCCAATGAGTCAGAAACTCCCATCATCATCCTGTGACCTCACTGTTGCTTAACCATGAGGTTCTTGCCCAGCAACTACCCCAAAAACAAGCTAATAGGTAGGAGATATTGAAACAGCTGTAGAGCTTCTGTTGTTCTTAACACTGCCTGAAAATGATTGCATACCATATATATCCTTAAACAATAACCGTATTTCCTAACGGCAGTTATACGCAATAGAAAACATGTTAAATCCATGGAGACCCCACCATCTTACTGAGCTTCAAGTGAACCTGTGACATAAGGCTACGGTAGTTTCACACTAGCGCTAAACTTTTCCGGAAGGCTGATTCGATAGAGGGACAGCCTGCTGGAACTCATCATATCCAGCATAGCCAGATACAACCTTTCCCCACTAGAACCCAGTGACCATAGTGGGATCTGGTGTATTTCCGATATTAGTGCCGGGATTCAGATGGACAAAAAAACATTGCTTGCATCTGTATTTGTCCAACTGAATCTCAGCACTAATGCCAGAAACAAGCAATATCCCCACCAGGTACCATTATAGTCAATGGGGCCTGAAGGTGCTCCAGAACTTTCTGGCTATGCTAGATGTGAGTAACTCCAGCAGGCTGTCCCTCTACTGGTGCAGGCTGCTGGAATAGTTTAGCGCTAGTGTGAATCTAGCCTAATTTGTGCTGACTTTCTTAAGGCAGGATACGATATCCTAGTAGAGTCCTGATTACCCCACCCATACAAGATAATTAGCAACTTTCACTAGATCAATGTGTGTATAGAGAAGGCTGTCAATCATCCTGTGCAAATTATGTCATCAGATATTTCTTTCATTCAGAAATCCTGCTCCAAATCATATAAAGGGTGATAGATTCCTTTGAAAGGATCTGCTACTAACATCTTTTTGCCAGATACAACAGGAGGCCCTCAGAAGTCTTGTGGCATACATGCCTTCACAGATCAACGGGATCTCCCCCATATTTGGCAGGTGGTTTTATTATGGCTGTTTGGTTTATTATGGTAATTTTTTTATGACTGATCAGGATTTAGTATTACCTATCCAGTCACTATTAGAGAATTATATGGTAAGAATACAAAATTGAGTCATTTCAGATATATAATATCTATAATTATTATAATATATTTCATTTTTCATACTGATTTCTTTCTTATTAATTTTTTTCTCTTGTCAAGTTCTTGCCATGCATGAAAATGTTCTTAAGTGCCCTACACCAGGTTGCACCGGCAGAGGCCACGTAAACAGCAACAGGAATTCTCACAGAAGGTAGGCACGACATGTCTGGAACTGCTACAGACGACATTTCTACTACAGCAGCACTTTCTGGTAGTCCCACTTGAACTGAAGAGATGACAGCTGGTGCTTACTTTGCTTTCTTAAACTACAGAAAAGTTTCCGTTTGTCATATAACAAGATCAAGAAATGTGTGATATGGAGGGATTTTTGGCACAAAGCGAGAACTTTTTCCTGACTGTTGCCTTTCACATAAATTGCAATACACGTCAATTATTTTTTTTCTTTAACAAGAGAACGTATTTTATGACCAGTCAGGATATTTTTTTTTTTAGATGCAGTAGCATAATGACAATAAGAAAATTCTAGAATTAGGGTATGTTCAACCGTACTTGAAAAAAAACAATTGTACTGGATTTCGCTGCATAATATGTTTGTATTACATTCAAATTTTGTTCTGGATGTCACCCTTCTACATTGAAAGGGGTGAAAATCCCCAGTGATAATCTGATTTTCAATTTGTTAAAATCTAATCTGCTGCAAATGTGCTCTGCAAATCCAGATGCAAATAATTTACCCTCAATGTATATCTATGCCGTTAGAATGCATTCTGGGTTATGTGTGGAATGATAGTAGGTAAAATAGGAGATATAGGATAGAATAACCATGTCTTCAGGGTCTTTATGCCAGGAGGTTCCTCTAAAACAGATGGACAGACACAGATGGACAGACAGAGATAAATATGAGATAGACTGACAGATAGATAGATAATACACAGAGTGCTACCTCATCATTTGAAATTGGATCTACTATTGGAATGTCACCAACTTTCACACAGGGATTGCATAGGGTTGAGCGAACCCGAACTGTATAGTTCCCGAACACAAACAGTTACGTAAAAGTTTAAATTCGGTTTCGGTGTTCGGAGATTTCTATGGCGCATTTTGAAAGCCTGCAAAGCAGCCAATCAACAAGCATCATACTACTTGCCCCAAGAGGCCATCGCAGACATGCCTACTATTGGCATGGCTGTGATTGGCGAAGTGCAGCATGTGACCCAGCCTCTATTTAAGCTGGAGTCACGTAGCGCCGCACGTCACTCTGCTCTGATTAGTGTAGGGATAGGATGCAGCTGCTGTGAGGGCGGGATTAGGCAGGAAAAACTCAGCAAAAACACCTAATGAAGTGATCGATTTACAGCTGTGAATGATTCAACTTCTGCTAGTTAATTGCTTACTGGTTTTTAGGCTGCACAGAGCGTTTTTATGTCACTTTTTTATGGGGTGATCGGTGGCCATTTTGTGTCTTGTGGTGCACCAGCACAAGCTGCTACCAAGTCCATCAATCCATCAATAATAGTTTTTTTTTTTTTTGCTATATCCTACATCAGGGGCTTGGCTGTACTTATTGTCACCCCTAGAAACTCAGGATATAAATTTCCATATTTTATTGAGGGGTGAAATTCAATTGCCAAAATATCAATCCCCTAAAGCTGGTGTTCCAGCTGTGGCTATCCAAGTGTAATACTGTCTACTGTCTGGCAAAGGATAGATTTTTTTCTGGGGTGAAATTTAATTGCCAAAATAGCAAGCCCCTAAATCTGGTGTTCCAGCTGTGGCTGGCTAAGTTTAATACTGTCCGGCAAAGGATAGATATTTTTCTTGGGTGAAATTCAATTGCCAAAATAGCAATACTGTAAATCGGTGATTTCAGCTGTGGCCGGCCAAGTTTAATGGTGTCCGGCAAAGGATAGTTTTTTTTCTGGGGTGAAATTCAATTGCCAAAAAAGCAATACTGTAAATCAGTGGTTTTAGCTGTGGCTGGCCAAGTTTAATAGTGTCCGGCAAAGAATATATTTTTTTCTGGCGTTGAAATTCAATTGCCAAAATAGCAATACCGTAAATCAGTGGTTCCAGCTGTGGCTGGCCAAGTTTAATAGTGTCTGGCAAAGGATAGATTTTTTCTGGAGTGAAATTCAATTGCCAAAATAGCAATACCGTAAATCTGGTGTTCCAGCTGTGGCTGGCCAAGTTTAATAGTGTCCGGCAAAGGATAGATTTTGTTCTAGGGTGAAATTCAATTGCCAAAATAGCAATACCGTAAATCAGTGGTTTCAGCTGTCGCTGGCCAAGTGTAAATCTGTCCGTAAAACAGTATATTACACTCAGCGTGTTAGCGTCTAAATACAAGGCCTGCTAAATAAATCCTCTATATTTGCACACGCTACCATGCATCTCCAAGTGTATTTCTTTCCTTAAATGGGTATATTACACTAATTGTTAAAATACAAGTGCTGAAAGCATAATCCTCTACATTTGCACACACTATTGTGCATCTCATAGTGTATTTCTGTCCGTAAAAGGATATATTACACTCAAGGTGTAAATACAAGTGCTGATAGGGTCATCCTCAATAACTGCACACGCTACCGTGCATCTCCGAGTGTATTTCTTTCCGTAAAAGGGTATATTAGACTAAGTGTTAACCCCTTAAGGACACAGGGTTTTTTCATTTTTGCGTTTTCGTTTTGCGCTCCCTGCCTTCCAAGAGCCATAACTTTTTTATTTTTCCGTTCACATGGCCATATGAGGGCTTGTTTTTTGCGGGACAAGTTGTACTTTCCAACGCCATCATTTAATAATGCATACGGTGTAGTGGGAAGCGGTAAAAAAATTCCAAATGGGGTGAAATTGCAAAAAAAAAAGCAATTTCACCACAGTTTTACGGGTTTTTAAATTACAAAGTTCGATTTGCGATAAAACTGACTGGTTAATTTTATTCTTCAGGTCAGTACGAATCCGGCAATACCTAATATGTATACTTTTTCTTGCATTTTGATAGTGAAAAAAAATTAAAAGTGGGAATTTTTTTAATTTTATTTTTTTGTCGCCATGTTTTGACCCCTATAACTTTTTTGTAATTATGCGTACGGAGCAGTGTAGGGGCTCATTTTTGTGGGGCAATCTGAACTTTTAATTGATACCATTATGGGGTGCGTATGATGTTTTGATCACTTTTTATTCATTTTTTTTTTAGGAAATGAAGCGTCCAAAAATGGCGAATTAGCCATTTGGACGCTTTCTTTCCGTTTTTATGTTTACCGTATGGTGAATATTTTTAATATTATTATAGTATGGGCGTTTTATTTTTTATTTTTTTATTTATTTTATTTTCATTTTGGGAAAGGGGGTGATTTGAATTTTTATATTTTTTATTTTATTTTATTTTTAAACTTTTTTTTTTTTTTTTTACCACTTTCTTATAGTTCCCACAGGGAACTATAAGATGCAATCATCAGATTGCTATTCTCATATATTCCAATGCAATATCATTGGAATATATGAGAAAATCGCATATTTCCTATGGAGCCTATTACAGTCATAGGCTCCATAGGAATACTATGTAGTAACCTAGGTTTCATTCACAGAAACCTAGCCTACTACATGCATGCTCCGGCTCCCCCTTGTGGCCATCAGGGGAGCCGGAGCACAAACCGAAAGTGAAACTTTCGGTTTTTGCGCGATCAGATGCCGTGGTCAGGATTGACCACGGCATCTGAGGGTTTAAATGTCCGCGATCGGCATCGCTGCCGGTCGCGGACATGAGCTGCGGTAGTCAGCTTGATGAATCAAGCATTTACCCGCAGCTCATGCGCCCGCTCCGTGCGCCGGGCGCCATCTTTAAAGTGCGGACACAGGGCGTACATGTACGCCCTGTGACCTTAAGAGGTTAAAATACAAGTGCTGAAAGCATAATCCTCTATATTTTTTCACACGCTACTGTGCATCTCCAAGTGTAATTCTGTCCTTAAAAGGATACGTTTCATCCAGGGCCTAAGTAATAGGCCTACAATTGATATTCCCCTAAATCTGTGGTTACTGCTATGCCTGTATTAGTGTAATACAGTACATAAATAGATAGCCAGATAGTGTTAGGTGCCTGTAAAAAAAGACCTGAATTTGAACTCAATACATTGGGCCAAATATTTTTTTTCTTATTGTGGTGAACGGTAACAATGAGAAAAACATCTAGTAAGGGAAGCGGACGCGGACATGGTCGTGGTGGTGTCAGTGGACCCTCTGGTGCTGGGAGAGGACGTGGCCGTTCTGCCACAGCCACACAAACTAGTGACCCAACTACCTCAGGTCCCAGTACCTGCCAGAATTTACAGCGATATTTGGTCGGGCCCAATGCCGTTCTAAGGATGGTAAGGCCTGAGCAAGTACAGGTGTTAGTCAATTAGGTGGCCGACAGTGGATCCAGCACGTTCACAACATTATCTCCCACCCAGTCTTCTGCAGAAAGCGCACAGGTGGCTCGTGAAAACCAAGCCCATCAGTCTGTCACATCACCCCCATGCATATCAGGGAAACTGTCTGAGCCTCAAGTTATGCAGCAGTCTCTTATGCTGTTTGAAGACTCTGCTGGCAGGGTTTCCTAAGGGAATCCACCTAGCCCTTCCCCAGCAGTGAAAGACATAGAATGCACTGACGCACAACCACTTATGTTTCCTGATGATGAGGACAAGAGAATACCACCTCATCGGAGTCCGCACGTCTCTGATGATGACGAAACACAGGTGCCAACTGCTGCATCTTTCTGCAGTTTTGAGACTGAACAGGAGGTCAGGGAGGAAGACTGGGTGGAAGACGATGCAGGGGATGATGAGGTCCTAGACCCCACATGGAATGAAGGTCGTGCTACTGACTTTCATAGTTCAGAGGAAGAGGCAGTGGTGAGACCGAGCCAACAACGTAGCAAAAGAGGGAGCAGGGGGCAAAAGCAGAACAGCCGCCGCCAAGATAGTTTGCCTGCTACTGGCCACCACCACCAGGGAACGAGCACCCCAAAGGCAGCTTCAAGGAGTTTTCTGGCATGGCACTTCTTCAAACAATGTGCTGACGTCAAGACCTGAGTGGTTTGCACGCTGTGCCATCTGAGCTTGAAGTGAAGCATTAACGTTCTGAACCTTAGCACAACCTGCATGACCAGGCATCTACATGCAAAGCATGAACTGCAGTGGAGTAAACACCTTAAAAACAAGGAACTCACTCTGGCTCCCCCTGCTCCCTCTTCTGCTGCTGCCTCGGCCTCTTCCTCCGCCTCGGGAGGAACTTTGGCAGCGGCCGTCCAGCAAATAGAGGATGTGCCACCAACACCACCACCTCCGTCACCAAGCATCTCCACCATGTCACACGGCAGCGTTCAGCTCTCCATCTCACAAACCTTGGAGAGAAAGTGTAAATTCCCACCTAGTCACCCTCGAGCCCTGGGCCTGAATGCCAGCATTTCTAAACTACTGGCCTTTGAAATGCTGTCATTCAGGCTAGTGGACACAGACAGCTTTAAACAGCTGATGGTCCCACAGTACATTGTTCCCAGCCGCCACTACTTCTCCAAAAGAGCTGTGCCTTCCCTGCACAACCAAGTATCCGATAAAATCAAGTGTGCACCGCGCAACGCCATCTGTGGCAAGGTCCACCTAACCACAGATATGTGGACCAGTAAGCACGGCCAGGGACGCTATATCTCCCTAACTGCACACTGGGTAAATGTAGTGCGGGCTGGGCCCCAGGCGGAGAGTTGTATGGCGCACGTCCTTCCGCCGCCAAGGATCACAGGGCATCATTCTTTGCCTCCTGTTGCCTCCTCCTCCTCTTCCACCTGCTCATCCAATCAGCCACACACCTTCACCACCAACTTCAGCACAGCCCATGGTAAACGTCAGCAGGCCATTCTGAAACTCATATGTTTGGAGGACAGGCCCCACACTGCGCAGGAGTTGTGTCGGGGTATTGAACAACAGACCGACGAGTGGTTTCTGCCGGTGGGCCTCAAGCCCGGCCTGGTGGTGTGCGATAATGGGTGAAATCTCGTCGCAGCTCTGGGACTAGCCGGTTTGACGCACATCCCTTGCCTGGCGCATGTGCTGAATTTGGTGGTGCAGAAGTTCATTCACAACTACCCCAACATGTCAGAGCTGCAGCTACAGAGCTACAGTTATGCTACAGCGTAACTTCGGCCTTCCCGCTCACCGCCTCATATGCGACGTGCCCACCAGGTGGAACTCCACCTTGCACATGCTGGAGAGACTGCGAGAAGCAGCAGGCCATAGCGGAGTTTCAGCTGCAGCATGCACGGGTGAGTCGCACTGCGGAACAGCACCACTTCACCACTAATGACTGGGCTTCCATGCGAGAGCTGTTTCGAGTACTCCACCAACATGGCTAGTGGCGATGATGCCGTTATCAGCGTTACAATACCACTTCTATGTCTCCTTTAGAAAACACTTAGGGCGATGATGGAAGAGGATGTGGCCCAGGAGGAGGAGGAAGAGGGGTCATTTTTAGCACTTTCAGGCCAGTCTCTTAGAAGTGGCTCAGAGGGAGGTTTTTGCAACAGCAGAGACCAGGTACAAATTTGGCCAGCCAGGGCCCACTACTAATCGATGTCGATACGCCTCCCACAGAGGACAGCCTGGCACACATGAGCGACTACATGCTGCAGTGCCTGCACAACGACAGCAGAGTTGCTCACATTTTAACGTGTGCGGACTACTGGGTTGCCACCCTCTGGATCCCCAATACAAATACAATGTGCCCATCTTACTTCCTGCACTGGAGCGTGATAGGAAGATGCGCAAGTACAAGCGCACGCTGGTAGACGTGCTCCTGAGAGCATTCCCAAATGTCACAGGGGAACAAGTGGAAGCCCAAGGCGAAGGTAGAGGAGGAGCAAGAGGTTGCCAACGCAGCTGTGTCACGACCAGCTCCTCTGGGTTAGCATGGCAGAGATGGGCAGGGTTAGCATGGCAGAGATGTGGAAAAGTTTTGTCACCACGCCACAGCTAACTGCACCACCACCTGATACGGAATGTGTTAGCAGGAGGCAGCATTTCAATAACATGGTGGAACAGTACGTGTGCACACCCCTCCACGTACTGACTGGTTCAGCCCCATTCAACTTCTGGGTCTCCAAATTGTCCACATGGCCAGAGCTAGCCTTTTATGCCTTGGAGGTGCTGGCCTACGTGGACAAGCTGACGTTCATAAAAATGAACCAGGCATGGATCCCACAGGACCTGTCCATCCCTTGTGCAGAATAGACATTTATAACTACCTCCCCTTTACCATATATTCTTGTACTCCAGGACACTTCTTTATTGAATCCTCTTTTTTTAATTTACCATTATTTTGCGGGGCAAAAGTTGAATGAACCTTTACTCCGTCTAGGTGCCAGGGGCCTAAATATCTGAAAGTGGCCTTCTCTATTGGTGGGTGACATGAAACCTGATTCTCTGCTATGGGAACTCTTTCCTCTGTCTGGGTGCTAGGGCCTAAATAACTAAAAGTGACCTTCTCCGTTGGTGGGTGACATGATGCCTCTTTTGCTGCTATGGGACCTCTCTCCTCTGTCTGGGTGCCGGGGCCTAAATAACTGAAAGTCAACTTCTCCATTGGTGGGTGACATGAAGCCTGATTCTCTGCTATGGGACCACTCTCCTCTGTCTGGGTGATCGGGCCTAAATAACTAAAAGTAGCCTTCTCCGTTGGTGGGTGACTTGAAGCCTGATTCTCTGCTATGGGACCTCTCTCCTCTGTCTGGGTGCTGGGGCCTAAATAACTAAAAGTGGCCTTCTCCATTGGTGGGTGACATGATGCCTCATTTGCTGCTATGGGACCTCTCTCCTCTGGGTGCAGGGTCCTACATATCTGAAAGTGGTCTGTTCCAGTGGTGGGTAACATGATGCCTCTTTTTCCGCTATGGGACCTTTCTCCTCTGTCTGGGTGTCAGGGGCCTAACTTTCACGTACTTGCTTGCTGTCTTGGTGGGAGACATTTAACTCTTTTTACTGCAAAATGACCTCCCAATTGTCTGGGTGTCAGGGGCCTAGATTTCGTTGAATTGCTTGCTGTCTTGGTGGCAGACATTTAACTCTTTTTACTGTCTAATGACCGCCCCATTGTCTGGGTGTGAGGGGCCTAAATTTTGCTTCATTTTTGCTGTCTTGGTGGCAGACATTTAAGTCTTTTTGCTGTCTAATGACCGCCCCATTATGTGGGTGTCAGGGGCCTAAATTTCATGTACTTGCTAGCTGTCTTGGTGGCAGACATTTAACTCTTTTTACTGTCTAATGACCGCCCCATTGTCTGGGTGTCAGGGGCCTAAATTTTGTTTAATTGCTTGCTGTCTTGGTGGCAGAGATTTAACTATTTTTGCTGTCTAATGACCGCCCCATTGTGTGTGTGTCAGGGGCATAAATTCCACGTACTTGTTTGCTGTCTTGGTGGCAGACATTTAACTCTTTTTACTATCTAATGACTGCCCCATTGTCTGGGTGCCAGGGGCCTAAATTTCGTTTAATTGCTTGCTGTCTTGGTGGGAGACATTTAACTCTTTTTACTGTCAAATGACCTCTCCTCTGTCTGGGTGTCAGGAGCCTACATAATCGATAATGGCCTGTTCCATTGCAGGTTGACCTGAGGCCTGTGTTGCTGTTACGGTACCGCTCTCCTCTTTGCGGGTGCCATGGCCCTGAGTCTGTGATTGAGGCCTGTGGCACTGCAGGCAGACATGAATCCTTTTTGGCTGTGATGAGAACTTTAACTCCCATAGCATTCCCTCCTGACGTAACCCCAACCTCCTATTCCCACTCCTCCTCCTCCAAGTTACCAATTGATATTGATTTTTTTTAAATTCATTTCCCTATCCACATTTGTTTGCAGAGGATTTACCTACATTTTGCTGCCTTTTGCAGCCCTCTAGCCCTTTCCTGGGGTATTTTACAGCCTTTTTAGTGCCCAAAAGTTTAGGTCCCCATTGACTTGGCCGAACTTCTCGAATCCGAACATCCAGGTGTTCGCTCAACTTTAGATAGATAAATACTAGATATACAGCTAGATACTAGATAGATGATGAGATATGAGATAGGTAGATATGTGATATAGACAGATAGATACGCTGATAGATAAGTAATAGATCGATAGATAGATAGATAGATAGATAGATAGATAGATAGATAGATAGATAGATATGAGATACATAGATAATTAGCATTGATCTAAAATGACAAATCTTCTTCTATAGTCTTTCAGGATGTCCTATTGCTGCTGCAGAGAAACTAGCAAAAGCTCAAGAGAAACATCAAAGTTGTGATGCATCAAAATCCAGTCAAGCGTCTGATCGTGTTTTAAGGTAAATTGATATAAGCTGATAATTAATACACAGTTAACACCCTCATGCATAGATGCAAATCTTATCATTCCAGTGAATCAATGAATAAACAGCAACCCCCAGAAATCAGCTGTGAATAATTCCAGGGGAAGTTTTGGCTGCTCCGAAATTTCTCCTGCCACTTAGCAGCTCTCTGCCCTGGCTCATAGTGGGAGGTCCCAAGTTGGGGATCCAGGGGTGCACCACCAATAAGGCCAGGTGAGGCGATCGCCTCAGGCAGAACCAGATAGGGGCAAGAGGGGGGCAGCAGAAGGGCCATGTGTCACGCTCTAGTGTGGGAGGGAAACCCCACACCGAACATAGGAGGAAAAGGAGAAAGGAAATAAGGCCTGAAAACTAGGTAAGGAAGATGGACACCTCCTAGTGAAAACCCAAATCAAAGCCCTGACTGAGTAACAGTATGAACAGACCTCAGAGGTAGGTGAGTTCATACATAGGAATACCTAAAGTCCTATCTAACCCTAAATGACCCTGGTACTAATGACAAGAATGAGACATCCTGTTCCTCCAAAAGGAAGGATCAACAGGAGTCTCCCTAAGGCCTTACACAAAACGACAAGGAAATGCAACACACAGAAAAGCCAAAATACAAAGGAAAAGGTAACACTTAACTTCCAAGAAGCTATGGCAGCACCAGGAACTCAGCCAAGATCCAAACACCAGCTATCCACAGGTCCACCTGGAGCTATAAACCGCACAGCATTGTAGAAGAAACAACTATAAATAGGGAAAGTAAAATAACCACAATAGCAACACCTGGAGGTTAAGCGTATGGCCAGTACCAGAAATAACACAGACGCCTATTAATCCACAAAGTAAACATGTCAAATCAAACCACGTGTTGCCAGTCTCAAAGATATCCTGCCACTCACTGTCGCGGGGACATCTATATGTCTCAGTACATCTGTGACACCATGGGCTGAAGGGAAGGGATTAGGTTAAGAAATTGGCATTGGGGGAGGGGGGGGGCGTTGTTTCAATTTTCACCTCAGGCAGCAGAAAGGCTAGGTGCAGTATTCCCAGAACATGGGTTGTAAATATACAGTATTCATCAGAACATGACTTATTGTTTTAATCAAGTTTTTTTATGTTAAACATACTTTACAAGTTTTGGTGATTTTTTTTAACTTTCCAAGTATCTATAGGGTATCTATAGTTTTACAAAAAATCCCCAAATCATGCATTTTTGCTTTGTCCACTAGGCCTAAAATATGTCATGAATTTCTGTTCATTGAGAGCAGCCACATGGGCCACAGACAAAAGGGACCTCATTCATTTCTATGGGAGAGTTTTCTAGGCATGCTCTTTGACCTGTGCAGAGGTCAGGAGGGAGGAGATAAGCTGTGATGTCCCCTATTGTCAATGGTGGATCCTATGTTAACTATACAAAGTATCATTGTAATTCTGACTGTGATGATAATGCAATGGCTGTTAAAGTTACCTGTATAGATCAGGAAGTCTTGACATATTTTAGGCTTAGGGATTAGTGTGAAAACTACAGAATTTTAGGTATTTTATAAAATATAGATAGTAGTATGGAAAATTTAAATAAAAATCACCAAAATGTAAAAAAAATAGATTTGGTTAATTTGATTTAACATGATTCCTTTTAATAGAAAGTATAATGTACAAAAGTTCAATCAATGTTCCATCATAATTGTAATATTAGAGGTCATTATAAACAAAAAATGTAATTATATAAATGTATTGATTAAAATGTTTTAATTAATTTATTATCTGTAGTCCCTAAATCACAGCCCATGATACATTTTATCGTCTCTAATTCTCTGCTTGGGCAGGTCTTCAGCCAGTTTGCTCCCGTCAGTGCCAACCACATACAATACAGATAATCATTTCAGTGCTATAAAGTGCATTTCATGTTATAAGAATCTAATTCCCTTTTATAGGCCTATGTGTTTTGTCAAGCAATTAGAAATCCCACAGTACGGTTACAGGAACAATGTATCAACGACCACACCTCGCTCCAACTTGGCCAAGGAACTAGAGAAATATTCAAAGACTACGTTTGATTATAACAATTATGAAAACCATGCATATGGAAAGAGGGCTATGGCTCCAAAGGTGCAGTCCAGGGATATATCTCCAAAAGGGTATGATGGTAAGTGGTCTTTGACATTGTGCCTCCTGTTTAATGTAAAATATATGTAAAAATTATCATTATACGATATTGTGTGTTTGACTTGTATGATTACAGAGTTTAAAATCCTCTGCATGGACAAAGAGTTCAATGATAACATGATGGCTACCTGCATTCCCCACCAGAGGGAGCTCAGGAGCTTATTGCATAGTGTTATACATTACAGTCAATAATAATCCAGTATAATAATCCATTATACATGCTCGTTTCCGTGGTTATGACTAGTGATGAACAGCATAGGTAATATTCGAATTTGCAATATTTTGCAGATTTTTGGCCGAATATTAACACATTGGAAAAATCGAGAATTCGTGATCGCCAGTCATTATTTACTTGATTGCGAAAATCAGCAATGTAATATATTCGCAATAAAAATTTGTGAGTAGAATATTCGCGATCAACACTAAGGGATAGGCACAGGGGCGTAACTATAAGTGACTGGGCCCCACAGCAAATTTTTGTATGGGGCCCCCCGCGGTTCGCAGCCAGTGGGGGAACAGATAAGGGCCAGGGCCCAGGGTGCAGACAGGAGCCAGGGAGGTGCAGACAGGGGCCAGGGGGGCACAGAAAGGGCCAGGGTGGCGCACACTGGGGCCAAGGGGGCAGAGACAAGGGCCAGGGAGGCACAAACAGGCGCCAGGGTGAGCCCAGATAAGGGCCAGGGCCCAGAGGTGCAGACAGGGGCAGGGGAGAAGCAGACAGAGGCCAGAGGGGCACAGAAAAAGCCATGTTGGCGCACACAAGGACCAAGGGGGCAGAGACAAGGACCAGGGAGGCACAGCCAGGGGTGGGCACAGATAAGGGCCAGAGGGGCACACGCAGGGGCCAAGGGGGCAGAGACAAGGGCCAGGGAGGCTCAGCCAGGGGTGGGCACAGATAAGGGGCAGGGGGGCACACGCAGGGGCCAAGGGGAGCAGAGACAAGGGCCAGGGAGGCGCAGCCAGGGGTGGGCACAGATAAGGGCCAGGGGGGCACACGCAGGGGCCAAGGGGAGCAGAGACAAGGGCCAGGGAGGCGCAGCCAGGGGTGGGCACAGATAAGGGCCAGGGGGGCACACGCAGGGGCCAAGGGGAGCAGAGACAAAGGCCAGGGAGGCGCAGCCAGGGGCACAGACAAAGGCTGAGAGGGCACAGATAAGGGCCAGAGGGGTGCAGACAGGGGCACAGACAAATGCTGGGGGCACAGAAAAGGACCAGGGAGTGCAGACAGGGGCCACAGAGGCACAGATAAGGGCCACGGGGAGCACAGATAAGGGCCAGGGGGTGCAGATAGGGGCCATGAGCAGAGCTAGCTGGTGGGTGGGTCCATGGGGGGGCGTTTCTGGCCAGGCAAACTTTGCTAGAAAATCAAATCATCTCTGAACTCTCAACTGACTGTGTGAGAGTCAGGAGAGGTGAATAGAGCAGCGGCAGCACGAGCTGACAGGGGGCACACAGGCAGCGCAGAGAGCACACACACATCATCACATTCTTCACATACCTGAAGCTCGGCACAGTGAGTGATGTGCGGGTGCTGCTCTGCTGCTCATCTCTTGCCTGTGTCTCAGGTCAGCAGTTGGACTGACTCGGGGGGCGGGGCTAAGTAAGGCTCCGATGATGGACAGGTCGGCACTGCAAGGGGCCCGGGCTGGCCTGAGAAACTTTATTCATTATTAACTCCTTGGTGCTATGCTGCCAGGCGCCGGGCCCCTTGTCAGCCCGGGCCCCGAAGCAGCCGCTTCCCCTGCTTCCCCTGTAGTTACGCCACTGGATAGGCAACTTTCCTATTGGTTGCTAGGGATGTTGCTAAGTGCCGATATTCGTGATCAATTTGCGATTAGAATATTTGCGATCAACACTATTCACGAATATATAACACTATATTCTGAATATTCGTGAATTCTCGAAGTGGCAATATTCACGATTAAAATTCGCGATTTGAATATTCTCGCTCAACACTAATTATGACCACCCTGCAATCCACCAGTGCTGGTTGTGGTTGAACACTACAGGAAAAGGCATCGGCCTCTCTGGTGTCCCGGATCGTAGGAGTGCACATAGGCTGGTGATTTTTTCTATAGTGGGCAAGCACAACCACCACTGATGAATTGCAGGGTGGTCGTAACCATGGAAACGAACAGTGTATAATGTGATAGAAAAATGAATCCAGGCAGCAAAGGAAGCAATATGGATAATAACAATACATTAATAAGTGCCTTCTATTAACTTTTTGTACAGGATAAATGCCTTTTGCTGAAGTGAGACAGCCCCCTTAAGAACTTCTTAGCATAGAATTTTGCACATATTTATATAGAAACATAGGCCCTGATTTATCAAGACTAGAGGGTGTTACATCATTCTTGATAGGGCCTGCATTGCCGGTGAAGGCATTTCATTTATGACTGGGTGCTAGTGTTGAGCGCGAATATTCGAATTGCAAATTTTAATTGTGAATATCGCGACTTCGAGAATTTGCGAAAGTCTAGAATATAGTGCTATATATTTGTATTCGCGAATAGTGTTGATCGCGAATATTCTAATCGCGAATTTATCGCGAATATCGGCACTTAGCAACATCCCTAGCAACCAATAGGAAAGTTGCCTACCCCTTAGTGTTGATCACTAATGTTCTAATCACAAATTTTTATCGTGAATATATTATATTGCCGATATTCACAATCAAGTAAATAATGACTGGAGATCAAGAATTCTCGAATTTGCGAATTTATGGTGAATAATCAGCCAAAAATTCACAAAATATTGCGAATTCGAATATTGCCTATGTCGCTCATCACTACTGGGTGCCAGCCTCATCATACATTTCCTCTGGTCCTACCAAACCTCACCGTCACCATGCCCCCTTTTCAGAAATCTGGAGAGGGTGGAGCATAAATTCAGTGGAGACTAAAAAAGTCACATTGACATTTAAAAAGTCACAAAACTGGCTTATTCATTTTTACAATTGTTCTGGTAGATTTATTTCAAGCTGGCAGCTCAAAAAGTGTGTCCTTTCTAATGAGACAAGTCCTTTATTGTGGTGTGTCCTTTCTGCTGCAGCCCCTTCCCTGTAACTGCCACAGCTTCTAACAGTAGATACGACTAGTGGCAGTTGAAGAATAGAACTGACCATGTGCGACCAGCTCAGTAAGATGGACATAGAAATAAGGAAACAAACAGCAGGTGGCGCTATAGAGATATATATTATTGAATAAACAAATTTTTAATTGCATGCAAATACAAAAGTTTCAGATCAAGCTACTGGTTTGAAAAATGTTGAATATTTTTTGTAGCGACAATCAAGGTTTTGATTGGTGGCGGTGAGAGTGCTGAGACACCCACTGATCACTAGAATGAGGAGAAATAACTCTCCAGACAGTCTCCAGTCTGTCTGCAGTATGGAGAGACTTCACTCTATATGAACGCTTCTTTCACACAGCAGTTTTGAGCTCCAGAGGGCTGTTCCAGCAGAGAACAGCACCCCAGATCTCTCTTGCCACTCCGCCACTGCCAGATGTAAACGGAATGGCCTCATTGATTATAATGGGGTCTGACGGAGATACAGATGTTACCTGGCAAATATGCTGGGATTCAGCCAAACAATAACCACTGCAGTCAATGGAGACGCCGGCATTCCGGTTAACAACTGGGAATGCCGGATCAAGGGAGCTCTGGCAGGCTGATCTCTGACGGAACAGCCTGTCATAACTCATAATGGCAGGTACATTTTTTTAAAGCACATCTTTACCTATCCAAGGTTCCCGACCTTAGAAGTGAAGCAATCTTCTCATTAGATCTCTCTGGTAGCCATATAAACCAAACTTTAGGTATAGAGAATAAGATTTTATTGTCATAAAAAAAAGAAATGAAAAAATCCCCCTGGGATGATAAAATGTTGTATTAGGCACATGATGCCTTTTAGGATGATCCATTACATCCTTGCACTCCATTTGTGCCTTCACACAGACTTCCGCAGTGAACACAAACATTTACCAAGAGGTTCAGAACTTTTTTAAATTTTGGACAGCAGGTTCTCTAATGGAAGAGGATCCCTGATCGCATATTGCTCATTCCCATGACAGGTAGCCCCAGGGTCTGACTGGCCCACCAGGGTACTAGAGGATCCTCCAGTGGGCCCAAGCCCTGACACAATAATGGACGGGCCCCTAAAAACAAAGAAGAAGAAGATTTAGAGCTGAGCTGACTTTGGAACCAAAATCCCCCAAATATCCTATAAAACCTTACTGATTATAAGTCCTGAAAGTGCAAGGATAACAAAAAATACTTAAAAGTGAATGTGCATAAGTCCTATAAACAGAGATGATGGACCCTCAGAACTATTTCTTCTGGTGGGCCCAAGCCCTACAATTCCTGATATCAAGGGGAAAAATGCCTTCAACTATACAACAAATGCAAGATCAGGAATAGTGTCCCTTTAAGAAGTAATTTAGTTTTCTTGTACTTTGCTACTGTTTGCCTCTCAACAGGCTCAGACAATCTATGACTTCTTTTGTGGATGCTGAAATTCAGAATTTCACAAGAGATGAGGAGCCATAGGTCGTCCATCTCTGCTCTGAAACATTCAACAAGCAAGATGCCTGTACTGAATGGAGCCAGTGTGAGATCGCTGCAGACAATTCCTGTTGTCTTGAAATTATCGATTTAATACATCTTTTTTCTCCGCAGCTAAACGTTACTGTAAGAACTCCAGCCCGACAAGCAGCACAACAAGCAGCTATGCCCCCAGCAGCAGCAGTAGCAATATGAGTTGTGGTGGAGGCAGCAGCGCCAGCAGTACGTGTAGCAAAAGCAGCTTCGATTACTCCCATGACATGGAAGCCGCACACATGGCTGCTACCGCAATCCTGAACCTGTCAACTCGCTGCAGGGAGATGCCACAAAACCTCTCTACCAAACCTCAAGATCTCTGCAACAGGGTAAATAAGTCCTACATGTGCACCTACCGTGAGCTAGCTGCTAGCACACAACTGACTCTCTATGTGATTTCACCTTCTCGGCAGTATCCTTGTCCCACCCCAAGGATACCCGTATCATTTCTGTTAAAGGGGTTGTCCAGGTTCAGAGCTGAACCCGGATTTATTCTCATTTTCAAACAAGCAGGCCCACTGACATGAACATCACAGCATTTCCTGCTCCGATGCTCTCCCTTGCCCTGCGCTGTATCATACAGGGCTGTTTGTTTCTATTTTTCACATTGCTAGACGGAGGCCTCCGCCCAGCAGTGAGCCTGGTGATGTCTCCGGCACTTATGGGTGGGCAGTAAAACAGCTATGGCAGTGCTAAAGTCCACCCATCAGTGCTGGTGACATCACCCCTTTAATTAATATGAAAAGCATACATCCACTTTTTGGAAAAATACTTAAGAATCTTAAGAAGTAGTGACATATCACTAAGACCCTTGATGATCACCTGATTGAAGGGACGGATGCTTTTTTCATGCACAGCTACACTTCCATCTTGCTGCCGTGCAGGGAATTGTTCCATGCAAGTGAAGTTGGGTTGCATTACATTTATCTTTATTCTTCACATAGGGCATACTGGGGCACTGCGGTCTCATTCATTCCTAGTGATATGCCATCACTTTCAATGGCGGTAAACTCTTTATACATAGAAAGTCTATGGTATCTGGCCTTTATTGGTATGGCTTCTTTTAAACTCATGGACTATTGCACTAATAGAACACATACGGCTGTACGGAACTGATTAGTCTATAATCTGTGAATAGCATGCAGACTGCAGACTGTCCTAGTCTGTAGACAGCTGACCAGCCTGCCGCAGGGAAGTTGGATTAATGCAACCCTACATGCAATTAGTGTCGGTCATTCCCACTGGTAAAAAGATTGGCCCCAATTATAACTACCATTAAATCTACCAAAGCAAGGTTGTTTTAGGGTGCATTACAAATGTAAAAACTGGTTGAATATCTTACTTCAATGCCAAGATGTGATTACTTTTGCGGTTGCAAGTACATAGCCTGAGGCTGCACTACTGAGAGAATCTAATGAAAACGTGTCCGAATTCAGCCTCAGTATTGTCATTGCATTTACATAACTTTTTTTTTTCATGTCTTCTTTTCATTCATTGATGTCAATGGGAAAATATATAACAACAACAAAAAAAAGATTAAAAACATGTTTGGGGTAATGCATCAAAGTTCCACACCTGTTTCCTGGTGTAGAAAATTTGCACGGAATGTGTTTGTGTGCAGTTTTCCACCACCCCCTCCTCTTTTGGAAAATGGGTGTGCTAACGCATGCCAATGAGTTTCACTCCAGATTATTCATTGCCAGTTTTGTAAAAAATTGCAAACAGTGTCACAAAGTTGCTCCAGTGGGGAGTGAGGGATGGCGTAAGCAAAGTAGAGTAGCATTTTTAGATAAAAATGTACAGTTCAGAGATGCCCCATAATTACCAAACACTGGAATGTGTGATAAATTCAAGCAAAAACAGACTTTAAAAATGACCCTAATAATAAATTACCCCCATTGTGCCTGATTGGAGTTTAATAACAGTTTACACTGTCTATCTAAAGAAAAAAGATTGAGACAATGACTATAGAATATGTTCCGTTTTTATGTGAATGGATTGGAACATGGTTGGATTTATTACATGAACTTCATTTTGGGACGGAAGAGAAGAAAATGTGGAAAGATAAAGTAATGTCAGTATATACTCCCTACTGAAATTTGAAATTGGAGATACATTTTGTCTCTACTTTTATTTGAATTGTACATTCTGCTCTACCATCTCATGAATATATCTACTTTCTGTATGTATTTTATATTTTGAAAACTGAGCATAATATAAAGATGCAGCCGAGCTATAACTTGATGGTTAGCTCGTTAAGTAAAGAATGTCAAGAAAAAGATAACTAACTTTTCAATGGATTTCAATGGCTTTTATCACTAGATAACCAAAATAAAACTGTGCCATGTGTTATCTGAGTCAATTTTAGCTCGACTACATCTGTACAGTAGTCATACCTCTAAACAACATCATTCTGCATATTAGATAATTTGCTCTTAAGTAATACTTAAAACTATTAGGTTGGTGGCACGTGCCCATCGCTGCTTCTCTGTGTCTATTAGAAACATTACTCATTGAAGAAATACTCTTATTTTTGCCTTCACTACTACTCCCATCTAGAGATGGCCCGAACTATCCGCCGGCGAACAGTTCCCGGCAAACATAGCCTGTTCGCGTTCGCCCCGGCGGGCAAACACATGCGATGTTCGGTCCGCCCCCTATACATCATCATTGAGCAAACTTTGACCCTGTACCTCACAGTCAGCAGACACATTCCAGCCAATCAGCAGCATACCCTCCCTCCCAGACCCTCCCATCTCCTGGACAGCATCCATTTTAGATTCATTTGGAAGCTGCAGTCTTAGTGAGAGGAGGGACAGTGTAGCTGCTGCTGATTTAATTGGGAAATCGATAGCTAGACTAGTGAATTCAGTGTCCACTCCAGTCCTGAAAGACTCATCTGATCTCTGCTGTAAGGACAGCGTCCTGACAGCACCCCAAAAAGCCCTTTTTAGGGCTGCAACATTAGTCTGCTTTTTTTTTTTCTCCATATACCTTTTTCAGTTGCCTGGCCTGCCTGTGTGTGAGGAGCTGCAGGCACACAGACTGTAGTGTGCCCACTGCCAGTGCCCACCCCTGTCATCCCGTGTGGCACAGGACTTTGCATCAAAAAAAGGCATTTAATTTTTACACTTTAGTGTAATTTCAGTTGCTTGCCAGTGTGTGTCAGGCTGACTTCCACTGACTGTAGTGTGCCCACTGCCGGTGCCCACCACTGATACCGGGTGGCACAGTAGCTTGCCGATAAATAAGGCATTTAATTTTTACACATTAGTCTAATTTTAGTGTAGAATAGTACTACAGAAAATACCACTCATATCGGGTGTGACAGTAAATTGCACGGCGCAGATGCAGTGACCGTGGATAAAAACAAAGAGGAGGGAGCCAGCGTTTTTTTAACCATCTCCCCGTTCGAAAAATCAATTCAATTCACCTTTCGGGGACCCTTGGTGTGGCTAGCTTGGTTTCCAACCTTGTGCAAATGGGGAGTTTGCAGTTGTGCAAATGAACTGTTTGCGGTTGTTTGCGGTGCATTAAAAGAGGAGTTTGGTCTGTCAATGTCTGTGAAGCGGGCGTAACCCTTGTCGATACAACCCCGTAACCCTGATCGATACAACATCATACCTGATCGTATACACACACTAGATGTTTTAAACCACGTTGTTAAAAAAAATTTAGGATTGTTATGTGATTTATGCCTTTTATGGATTAAAACCCAACTCTGCGTCAACTATGTAATTTTCCATGGGAGTTTTGCCATGGATCCCCCTCCGGCATGCAACAGTCCAGGTGTTAGTCCCCTTGAAACAACTTTTCCATCACTATTGTGGCCAGAAAGAGTCCCTGTGGGTTTTAAAATTCGCCTGCCTATTGAAGTCTATGGTGGTTCGCCCGGTTCGCCCCCGTTCGCGAACATTTGCGGAAGTTCGTGTTCGCCGTTCGCGAACGGAAAATTTTATGTTCGCGACATCACTACTCCCCTCCTCTCTTTGCTCTGTGTGCAGCTGCATGGCTGCTTCTAATTGCTAATCAACATTTTCTATAACACTATGCTCTCATTGGTCTCATTTTCTTGTCTGAGCAATAAGGTTTCTAGTCTGCTTGTTCTTTGCCAAGGTGTTTGTTCTCTGTTGTCTTCCCCTGTTCCCACTTGTGCCTGTTTACTGTTGTGTTCCTTAGCTGCCAGCCCTGACCTAGGACCTGTTTGTTTTGTTCATATAAACTCTGCCTGCCCTGACCTCAGCCCGTTACTGATGATGAGTTTTGCCTGATCCTTTAGTGCTCCACACTGTGTCTCTGACCACTGTGGGTCAGCTGTCAACCATACTGGGACCAATACAAGAGGTAATGGCCTTATGGCTCCCCTGCAGTGAAGTCCAGATCTCTATAAGGGAGGTAGTAAATGGTGAATAGCAGGGGACTGCCAGGATAATGCCCTTGGGTTTAACCCAAAGTCAAACCAGTTGGTTGACAAAGTGGTTTCATACCCACTGCTGTAACAACTACTACAGGCTTTGTCATTGTACTACAGTAGGGATGGCCTTGATGCAGTCACCTCTGTAAGGATAAGAGCTATTTCTAAAGAGATTTAAACCATAATGAGCCATGAATAAATAATGCAAGTTGTATAACCATGCATTGTATTGAGTCTCCTGCAGACCCATCACATACGTATCATGAATACATTGACACATTGCTCATTGACAATCAGATTAAGCCACTGGAAACCTGAAAATGAATTTGTGATTTGTATAAACTTCACTATCCTTACCTCATGGTAACAGCCAAGCAGTTTCACATCCTCTGTCATCAGAGGAAAGGAAATATCATACAGATTTCAACCTGCTCAACCCTTTGTTCCCCTAGGTCAGGGCTGGCTAACCTGTGGCTCTACAGTCGTTGCAAAACTAGAACTCCTACCATGCCCTGCTGTAGGCTGATAGCTGTAGACATGCTGGGAGTTGTAGTTTTGCAACAGCTGGAGAGCCACAGGTTGGCCATGCCTACCCTAGGTGATAAGACAATGGCAGAGATTTCTAATAGTCACTTATACCCAACCCCCAACTGCCCTCATCAAATAAACTTGCATGATGGGTCAGAATGTCAGACTCAGTACAGTGAGCTTTTGGCCTACAGCTTTCTCAAGGCTATGGCTGTGATTAGCCATGGAAGAAAAATCATTGATGACCACAGCTATCCAGTGCTAGGACCATGGGAGATAGACATCTTGGCCACTGTGAAAGTGGTATGTAGTCAAGTAAAGTGTTAAGCTAAATGCATTCACCTGAATAAGGGTTCCAGTAGAGTCAGGCTAGCAAAAGAACAATGTTTTTGGATCACAATTTGGTCATTCCTAATATATATGTCCTCCTTTCATTCATATCATGGGGCGTGCATTAACCCCACCTCTTCCTATTTTGCCAGGAGTGTCAATGAAAATTTGAGACAGTCCCTGCAAATTCAGGACAGTTCGTAACTAGAGATGAGCGAACATTTAAAAAAAGTCCGTTGTTCGGGGTTCGGGTGGTGGTTAATTGCGCATCCCGTTATGGATTCCACAATAGCGCATATGGAATCCATAAGGGGCGGCTGCCACCAACCCGAACTGTAGAACAGCTGAAGGACCTGGCGTGACGTCACTGTCATGTGATCAGTGCAGGGGGCGTGGCTCAGCACTGGATTTGATCCCGTGCTGAGCCACGCCCCTGCACTGATCACATGACAGTGACGTCACCCAGATCCTTCAGCTGTTCTACAGATTCGAGTTGGTGGTAGCCGCCCCTTATGGATTCCATATGCGCTATTGTGGAATCCATAACGGGATGCGCAATTAACCACCACCCGAACCCCGAACAACGGACTTTTTTTAAATGTTCGCTCATCTCTATTCGTAACTATGAAATAAAGTTATGTCAATCAAATAGCTAGTCCATAATAAAGATATGAGGAAGACTGACAAATAGTTCACAAAAGTAACCCATATACTTTCCTAAAGACATCTCTTGTAGGGCAGATTAAGGGCCCTTTTTTCAAGGACCGGGGTTTGGGCTAATTATAAAGCACGAACATTAATACAAACGCTTGTTCCCCAAATTGGCTCATGTAAATTTGCTTCTGATCACCTGACAAATGTAGTAACGCTCATTTGTGTGGTGATCATCTACTTCATACAGCATTACTGTACGGTGATAATTGATCGTAGTAACGATCATTCATCCCCATGCATCACCCATTAATGCTACATGTAAATACAGCTAATGAGTGGTTAATGATTGGTACTGAAAGTTCTTCATTCCAGTCATTGCCCACTCTATCAGCTTTCCTTTATAATGCAGTGGCCAGGGACGTAGCTACAGTGGAAGAAGGGGCTTTGGGGACCGAACTCAGAAGGGGTCTACCTAGAAGGAGGACTAAAAGTTTTATTGTCAGGGCCCCCTCAAAAGTATTATACAATGACATCATATACAGCGGCACTGCAGGAAAAGGACGGACTGGCTGCTGGGCCTCGTCTGAGAGTGTGATCTTGACTAGCCTCCCGAGTAGGGGTTGCACATGAGTCGAAAGTTGCGAAAAAGTTGCTGGGGGAGGAGGGCCCGTTCAAAAATTTGCTGTGGGGGCCAGTCATTTATAATTTTGCCACTGGCAGTGGTGGTATAAAAAAAGATCAGCAGAAAATCCTGTCTCCATATAGCCTCCATGTACACATTAGAGACCTTATGGTGCCAGTTTGGGTTCGGCTTGCGAATTACCGCTAATATTTCAAACGATAGCTAGTAGAAATAATACAAATGCATATCCCATGGCCGGGCAGCACCCTGGGGCCCACATGACGTTTCTGTACCTTATTTCTTACTGCCATTCTATAGTACATTGCTGCCAATACCAATATAATGAAGAAAAGGAACCAAACAGAAAATCTTTCATCTCCAGAAAATCATTTGTATGTGCTCAATAGCTAGCTATTACAATGACACTTAGTGTCAGTCAAAGTCTGAAGGAGAAAGTGCATTATTATTGGAACAGCCTTTTTAATAGTATGGTAGCATTACAGCTAAATCCAGTTATGTTAGGGGGACGCATTCAACAGTGGAAGATGACTTTATTGCCATTCAGGTGAATGAACCGCTGATTTTACACCACAAGAGACACATGTCAAGTATGATCATTTCTAGGTTATGTGGTGTCATTATGCTTTGTGATCCACATGTATTCCATACTATAGCATATTACAGGCGCTAGTGCTGTATTGTATCTGCTTCTCAGTTGGTGAATTTAAGAGGGTTTTTCTGGGAGTAAAGAGGTCATCAATATCTGATCGGTGTGGGTCCGACTCCCGGCACCCCTGCCGATCAGCAGTTCGAAGAGGCAGCAGCGCTATTCAAAGCGTACCAAACACAGTGCCGTACATTTTATAGTGGCTGTGTTTGGTATTGCAGCCCAGGTCCATTCATCTGAGCTACACATAGGCGATGTGACCAATGAACATGTTGTCACTGGCCTACGAAGAGGTGGCAGCGCTCACCAGCCTTTTCAAACAGCTGATCGGGGGGTGGGAGGGTGGGAGTGAGACCCCCACCAATGAGAATAAGTCATCAATATTCTCTTCTCCCAGAAAACACCTTTAAACTTGATAATGCTTAAAGTGTATATTCTCCCTTCCACACCATGTTATTTGTAGCTCTAAGATGATGTGGCGACTAACTTCTTTATATAGCTTAAATAGAAGCACAACTCCAAATCCCCTGTGTAGACATGGTGGGGGGATTTATCAAAGCCATATGCCACTTTTCTAGTGTACAAAAGTAACACATTTTTGCGCAATTGGAAATTTGAGCAAAAACTTTTGTTGGGGGTTTTTGCCATTCATTTGTTTATGCTGCTTTAAAAATGGGGTGAAGCTTAGAGGAAGGGGATGGGATAGCCTCAGCTCATCTTATTCCATTGGACTTTTTACAACAACTGGTATCTGAAACCCCAATTATAGTATATCTGCCCCATAGAGTGAAAGGGGTATTCCGGGAGTTACAGATGACATAGCCTCAGGTCTACTACGGAAAGCCTGCAGGGGTCATTCGAGCACCACAGCCTCTTCATACAGCTGACTGGCTGGATTCCCAGCAATATGATTTTGATTACCTATCCTGAGGATAGGTCATCAATATGTAACTCCTGGAAAGTCCCTTTGAAGGAAATATAGGCTGCTTGAAGCCACCACTAGGGGAGATAGGAACTTTCTGCATACTATGTAATTATTGAGACAGATTTATCTCAGTGAGTCCTGCTGTACAATAAATTTGGTTTATAGATGGATTTTTCCTAACTTTATACCGCCTATTAGTTGGCCTACTTTGTGATAAAATTGTGTGTCACACTTGTGAAAAATGGTGCATCTTATGCAACATCCTTTCCTGCTAAGCCATGCCCCCTTCCTGCTAAATCACACCTTCCAGCGGGAAAGATGCAGTAGATTATTCTTTTTTGTACCACATTCCACTAGTGAATGCATCAATTTTTGGCGCAACTCATCCCAGAATTCAGGCATAGCCACAATTGTAAATGGCGGGGATCAATATTTTTTATTGAGCACTATAGGAGCTCCTCCTAGTGGTGGCTGCATGCAGACAGAATTTTGCCATTGCACTCTTTGGCTATGTAAGGGAAAGGAGGGAATTTGGTGTCTTATAAATATATGTTATAAAACTGATCAGCACAGTATTTTTGGATCTATGAGAATACAAAGAATATAAATGATGGGAACACTATAAAATAGACTAGAGTCACCCATATAAAGTGGCACACATTTACCTGTGTCACTATGTATACCTGTTAGTTACAAATCAGTTTACTTTCTTTGGAAGGGAACAAGTAACCCATAAAGAACTTATTAGAATTTACTTGTGATAACACAACCAAGCCAGACAGCCCCATTGACTCTGCAAATGATTATGTTTGTGTGACGTGCACGATGCAGCTAGTAATTGGTTGAATCAGCTTGTTATGTCGACAAGGCACGTGTCGTGGTGCTACTGTGGCACAAAAACAACAGATAATATCAGATTATTATCTGGCTCAGGAGAACAAATCTGAATCTATGGCCAACGTAAACAGGTGTCTATGCAAGTGGAGCTCTCATACAAATGCTGTGAGGATCATAATACAAGGTTGCATAAAAGCCTACAGCAATCAGTCATTAAAATGTCCTTTCTTGAGACATCTTATCCCCTAACACAAGATGTTATTCTTCCATGTGTGCTCTTAAAGGGAACCCATCACCATGATATTGTGGTAAACCTGCAGGCAGCATGTTATACAGCACGAGGAGCTGAGCAGATGGATATACTCTTTAGTAGCTTCATGTAACCCCTTCTTGACAGTGATTTATTTTACCTTTTTTTTATCCCACACGGGGACTTGAAAATCTGATCCCCTGATCGCTGGTGGATTACAGTGTATTGCTGCTGTTAGCCTATTAGGCCCGGCCTCTGACAGCTCCTGAATCCGAGCCATCATCCCACTGCGTATATACTGCAGATAACAATGGCGTACTTGTACGCCATATGTCAAGAAGGTGTTACTGAATTCAGCATATAAACTGTGTGCAGTGTACTCCCTCTAGTGGTGGGTGAAGGAAGCTCTGTATCAGAATGACGGAGCTCCAGCTCCTATAAAGACATTATGAAATGAGTCAGCACTAGATTTTCAACTTAAAACTGATGTAGTGCTGAATGGTTGGGAGTCCCCTTAAAATGTTGTCCAGTTTCAGGAAGAAACCAGATAAGCACTTAAAGAGGGTATTCCCATCTCAGACAATGGGGGCATATCGCATGCGCAGCTGCCCTCCATTCATTTCTATGGGGCCGCCAAAAATAGCCAAGCGCCTCATAGAAATGAATGGGAGCGGTGGCCTCGCAAGAGCAGTGCGCTCCCATTCACTTCTATGGGGAGAGCACTTGGTGGTGGCCAGACTCCGGGAAACCCTTGGTCCTCCAGCCACCGCCCTCCCACTCTGTTCTTGATATAGGTGCGGTTCCCAACGGTGGGACCCGCACCTATCAGACAATCTTAGCGATATGCCCCCATTGTCTCAGATGGAAATACCCCTTTAAATACTTAACTCACAGATCCCGCCCTACCGTTCTGGTTCTCCTAGCTGGGCTCTATTTACCTGGCTGCAACAGTGACATCATGTCCACAACACAAGACCGCTGCAGCCAATCACTGGTCTCGTCGGGTGCACTGCTCTATTGGTGTGTAGTTGACATGACATCGCCACTGCAGTCAAGTAAAAAGAGCCCAGCTAGGAAAACCCAAGCGTCAGTGCTTGATCTATGAGGTAAGTACTGACCTGTTCTTTATTTCAGGTGAAAGGTGAATTCCATGGTTTTTTCGGTTCGCTCCTGAAACTGGACAACCACTTTAAGGTAAAATCAGAGAGTAAAAAAAAAAAAAAGCATTAAAGAGAATGTTATTTTTCTCTTAAATGTTTTATGCCAGCATGAAAAACCAAGCCTTACTTAAGCTGAGGCCGCTGTGAGTGGGCACATTATCACGACTCGATGCAGGGAATCTACATGATCTACAAGCACATGATCCAATAGAATTAAAAAAATAATAATAATAATAAGAAAAAGAAGAAAACAGTGAAAAGCTAATTTCCCAATATTCACATTCCTTTCAGAATCCTGACATTGATGTGGATGAAAATGGAACACTGGACCTTAGCATGAACAAACAGAGACACCGAGATGGTTGCTGCTCCATTCTAACTCCACTGGAACCAATGTCACCACAGCGGCAGGCAGTGATGAATAGCCAGTGTTTCCAAATGAATGAGAGTGACTGCTGGGACTTACCAGTAGACTACACTAAAATGAAACCCAGGCGGATAGATGAAGATGATTCCACAGATATTCATGTAGGTTTCTCCCATATCAAGGTCTCAAGTGCAATATGTTTGAGAAGGCAGTACAGCATTTTAACCAGAATTCTTGAGACTTAAGACATGGCCATAATGGCTGCCATCAGTATGATTGGATGAAGACTAAAGAACTGAAGCAAGACGTCACATAATCTAGGTTGACAGACGTTTTTCTAGATGCATTAAAAGGACACGTCTGGTTTAGTAACTACTTGCATTTCCCATGAGATAACACTTGTGGATCATCATGTCCTCTATCTCAAAGCTGTGCCATTCCTCTGTGATGCCTCATAGAAATGTATGAATGAATGCTCAGCAGACTGCAATGAAGGTCCATCTGGGTGTTACCAGATGAAGGGGTGTCCATGCACAATCTGACATTGGCAGCACTGATTGGATAAGGCAAGACTGTGCAGGGGCATACCCTCTACTGGTACCACCCAGAAGCACCTTCATTGCCGACTGCTAGTAATTCATTTAGAAACATCTATCAGGAATAAAAGAGGAATGGCACAACACAGAACCATAAGAAAATATCCTTCAGAAGTGTTATATGGGTAATGCAAGCAGTTACTAAAACAAACAAGTAGAAGTGACAGTCAGGCACGTACACAAATCTCATAGGGCCGTATAGCAAAATTTAGTATGAGCCCCGAATTTCCCAGTATGGGTTCATGAAACACTTCCAGCAACATAGAAGGCAAAGCGCAACTCCCCAGATATCTGACAAATTTACTTTAGTTTATTTGAACAAAAGAAATTTCGATTAAAAAAATTATAATACAAAGAAGTCACCCTTGGCCTCACACAGTTTACCTGATTTGTATGTCAAAAAAGTGGAACAGGAGCTTCAGAAGCATGGCACCAGACAACTGGCACACATACAATGATAAATTCTCCCTTATACAGTTCTAACTCAGCTTCCCTTCACATAATACATTACAAAACTGTCTACCTGCAGCCACCACTAGGGGGAGCTCAGCGCATAGAAATGTCTACAGTTACTGTAATACTCTCTTTGCATTGAGCTCCCCCTAGTGACAGCTGCATAAAAAAGCACTGCTTTCATGAAACTCCAGCACTGTAGCAGTCTTGTGGTCTTCCTCCACTGAAGGTAGTTCACTGGAGACAGGTGCTTTTTAATAAATAAGACTCACTGTCAGTCGAATTAACCCATGCACAAATAAGAATAATAATGAACTTTTTATGGTACCGATTTACCAACTTAGTGGAAGGATCAAGATGGAAGAGATGGTTGGTCATTAGGGAAGGGAGGAATTAAAGGGGTCAAGGACCTGACTGCTGGGGGTACAACAGCTGGGATCATGAGAACGGAGGTCCCAAAATTCTCCATAAAAATGCAACAGTGGTTTATAGGTTCAGGAGGAAAAGCAGGAAGGAAGGCATGTTGAATCCAAAATGCCTGATTCTTCTTTCTCCCAACACCTAGTCTTGAAGGAGAGTCTGGACATCTCGATGCACATTAATTGGTCCACTGGTATTTTTGAGGAGTGTGGCAATGGCTTATTGCTCTCTCCTCATTGAAAACACATGCACAGTAGCTTGTGGGAGCTCAGGAGAAATATCTAAAGTACATGGGTACTGCAATTTGTTCTTGTCCCTGCCTCATTCTCTACCAATTTTATCATTGCACCACTACCCTAAAGGATCCCCGTTAGGTCCAGAACTAGGGATATGAATGTCGCATCCTCCCCCTCCCACCCTGTGCTCATTCACAGTATTCCCATTTTGTGAACCATTGTAGCTTACCTTAGCCTGTTAAGCTATTGCCATCGACTATGTTTAGCCAAAGATTTTCACAGCTATAGTGTACTGTGTTTTTACTTGATTTTATAAAAATAAAAAATAATTTAAAAAAAAAACTGGAGAAAAAGGTGTCATACCAAATGGTGCATTCCATGAACCTAATGCATACAACATCAAATCTTTAACATCCATGGACTGTTCGTCAATACTTTATGCATCATTCAATAAAAGTCTATCACATCTCATATACAGCATGTGTCATACATATATCATATACTGTATAGAAAGAGGCACTATTGGGGAATTCTGGGAAGAGGGTCAATTACTGAGGACTTCCATTAGTTAACTAGAGGGGTCAGCAAGCAGCTCTCTCTGGAGGACCCAACATGCCCATGTACTACATGGAGAACCATCAAATTCCATATAATGCTTAATTTCTCCTGTTGTGGCGCTATAGGGGTATTGAATACTTTCTCCCAGCATATTACAGCTGATCACTGGAGGTTCACTATGATCATTTTATGTTTGGGGTAACCTTCTGAAAATAGATTATGAAAAGTGGAAACCTCCTTTAAAAATGGCATCTGTCACTACATACCACTGTAAGCAGAGTCCTGTATGTTTCTGGTATCGCCAATCCTCCAAAAAAAGTTTTTTTTTTAACTCATTGGTGCATTGAAGGCAGTGCCATAGCACCTTGTTGCACCCAGATGCTCGGCTTCCTGTCTTCAATTACTCCCCCCCACCGCACCCCCCACCGCTGCCCCTCTGCTCAGCAATCTCCATCTCTTTACTGCACATGTACATAACACAATCCCACAAGTCTTCAGGTACTGCCTGTCCTATCCATCACAATGTCCTCTTTGCACATAGGTGGTAATTTGCATGTTTTAAAAATTAATTTTTCAAAGGGTAGACCAGGCATCAGCAACCTTCGGCTCCCAGCTGTTGTGAAACTACAATTCCCAGCATACTCCATTCATTTCTATGTAAGTTCTTAGAAGAGCAGAGCAACTATGCATGCTGGGAGTTGTACTTTCACAACAGCTGGGAGCCAAAGGTTGCCTACACCTGGGGTAGACAGAATATATGGAGATGCCAGAGACATTATGGGACAGCTGTTGACTGTGGACATACAATAGTCGTATGTTGTGACAGATACCTTTGAAAGGGGTATTCCCATCTCACACATTGAAGTCATATCTCTAGAATATGCTATCAGTGTCAGATGGGTGCAGGTCCCACCTATCAAACCCGCTCCTTTATCCAGAATAGGCCACCAAAGAGAAGGAGAGCAGTGAATGCTCCCCATTCACTGGTATGGGAGTTCTGAAAATAGCTGAACCAGAGCACTCAACTATTTTTGGAAGTCCCATCTCAAGGAATGGAGAGCATGCTGCACATGCATGGCCTAATCTCAGTTCACCTGCTGGAAATAGCTGAGCCGAAGCACTCAACTACTTTTGGAAGTCCCATAGCGGGGAATGGAGAGCACACCACACATCACTCACCGCTATGGCCCTGCTGGAAATAGCTAAGCCAGCGCTAACCCATAGCTTTGATATGAGGCTAGTCGGGCATGTGCGGCCGAACTCTGTTCACTTAGGGGGTCCCAGTCTGGAGAGTGTAATGGGTCCAAGACATGAGACCTGCACCTTTCTGACACTGATGGCATATCCTAAAGTTATGCAATCAATGTCTCAGAAGGGAATACCCTTTCAATGACCCCAAATAATAATGAGATATACTTTGAAATGAACATAACTTTTAATGTTCGTAGGAAATATCTACTGGATTGTATCTTGCGTATGTTTTAACAATGGTAATTCATCTGCAGAAATCTACATATTTGAACTTATTTTTGTCTTCAAGGCTCTGTGCTTACCTACAGCCAACACTATGGAGGAGGGATAAGATACACGACTAAGGAAGTGACTAATGTTTATGTAGGAGTGTTATATTTTCAGTTATATAGTACAGTGTGATCCTATGCTGAATATGTTCCTACAAGGAAACCATTCCCAATGTTTAACTTCTCAACACTAACTACTTGTGAAAACTTTAAAGGGAACCTGCCACGTTGAAGATGGTGTTTCAGCTGAAGACAGTATGCTATAGAGCAGGAGGAGCTAAGCATATTGATATATTCTTTTGTGGGAAAAGATTCAGTATAACTTGCATTTAATTTATTAAAATTCCTTCTCATTCTGCGCTTTGAAGTCCAAGAGGCTGTTATATCAGTGATTGACAACTGTATACACAGTCATAGAGGGAAGGCTGTCAGTCACTGATAGGACCGCCTCCTTGGCTTTAAAGCCCGGAATGAACATGATTAAAATTAATAAAGTACAAATTTTACTAAATTATTTCTCACAAAACTATATATCAATCTGATCAGCTCCTCCTGCTCTATAAAAAGCTGTCTGGAGATTATTTTGCATTTTCACGGTGACAGGTTACCTTTAAGGATGACACTGGCCAACATTCTCAAATATGCAGGTAAATAGCACTGATATTGGAATTGTTTTAATGGTCTCAAGCCATCACAGAGTGTAAGTCCAGATAGTGGTCATTAACATGTGGCTCTCAAGTTGTTGGTAAACTAGATCTCCCAGTATTTATTATCAGCCATGGGTAATTGCCCACAGACTGTCAGGGGAAGCATGATTTCTATTGGATGAAGATACTTTTTTACATGGGTAAAAAAGGTGGTGTAGTTCGGAGCCGTGACTTAACACAGGATGCTAGTGGACACCAATGGTTTGTTTATACTTTGAGTTTTCTGGCATTTTTTAAATAATTTACTCCTATCATCTTATAAATAAAATGCAGCCACAATGATGGAAAGGCATCATGTGTGGACAGGCGCTGAGCTGTAATGGAGAAGCAAATAACCAAAAACCCAGGAAAACTATATCCTCAGTGCTCCTCCCTGAACAGTGTAACACTATACAGGAGCCGAATTTGCCCTGGTTTGCCATACTATTTTTTTTTTTTAACTTATTAAAACTAAAACAAATGTATTTTCTGACTGTCAGAAATCTTTTCCATCTGTCAGAAATGTATTAGATATTCTTCTCTAGTAATAGTCTTAATCAATGTCACTGTATCATGTAACTGGTATTGCTAGAGATATAGTCTGCATTTTACTCTGTAGATCGGATATGGACAGGATAAATATAAACTTTATCGATGCTTGTGTGTTTGTGGTGTGTTTGGTGCAACCTATTTGGTGTTGTGATCTGGACACTGGTAAATGTCAGGTTATAACATCAATAAACGGCTGAATAGCTCATTTACTTACTCCCTTTTTAAAGAAAATACCCTCAATATTGATGTAGCGGAGGTGATAACATGCACAAAAGTCCATGTTACCACTTCTCCTGGGTTATACAGTTATAGAGGGACTGCAGGAAGTATACTTGTCCTCATCTACCTTCAGTCTGCCACCACCTTCCACACTTGCCCCACTTTCCTCTTCCCATCTGAGGTCATAGCTGGCTGAAAGGAAGGATATTTCTACCCGCTTTGTCTCAGGCTGTATATAAACAGCTGAAGATAGAGCCTTTAGAAAGAGGATCCAGAGTATGTTTTCCAAGTTATATATGCTAAATATCTTTTTTTAAGGCTTAGATTAATAGCTTTAAAACAAGACCTGGTTCATATATCTAGCTGATATACAGCCTGAGATAGAGCCATTAATAGAAAGCAAGTATCTCATATCTCCTTGGTTATTGAAGGGACAATTACTGGAGATCACCGTATTATGAGATGCAAGAGCTTTTATGACCCCACAGTGTCACACCACTGGTCTTACAACCGTAATTTTCTAGATTTCTAAATATACTTCCTTTTATCCACATCTTGAAAGTGCTTTATTATGCATTCAATGATGAAAAGTTTTGATTTGTGCTTAGGTCTAATGTAAAGAGCAATTAAGTCAAAATGTAAGGAATCAACAGGAACATTGGTCAACCTTTACCTGTCTATAAAGTATTGTGCTTTCTTTGAGTTGCCATAGTGGTGTTACAAATAGCAGTAGCAGTCACCAATAGCAGTTACGTGGTCTGCCTCTATTGAAGGTATGCCACTACCTTCACTCTTGAATACCCGTCTATTAGAGTGAAGGTCACATCACAGAATGCTCATGCACGGAAGAGTTAGTCTGTTGTCATGTGACCTTCACTCAGGGACATAACTAATTTTCATGGTGGAGCTAAATTTTGAATGGGCCCGCTTCTGTTGCAACAGATAGACCTGTAGTGATTTTTTTAAATAACAAATGGTGCATTGTGCTATTAGCACCATTTTAATAGTAGGTAACATTAATAGCATTATTAATAGCGCACCATGAGGAAGTTTTATCAAAACTGGTGTACTCACTTATAGCTGATGTTTGGATGAGGATGCAGGTGACAGCCTCCTCAGACTCATTCAGTGCCAAAGAGGCCGGGTCTTCAGATGAGCAGACTGTGCAGCTCACTTGTGTGTCCTGTAGGAAATGTGCTGATTGGTGGAGCAGCTTTCAGTCACTGAGTTGGACAATACAGCAGATCAGTGGTTGACAGGGAGCTCCACCAATCCACAGGAAGTGTGGATTGGTAATCAGTGAAAGGGATGTTGCAATGGAGGCAGAGCGACAAGTCGCTCTTCCCCACGGACCCAATAGCAGTTACGTGGTCTGCCTCTATTGAAGGTATGCCACTACCTTCACTCTTGAATACCCGTCTATTAGAGTGAAGGTCACATCACAGAATGCTCATGCACGGAAGAGTTAGTCTGTTGATGCTTCCAAGGCAACCACAGTGTAAGGGCCTCTTGAGGAAGGGCCAGAGCTCTGAGTTTACCATAGCTCCACTGCTTTCCTATCCCAGTCCCTCCCTCTCCTACATGATTGACAGGACCAGACTTCTGTAGCATCATCACGCTTGGTCCTTTCAATGAAACAGGAAAGGGAGGGTCTGTAAGAGGAAAGTGGAGGTGGAGATATAGGGCACCTATCAGCTCAGGCCTGACCTTGGTGCACTTAAAAGCTTATTAGCATAGTTAATAATAGAGCCTTTTCTCTGAGTTATAGCAGCTGGTGAGGCACATGGTTATGTTTATAATACAGAGAATTCACCCTACCAAACATTATGCCCAGTTTTGCTGATGACAATCTCCCTTGAAGCATGGTACTCTTGTCAGTGATTAATTATCTATCTATATTTTGTAGCATGACGATCTGGATCCATTCCATGATGCCCTTGAAGACAGAAGGTACCCTGGTGAAGTTACAATTCCAAGCCCTAAGCCCAAATATCCTCAGTGCAAAGAGAACAAAAAGGACTTAATAACGTAAGAATTTTATGACTTCAAAAAGCAATACTTTTATTTTTATGTACTTTTTTTACTTGACTATTACATCTAGCCATGACACAACCACAACTGTAAGATAAGGTACCAACGAGATCACAACAACCTAAAACAGTGGCTACTTTTCCCATAACTTTTGACAGATGACAAAACCTTTAGTGCACCTCCATAACCCAAGCTCAGTTGGTGCTGTATATTCAGCACTTTGATAGTTTCTCGATTTTTTCCAACCAGTACCTAGTGCTATGAAGATTCATAATCATCAACTTGTGGTGAGACAACAACCGACGTTTAGGCCCTCTTGAATCTATAGACAAGTTCACTGAAATCAGTGGTCATCCACACAACTCATTGTTTAGGGAGTGTCTAAGAGTTGCATACGTAGCTTCAGACCTCCCTGATCTCAACTTAATGTAAATTTTTTCATAAGCAAAGCATACACTAGGTAATCACATAAATCTGTAGATATGTACCACACCTTATGTTATTGCAAAAAAGAAGAATGCCATCCATGTCTATCCATGTGAGTGATTATACTTTGTATATGCTTTCTGTATGAACAGGGATACAGTATACAGTGAAGTCCTCCAGGAACCAGGAGCTACCCTGGACTCAGAGCTTAGCTGTAGCTAGAGAATCATGCCATTAAAGGATAACTGTCACATTTAGACCCTAATTTCAGTTTTTATATATGTAGTTACTAATATGATAATATTCCTAAATCAATAACTATTAGACTTACTTACCACTTATTTAATAAGATTCAGTTCTTAGCAACCAGTCTGCATAAAACTGCAACTTCACTATTCTATTAAAATGGCCGCCCTCAGCCCTGAGGCTAATCCATAGGACGCCTGCAGTGAAGTTAGTGAAGACCAGCTCCATATAGGGGGGTCTTGCAGTGAAGTTCCCAGGTCTGGCTGAAGCCTGTAGTCCTCCTACAAGCTCTCCTCTTATCAGATAAGGCTGCCATTTATACACTGAGCAGCCACATTGTCCTGCACTGCTAAGGGAGTGTCTGCCAAGCACAGGCATGTGGAGAAGTTCACACACACAGCCCAGCACTGTTATCTCCTGTCAGGAAGAACCTGGCTTTTTATACATTACCTCATAATGTTGACTCACTATCAGTTCCCAGTGCACGCAGCGTGCTCCGTCCTCATCTGGTAGACGGAAGGAACATAGCAATCTGATTTTATCTCAGGTAACAATAGCCAATACTGGGGACTTTTAAGTGGCTTTTAGGGGTTATTTATTTAACAATCAGGAATTAAAACAGGGCCAACAAGGTAATATTAATCACCAAAATCCAATAGCAAAAAAAAAAAAAAATGACAGTTATACTTTAAATGGAATTTGAATAAGGCCCTCAAAGTAGTAATACAATCCACATAATCTAAAAAGTAAATAAGTAAAGACCTAAAATATGTAGAAATAAAGCAAATTATTTCAATTCATTGATACATACCAGGTCTTCAGTCCTAGAAAAACACACATGTACCATATCTTGAAGGAATTTTCTAAGACTACATTGATCCTTAGGTGGGACCTCACTCTTTGGGCCCACGAGATTAGAAGAATAAAGGGGCCAATTGATGGAGTGCTGTGGTCCCTTTGCAGTTGCAACAGACAGCAATTCCGTCCAAGTGGAAGTTCTTGGAACTGCAGCTAGACCTCAAGTAATTGAACTTAGGATCAGTTGCAGTATAGGCATTGTGCCGATAGGTCTAGTAGAACAGGACTGTAGCATTCAATTGGATTCATCAAAACTGGTGCAAAGGAAACTGGCTTACTTGTCCACAGCAACCAAACAGCTTTTCAGAGCTCCTTTGGAAAATGAAAGGATCAATCTGATTGGTTACTCCTTTTTATCAGCAAGTAATCACTATTCCTTTGGACTGGTTTTGATAAATCTCCCCTGGTGGCCCCTTCATTCTGCTGTTGGCTGTCAGAACAGAGACATAACTTTAAAGAGGTTGACCAGAATTTTAAAAGCGATTATCAGGATAGCCCATCAATTGCTTATCAGTGGTGGTGGTCCGACACCCCTCACATCTGCTCATCAGCTGTATCAGAGTAGGTCCAGCACTGAAACTACACAGCTCCATCCAATTTGTTGTACTGTGGAGCCACTCCCATTCACTTTAGTAGAAACAGTGCTGCGGTACAGAGCTCCATGAACTACCTTATTGACATAGCTATGCAGTTCTGGTGCCAACTTCCAGTGTCAGAGTTACTGCAGAACAGCTGATGGCACAGGTGCGGGGTGTCAGAACCTCTGTGATGAGACATTGATGGCCTACCCTGAGGATAATCTTGAACAACCCCTTTAAGCTTCTAGTCCCCAACCTACAATGTACCATTTAACAAAACTGAGTCTTCCTATGTGCAGAGGGACTTTTGGATTCCACCCATGATCCAGGGCTTGGGGTGAAGGCTATTGCAGTTTCCCCTCAGTTCCAAGAATTCCTACAATCACAGATTAATGCCAATGCTGCTTCTATCACTTTCCATCCATTCACTCTGATAATCGGTTTTCTGCTTATGCTGGATTTACACCGGCCGATTATTGGGAGCAAATGTTACTGAGAACGCTCGTTCCCGGTAATAGGCTCTTGTCCTTTGGATGAAATGATATTTTATGCAGCACATGAAATCTTAGTTTCAGGGCAGCATATGGTGTGGTGTGAATCGAAGTCAATCCGAATTTCAGGGAAAATTCAATTTGCCGCAAAGCCAAATCTCCTCATGCTTCGTGGTAGCAAATTGATTTTCCCTGAATGGCGATAAAATATACAAAAAAAATCATACTTACCTCAACCCATCTTGATTGAATATCTCGCACAAAATCCCGTGCGCGGTGACATATGACGTCATCACACCAGCCGACGTGATGAAATCATCACGGGTCACGCAAGATTTCATGCTAGATCTTCAATCAAGATAGCGAGCCACCGGCTCGTCGACATCAGATGGATGAGCTATGATTTCTTTTATATTTTTTTTTTTTTTACACTGTGTTATTACTATCAGATGCCGCGGTCAGCTATGAACGTGGCATCTGAGGGGTACAGTGACAGGGAGTCGCGCAATCGCCGCTCCCGGTCATTGCACCCACTACTAGAAATGTGCTTCGTGACTAAGTAATTAGTCACAAAGCAAATTTTGTTGCAAAATTCGGCGAAGCAGCCGAGTTGAATTCTCCAATACTTTGCTCATCACTAGGTGTGAACAGTGGCTGCCCAAAACAAATCTGTAGGATGAGGAACGATTGCAGTAACCATTGCTTGCCCTCAAACAAGGGAGGTGATCGCTGCATGTAAATGCAGATCTTCGCCTCCACCGACGAGAAGGCAGTTATCGAGAAGAAACGCGTCCTTCCCAGTAATTGTCTAATCACTGGCACAATGCAAATGAGCCTTAAAGGGTTGTCTGACTTCAGTAAGTGGCATTTATCATGTAGAGAAAGTTATTACAAGCCACTTACTAATGTATTGTGATTGTCCATATTGCCTCCTTTGCTGGCTGGATTCATTTTTCCATCACAATATATACTGCTCGTTTCCATGGTTACGACCACCCTGCAATCTATGAGTGGTGGTCGTGCTTGCACACTATAGGAAAGAGCACTAGCCTAAATGCGCTTCCATGGTCCCGGCCACCAGAGAGGCCAGAGCTTTTTCCTATAGTATGCAAGCAGGACCACCACTAGGTGTGAACAGTGGCTGCCCAAAACAAATCTGTAGGATGAGGAACGACTGCAGTAACCATTGCTTGCCCTCAAACAAGGGAGGTGATCGCTGCATGTAAATGCAGATCTTCGCCTCCACCGACGAGAAGGCAGTTATCGGGAAGGAACAGTTTATTCCCAATAATTTCCCGACACGTCAGGCCGTGTAAATCTAGCATTACTCTTCTAGTACTGCCGTGTCAAGTAAAGTTCTAAACTATCTGTCATTCACCTGTTGGAATCCAGGGCCAAACTATCAGAATTTCGGGATTCTAGGGTTAAAGGAATTTACTGTTGGAATTTTTAACCCAAGAAACAATGAAGAAATAACCTATAAGAATACAGACAAAATCAAATCAAATGAAATAAAGTATTAACACAAAGCCTGAATACTATGGTGACTGATTTCTCTCCACTGATCCTCGTCTATTTGCCTCAGTTTATTCTGCAGACTCCAGACACGGTAATAAATGTCCCTCCGCTCGGAGCTGCCGTGTGACTGTAACATTATACATTGCACTTACATAAATGGCTCCATTAACGACTGAGCCGTCCATTTGTTGGCGTGGAACATTCATCACAGAGGCGTGGAGTCACATAAATATAGCTGTCCTACATAGGCGAATAATAACCGTGCATTTATTGGCAGTGAAAAGTTTGTGAACACCAATTTGCACCTTTCAAAGTCTCTGTTGTTCTGCGCCTGTGATCTCCAGTCAGTTCCCATCACATGTTCATACACATATCCAACTATTCTTGTCATAACTGATCATTAATGATGGCCTGCTTTATGATCCATGGACGTTTAACTCATTGTAATATTAATATGCCCTCAATAACGGATGCCTCTTGTTTATGTGAATGTAATTGTACTTTTCAGCCAGGGGGGTCTATAGTTTTTGCTGTTCAGTTATAAAAACTAATGTGTTGCTATATGGAAACCATCAACAAGCAGGGTTACTGCTGCTGATGATCTTTTCTTTGTACTGTTTTCTTGTTGTAGGTTGATGATCCCCTTATATATGCATTATGTATTCATGTGTTAATTAGCCAGGCAGGAAAGGCACATTTAGACTGCCCAATTGTCGTGCAGTTCGTACAAAATGATCTTTGGTGCGGACATCTCAATCATCATGTCTGGGCAGCAGATCCTGCAGTGTAAACAGGGATCTGCTGCTCAGAGACAATGAATTTATATTAGGGTCGAGAGATGGTAGCAGCCATCGCTCATCCCTATACAATGGAGACAATCACTACATGTAAATGGAGCTCTTCACCTCCACTGACGAGCAGGCCATTATCAGGAAGAAACGCGTCCTTCCCAGTAATTGTCTAATCACTGGCACAATGCAAATGAGCCTCAAAGGGTTGTCTGACTTCAGTAAGTGGCATTTATCATGTAGAGAAAGTTTTACAAGCCACTTACTAATGTATTGTGATTGTCCATATTCCTTCCTTTGCTGGCTGGATTCATTTTTCCAGCACAATATATACTGCTCGTTTCCATGGTTACGACCACCCTGCAATCTATCAGTGGTGGTCGTGCTTGCACACTATATGAAAGAGCACTAGCCTAAATGCGCTTCCATGGTCCCGGCCACCAGAGAGGCCAGAGCTTTTTCCTATAGTATGCAAGCAGGACCACCACTGCTGGATTGCTGGGTGGTCTGTAACCATGAAAATGAGCAGTGTATAATGTGATGAAAAAATGAATCCAGCCAGCAAAGGAGGCAATATGGACAATCACAGTACATTAGTAAGTGCCTTGTATTAACTTCCTCTACAAGATAAATGCCATTGGCTGAAGTGAGACAACAGTTAATTAGGACAACAGCAGATAAACAGCAGGACGCCATTGTGCATTCAAACTGCTAAACAGATGCTTAAACTAAGGGCGCATTCAGACAACCATGTCGTGTTTTGCGATTCACAAATTGCAGATCCGCAAAAGATGGATGCCGCCCTTGTGCATTCTGCAATTTGCGGAATGAAAAGGGCGGCCCATCATAGAAATGCCTATTCTTCTCCATGATTGTGGACGAGAATAGGACATGTTCTATCTTTTTTGCGGTGCCACGGAATGGAGCAACGGACGAGGACAGCAAACGGTGTGCTGTCGCCATCTTTTGTGACCCCACTGAAATGATTGGTTCCGCAACCATTGTGGAACTGATGTGCGGACCCATTCATACGGTCGTGTGAATAAGCCCTAAGAATAACAGATCCGTCAGTAACACATTGCAGATGGTTTCAACAGGCATTTGTTTTTTGTTTCTGAAATAAAAAAAGAAAAATTATACAGAAAATTCGTTAAAACAGTACTCACTGGGCTATAGCACCACTTTATGATCAATATAGGATGGCCAATCCTGAGAATAAAGGGGAGGCAGCACTAGTATAGCACTACTATCACTTTCCGGCTGTGCAGGGAGCAGTTTAATGAGGCTGGCTGCCATTCTGCTGGGAGCACCACTGTGCAGGAAAATCATATGTGGTCGTGTGCCATTTTTCTGGCACATGATGCGCCTAAGTTATGTAGAGGCGCCAGTCTCTACATAACTTAGGCGCCAGCCTAAATCTTCGATAGCTCCCTTGCTGACGTACATTTAGATCATTTTCTACGCTTAAAACAGGCATAGAAAATGATAAATGGGCCGACCAGTCCCCCCTCCCCCTCCCCATGCACCCTTTTTTAGACCTGGCATGAGCAGGGAAAAGTCACAGATTCGGCTGCAAATCGCCATTTGCGACAAAATCTGCAACCAATATATGCCAAAACTTGGCACATATCTAATAATAACTGACCCGCATAGTGCTGCGCCCCCTTCTTTCTCAGGATCGGACCTCCACCCACCATACAGTGATAGCGGATGCGATATGTTACAAAGGTGTCATATTTACACATGCCCATTGTTAGACTCTAGAAAATTGTACATGCGAGATGCAGAGATGGCTCCTGTGTCCTAGCCCTTTATCTAAATACCCTGGCCAAGGCAGAGCAGCTTTTTGGCCCCAGTTGGCCATACTCTGCCAGACTAACCCCACTGCCCTGTACTCCCCTGTTCCTACCGTGCCTTCTTTTACTATAGTTTAATGTACTTTTTTTTGCAGATTGTCTGGCTGTCCACTGGCAGATAAGAGCATTCGGAACATGATGGCCACTAGTTCACAGGAACTCAAGTAAGGGAGCACATTGTCTGTCTTTCTGTTGCCTGCGTTACGATGACCTTGTATCATCGGAGGATATTTGCATTCGAATTTAACTGGCGTGATGTCATATTGAGCTGCCTTAGTCTGTAGAAGTAATGGTATTCTGAGCAATGCTGTGAAATTGAATGTAAGCTTTATCCAGGGTATCATAAAGCTTTGCACTAGCTGTAGGCCGCATGGCTCTGTATTTCCATCTGTTTTACTGCTGCTCATATAACTTGTCTTTATTCTATCCGGATTTTTACTTATCTTTAAATCAGTGAGGTTAATACTCTCTAGATCAAGTAAATAAAATGCCCCGGTGTGTAGCGCTAGGCTTCCAGGCATGTCACATATCCTACAGTAAAAAAGCTAATTATCTGGAGAGTATGTGTCATTTATAAGGCACCGGGGTCATTTATGATTAGATATACCCTTTCATGCCACGTACGCCAGTTCTAAAACAGGCGGCATGGAGGGCGGTCCACCAGGCCCATCTTATTTATCATTTTCTACGCAAATTATTGACATAGAAAATTATCTAAATCCACGTCAGCAAGGAATCTGGTGTAGATTTAAGGCTGTTAGGCATCGTCGGTGGATGCAGCTAAGTTATGTAGAGGTCACCTCTGGCAATGAAGGTCCTATCAAGACCGACAGAAAAGACGCGTGTCTCAATAAATCAGAGCCTATATGCCTGTAGGCACCACTAAGGGGAGATAAAAGAAATATTGGGGGTTGTTTATTTTCGGGCAACCTCTTTAAGATTGGGGAGCCTGTCATTTGTCATGTATCTGCTACTGTTATGTGGTTGTTGAGAACTTACTGTTTTTGGAATTTGTACCTGAGAATAGTGCGCTGAGAAGATTGACCATTAATTCTAAGCTTCCTTTCCCTCCCTCCACCCACTACTGATTGACAGTTTTGTCCTAGGTAGAAAAAAGGAGAAATCTGTCAATCAGCAGGCGGGTGGGGGGAGCCTCAGAGACAGCGTGTCTGTCACTTCTTCATGCTGCCCTGACTATGGGCAGCATAAAAGAGATGACAGGTTACCTTTAAGGGTGGATTCACACATAGATTTTTAGTGGTGTTTTTGTGCATTTTTGTGGTTTTAGCGGCATTTTTTGTACTTATGGTTCTTTGTTTAGTTTTTGTGTTAAAAATGCCTGCTCTAGATGTGGAGGTCTATGGGAAATATGAAACGCAGGAATCATGAGCATTTATTTTGGCTAATGGCTTTTTGGCTCTTTTTAACGCAGAATGTTACACAGTTAATACGGTTGAAAAAAAGACATAAGTCCATCAAGTTCAACCAAGGGAAAGGTGGGGACGCGAATCCTAGAAGGAATTGAGACTCAGATTTCTACACAATTTCAGAAACATTCATGTCATTTACTTTTAAGAATTCATCTAAACCCTTTTTAAAACTGTCCCTGTTGTGACCACGTCCTGAGGAAGTCTATTTCACAGATTCAGACCTCATGCACATGGCCATTGTGCGGCCGTTCCGTACATTGGTGACCGCAATTTGCTTTCCCCAATGCACAGGCCATGATCCGTCCGCACCGCAAAAAAATTGAAATACGTTCTATTTTTTTGCGGTGCAGAGGCACGAACAGATACACCACGGAAGCACACCGTAGTGCTTATGTTCTGCATCACAGCTCCGGATTGCGGACCCATTCAAGTTAAAAAAAAAAAAAAAAAAAAACATATAACACATAAAACATGCAAGTACTGAAAAAAAATTTGATTAATTATATGGCTATTTTGTAGTGAACAAAAATGGCTGAGCAAAATTACATGTGTTTGTAGGGAGCCTTAGGGCTCTTTCACATGAGCGGATGCTGTGCGTGGAATCCGCTGCTTTAAAGAGAGCCAAGCCCATTCCGGACAGCAGAGACAAGGAGCATTAACATGATTGATAATGCTCTCTGCCTCTCTGTGACCTTTTTACTACAAAATCACAGCGACAATTTTATCTCACTGTGCTTTTGTAGTATACTTATACATATAGCGCTGACACATATCGGATCGCTTTAGAAACATTAGCATCGAGCTGTCCCCAATGGGGCTCACAATCTATGCTCCTTATCAGCATGTCTTTGAATTGTCGGAGGAAACCGACACAGGCACAGGGAGAACATACAAACTCCATGCTGATGTTGTCCTTGGTCAGATTCGAACTTAGGGCCCTAGTGCTGGAAGGCACCATTGCTAACCACTGAACCAATGTGCTGGATTTGACCTATGTTTGGTACCAAAATTTGTTTCAAACACAAAACTGAAAATTGGGATTACTATGGATTTTAACAGATATACTCAAGAAAATCACTTATCTCTTATACATCTTCCCCATGCTCTTTTTTCAAATTGGAATCTCCTGACCAATTTTTCCCGTGTAAATAAAACCCTCTGGTTTGTTTTCATCCTGTATGTAGCCCTTCCTGTTGCTGTGTCCAACCAAACCCATGATGCACTTCTCCTTCCTCTGCCACAGCCCCAGCTCCACCCCTAACACCCAGCTAGTTTATAGCTCCTCCCACCCAGCTATTTACACAGAAACTCTCCTATCACTGTTCCTAACAACACCCAACTAGATTCTAGCTCCTCCCACCTAGCCAGTTAGATAGAAACTCCCCTATCACTGCCCCTAAAAACCCCCAGCTAGTTTATAGCTCCTCCCCCAGCTATTTTCACAGAAACCCCTATCACTGTCCTTAACAACCCCCAGCTAGTTTATAGCTCCTCCCATCCAGCTACTTACATAGACACTCCCCTATCACTGCCCTAACACCCAGCTAGTTTATAGCTCCTCCCACCAGCTACTTACATAGACACTCCCCTATCACCGGCTCTAACACCGCCAGCTAGTTTATAGATCCTCCCACCAGCTACTTACATAGACACTCCCCCATCACTGCCCTAACACCCAGCTAGTTTATAGCTCCTCCCACCAGCTAGTTACATAGACACTCCCCTATAACTGCCCCTAACACCCAGCTAGTTTATAGCTCCTCCCACCAGCTAGTTACATAGACACTCCCCTATCACTGGCCCTAACACCCAGCTAGTTTATAGCTCCTCCCATCCAAACAGTTACACAGACACTGCCCTATCACTGACACGCCCATGGACAAAACATCACAGGAAATAAGTATAATCTGCATGGACATGATCATGTGACCACAGCCCAGAACAGAAGATAGAAGCAGTGAAGGTAAAGGTACAAAATTACAGATCCATTCATAAATGATTATAAAAGATTGTGATGCAAACTGGAAAACCCCTTTAAAGAATTCAGATTTGAGCTGGTTGATTTTGCCAGTGCAAGTTGCAGCCAGACAGGGATGTCCTCAGCAGTAGATGAATAGCTGTTAAACAGAAGGATGGCTGAGTCCACTGGAATGACTCCCACTCTGGATTTTCTAGAGGAGTCACTAGTGGGAGACACGTCTTTAACATACACATTGAAGATATTTTTTTTAGGTTTTAATTCGCCATCTTCTTCAAGAGTTCTGCTTGATGCTAGTGAATAGAAACTCAATTCCAAACAGAGACTTTCACGGTCTCTCTCTCCAGCAAAAATTCTCCTTCATTGAATAACGAGAGGTTTTTATTCTCTAGAATCCATTCACCTTCTCTAGCTCCTATACCTTTACCAAGGTGTACGGTCACTTGAATACGAGTTTACTGCAGTAAGATATCTCTTGCCTAACGGGGGACCAAAAAGCTTCTCTGCTACAGAGAATGAACGAAGCCCCATTTTTGGCTTGTGACATTGGAGTCAGTATGATTACAATGATACCACTTTCGTACATAGTTATTTTTATGTTTTACTACTTTTGCTCAATGAAAACGTCTTTTCATCTCCACATCCCAAGACCCATAACTTTTTTTTTTCTATGAAGTTGTGTGGGGGCTTGATTTTTGCAGGACGACTGGAGCACATACCACTTTTTGATAGCTTTTTTTGTGGCAAACAAGCAAAAAACAGCATTGCTGACATTTTAGTTTTTTTACTGCGTTCACCATACGTGATAACTTACATGATAATTAGATAGGGTGAATTGTTATGGATGCAATGAAATTTGTGGGGAAATTTTATTGTTGGAACGTTTTTTATTTAAAAGTGATTTTCAAAGGAAAAAGGTGCAGTTTTTTAACTTGAAGTTTTTTTTTTCTTAACTAAAGCTTTATTTTACTTTTTTACCAGGAGACTTTAAAAGGCAATCTTCTGTTTATACATATATTATTGTATTGCTTATGCAGTACAGTGTATTATACTGTCAGTACTATACTGGCAGGCATTATCAGGCTGCATTACAGGTGCAGCCTGATAGTCATACACTGAGAACAGCCCTGGGGGGCCTGCTATGCTAGGCCATCCACGCCCAGAGATCTCATTTATAGGGATGCCGATGCCTAACAGAGGGAACTCCCTCCTTCTAAACTGCTTAGATGCCGCAGTCACTATTGACCACAGCATCTAAGGGGTATTTAAAAGCGCGGACAGGCCAATCTGTTAGAGCAGAAGCCCAGCTGTCACGTGGTAGCCAAGCTCTTGCACATCTTTGCACGGAAGCCCCATGCAGCGCTTAGACTAAGCTGCCATTAAAAGTCAATGGCCTTGCCTAAGCCCCTATGGTGACTTCCGTAAAAAGAAGCATTGGTAGTCACTAAGAGGTTAAAAGGATTGTGTGGGGTTAGAATAAAGAGTCTTCCTTTTCCAGAAACAACACTACTCTGGTCCATAGGTCACATCTGGTATTCCAGTTGCAGATGCAGCCCGTGGACAAAACTAGACATCTTATGGTACCTGGAAGTTGTCAGCAAGTTCAGAGCCTTATTGTTCTGGACCCCGGTAAAACCTGTGAAATATGTGCTGTACGTAAATCATCCGGTGCACTAATAGCGCAGGAGAGAACAACACCTCTCACCGCACATCAGGAATAAATTCACATAATAAATTCATGCTCCACTTTATGATAAAGAAAAACGTGAAATTTTACACCAGGAGTAAATGGTAGAGCTCCCTCCCCTGCTTATGTCATTCTCATTTCAGCTAATTATCGCTTTAGATCATTTGCATAAGAAAACTTGTGAAACGAATATCTCAGGAGGGAATACTTTGCCAATGTCTGTAACATATGATCTGGTGTTTAGCGATAACACCTCCCAACCTCGAATGTGACGCGCCACAATTATTTTCTGCTTATTTATGTATCTGATAAATTGACAGCTGGGTTTCTGCAGTTCTAGATTACATAATGAACTCTGGCTGGATCAATGCTGCCACCATCTGGCCAGTCTGGGTAGAGACAGCCAGGACTTGCAGGTTAGATTAGATTTCCCTGATCACAAAGGAGAAATTCTGGAAATAGAAAGGATTTCAGTGCAAGTGATGCTGTAGGTCATAGATTTAAGATCTTTTGCATCGTTTTCAGGGATTGTTGAGGCTGAGTAGCCAGAGCAGAGCTGAAGAACTGGTTAATTTCAGATTGAAAATCAATTTGGAGAAGATTTATGAAATTCTCTAAAGGCTCTTTCAGACGAGCAATATGAAACTAATCCGTGTACCAGACACCAAACACCAGCGACTTTTTCAACACATAGCACACGGATATCTTGCGGGAAAATCAGACCTAAATGGTGCATGCTGGGATTCTCTGATGGTGCTTGATGGTCTAAAATCTCATCCTGTATAACCTACTACTGATTGTTCATCAGTACATGTAATGATTATATTATTATACTATCTAGAAGTTGATTATTTTATTACGCCACCTAGAGGTACATTATATTATTACAGAGGTTTATATAAGTTTACACCACCTAGAGGTTGATTATATTATTATACCACCTAGATGATGATTATACACTGTTATTACACTGCCTGTAGGTTGATTATATTATTACACTGCCTAGAGGTTGATTATATTATTACACTGCCTAGAGGTTGATTATATTATTACACTGCCTAGAGGTTGATTATACAGTATTATTACACCAACCTAGAGGTTTATATAAGTTTACACTGCCTAGAGGTTGATTATACAGTATTATTACACCAACCTAGAGGTTTATATAAGTTTACACTGCCTAGAGGTTGATTACATTATTACATTTTCTAGAGGTTGATTATATTATTACACCACCTAGATGATGATTATACAGTGTTATTACACCGCCTGTAGGTTGATTATATGATTACACCGCCTGTAGGTTGATTATATTATTATACCGCCTAGAGGTTAATTATATTATTACACCACCTAGAGGTTTATTATATTATTACACCACCCAGAAGGTGATTACATTACATTGCCTAGAGGTTAATTATATTATTACACCATCTAGTAATTAATTATATTATTACACCACCTAAAGATTGATTATATCACTACACCACCTAGAGGTTGATTATATTAGATTGCCTAGTGATTGATTAAATTATTACACCACCTAGAAGTTGATTGCATTACAGTAGATTGCCTAGAGGTTGATTATATTATTACACCGTCTAGAAGTGGATCTGATGAATTTTCTTATGATTCTGAGGATTTTATGAGAGTCCATTACTTTTGTCACATTGTAAGTAAAATCGTTATGTCTATCGTTTATGTCTTAAAGAAAACCTTTCAGTGTGCCAGGCCTATCTAAATAAAACCGTCAGCATGATTTTCTCAAAGGTTATATTAGTGGGATCAGTTTCACATAACAAAAAACACTAGAGTGCAGGTTCAAAAAACTCAGCATTTCCTGGTTCTGTGTGTCCACAAGCGGTACCACGTGATCTCTTTCCACGCTGTTGATTGGCTAAGCAGGATCATTACTGAGTCATATACATGATCACATGATCATTCTCTAATTTTTATGATCTGTTTGCCAGTCGGCATCATTGCTGGTCATCATGTAATGAAGGGGGGGAGATACATTGCCATATTTGCTAACTTTTATGACTTGGCCCCTGGGAGGTCCAAGAGAGTTTTTTTTTTTTTTCAAGCATAATCACCTCCCTTTTACACACATTTTATATTTGATCACGTCCCTTCGAATGACACAGCGCTGCCACATCATTGTATGTTTGGATGCCAGGACTGAGTATGATGATGCAGCATCCTAGCTAGGGCTGCTGGGGTGATGCACATAGCTATGGCTGCTCTCCAGGAAGTTCAGGGAGGCTTCTGTGGTTCCTGGGCTATTTGCTAACTCTTCCGGGAGTCCTGGAGGTTTCTCCTTTTTTGGAAGCCTCCTCAGTGTTCTGGGAGAGTTGTCAAGTGTGTATGTTGAACACTACTGAACACTCTGCTCCTGCAGGATCATTTTTCCAATCTGCTGGAGTTGATATATCCATAGACACCTATTTATGTATACAGAACAGACTGGACTAATGGTGCTGCTGGCAGAGCATCTGGACCAACCCTGACCCTTCTATAACCACTGTCCTCCATATTAGTGATTTGCAGTATTACGTAAGGCTACATATTTTTCACTATTTATAAAAACAAGTCAAATATTATTAAAATTCAAATATTTTATACGTTTTAGTTAAACGGTTTTTCCAAATGTTTTATAATGATGACCTATGCTCAGTATAGTTCATCTGAATCTGATCGGCAGGGATCCGACTCCCGACACCCCTGCCAATCAACTTTTTGAAGAGGCCATGGTGCTTCGGTTAGCTTTAAACAGCTGATCGGCTGGAGTGCTGGGTGCGGATCCCACCAATCACATACTGATGACTTATCATCAATATAAAACACTTGGAAAACCTCCTTAAAGGAACCATTAAAAATCTTAAAATGGTATGCTTTTCTCACAGCGTCACTCTTGTCCATAGGGCAAATAGGACTAAACTGCAATACTAGACACAGCCTATGGATATAAGTGGCACTGTTTCTTATTTCTCATAGCACCCCTTTCATTTGATACCATGTCACTCTCTTTTTGAATTACATGATATTTGCTTTTTCTGGCTTTAGGTGTCCAACTCCTGGCTGCGATGGTTCTGGACATATTACTGGAAACTATGCTTCCCATAGAAGGTATAAATATCACAGAAAACTGTAAGACAGTACGCTGTGGTTTGTGCCACACAGATCTTAACCTCACTGTGTGACTGGAACTTACAGTAATCCCATTCCATGCAATTGAAATCTTGTCCATGTGAACATACCCTTAAGCCAGCCATAGAGGTAAAGATTTTCTCCCAAGAGGACGAACTTTCCAAATGTATTTTACGGAAAGCTTGTTGGGAAAGGAGCATACATACAATGTCATTCTTATCTGTGGGCCGTATTTCCCACAATGTGAATGATTCTCCCTGTGTAAAATGTTTCTTTTTGGAAATATGATAAAATTAGTTTACCATTAGACCTGGAAAAGCTTGAATGAAAATTGTTCTGACCAACAGTATTGGTCCTTCGGTTAACACCAATTGTTTTTTACTGTAGATGTAATGTTAATGATTGTACAATCATTGCAACTTTTCTGGGACTTTAATATTGATGGCCTATCCTTAGCATAGACTATAAATATTTGATCAGAGCCTGACTTCTGACACCCCCATGATCAGCTGGATGAAGAGGTCGTGGAGCACCAGATGTCTGTACCCAGGCACAGCACCGTATACTTGCTTGTGGCTGTGCATGGTCCCGCAATTCAGCTCCAAAGGACTGAGCTGCAGTACCTTTCGTGAAAAAACAATGAAGTCATGCTTCAACCAGAAGTCAGATCTCGACTGATCAAATACTGATAACTACCATAAGGATAGGACATTAATATTCTACTCCTGGAGAACCTCTTTAACATGTATGGTTAGCTTTACATGGTATTGACTGTGTTATGTTTTCTGTTTCTCTTCTCAGTCTTTCGGGCTGTCCCAGGGCAAAGAAAAGCGGGATCAAGATAGCACAAAGCAAAGAAGACAAAGAAGACCAAGAACCAATCAGGTTCCTCATAATATTCTGTCACAAGTCATTACTACTAATGGAGTTAGATTGTCACCTGCTGTGATTGAAATTGAAAGGGCATCTGTTATCACTCAAAACCCACATATTTAGGACATCTCTGAGATACCAGATCAAGGTTATGTCCATAGGTGCATCAACTAACACTGTAGCTCCTAACCATCTGGCCCTCCAATCCTCTGTTTGATCTTCCACATTCTGGAGGAGATATATTAAGAGAGGCGTAATGTACATTGGTCTTAATTTTGTCCTGTGCTGGTGTGAGATGTGCCGACCATTCGCCAGAACTGAAATCTACTCCACCCAGAGAGTGGCACACGTGTTGTTAAATGAGTTGGACTGGGAAAGTCGTACCGGAGGACCACCACTTCCCACCCATTCCCAGACCACTTTTTTCGAAAAATGGCATGGGTATTGGAAAAAGCTAAAAAGTTACAAACTGGGACTTGTGGCAAAAATTGCTACTTTCCTATGGTAGAAAACTGGAGTAGAAGCTTAATTAATCTCCCCCTCTATTTGATTTAGCTCTGTCCTGTCAGCCTCTCATGAGTGGTTGCACCCATGGACTTTACCTTCACAAGGCGTCATATGGATGCCCTCATGACAAATGAAAATGCTGGTGACAGAAAAAGGACTTTTTCATTGGAAGTCTGAATAGTTTGGGCTGGTTACAATAGGCACCATTGCTCCTCCTATGCCCATAAAGTTTGTGATTTAGATTACAGGTAAAACTACTGGTTCACAATAACTTATAGGGAAATTGTAATACTGTATATGCCACACTAGGGGAAAATATAATCTGAAGCTTAATGGTACACATTGGACAAGATTTATCAAAACTGGTGCAAAGGAAAATTGGCTTAGTTGCCCATAGCAACCAATCAGATTCCACCTTTCATTTTTTTAGAGCTCTTCTGGAAAATGAAACGTGGAATCTGATTGGTTGCTATGGGCCAGTTTTCATTTGCATCAGTTTTGATAAATCTCCCCCAGTATGTTAGATTTCTTGTAGAAAGTAAAGTAAATTATGCACGCACAGATATAGGTGAACTTCATTGAAATATAGGACATAAAACATTGCAAAGAGCTGGTACACATAAGACTGTCACTCACCACTTGGCTGGGGAAGGTCTCCAGATCATAAATGACTCAGGACTGTGCTAGACTGCCTACTCAAAAGTTAGGGTAATGCCTGGGGGCCATTGTTAGAGGAATACTACAGTCTCTTTTTATATTTTAATTTTTCTTTATTTCATCGGTCAATCAAGGATTCAACAGAGACAAGTATAACAATTTATAATATACAAAGTAAACCCACTTCCAATACCCAAATCTCCACCAACAGCAGGCCATCCCTGGAATCAAAGAGGGGACTCTTGGTTAGAGGAGGCCTACAGCCTCTAAGTCAGTTAGGGTTTGACAAGCCTATCCATGTGGTTGGTAAGGTCCTTTAACCTTTAAAGGGGTTGAGATGTTGATGGCCTACTCTCAGGATAGGCCATCAATATTAGATCAGTGGTGGTCTTATTGATGACCTATCCTGAGGTACCTCAAAGTTCTAAATCCAGAAAACCCCATTAACACCTGGAATGCTCAGTCCACCACCACTCTGGAGGCCTCATACATGACAGATCTTTAGTCACTTGCTGCATCTAAAGGTTACATTAATCTCATCATTTGAAGATAAATAAGTGCATTTAGCTTTTCTTTTTGGTAATTGATGTTCACTTTTAGGACGTGAAAGTTCAAGATGAAGCTTTATATGTAATTGCAGATCAATTAGGAACGTGTCTTGCAGTGTAAAATATGCTTTTAGCCTCTTGAAATCAGTAGTCAAGCTGTGATCCCACTTGTCACATTCATAGGCCATAACTGCTGAACTGATATCTCCAGGTTGAGTCCCTGACTGTTCAATCCATCTTAGCAGATATCACTTAATTGGGCCACCCATAATTACACACTTTTCTCTGGGTGGTATTTTTCTTGTCTGGCTTGTCTGAAGAGGTGAGTTTTCAGGTTTCTTTTGAAGGTTTTGACTGTAGGTTAGAGTCTGATATGTTGCTGTAGAGAGTTCCAGAGTACGGGGGCTGCAGGGGAGAAATCTTGGAGGTAATTGTGGGAAGAGGAGATAAGAGGAGAGTAGAGAAGGAGGTCTTGTGAGGATCAGAGGTTGCTTGTGGGAAGGGAGTACCTGCAACATGTCACATTAAGTTGTACCCAATTAAAACATTTTCTTGGATTTGCAATGTCTTCATATATTGTATTTGGTTTGGTGAATAAGTTCACAACTTTTGTGCTGCCCGGTCCTGCCGACTGACATAAAATGATGATTGTACAGTATGTACACAGAACCCTATTAACTGACTATAGACTGTCATAGACTACTACTTCACATTCTGAAGTCTTCAGAGGATAGTTGGCACAGCAATTCTCAAACTTTGCAGATGAAACTCCAGTACATCAAGATCTGTTTAAATAAAATGTATTTTCATAGCATATCAGGGAACTGCAGTAAAATACATTTTCTAATACTGTAGTTCATGTAAAGTGGCACTCCAAAGCTACAAGAACCAGTACCAAATTGATTCAAGGCATTTGGCAGGTGAAGTTCAAACTAGTGGTTTATGTCTAGAAATGTCAAAGCATAAAGCTAAGCATTGTACAATTTCTCATCAGAGTATGGCCAATGCGTTTTAAGCCAAAACCAGGAATGGATTCAAAAAAGAAAAAAAGCCATCCTTGGCCTTTATACTTTCTCTCCTTTTATGATCCACTCCTGATTCTGGCTTTGAAAACTGCATCAAGAAGCCTGACCATGTGTCCATACTCTCATAGAGCTAGGCTGAACACATATGACTGCAATTTTGTTCCTTTCCCAAAGAAAAGGTTTTCCTGCTTTTATCAGATGGAATTTGCTTCAACAGCTTAAAATAATGACTGTTGTCATGTTCTTTTTATCACCAGATGCCCAGTCCCAGGGTGTGATGGTCAAGGGCACGTGACGGGGAAATATGCATCCCATCGCAGTGCATCTGGATGTCCTCTGGCAGCCAAGAGACAGAAAGATGGCTACTTAAATGGTTCCCAGTTCTCATGGAAATCTGGAAAAACCGAAGGAATGTCCTGTCCTACCCCAGGATGTGATGGCTCTGGACACATTAGTGGTAGCTTCCTTACACACCGAAGGTAAGACCCATGACATCAAATAAGGTCATGTCTTGACGTATCACGAAATGGCAGGTGATCAACTGGGGACACTGTTACTGGTGAAAGCACGTTTCTCCTGCTTTGGCCACCAATTTAAATGGCTCAACTTCTTTAGAGACGTGCTTTCTCAGTAAATAATTATATTTCCCTCAAAATAGTTATTCCGAAGCGTCTTTTCTGATAACTGTGTGTTGTGCCGCTGTTCTGTTGTTACGCTTAGAAATATATGAAATAACATGATAATTGTGTAGTTCCAGTCATTATGACTGCAGTGATAGCAAACATGTGGAGCGGGTTTTATTGTAGCAATTATTTCCATTGAAACCCATTTTTCCAATGTAAAAAAAATGTGTCTTTTTTATTTTGAATTTTTTTTTTTTAACAATTTACTAGTCCCACAAGGGAACTTTAATAGTTGATCTTTTGATCGCTTCTATAATACATAGCAGTTGCTTATGCATACTGTAGGTACAAAACATTTGTACTTTTCTAAGAGGGTGATTATGTGTAAGAATGTTCCCCAAAAATAGTGGGGGTAATTCATCATTGGCTGTACACAAATTTGTGAGTTTGTGCTAATCTCTAGGGCTAAGTGGAAGAGGGCAAGGCTGCCCGACATAGTACCTATGATTTACAACAGGAACAGCAACAGATATATTTGTCCCTTTAAAACATTTGGCGCATTTTACTCCAAATCACTTCTGATGAACATATGAAAAGCCATAAATTCCCACTATTGTGTTCTATATTATTGGGTATTAGTTGCATTAAGTAACTTATCCTCATTCCAGTAAATGTCCTACAATGCCAGATACAATCTGTAGACAAATAGTGGCGCTGTTTGTAAAGGAAAATAGGACTCTAAACAAGACTTAAGGTGGCCTCTACACTGTTCACCAAATATGATATTGCTTTTATACACGGACTTGAAGTATGTATTTTTCAAGTGTGGTAACAAAACATACAAACTCCATGTCAAACTTGTAAGGTTTGAACGTAGGACCCGGCCTTATGAGGAACAGTGTTAACTACTGATTCACTCTGCTGCCCATAAAATTCCATCTTGACGAGTAAAAAATATGGAGCAATCACATGGGCTTTTATTTACGTCCCTTCGGGGTTTCTGTGGTTTTTTAAAGCAAGGATAACATAGTCTACAGCACTATTTTCGTTGTCAATCCATAACAAGTAAGTGGGAGCCGTCAGTATTCGGCTTGGGTAACAAGTGTGGTGAAGTTTTTCTGTTCCGGTTACAGAAACTGGTAATCAAAGGATGCAATATAAGCGAACATCCATCAGCCAGGTGGCTAGACTCACACCTCCCTCCTCCTCCAAATGCCAAGTTTTTAACCTTCCCTTCAGCCCTACTGTTAAAGACATACATTGACAACAAAATGTAAACCATACAGGGCAATATAGTACCACATACCATAACTTCTACATCCAGTGATGTCTCCTTTGATGTAGACCATTCTTTTTACTCTTTAATCTTTTTCATTTGGACCAGACCACCATGATGATTTATTTTTTATCTTTGCAGTGTGGCACACAGACATCTTAGTTTCCTACTTTTCCATCATCCTGCCAGTACTTAAATGTCTGCCAATACAAATGTGTGTCAAAACAAAACATATCCCCTTATAATGTGTGTCCGTATAAAAAAATACCCCCTTATGCTGTGTGCCAGTACTAAAAAAGCCCTCTATAGTGTGTGCCAGTACGAACAATGCCCCTTCTGTGTGCCCCCAGTAGAGCTAATAACCCCATAGTCCCCCCTCATGTACCAGTACAAACTATTGCCCCCTTATGTGTGCCAGTAAAAAATAACCCCTTTTAGGGCTCTCAGTAGAGCCAATGTCCCATAGTTCTCCCCCGAGTTATAATAATGCCCCCATAGTGGCCCAACGTCATGCTGCCAAGTAAAAATAATAAACACAAATCCTTACCTCCACGCGGCTGTCAGCAATGCGCCTCTTCCCGCCCTGAACTGTATACAGTAAGGTGATAAAAAATGGCTTTTTTGGCACATTTTAAATTTTTTTTTTTACGGCGTTCACCAGACGGGTTGGATCACATGCTATTTTTATAGAGCACGTTGTTACAGACACAGTGATGTCTAATATGTGCATTCTTTACATTTTATTTTACACAATAAAAACATTTTTGAAACAAAAAAAAATCATGTTTTAGTGTCTCCATTTTCTGAATGCCATTTTTTTTTGTATTTGGACGATTGTCTTATTTAGGGGCTCATTTTTTGCGGGATGAAATGACAGCTCGATTGGTACCATTTTGGGCCACATATGACTTTTTGATCGCTTGCTATCACACTTTTTGTGTTGTAAAGTGATTAAAAAAATTGCTTTTTTGGCACTTTTTTTTTATTTTATTTTTTTATGGCGTTTACCAGACGGGTTGGCGCATGTGATATTTTTATACAGCAGGTTGTTACAGACGCGGCTATACCCATCTGTTTTTTTAAATATATTTTGGTTGTACACAAGACGAGCATTTATGAAACAAAAAAAAATCATGTTTTAGTGTCTCCATTTTCTGAAAGCCATTTCATTTTTATTTTTTAGGCAATTGTTTTAGGTAGGGGCTCATCTTTTGTGGGATGTGATCACGGTTTGATTGGTACTATACATATGATTCTTTTGATCACTTTTTATACCATTTTGTGGGAAGTGTGGTGGGCAAAATTGCAATTCCATCATAGTTTTTCTTTTTCTTTTTTATGGCATTCACCATGCGGTAAAAGTACGTGATCCTTTCATAGATCAGGTTGTTACGGATGCGGTGATACCAAACATGTTTAGTGTTTTTTATTTTTTACATTTTTAACCAATTATATGTGTGGATATAGGAAGGAGTTAGATTTTTTTTTTTTTACTTTTTTCACTTTTTTAACTTAGAACCACTTGGTTCTTGAAGATTCAGTGGGTATGATGCCTCTACAATACACTGCAGTACACTGTATAGTGTATTGCAGTGTATTGTCATTCACAGTACGCCTGATCAGGCTCAGTTATACCATGGCAATCCGGATGCCTGTGGAACACTGCCACAGCTGTGCAGCGGCCTGATGGGGGAGGGAGCTCCCTCCTTCAGTTTACCCTTCAAGCATCGGGCCGCTGCCATAGCAGAGCAGCGGCCCGATGGTTATCCCCTGCCCGATGGTTATCCCCATGCCAGCACTGATGTCAGCTGTTTCAAGCCCTTGGGGGGGGGGCTTGTTGCCTCGCCGGCCATCCTGAAGGAAGGGTGGGGGGCTTGTTGCAGCGCCGGCCACCCTGAAGAAGGGGGCGGTTTGGGGGTTTGTTGCCATCCTGAAGGGGAGGGGAGTGACGATTTGTATGGAGGTGAGGACGGCCATCCTACAAGGCAGGGGAAGGGGGGGGGAGGGAAAGCATTGGGCCGCTGCCACAGCAGAGCAGCGGCCCGATGGTTAGCCCCTTTCATACAGCGATCCCTAAGCATCATGAAATAGAAGGGGTTATGTCTGCAGTTTGAAGCAGACTGTCAGCTGTGTGGAGGTCACACTACATTTTTTCCAGAAGAGTAAAAATACTCCTCTTAACAATTTTGAGGAGTATTTTTAGCCGAGGAGGAGACAAATTCTGCGGTAATTCACAAATTTGCATAGGCCCACATAACGTTATGAGGCTGATATTTCTGCAGGGAAACCATTGCTAGTCTCCTGTGCAGAAATAAATGTAGACAATTTTACATTTATCCAACATCATACTCTAAACATAAGACCACTGCTGCCATACACGGCGCCCACCTGACGCTGCCATTAACTGCGCCCACCTGACGCTGCCATTAACTGCGCCCACCCGACACTGCCATACACAGGGCCCACCCGACGCTGCCATACACAGGGCCCACCCAATGCTGCCATACACAGCACCCACCCGACACTGCCATACACAGCGCCCACCTGATGCTGCATTATACAGCACCCACCTGACACTACTATCTACATAGCTCTAACACATGCCCATTACACAGATAGTTTCTATATACACATTGCACACACAGCTCTACCACATGCCCATTACACAGATAGTTTCTATATACACATTGTACACACAGCTCTACTACATGTCCATTACACAGATAGTTACTATATACACATTGCACACACAGCTCTGCTACATGTCCATTACACAGATAGTTACTATATACACATTGCACACACAGCTCTGCTACATGTCCATTACACAGATAGAAGTACTGTGTGCACATAACACACAGAAAACTCTACAATAGACTGGTTACACTGACACAGCCCTGCTTTATACACACCTTCCATACATAAAGTACCTCTGCATTCTCCACCAGCACAGTCCTACACGGAGCCTGTGTTCCCCTAACTCCTCCCACACACATGGCTGATCACATGACCGTGACATCACCACAGGTCCTGTAACCACAATGTAGTCTGGAGTTCCTGGTGAGAGAGATGTCCGTGAGGGGCCGGGCTTCTCAGGAGAGGGGCGGGGCTTCACCTGGCAGCTTCTGATACAGGGGGAGGTGAGGGAGGGGGGGGAGACAGTGCGCGCTCCCTCCCGTGTGCACAGGAAGAGTTACAGAAAATCCGTGCTCTCACTGAGAGCAGCCTGCTGTGCATAGGAAGCACAGCAGGCTGTAGAACAAGAACGAAAAAAGATAGATAAATAGAACCAATTGGAGAAATGTGGAGAAAATAAATTAATTAGTGTAAAAATGTATTTATTTATTTTTTACAAAGGTGTCCATATCCTTTAAAAGAGTGTTAATGACCTCTTAGTAAATTAGAGATATGGGTTATTAGATGACCGGCACAAAGGGAAAGTACCAGTCACAGAGTTAGAAAAACAGTTAACCCTTTGTGACTGAACGGCTCAATATTTTTAATAAAGGCCAATTGAAAATATGATTTTTAGCCAAAAATAAGAAAAATGCAATCATAAACAAAAATATCCTCTGAAGGTGTAACATAGATTTTAAGGCCTTATTCACAAATTGGTGTTTGGTGATTTCCATCAGTAATTGTGAGACAAAACCAGGTACAGGTCAGAAACACAGAAGAGGTACAAATCTTTCCATGATACCTTATCTCTGTGTGGGCTTCACTCCTGGTGTTGGTCACTGACTGTGTGAATAAGGTCTAGGTTGTAATCAACCGTTGCTAATGCAATGACACAATGTCTGTATGTAGTGTGATGTGATAACATGTGCTATTTATGTTGTGTCTGACACTTACAGCCCAGAAAACACACAAAACAGGTTTTAATAGTAGTCGAAAATTAACTACTTAACCCCTTATTTTTCACTGTAATGTTTCTTATAGTCTATCGGGATGTCCACGAGCCACATCAGCAATGAAGAAAGCCAGATTGTCAGGAGAAGAGATGATGACTATAAAGCAGCGGGCGACAAATGGTACTTGCTATTTTGATTATTAATCATATTAACAATTATTAACATTGTTAAAGAGGAACAACATAAAAGATTTATTTCATGGGAATGCAAGTAGTCACTAAAACAGTCATGTCAGGAGAGGTTACAGGTCCTCTTTAAACCAATCACATCCATATAATATATAGCAAGTGATGAGCGGGAGGTGCCATATTCGATTTCGGGATATTTCGCGAATATTCGATTAAATATTCGTCATATATTCATCGAAATCGAATATTCGTCATTATTCTATATATTGCGAATGTTACGCAAATTTATATTCGCATTGAGAATGAAACTTAGAGCTGAGTTCCTAATGGTTGTATTGCTAGAATTGACGAAGATAACGAATATCACGAATATAGCACTATAATCTCAATCTTCGTTATATTCGAGCAATACAACAACCATTAGGAACTCAGCTCCAAGTTAAATTCGCAATGCGAACATATACTCGCATTGCGAATTCAACTTAGAGCTGGGTTCCTAATGGTTGGCTTGCTAGAATATAACGAAGATTGAGAATATAGCGCTATATTCGTGATCTTCGTCAATTCTAGCAATACAACCATTAGGAACTCAGCTCTAAGTTGAATTAGCAATGCGAGTAATTCAGGTTATATTAATCGCATTGCGATTACAACTTAGTCAAATTTGTGAGATCTGGAGGCGTTCCCATGCACACGGGAAGTCGGCAGAAGCGGCAATGGGCATTGACTGGAGCGAGCAGGGAGCCAGAAATCCTCCGGACAGGTATGAACAGCTTTTGGGAAGTGGGAAGACAACCAGAGAGCAACAAGATTAACAACTTAAAAAAGAAAAATATGAATATATAGCGCTATATTCGCAATATTTGTCAATTAGCGAAGTGCCAATATTCGCTAAAAAAATTCGCTATTTGAATATTCGCGCTCAACACTAATAGCAACATGAATTTAAACATTTAAATTGCAACACCAATAAGGACAAGTGGTAGGGTTGTACAAATCAAAGAAGAAACAAGTGTTGCTAAGATCTGCAAAAACACATTTTTAAGTACCTAGCTCCAATCTGTGACTTGTGGGAGGGACATAAAAGCCAGATTAAAAGCTAAATTATTTAGCCACATGAAACCTCGAAAATAAATTCATGTGGGATGATTGTGTGATGTCGCCTGTTAATCAACCTGCCAGTTATCGCCACTTGTCGCAAACTGGTTTATCACTGTGGCAGTTCACATGCGCCTAGGCTTTGTCAGCACAAGTGTTTGGGAGAACAAAGATGAACTGGAATGACAGCAAGAGGAACAGAGACAAACCTCTGAATGGTGTGTAGTGATCTATTCTGTACAGGACCGGCGCGTCCTATAAGCGGACTAGGCAGCCGCGTAGAGCGCCCCTTGGGAAGGGGCGCCGCTAGGAGCGCCGGCCCCCCCTCATGCTGCAGCCGCCCGAGCGCTCTATATTGAGCCTCTGGCGGCTGCAGCACTGCCTGGGCTGGCGTGTCCATGAGGGCGCACCGCCCGGGCGCAGCATAAAGAGAGGGACTGACAGGAGGGAAGCGCTCAGCGCTCCCTCCTGTCACTCCCTCATTGTAGCGTGGCCGAGCCCTGTATGGTCCGTGGGTACAGAGAGCATCTGTCTCCTGTACCCGGCCGGACTGACAAGAAGTGCGCACACGGTGTGCACTTCCTGTCAGTCCGCTCGGGTACAGGAAACAAAAGCGCCTGTACCCGCTGACCACTGACCAGACAGAGCTCGGCCACGCTACACTAGAGGTAGGGGGGGGGATTGGGAAAAAATGACAAGGGGGGGAGAGAATGACATGGGGGAGAGAATGACATGGGGGGGGTAAGAATGACAAGAGGGGGGGGAGAATGACAAGAGGGACAAAGAGAATGACAAGGGGGGGGAGAATGACAAGAGGGGGAGAGAATGACAAGGGGGGGAAGAATGACAAGGGGGGGAAGAATGACAAGAAAGGGAGAGAGAATAACAAGAGGGACAAAGAGAATGACAAGAGGGGAAGAGAGAGAACTGGCGTTAGTTAAAGGGGTTCTGTAGTTTATTTAAACTCAGCAGAGGTCCGACACCTGGTATTCCCGCCGATCAGCTGTTTGAGAAGGCAGTGGCGCTGCAGTAGTGCCTCGGCTTTCTCGCTGTTTACCGCAGGCGCAGTGACGTCACGACTAGTATCACTGGCCTTGGTGGGGTTAAGCTCTGAATGAAGCTTAGCACTTGAATGAAGCTTAGCTCCGCCCAGGCCAGTGATATTAGTCGTGACGTCACTGGGCCTGCGGTAAACAGCGAGAAGGCAGAGGCGCTACTGCAGCGCCGCTGCCTTCTCAAACAGCTGATCGGTGGGGATCCCGGGTGTTGGACTTCTGTCGATCAGATGCTGATGATCTATCCAGAGGATAGATCATCAGTTTAACCCTTTAAGAACCAGAGGTTTTTTATTTTTTGAGTTTTCGTTTTGCGCTCCCTGCCTTCCCATAGCCATAGCTTTTTTATTTTTTCGGTTCACATAGCCATATGAGGGCTTGTTTTTTGCGGGACAAGTTGTACTTTCCAATGCCACCATTTAATATTGCATATGATGTAGTGGGAAGCGGGGAAAAAATTTCAAATGGGGTGAAATTGCTGTTTGACGTATGGGGAATATTTTTTTATATTTTTATACTATGGGCATTTTCGCACATTGCGACACCCATGATGTGTATTTTTTAAATTTTTTTAGTTTTTTAATTTTTATTTTAGCAAAAGGGGGGTGATTTGAACTTTTATATTTTTTTATTTTTTAAACTTTTTTTTTTTTTTTTTACAATTTTATATAATTCCCATAGGGAACTATAACTTACAATCATCTGATTGCGGTTTTCATACATTCCAATGCAATATGATTGGAATATATGAAAAAATCGCATATTTCCTATGAAGCCTATTACAGGCAAGGCTCCATAGGAAATACTATACAGCAGCCTGGATTTCATTCATAGAAACCCAGGCTACTACAGGCGCGCTCCGGCTCCTCCGATCGCCACACGGGGGAGCCGGAGCACAAACCGAAAGTAAAACTTTCGGTTTGTGCGAACTCAGATGCCGTGGTCAGGATTGACCACAGCATCTGAGGGGTTAAATGTCCGCGATCAGCATCGCTGCCGGTCTCAGACATTAGCCGCGGGTGTCTGCTACAGGAACCATGCGGACACCCGCGGCTAAGGCGCCTGCATGGAGCAGGAGCGGGCCCCATCTTTAAAGACCGGACACAGGACATACATGTACGTCCTGTGTCCTTAAGAGGTTTAATAAACTGCAGAACCCCTTTAATATGGCAGATCATATGGGTGGGGCATTGTGATGTCACATGGGGGGGCAGCAAACTTTTCTTTTGCCTAGGGATACAAAAATCCTTGCACCGGCCCTGATTTTGTGCCACAAGTGAAATTGGGACATCACATCCCAAGCCTAGGGTGGCAAACAATGTTTACACAAAGCATCAGAAGATGATTGCCCAGCAATAGGTTATGAACCAGACATTCAGCTACACGTTATCCATTGACCTCATGCTACCGCTTTCAAAGGCCATCATGGTGTCCCGCAAGACAGCAATAGAGGATAGATTGCCATTTTTATAATTTGGCATATCATTAGCATGTCTATTGATCCTGTGATTTACACAATTCCGCAACTTTTCCTTCTTGATGTTGCAATTTCAATGTTGAGGAGTGTATAATATATATATATATATATATATATATATATATATTGTGGGGAGTCGCTCTGGTAGACAGCGGTGCGGGTGCAGTACCGAGGCAAAACAAAGAGTCCAGGATGTGCAATAAACAGTGTTTTATTCACACTGACACAAAAATACACAGCAAACAGTCTTTCGGTGGTAATTCACACATGTCAGAAACAAGGAGGCAAAACAAAACAGGCCAACATAGGTTCAGTCACCTGGGAGGTGTAGGTGCAGGTTCGCACCAGGCTGTCGGCCCAGCCGCAGGAGAATCCACCTTCAGGTAGCCAGGAACAAAAGCCACCTCCTTGCTGAGCTCTTTCCTCCAGGACAGAGAACTCCAGAGCCCTGTTAGCAGGCTCCAGGATAATCACCACCTCAGACACAGCTGCTGGCTGTGTTTTATACCCAGCCCAAAACCAGGACTGGATCGTGGGGAGCAGCCACCCACCCTACACTTTAGCTGCTCCCGGTAAGAGCCGGCCCGGATCGGCTTTGCAGCCATGCTATTTAACAGAGTCAAACAGCACTAGCTGCTGCAGACAAAAAAACCCGGCTCTTACCTCACCGAGGCCAGCAACCTCGGTGACACGTACCTGCCATCAAATATGACACCTTGCACCCTCTTACACCCCCTTTGTTCAACCCTGAGGGGTGAACACACGTGAGGCAGTGGACGCGGGACAGGGCATCTGCGTTACCCTGCAAGCGGCCTGCCCTGTGTTCCACGGAGAATTAGAAATTTTGAAGGGATAGGAACCACCTGGTGACCCGAGTATTCCTCTCCTTGGCCTGACTCATCCACTTGAGAGGGGAATGGTCGGTCACCAGACGGAACCTCCTCCCTAACAGGTAGTAGCGGAGAGATTCGAGTGCCCACTTGATAGCCAGGCACTCCCTCTCCACTATACTATATCTGGACTCAGCGGGACTGAGCTTACGGCTCAGGAAGACAACGGGATGTTCTTCCCCGTTGACCTCCTGAGACAGTACCGCACCGAGGCCTACCTCCGAGGCATCGGTCTGTACGACAAACTCCTTGTTGAAGTCGGGTGTCACCAAAACCGGGGACCCACACAGGGCCAACTTCAACGCGGAGAAAGCCTCCTCCGCCTTCTCACTCCAGCTAACCCTCCCAGACTTTCGCCCCTTCAACAGGTCTGTCAATGGCGCTGCTATTGTGGCAAAGTGGGGCACAAACCTCATGTAGTATCCTACAATCCCCAGGAACGACTTTACCTGCCTGGTGGTGACCGGTCGGGGCCAGTTACGAATGGCCTCTACCTTAGTTACCTGAGGTTTGATGACTCCCGCCCGATTACATATCCCAGATATTTGGTCTCTTCCAACCCAATCGCACACTTTTTGGATTGGCGGTTAGTCCAGCTTTCCTCAGGGCATCCACTATCGCCTGCACCTTGGGTAAATGGCTTTCCCAGTCGGTGCTGTGGATGACTACATCATCTAAGTAGGCCGAGGCGTACCGACGATGTGGTCGCAGCACTATGTCTATTAACCTTTGGAAAGTGGCGGGGCGCCATGCAGGCCAAAGGGTAACACCTTGTAGTGATACAGGCCCTGCTGGGTAACAACGCGGTTTTTCCTTAGCCGACTCCGTTAAGGGTACCTGCCAGTACCCTTTAGTGAGGTCCAGCACAGAAAAATAACGGGCTTGTCCTAAATTTTCAACAAGCTCGTCCACTCGGGGCATGGGATACGCGTCAAACTTGGATACTTCGTTTAACTTGCGAAAGTCGTTGCAGAACCGCAACGTCCCATCCGGCTTGGGTATTAGGACTATGGGACTGGCCCACTCACTTTTCGACTCCTCAATGACATCGAGCTTCAACATTAACTGCACTTCCTCCGCGATGGCCCGCCGCCGAGCCTCGGGTACCCGGTAAGGTTTTAACCGGACCTTGGCCTGAGGCTCAGTGACGATGTCATGTCGGATGAGAGACGTGCGGCCAGGAGGTCTGAGAACACATCCGTGTTCCGACTGAGGAACTCCCTGACTTCCTGAACTTGTTTGGAAGACAGGCTGTCTGCAATTTTACCGTGGTTACGGCTTCACAGGCCTCGAACTGTGGGGCTGGACCCTTTTCACCTAGAAGCCCTGGCCGGGGCTGTGGTCGTCGGCCGCGTCCCTATCTTTCCACGGCTTAAGTAAATTCACGTGGTACACCTGCTCCGGCTTGCGCCGCCTGGCTGGTGTACCTTGTAATTTACTTCCCTACCTTCTCGATCACCTCATAGGGGCCCTGCCACCTAGCTAGGAATTTGCTGTCAAGGGTGGGTACCAGAACCAAAACCCGATCTCCCGGATTGAAGTCCCGTACCCGAGCCTGACGATTGTACACCCTACTCTGGGCCTGTTGCGCTGCCTCCATATGCTCCCGGACCAAAGGCAACACCCTTTCCATCCGTTCCTGCATCTGGGCGACATACTCAATGACACTTTTGTGGGGGACAGGCTGTTGTTCCCATGCTTCCTTGGCGATATCCAACAGGCCCCGAGGGTGTCTGCCATAAAGCAGTTCGAAGGCGAGAACCCAGTAGAGGCCTGGGGCACCTCTCGCACTGCGAACATGAGATAGGGCAGCAGCAGGTCCCAGTCCTTCCCATCTCTAGACACCACCCTCTTTAGCATATTTTTTAGAGTTTGGTTAAACCTCTCCACAAGACCGTCTGTTTGCGGATGGTAAACGGACGTCCGTAACTGCTTTATACGCAACAACTTACACAGTTCCCTCATTACTTTGGACATAAAGGGGTCCCTTGGTCTGTCAGAACCTCTTTTGGCAGGCCCACACGGGAAAACATCTCCAATAACTCTTTGGCAATGAGCTTAGCTGAGGTATGTCGCAGAGGCACCGCCTCCGGATACCGAGTGGCATAGTCGAGAACTACCAGAATGTGTTGGTGGCCCCTGGCAGACTTTGGTACAGGTCCAATTAAATCCATAGCGATTCGCTCAAACGGTACTTCAATAATTGGCAGAGGTACCAGAGGACTACGGAAATGTGGCTGGGGGCTAGTTATCTGACAGGTTGGACAGGACATACAATAGTTTTCTACCTCCTTGAACACACTGGGCCAATAAAACCGCTGCAGAATGCGGTCCTGGGTTTTCTGCCACCCCAGGTGTCCCCAAGAACATGTTGGTGGGCAAGCTCCATGACGAGCTTGCGATACGCTGTGGGCACCACCAACTGTTCAACAGGTTCACCTCGGATTTGGTTCACCCGATACAACATATCCTGCAGAACAATAAATCGTGGGAACATTAATTCAGCCCCTGGTTTCTGGGGTTTACCATCAATTTCCAGCACATTCTCCCAGGCCCTGGTTAGGGTTTGGTCCCGGTGTTGTGCGGTCCCAAAATTTTCCCCGGAGACATTGAGGTCTGCCAACTCAGGTCCCGGTGGCATGTCCTCCGTGTCTCCCACCATTACACTCAGTGGGGTTGTCTCCCCACTACCGCTGCAGCAGTGGTCACCCCTACCGCTGGCCCTTCGGACTCGGGCTCCCAGGGCTCTGGCCTCCCACTGGAACCAGGCCACTCTGCTAGGGTTACCCCTGTCTCAGGGCTATTAGACACTTTCACCTCAGGCCACAGTGACGGAAAACCAGGGAAGTCTCTCCCAATTATCAGTTCATAGGGTAGCTTTGTGGAGATCGCCACTTCACAAGTCCAGGTGCCGGCCGCCGTGGACAGAGACATTACAGCAGTGGGATAGTCCTTTAAGTCTCCGTGAATGCACACCACACCCACTTTCCGGCCCGTATACTGGGTGGGCTGTACCAGGGCAGCACTTACCAGGGTTACCAGGCTCCCTGAGTCCAACAGCGCCACTGCCATGTTATCCCCGACTTGCACCTGGCACAGATGACGATTGTCTATTGTCTCGGGGGTGCCGGTCGCACACAGTCTCCGGGCATACATGGAAGCCCGGTACCCATAATTAGTCTCCATGGGTTCCCCCCGATGGGGCCAGTTGGCCCTTATGTGTCCAGGCTCCCGACACTGCCAGCAGACCACTGGGGATGGATCTGCAAGGGGTACATCCCGGGCGGGTTTGGCCGGCCGCCGGGACTGGGGTGGAGATTTCCGGGGTTTGACTGGCCCCCTCCCAAAAGAACCCCCTGCAGGTTTCTGGTGGCCTCATATCGCTCCACCAGGTCGACCATCTCAAGGGCATTGGTGGGGATACCTGGCTGATCCAGTGTTGAAGGGGGTAAGGCAAGGCCCTCCAGAACATGTCAGCCAGCAGACGGTCCAGCATAGCAGTCGGACTTAGAATATCAGGCTGCAGCCATTTTTGCAACCGTTGCAGCAACTCATAGTACTGCGGCCTGGCGGGTTCAGCCGCTTTAAAGTCCCACTGGTGGACCCGCTGAGCCCGGACCAACACGTTTACCCCCAGTCTGGCCAGGATCTCCCCCTTCACCGTGGAATAGTCAGCAGCCTGGTCATCTGCCAAATCAAAAAAAACTTGCTGGGGTCCGGATGCCAGGAACGGAGCAACCACCTCGGCCCACTGGTCACTTTTCCCTCACGGCGACCTTCTCAAAGACCGCCAGGTATGTCTCCACGTCGTCTGCGGGGGTCATCTTTGGGATCGCCGCACGGACCGCTTTCCGGGCATCATGGACGTGGTGGGACGCTCCTGCCGCCTGTAACGCCATCACATGTTGTAGCAGTAGCTGGTTGGTCTCCCGCTGCTGCACGTTAGCCTCTATGAGAGCCTTCACAGCAGCCTCCATGTTGCCAGAAATTCCTGCTTGCAACTTTGCTGGCTTAATATATATCATGCACTTTAGCAAAAAAACTTCGGCGTTCACGCCAGCCTCACTGCGCATGCCCGCATCCTCCACCAAATGTGGGGAGTCGCTCTGGTAGACAGCGGTGCGGGTGCAGTACCGAGGCAAAACAAAGAGTCCAGGATGTGCAATAAACAGTGTTTTATTCACACTGACACAAAAATACACAGCAAACAGTCTTTCGGTGGTAATTCACACATGTCAGAAACAAGGAGGCAAAACAAAACAGGCCAACATAGGTTCAGTCACCTGGGAGGTGTAGGTGCAGGTTCGCACCAGGCTGTCGGCCCAGCCGCAGGAGAATCCACCTTCAGGTAGCCAGGAACAAAAGCCACCTCCTTGCTGAGCTCTTTCCTCCAGGACAGAGAACTCCAGAGCCCTGTTAGCAGGCTCCAGGATAATCACCACCTCAGACACAGCTGCTGGCTGTGTTTTATACCCAGCCCAAAACTAGGACTGGATCGTGGGGAGCAGCCACCCACCCTACACTTTAGCTGCTCCCGGTAAGAGCCGGCCCGGATCGGCTTTGCAGCCATGCTATTTAACAGAGTCAAACAGCACTAGCTGCTGCAGACAAAAAAACCCGGCTCTTACCTCACCGAGGCCAGCAACCTCGGTGACACGTACCTGCCATCAAATATGACACCTTGCACCCTCTTACAATATATATATATCAGCCATTTAGAATATTGGTGACTTCTTATGGGTAGAGGGGTCTAAGGCTTATTTCACATCTGCGGTAAGCAGATCCAGCATGCTGTTCTGGATTGGAAAAGTCTGACAAATCTGTCACTGCCGTGCGCTGCTGGAATTCTGTCCAGACCCCCAATCTTCATCATACCCCAAAATCAGGCCCCCTATCACACCTCAGTTCAGATTCCCTGATCAAGCTCCCAATCTTTATCAGACCTCAGATCCAACTCTCCAATCAGAACCTCAATCCTCATCAGACCTCAGATCAGGCTGTAAAATAAATATAACAGCTTACCTCTACTGCTCCAGATGGTGCAACGACTCTGGAGATCCAACTCGCTCTTCCTGTACTCACTGCTTCCTGCTTCTGCTGGTGTCAAGCTGCACTGTGACCTGATGACACAGCACAGTAGGTGCCCAGAAGAAGACCAGGGAGTGGTGAGTACAGCCAGTGCTAATAGCCCTACTCACCACTCCCTGTGTCTCCTGCATACTAATGAGTGCTACCATAATGAAAGCGTTCATTAGTATTTGCTTTATAAGGCACACTGCCATTTTATTTTTTTTTGGGGGGGGGGTTCTTATAAAATAAAAAATACATTACTTTTCAGGTATAATTATATCTGCATTGGGTGTGAATTTACAGATAAATTGAAAACCAAAAGACAATGAATTGCATTCAAATCAAATAATCTTTGGTATGATTTACATTCAATGCCATTTTTCAATAACTTCCACAACGAAAAATATGTTCTCAGCATTGTAGCATGAGCTTTTTACATTACACTTCAACTAACATCATGGTAAATTATTACTTTACATCAAGTATTCAATCACATTGAAACCTGAGAATAGGAAAAATCGCTATTTCTTGGTTTATTACAGTCGATAAATATAATATAATGAAATTTTCAAGCTTAATACATCAATTTCCTAATTACTTGTCCAGGCCATGTTATATGCTGCAACAGCCATAACAAAACGTCACCTGTGTGTCCATCAAATGACTGGGCAGATTTACACTCCTTGACAAAAAATTAAAGAATAATGCACCAGGAAGGAGTTGTTGGAATGTAATGATGATATATGTAAATGATTACAACATTGAAACGAAAAGATAGGTTTATTGGGAAAAACTGTACAATTGGAATGAGGCTCTAGGACCTTGTGCGGCCGCCTTTAGCCTGGATACAAAATGAGATACGGTTGGACATGGAGGCATACAGGTTCTGTATGGTATCCTGCAATACATTTGCCCATAGATGTTGCAGCTGGGCCTGTAAATCCTGCCCATTTGTAGGTTGTTGAAGCTGGTGCCCCAGCTGGTTCCATAAATGCTCGACTGGAGATAAATCTGGGGATCAAGCAGGCCAAGGAAGTGTTGTATCTAGCAGAGACATTTCTGGGAAACCATTGTTGTGTGCGGGCGAACATTATCCTTCTGAAAAAGGCCAGTTGCAATCCCTGCCATAAGAGGCAGAACACGTGGCCGCAGGATGCCCTGCACATATCACTGAGCTGTCAGTGTCCCTTGTATCATTACTAGGACTGACAGACTACTAAGAGTGACTGACTGATGGTTTTCCGACAATGGTTCCCCAGATCTTTACACTAGCAGTTGGGGCAACGTGTCGCTTCACAGGAAAGACAGGATTGAAGAGTTAACCACAAAGTCTCCATACTCGAAGCCAACCATCGTCAGATCCAAAACAGAACCTGGATAAATTGCAAAAGACAATATGATTCCAGTCTGTAGTAGTCCATGTTTCTTATTCACGATACCACTGCAAACAAAGGTGACTGTGGCTGGCTGTTAATGGCAGCCACATATTGGGCTCCGTGACACCAAATTTATTTTTGCTAAGCGCCTTAAATGGTCTGGACAGAGAGAGGGGTTTAATGAAGTTGGTAGACAGCAAAACTGTAGGAGTTTCTTACCCTTGTTGGTGGATCAAATAATCTTTTCTACTAGTGGTCTGTCTGGGCTGTCCAGAGCCTGTTTGCCTTGTGTACATACCATCACGTAACCACTGCTCCCAACACCTCCTAACATCTAGGTCAGAACAGCCATTCATCAAACTGACCATCCTGCTTTTCTCAATCCACTGATGCACCTCCTATCAAAGTCTGTGAACTGAGCAAAATGTCTTTGAGTGTTTATTAGAGACATGTCCAACAGTCAATCAACTCTCACCAAGAGGTACACTACCCAAATGTAGCTTCTAAAAGCCTTTTTATAGGTCAGTAGGGGGAGAACTTTTGCACCGTTTTGTGGAAAGAACCAGTATCTAATCAGACCAGACTTGTAATCATTTACATATGTCGAGTTTTGGAGCAATCCGACATTTCTATTGGGGTGCATTTGTCAGTGCTTATGTATCTAATGGATGTTACCAATGAAGTTCTTTTTGTAGGACAGCAAGCAGAAATTTTGAAAATAATGAGGCATTGCTATTGGAAGTATACTGAAAAAAAAAAAATGTATAGCTTTTCATTGTAAAATAAATTCTTGCAGACAAACCTTGAAATTTTTAAAACCCCATATTCAAAAAGTACCCTATTTAAAGGGAATCAATCGGTCATGTAATTTTCACCAATATAACTAACAGCATTTTCCCCCAGAGCATTGCAAACACATTCCAAACATACCTGTGTGAACTTTCTGTCCATGTCCAGAAAAAGTGATTTTATTCTGAAGGAAAACGGCTCCCAAGTGCCCAGCTGGGCAGGCTTTGCTGTTCTCTGTACCCAAATCAAAACAGACGTAAGAAGAGGGCTGATTTAGCTGCTCATATATTCAGATTTATAGCAGCTAGGGGGATGGTTTAGGTCTTGTTTGAAAGCTGACATTTTATCCATTATATCAGATGCTATAGCTGTTAGAAATCAGGATGGCAGAGAATGCAGCTGATGTGAAAGTAAACACAGGATTCACTGATTTCACTCCTGACTCAATTTCTAACAGTTATATCTTCAGATGTAATGAATATAATTAGAGTTGAGCAAATTGAATCCAATGAAGTGGAATTCGATCCGAATTTCAGGATAAATCCGATTTGCCACAAAGCCAAATTTCCTAGTGCTTCGTGGCAAGGAATCAATTCAACCTGAAATAGTGTAAAAAAACAAACAAAAATAAATAAATCATACTTAACTCAACCATTTGCTGGCAACGTGCCGGCTGCCGCCATCTTGATTGAAGATCTTGGTAGAATTCCTTTGCGTGCTTACATACGACTACGTCATCTCGGGCCGCGCGAGATTTCAAGCCAGATCATCAAGCAATATGGCGACGGCCGGCCTGTCATGAGCAAATGGAGGCAGTAAGTGTGATTTAATTCTTTTTTCTGTTAATTTTACACAGATTTTATGTATGTATGAACACGGCATCTGAGGTGTACAATGATGGGGAGCGGCTCTATAATCAAAAAGCGGTTTTTTTTTGCAAAAGTCGGCGAAGCAAACAAATCAAATTTTCCAAAAGTTTGTTAATCTCGAGATATAATGCTTCTGATATTGTCTAAAAGCTTGAAATGTTAGTTTTCAAACAAGACCCATACATCTAGCTGCTACCAATCTTTTTAAATCTGGTTTGCTTGGGCACTTGAAACAGCAAACCTTGCCCATCCAAATATATAACATGGATTTGCCCATTACACAAAGGGAGTAGCTGATCTTAAGATGAAAAAATGCAGGTTCTCTTCTAAACTTGAAGTTCAGAAGCCAAATAACTAATTGCAAAAAATAGTCAAGATTTTGGATTAATGTATCCAATGTGATTAATGTGATTAGGAAGGTCCGACCCTCTGGATACTCACTGATCAGCAGAACTCTAGAGTGCTGCATTGTTTATCCAAGCACCAGGATCACTCAGCTGAGTAAGCAGAGCTGTAGTGCCAGAGACTGTGTTCGAATAACAGTGCTAGTTAGGGAGTTGGATATCAACCGATCTTATATTGCTGGCCTACAACCTTTTCAAGTTATCTGTTTCCTGCAAAGAAGATTATTAAAATTGGAATCACTAGATCCTTCATAAGTAGAGTCTTATGCTGCGACCATAATACTCTGTTTTTGATAGAAGTAAGAATAGTACTTACTACTATTAAATAATTGAAACATGGATAGAAACATTGCTAACTACTAATGCTGGCATGTAATCTGCCTGTTTATATGTTCCAGAAAGACCATAGCCATTTTTTTGGTAGAACATTCCTAAAAGGGATTACCAGTGGGATTACATTTTTATATATGACTCATGGTAGGTTAAAAATAAAAAAAATTAAGTTTTATTCACTTCTGCTGTCCACCATTTCCTGGTTCTGGCTCGACACACAGAAAGTGCCTGATGATTGGCTGAGCAGTTATTACCTGCCATTTCCTGAATTCAAACGGGACCAGGAAGCCAGAAGGAAACTGTAAGCATCAGAGAGGCAGTGGTACAGTCTGGGTCTGGTTCGGAGTCTTTTATTGTGACTACTTGGGGTAATTGAAAGGCCAATAACGTGGTCATGAGGAAGCCAGTGGTCGATGCACAGGATGAGCATCAGTATTAGAGGAGTAGGCAAATACCATAGTCAGGAGGAAGCCAGTGGTTGATGCACAGGATGAGCGTCAGGATTCACGGCAGTGCAGGAGAGAGTAGCTTGATTACAGACTGAGAGCACAATAATCTCGCAAAGCAGGAAGTGCAAGGCTGGTTTAAATAGGCTGTCCAATCAGGGAACAAAGTGGAGCAAACCAGGGAGGCGGGAACAGAACAAGAGGCACAGGGAACTAGGCTTCAGTTCAGCACAGGAGCAGTCCAAAAAGCTGAATAGCTCAGTTGGAAGAGCTGCTGCCTGGAACATAGGAGTCCCTTGGTTTAAGTCCTGACAGGCAGAGGCAAGGGATCAGTAAAGGTTGAAAGTAATACTTCCTTTATGTAATCCCTTATAACTCCCCCTCCATATAAAAATGTAGTCCTGTTTAATAATGCCTTTATTGTTATACTGCTGGGCACGTGATAAGTGCTCTACTAATGCAATTTTTAAACCAAACGCAATTAATTTTGTGGTTGGTAAGTGGCCCATGAACTTTAAAGGGTTTTTCTTGGAAAAATGATTTTTTATTAAGTTCCCACAACATGACCCCTGAAACAGAAGATTCATAGCTACCTGCTCCACAACGCCCCAGTGCTCCCTCTGGTGCTGGCTCCACTCTCTTCATCTTCATGTCCTGGCACAGGCTACAGTACATTGGGCTGGCTGTGAACATGGTCACATGCACCTCTCCAGCCAATGACTGTGGCCACAAGCCACTGGGACTAGTAAATACAGAGAGCGGAAGCAGCGTGGACCATCAGAGCGGCATGGAGTAGGTGAGTATGAATCTTCTGTTTCATGGGCCATCTTTTATCTGGAAATTCCTTTAAGGCCTGAGGAGCTTCCTCAGTCCACCCCTAGGCCCCAGTATTTAGCTATAAAGTTGCATAGATTATTTTACTATTTATTCTGCTCATAGAGCTCATTATTGAGCGTCACATTCAATTCGAAATCTTCTGTTCTAACTGTGCTTTATTGATAGCGTTGTTTATCCAAGCGTTAGCACTGATGCCTGATGGTTTACAACTCTATTACGTTTTCCTTTAATATCCCCTTAGGTATAGAAAATGACGAGGAAATAAAACAATTGGATGAAGAAATAAAGGAACTCAATGAGTCGAATTCCCAGATGGAATCTGATATGATTAAGCTGAGAACTCAGGTAACAGTTTTCTAAAAGCAATATTGAAAATGTCTTGCATAGGTAATTTTAGAAAGAACGGTACTGCTAGCTCTGCCGAGAAGGCATACAACTCTGCCACGTATGAGTTACCTATATGAGATGCCACTAACCTACTCATAAATTTAAGAACAAAATGCTAAAAAATTTAATAACACAGTAAAACTTTTATTCTCATGCTCACCCATACTTCATGCATGCCCAGGTCATTTGTTCAGAAGTGAAATTCGCCCTTATTGGTCACTTTTGCTTACTGTAACACGGATAGACAATGGCACAGCAGCCTATCAGACTGTAATACTAAATTATCATTGTCATTGTAACATTTTTCTTTTTTAAAGCCTGCAATGTTTCTTTGTGACATGCATGTGCATGAACAATCCGGATTACATCTCTATGTGACATACGTGAGTGCATCCGTACTTCTGTAAATACCGTCTTCTGTGGCCACATAATCATGCTGGCTGCATGGTATTCATCAACCAAGACATCAGATGTATTTATGGAGAGATCGGAAAAAAAAATTACATGGAGGGTAAGGGTGAGGATGAGAACTCGGTGACCATATCAAGTGTTACATTCAAGCGTGTGGCACTGTTAAAACAATAGAACAAAAATACCAATTTGATCTTCTATTAACCCAAATTTGGTTAAAAAAAATTAAAAAGTTTAGATAAAGCAATATTTACAAGTATCTGGAAAACAAGAAGAAAATAAGAACTGCCTATTGTCTACAGACGTGCGATTATTAACGTAAATTGTAGTAGAATAGTTATGTTTGTATATTAGAATTTAGTGGTTATGATTTTTATTATTCAAAGAGGTGGAACTAAAAAGCACACACATTACTAATGATTTCCCAAACAACCATCAATTCTAAGTATCACCTAAGTCATTACTGAAGAGTGCTGGCTTACAACCTTGACCATTCCAATTGGACTGTTGGCCTAGTCTGGTGGCTAGTCTAACAAATCTGGTTCCAAAAGTGACCTATGCTGGTCGATGACACACGTGTCCATTATTTTGTTCACTTGAATCAGTTCCACCTCTTTTGCTTCATTCTCTGCCCCCTTTTCAGCTTCTGCTCCCTCCCACTAGGTACTGGACGAGCGTCCTGTTGCTTGCCAAGAACCCTGTGTTGATGAATACCAATTTCATGTAAGTTACACGGGAGGGGAGGTTGTGTGATTTTTCCATGTAACTTACACGAAATTCAGCCTTCGAAGAATAAAAGTTATCCATAAGTAGTATTTGATTTCATTTTTTTCTTTTTTAACCTACTAGTTTTAAATTGTATACACAGGTAGTATGATCATGACATAGAACAAAAATGAGGACATCAAAGAGTTTTTATTACTTAAAGTGGACTTCAACGAACATGAGCATTAAATATATTGATATATTATATAGGCTCAAGTCATAGACATTTTAGATGGATGTATCTTTAAAGTAACTCAGGCACAACTTAAACTGTGTCATGTTGAGTACAGTGCCTTAGGCGGTCCTGCATGAAAAAAAAGTTTACTTTTGGCATTCTTTGAGTCATGTACAGTCTTTCATGACCTAAATTTACCACATATAATTTAAAAAAATGTTGTACATTAAAAAGTGCTATAAAACAACATACTATGTTAATAGTGATAGGGATAGGGAGGTAAGCGAGCTAGCCCCACGTATTAAACTCATTATCAATTTAGTAAAGCTTATTTACTGTCTAGTAAACAGATCATACTCAATTAAGCAATTCATAATGGAAATCATATACAAACTAGATACCTGGCCACAGTTGATTAAATCACTTCTGTGGGACCCATGATGCCATGCAGTTACCCGATGAGCATGAGAGGAACACATTGCTGACAGTGAAGTAGTATATAAGGGCATAAAATGCATAAAAACTGCTGGTATAGACAATTTTGAAACATACTGTAGACATTAATTAACAAACTATAAAAACAACATTACCTTACTTACGAACTGTCAAATTAAAACCGTCTATATACTTACATATCCGATGTTCTTCCCAACCCCCCTCTACCAATACACATGCACACTCTGCTGGAGAGGTCTTGTTCTCAATGGGGAGAGCATAGTAAACTGTTGCCAGGCTCCTCTGGAAGAGACGAATGCACCTGGGATCAAAAGGATCCAGCATGTTGAAATCCCACAGACCAGTCCTTACTTTCCCTTGAAACATCCTCATGCACATTAGATGGCCTGCCAGGTCTGCCGAATTCAGCAGGATCAACGGCATTAATCTAATGTGTATGACCAGATTTAGAACTCTGAACATATGACTACATTAATAGTGTGTAAATGTGTCAGACCAGATACATAAAAATCTAATTTCCTTATTATTCTAGACTCTCAAATCACAAAGTAACACACACATAGTAAACTGCACTCCCATTATTCATATGGGTCACATAGTGAAGACACGTGGCTTTCTGTACATGTATGTGGTACAGGATATACAGGCTAAGATGCTACCATGGGTATACAGGAAGAGCGATCTTCTAGCTGAAGGGCACAAAAGCTAAGATTACTACTGCACCAGTTATATTTAAAATATTGGGTAAGCCACATACTGACCACTTGACTATTTAATATTAGAATTACTAGTAATATTGTGATAAATTTAGTTAGACCTGACATTAGTGGTATTGCTGATTGCACCACGACTACGTTATACGTCTTATAATACTTTGTATTTTGCCCCGTCTATGCTTTATAGATTACAACAATGGAGGGTAACCTGAAGACAATAGAAGAGGAAAACAAAGTCATTGAGCAGCAGAACGAGTCTCTTCTGCATGAACTGGCCAATCTCAGTCAGTCTTTAATTCATAGTCTCGCTAATATCCAGCTACCCCATATGGTGAGTAATTCCCGTTTGTCTGTCATAGAATGCCATAAAGTATATTTGGTCAATAATCAAGTAAAGTAACTACATTAATAAATTCCTTACATAAAACAGTGCTTTCCTTTCTTTGTACTTGTGGTGTTTTGGTTGTTTCCTTTGAGGACATAAAACCATCTTTTACATTGTTTAGACTGTGTGTTTAGTTCTTGTCTCCTGTTGCTTTATTGTCATGGTGTTTTCAAAACTATCTCGGAACGTACTCCTCATGAACAGAGTAGTAATTCTGCCATTAGACATAGGACTTTTCTGGTCAAGCTTTTCATCATCTACTGTAGGTGGAGCAGTGGCTAAGGTAACCTTCTTCAATTGTCAATAGTTTTTGCTTAGAGGGTGTTTTGCACTACCTATACTAACTTGTCTAAAAACGTGAGTAGGGAAAACCCAGTAATCACCCCTTCTTCTCATTAGTCGACATTAATGTATCATCTATGTCTCAGTATTCATTGCCACCGATGTCATTTGTGTTTGTCATTTATGTTCCATGTTTCTTGACTAATTAGTGAATATATTTTGTCCATTTTTGTTGGGTCTCTTGTTCTTCAGCTTTTCTTCCATACTTTGGTCCCACAGAGTCAAATGTATGTAACGTATGTCTAAACTTCCAAAAATTAATCACAACTTGAACTCTACCCATGGTCTACTCCTTTTCTCTTTTCTCAATAGTTCATCCCATGCACATCTTCAGGATTCCTCTAGGGCTGAACCTCATCTTTGGAAAACATGTTCATGCTCGTTTAGAGCTTCCCTCTTCATCAATCATCCAACCTTTAATTTTCTATTCTTCCTTGGACTCATTATTAGTATTGTAAATGTGGAGTTACCCTAGGCACCATACTCTGCTAGTGCAACCTATGTGGTAATCCTGGTTTCCATGAATGGTTTGTATGTGGATCACCCATCATCATTACACCAAGTCATGCCTCGTTAATGCATGTTCTCCTCCAGATTGTAAGCTTCTATGAGTGGGACGATCTCTTTCATCTAAAACGGTGTCTGTAACTCTCTTATGTACAGCAATCTTCAGGGATTGGCTCCTAAATGTTGATCTAGAAATTGTATGTATGTCCTTTTCAAAAGTCAAAACAAAGGAAGAAAATGGCACACACATTTTTTTTCATGTGCAATATATAGATAGATATATTTTTCATACATTTTGATTACAAGGTTAAGTGGACATTTTGAGCAGAATTTTTGTAAATCGTGGGATTCTTGCCTCAAAATTAATAACTTTGTTGTTACATACTGCTGCACTTGTCATACCTTGTATAGATGTATTTGCACTAAGTATAAATTTGTTTTTTATATTGTCTTTGGTTGGCTTTATTGGCAGTACTCCTATGATATTGTCTTATATGCCATAAACTATGGAAGACACAACATAATTCAGAATATTTGCAATATATAGGATTATAGTAATACAGAACTGCAAACTCCCCATTATCTGGAATTGGATAACTATAAGTTCAGGTCTGACTTGTTAACAAGCCTTGGAACATGATAAGGGAAAACAGCCAAACCAAATATCTATCTATCCGTGTACAGCTGTTTTGGGGTTCTTACCTCTCACCTGTATGGAGTAGGATTCTGGCTGGTCTCTCGAAGGAGAACCAGCACCCCGCCTAAGCTGAATTCAAGGAATCATGCTCAGCCAGTCAGAATCCTACTATGTACCAATGAGGGCCACCCCCCACCCTGAAACAGTTCTATACGGATGGATATTTGGCTTGGATATTTTCCCTTGTCATGTTCCAAGGCTTGCTAAAATGTTGGACCTTGACTCATATTGAGCCACTTCCAGAAGGTGGTGCTAGCAAAATGGTTCTCTTTCCCTGGAAGATACTTCTTTACATATAGTTTTCCATGGATCATAACAATAAGTCTCCATACAGAGCAGGTCTCTTTAAGGAGAACCAGCACCCTGCCTAAACTACAGAACTGCATAAAGCAATAACATGAGGCTTTATAGCAGCATCAGAGATGTCTCTTTTAAACATTTGCACAGTCAAATACAGTATCAAAAATGAAACTTTGGTCAAATACTTTTTGCCAGTTATATGAATCTCCCCATCTCCATAACAGTTATTTATCAGATTGCCTCCATTCCAGAGGTTGCTCAGTCCTCTACTGTTTCATGGTTGAAGCTCACCTGAATTGTCTTTGGCAACTTGACTATGGAAAAGTACTTTCAAGAACTGCTTGACAGACAGCAAGGACAATGCCGCATGCCAGAAGGCTCATGCTAGTGCTGCTTTGAGGTCAAGTTGTCAAGAATAAATCAGGATTCAGTTGTGACTTAGTAGAGGGCAAAGGGATTTCACCTACAGTAAGTAAATGAGGCCAAATACTTTCATTAGCTGTTGTGTGGCCAATAGCCAGCCCCTGTTTGCGTGTTGATTTCGGTGCTCTTTCATGCCAGAAAACTGGCATAGAAGATGATAAATGTGGCTGAACCGCCGTCCCCTCCCCTTTTTTGGTAAAGTGGCAAGGCTAGCGGAGAAATGCCACTTATGCAGAAAAAAAAGGGTGCAAGTGCCCTTGGAAAAGTCGCACATGTGCAGTTTGAGACTTTTTCACGCCATAAAGGTGGTGTATTTAATGATAAATATTGGCCTGTGTTTTTTTATGCAGCTTTCATCACACCAAACCGAGCTTTAAAGGGGTTAAGATATTGGATATTAATATTAGATCAGCGGTGTTCTTATCGGGACCCCCAACAATCAGCAGTCCTTGGCCAAGTGCTGTGGCCTCTTCATTGCTTACAAGGGGCTGTCCACCTGCTCACCAGCTACATAGTAACATCAGTGTAGGATATTGTGGCTTCATCCCATTCACTTGAACGGGATTAAGATATAGCACCTTGCACAGCTGTTTATAAGAAGATACCTTGTAAACAATTAAGAGACCACAGGTCTACACAGGTGCTGTGAGCCAGACCCCCACAGATCTATATTGATGACCTATCCTGAGGATACACCATCAAAGTTCTGATTCCAGAAAACCCCATTAACACCTGGAACACTCAGACCACCACCGCTCCGAAGGCCTCATACATGACAGACATGTAGTCACTTGCTGCATTTGATCAATAAGGGGTGCATAAGTCTCATCACTTCAGGATAAATAAGTGCACTTAGTTTTTCTTTTAGCAATTGATGTTCACTTTTAGCACATTAAAGTCCAAGGCAAAGCTTTATATGTGATTGCAGATCAATTAGGAACATTTCTTGCAGTGTAAAATATGCTTTTAGCCGATTGAAAACAGAAGTCAAGCTGTGATCCTGCCTGTCATAGTACTAGGCCATAACTGCAGATATCTTCGGGTTGAACTGAATGTTCAGTCCATCCCAAATATACATCTCTCCTGAACCTAGCAGACATCACTTAAAGAGAACCTGTCAACAAGAAAATGCAGTGCAATCTACAGGCAGCATGTTATTGAGCAGGAGCTGAACAGATTGATATATCATTTTATAGGGGTTGGCCGCTTACTGTTGAGTCTTTACTAATGTGTGGCAGGCAGAACAATAGATAACTTACCAATATATAGTCATAAAAAATTATGTGTCGTTTTATTGATCCCGAAATCCAGTTCCCCTGGTTCAGAAATGTTTTTTCCCTCTACAGCAATCAGGTCTCACCCAGGAAATGGAGAGTCATGTGATTCTACATGTCCTTGAGCTTTCTGCAAGTGCCTTAATTTCCAGAAAGTCCAGTATTCACTATTACATTGAGCAGACTTGGATCTTAGTTGCCTAATTTTATTACATTCTTGTCCCTCCTCCCTAACGTCTTGAGGAAGAAACATCTGGTCCCTCAAGCATTCTATGGTGTCCCCCTAGGTTGTTAACCAGCTTGTGCTAACAGTCTAGGGTACGTAGTAAAAACACTCTGCTCCACAAGCTGTCCATTTACCACCATCCACTTCCTTTCACCTTCACTTGTCCCTGCTGCTTAGTCTGTCTCTGCCCCAGCGATCTCAATTAACATTAGAAGCAGAGCGGATCTTGCATCCTCAACTTTCATAGTTGTCGTTAGCATCTTTAGCAACTGCTTGGAATGCAAAAAAAAAGTCAAACTTTGAGTTGAGCAGGTAGCGTAAAGTGTAGAAGGATGAATCAAAAATAAGATTTTTTTTAAGGCCTGATAATCATTATCTTGATGTTCCTCAGCAGGGAATGGTATACCTAATCCAGAGTTTATTCCGTTCACTTGTGCCAAATGAGACTTTTTTTTTTTTTTTTTTTGCAAAGTCTGCCTCATTGCCTCATGGAAGAACTTCTGAATCATTACTCAAAGGCCAACTTTGATTCTAGCAGGTTGGATCTAAAGTCTTGTAGAATGGGATTAGACTAAGCTCTGGAATGACCTGGTAAAGATGGTTTGCTTTTCTGTTCCAACAAATGTTTTACTTCTTTAGTCATTACATTGATGTTATTCAGCAGGGAACAATATTCCTCCTCCACGGTTTTCTCCATACAATTGTGACAAACATTTTTGTATGAGGAGAATACTTTTCCACATTACCTCACAGAGGAAGAACTTCTACTTCATTACTCTTTTTTCTTAGATGCACAAGTAACAGTACAAATCACAACAGTGTTGCATTGTGTTGGCAACAATAACCCAAAGCTGCATCAAACTATGATAAGCTACAACATTTCAGTAAAGTGCTATGCTGCAGAGCCATGCCAATAAAGTTACCCTTGTAGCCCCAACTTTATCTGGAATGTTATTGAGTAAGTTATGAATGGAAAATACAAGAAATAATCATTGTACAAGTACAAATATGACTACCCTTTGATACTTGTATGATATATGTAGTCTGCTTTCCATCTGTTTGTTACTTTAGACCCTTACATGCAAATGTGTAACCTGTAGACACTATTAGGGGAGCTAATCCATATATACCTGTGTATGGCACCCTTTGTCCTGAATAGGACCAGTATGCTCCTGTATATACTGTGGATTGGATGCCCTAGTCACGGTGAAAAAGGGGATTTGGATTCGTGATGCACAAACTCCTTAGCAAGTATGCAAACAAGGCATCAAACCCTCTCTTCAAGTTCATCTCTTTGTGAAGACCACCCCTTTAGTTAAACAAGTTTTTGTGTGATAGATATTCAGTTCCTTCAAATACTATGCATACATGCTATTATCCAGAAGTGCTCCACAAAAAAAAAATTCTATTATTTGATCTGTCAGTAAGGTACATGATGTGAATATTAGTGCAGGTAATCTGCTTCCTGGTGATTCTTTTCATACTGTGGGGGGTTAGCTCTGGTATCGAGGATTGTTCACATACAGATAGTCGTCCACCGCAGCTTTAGGGGCCAAAACATCGCTTTATTGTCCCAGCATCAACATAAATAAATGAAATTCAAAACAAACACCTGCCCGGCTGGGCTCTAACTTAACACAGTGTGTCCCTGACTCACCTAAGACACTGTTCACACACACGGCACCCATGCGGCTTTCCCAGCCCAATGTCCATCAGCCTCCTGGCTGTTACCTCACCGGTGTCTTTTGGGGGATTGTGGTCCAGTCGTCCGCCCGACGCTGACCATGCGACCCTTATCCCTAGGCGTCGCGGGACCCCCCAAACTTCAGGCTACTCCCAGCCTTGTGGTCTCTCAGCGCTGCCAGATCAAACCACACACAGAACCACTCCAGGCTTCTGTACCTCACAGGACACACCCATCTCACTGTGAGGACAGCTTTATGCTCTCTTGATTGTGGCACCTGTTGCTGCCTCAGACCTGCCCACTGATGGGAAAGAGATGGATAATCCTGCCATTCCTCTCTTCTATCAGCCATGAGGCCTGTCACTGCCTCACAATACGTTTTGATCTCGGTTCCATTCCTCTACTGTACCAGGTTACCTTTAGTGATTTATTTGTGGACTGGAGGTCAGTTTCTTTATGCATCCCTAGGACACGTTCAATCGACCTACAAAATGAACTTGCCTGCAAAGTAGCCAAGATGTTCATCTTAAAATTGTACACGCTCATTTGCACTCACAGGCGATCTTCTTGGCCAGCTATCAAAAACCAAAAGCCAAAAATCTAAACTGCTCAAATTATACTCAGTCCATGTTTAGATAGTCCTACAGTGTCGGAAATGGGAACAGTTTCTGATGTAAAAATGTCAGCCAAAAAAAGTAAAATTTTCCATTAAAGCAGATTTTAATCAAATACTTAAAGAAAAAGTTTGAGGGTCTATATGTAGGATATATTTGCTCATAGAGAAGATGTTGTCAGAAGGTTCTTTTAGACACACTGCTTTTAACTCCTTTTATTTATATATTAACTTTATATTTTCTCTATGGCATTTTTGTGTTGTTTTTTTTTAATTTTCTAATTGCTGTTTCACTTTATTGAAATTTGCCAGCTTTGTAAGAGATTTCTTTGCTGTATTTTGCTGTGATTATTGCAAAACCTTGGTTACAATGGCACTGCATTTTTGATGCAAGTTTATGAAAAAAATCCAGCATTGCAGTAAAAACAGATACATCGAGAAAAATCCATCAATACTACATCTCTCCCCTAGTGTGGCATGCAACATACTTATTAACAGGGCATTGTTTTCCAACACTTTCTAGTTATAAAATTGTAGTAGTCTTGATAAACAAGTTCTGCTCTTCAAAACTCTGAAGCCCGAGCTCAGGGGCTCGTTGAACAAGAATGTTTCTTTGCAGTCCAACATAAAAAAAAGCAGCCTGTGTTCTACCAAGGTACAGGGACCGAAGGGGCGACGCATGACTGCTATCTTTAGTGTCGTTTTTGTTGTGCACGGCCCCCTTAGGCCATAAACAAGGAGTAACAAGGTCTATCAGTTTTTCCTGGCTTGTTCTTTAAAGGGCATCTGTCAGCAGTTTTTCACCTAAGAAACTGGCCGACCTGTTGCATGTGCGTTTGGCAGCTGAAGTCATCTGTGTTGGCCCTGTGTTCATATGTGCCAACGTTTCTGAGAAAAATGAAGTTTTAATATATGCAAATGAGCCTCTAAGAGGAATATGAGCATTGCTATTACACCTAGAGGCTCTGCTCTCTCTGCAACTGCCATGCCCTCTGCAGTTCAGCATTCTGCTGACAGATACCCTTTAATATGTGCAAGATCAGTTCTTCTCATGGTACAATAATCTGCCAAGCATATCATTCACCTACAAAAAAAGGAGGCTACAAAATAATATTGATTATTTTTTACTATCTTGTAGGACCCCATCAACGAACAAAATTTTGATGCCTACGTGACCACATTGACGGACATGTATACAAATCAAGATCGCTATCAAAGCCCGGAAAATAAGGCACTTCTGGAAAACATAAAACAAGCTGTAAGAGGAATACAAGTCTAAAAAAAAGAAGGTTTTGCTCAAACAACAAAATAACAGATGACTCTTGTTTTCTGCTGCTGTAATCTACCGGAAAAGTGTTATATATATTTATTCATTCTGAGACAGTGTTATGCTTACAAGACTCCATGATGATTCGATGTCTTGCTTTAAGAATAGTACCTGCTGAATAGATTTTGAATACATTCACATTTTGTACGTTTTCATATAAGCTAACATTGTGTGATATGCCATGTAATGTTTATAGCTGCTAATGTATGCACATTTTTAAGGTAAATATATTTCTGAAAAAAAGGAAAGCTGCCGAAGAGAATCAGAGGGTAGATTTTTTTAAGCTTTGGTGATCAACGTTTTAGTATTTTGAACTGGAGAAGACAAATTCCCATTCTAAAATGGTATTGCCATCTGCT